>OX940914.1:3497761-4107098 GCA_954871355.1 Cabera pusaria
ACATATGGATAGACACACGGACGGACGGACGGACGGACGGACGGACGAACGGACAACAAAGTCTCAGAAAGTGTTCATTTGGTACCCTTTAGGTTCGGAACCCTAAAAAAAATTGACTTTAAATGCCTTGCTAAAGTGATAATATTCACTAGTAATAATTATGTCATCAAGGTATCAAAGGACAATGTCCAAAATGGAGCATCTGACACACACGATAATTAATTGTCTATTTTATTACAATCATTCCAAATACTTTTATAACACGGACTAGTTGTATTCCAAAATGAATATAAAAAAGTATTATTTGCGATTATTAACATTACTTGCCGCCATATGGCCAACAGAGTACTGAATCACTCTACTACGTTATAAGAGGCACTTCCCTATATTGTTGAAACCCGAATTATGAAAGCACTGTGTAGCCAACCTAACAACGGAGAGTATTATTTACGTAGTAACTATTATATAATCTGTGGTATTATGCTTATAAATTATTTTTTTGCAGTGTTGGTTGGTACAAAGTACGTTCATAATTCTGAGTTATTTAATAATGTATGCAGTGTCGCGGGACTGAAATGGCCGCCATCTTCGGCAAACGTCATGTCATGTCAAAAAATATTAGGTATGTTTAAAAAAGTTTGCACCCTAACAAGACTTTGCCTGGTAGAACATTCCTGTGAAGACAAATTATTTATATTTATATATAATTATTTATTATTATTATTAATATATAATTATTTATTGAGGGCCCGGTGGCGTAATTGGGAGAACGGTCGGCTTTGATGCGGTGGTACCGAGTTCAAACCGCCGTGCACCAATGAATTTTTCTATCGAAAAATATATGTACGCTTCTCACACTGGCCCTCCGGTGAAGGAAAACATCGTTAAGAAACCAACAACCCCCGCATGGTGGTAGGACATATCTAGTGTCCGCCTGGCCAGCTACCACCGTCAAGTTAGAAAATCTGTCGCCAAACATCTTATGTGTACAGGCAGCTATCCTTGAGAGCCAGTTCCCATTCTAGTCCACTTCTCTATCTTCGACCGCATCATCACTTAGCAACAGGTGAGATAGTGGTCAAACGCTAGCCTATAAGATATTTAAAAAAAAAATATATTATCCCCACCTTTATTTCTATCTCGCTCACAGTTACCGTAAGAATATCTGTCAAAAACCAAAATCAACGAGAGGAAAGATGTAAAAACATTATTCAAGGTCATATTTTTTAGTCTTTAAAAGTATATCCAATAGCAACCTCCATTGTGTATAATCTTCTTGGGACTCTTCTACTAAATCCAGTACATTCTCCTATGTTTGAGGGATTTATGTCCATATCTCTGGAGATACTTATCAGATCTCGATAAAATTAAAATGGGACCACCTCGGAAACGTAACTTTTATATTTTTAATTTTTGTATAAAAATCGGAAAGTGGTTCACAGAATACATCTTGTAACGTAACGGAGCCCTGATGTGGATGGAACCTAAAAGGGAAAATATGAACACAGGCTGGTTATTACAATTATATTCCTATAGATTCTACCATACTCTACGATACTTATCTAAATGACACAGTTTATCACTGCTCTTCTACAAAAATCCTCTATATAGACCTTGTGACGTATATCAATTCATTAGCCAAAGTCTGCATCTTAGCTTGTCGCAGCTCCTCCCGTATGAACATAATTTGTGACGTATATCAATTCATTAGCCAAAGTCTGCATCTTAGCTTGTCGCAGCTCCTCCCGTATGAACATAATTTGTGACGTATATCAATTCATTAGCCAAAGTCTGCATCTTAGCATGTCGCAGCTCCTCCCGTATGAACATAATTTGTGACGTATATCAATTCATTAGCCAAAGTCTGCATCTTTGATTATCGCAGCTCCTCCCGTATGAACATCATTTGTGACGTAGCGGTTGGTGAGCCTTCGGACCCATGCCGATGGTCAGTTGAGGGTCTATGCCCGCTAGCTGCTGGTTGAATCTGGCTCCCACATCGGCTTCCAGGACGGCAGCATCTATCATCATTATATCGTATTCTTTGTTCACGTTGAATTATTTTTCTCCTTTTTGAAACATTTTTCAGTACATTTCTTTGTCCAGACTGACTTCCTTCTTTTTTCTCCGTTCCCATGGCAACGTGACCCATCATAAAGAAACAAATCGTTTAAATACAAAAGAGTATATATATGATATATGAAAATGTATGGGGTCGTTTAAAGATATGCCACAATTTATCTACCAAGTTTCAATTCAGTAGTCCTTACAGTTTCGGAATAAAATGGCTGTGACATACGGACGGACAGACATACAGACAGACATGACGAATCTATAAGGGTTCCGTTTTTTGCCAATTGTTTACGGAATCCTAAAAAACTCACGAATATAACTCAACAAAACAACTACGCTGCCACAGGCAGAACAACACATGTACAGATACACACGTCAAATTTATAACACCCTTCTTTAACATAAGAAAGATGTCTTGCTCTTGTATCAATGGCTTGAAAACAGTCTTTTGACATTAAATAGGAGTAAAACAAACTACATGTGCTACAGTATGACGTCATCAGGCAGCACTAAATCAGATCCAAGAATAAGAATTCATACCTTCCCATGCAATAGTAATAGCATCATTGCTACCACGTGCAGTTGCGAACAATTATCCCGTGTCAATAAAATTAAATACCTTGGGATTTTAATCGACGAAAATATTAACTGGAATGAACACATTAAATTGCTTTCTTCAAGAATCAGAAAACTAATCTACATATTTAAAACTATTAGGACAGTAGATGTGATGTGAGTGCCTCATAAGGTATTGTATATGTGCATGGGGAAGTGCAGCAAAAACTCACATAATAACAACAGAGCGGACACAACGTGCTGTCTTAAAAGTTCTTTCTTATCTACCCTATAGACATCCCACATCTGCTGTTTATGAATAAAACTGGCCAAGTGCGAGTCAGACTTTTGTCTCGCACACGGAGGGTTCCGAACCGCAGTATAATAATATATAAATATAACATTATACATTTTTTGACATTTGATTGACAGCGTCAAGTGAATCCTTGTTTATTTTTTGGAAAAATAATGCAAAAATATTTATTATTGCAAAGCACATATTTAGATCGATGGCAAAGCATGTAGAATATAGAATAAACGTAATCTTCCTCGACATTGGACAGCATGAAGACTAACGAACAAGTTCGGAGCTCTGCGAGCAGACTCTGCGAGCAAGAGCTCTGTTCATAAAATACAATGTGTTGGACCAGGCATCGATCAAAATAGAATTTGATCGAAGGGACCTGCTAGGCTATTCTGTAAGCTATCTCGACAGCGGAATCCGCGGTGAGATTCGAATTTCGTACTACGAAATTCAATCGTATCACGTTCGTAATACGGTTGAATTTCGTAATACAAAATTCAAATCTCACCGCGGATTCCGCTGTCGAGATAGCTTACAGAATAGCCTAGCAGGAGCAACTGTTCGCAGCTTACAAGCAAGTTCGGGGAAGTGTCGAAGTGTAGACATGGTTATAACCTGTGCAGCAGTGCTGAGCGCGGATGAGAAATGTTACCTTTGCTGCCCCTGAGCCCCTGAGTGTGGGCCTCAACATCAAACTACCAGAGATAAAAAAAAAACTTGATTCAGTGCAGTGCATTTTTCTTATTTATTTAATTTATGTTCATATTTTCTTTAATTATAGTTTGTATTTTTGTTTTCACGATTTTATTTAAGAAATCAATGAGTTCGGAGCTGGCACGGTGTACGCAAAATGATGACCTTCAAAGTGTGTCGCTAGACCTCGTCCAGTGCAACGAATGTTCACAGACTCGCTTCTTTAAAGGGCAGAGAGGTTTGAAAATTCACTTAAGTAAATGCCATAAAGTTATTAATCCTCTTTCGGCTCCCAATCCTTCCCAAATTAATATTGATAATGAAATTATAAGCCCGATTTGGAGATCACTGTCAAAATTTAAAATTAACAAACCAGTTATTAAAAAAATACCTCGCGGTGCTCGCCTCTCTGTCTCGTCTGCTCTATCAAAGGCCGTGCAAGATGTAATCAATAATAATTCGAAGCAAGCATGGGAACATTTGTTGCTCTTCCCGTATGCTGTACTTCACATAAAATTTGAAACCGGTAACAAAAAATCACTTACATGTCGTATAAAAGAATACTGCTTGAAGTACAGCAATCAGAATGACGCTACTCAATCTTTGGAAAATTACTCGGTCTCATCGCAAAATTCTAAACAAAAGACACCATCCGATTCTTCTCTTTTTAGAATTGTTGAGAACAAGCTCGGAGACGGTGACATCAAAGGCGCGTCACGTCTCCTCTTCTCTAGCGACATACTAGCGCCCGCTTCACCAGAAACGCTTTCGGATTTAAAATTAAAACATCCACTTCCAGCAGCCGACCTTCATCTGCCCGAACCACCTAGTGACACCGATGATATCATAGAAGTTACTGCTCTGGACGTCTCGGAAGCCGTGAGATCCTTCCAGAGTGGCTCAGCTGGAGGCTTAGACGGACTCACACCACAACATCTGAAAGACCTCATAAGTGGTGCTTGTGGTGAGGCCGGAGAATCTCTCCTGAGGGATCTCAAAGCGATAGTCAACCTCATGCTCTCAGGACAAGTCAACAGTGACATAACTTCTGTGCTTCTGTGCATATATGGAGCAAAAGAAAGACGGCGGTATTAGACCCATTGCTGTAGGAATGACATACTGCGGCTAAAATTAGCTGTAGAAAAATAGCACCTGAGTTATCAAATTTATTTCAGCCGATCCAACTTGGTTTTGGGTCTCGAGGTGGTTGTGAAGCCGCCGTACATTCCGTTCGAACTTTTTTAAATCATGATTGTGGGGATGTGCTGTTGAAAAGGGACGTCAAGAATGCCTGTAATTCAGTGGATAGAGGTGCCCTTCTTACACAAGTTAAAGACAAAATTCCAAATTTATACAGTTTTCTTTGGCAATGTTGTGGTAGAGATTCTAAATTAACGTATCAAGGAAACGATATTTTATCTTCCGTCGGCTGTCAGCAAGGCGATCCCCTCGGACCAGCCGTGTTCAGTCTGGCAATACACCTAATTATCGAACGTCTTCGTTCAAAATTGAATGTTTGGTACTTAGATGACGGTACTTTGGGTGGAGATGTGCAGACAGTATTAGAAGATTTACAGTTTTTAATCGACCAGTTTCGGTCAATCGGGTTGGACCTGAATTTTTCGAAATGTGAACTGTTTATATCTGAAAAATTTACCTCTAAAGATTTGGCTTTACAAAATTTTAATGCTCTGGCTCCCGGTATCAAGGTCATTGACAAGACTTCCCTTCGTCTTTTAGGCTCACCTATCCTAGATGAATCAATTCCATTGTTTATAAACGAAAAAATTCAAATTTTTTTGCAAAGTTCGGATCGCTTAGCTAAAATTAACACTCATATAGCTTTTACAATTATTCGGTTCTGCCTTTTCGTACCAAAATTTACTTACGTTTTACGGTGTTGTCAACTCTGGAAGCATCCAATTTTATTACAGAGTTTAGATGATATCGTAAAATCCACATTGGCATCCGCGTCTTTTGATTGCGTCGTCACATCTTTCCGGTACAGAAAAAAAAGCTGGCGCGGCTGCACTTTCAGCGGAGACGCTCAAAAGGCTCAAATATAATTGCATAGACAGCAGTTACTTATTTGAGCCTTTTGGGGTCGAGACATTAGGACCGTGGGGGCCTGGAGCACGTTCTATATATAAAGATCTATCTGACCGCCTTGTTAAAGCGACTTGTGATCAAAATGCTGGCTTGTATTTAGCTCAGCGTTTAAGCATTGCCACCCAACGTGGCAATGCCGCCAGTATTTTGGGCACAATACCCACTGGTAGTGAAATGCTAGATTAGATTTATTTTGTACAGGTATATATTTTGTACGTAGTTTGTAACTTGTTAATATTTGTATATATATAAAAACAAAATAAGTTTGATATTATAATAAATAATATAAATGTAAAGTATTAAAAAAAAAAATGGTACATACTCGTATATACAACTTAAAAATAAATAAAACTATTTGAACTGTGAATAAATGAAATATTATAAATAATAAAACTGGCCAAGTGCGAGACAGACTTTTGTCCCGCACACGGAGGGTTCCAAACGACATTATATTATATAACCGTGTCAATACCAAACATGCTTATTAACTACAACGCCATCTAACGAATATTTAACGAACTTCTAACACCAACTAAGTGAACGTTAACACAAAGGTAGGTAATTAATATTAAACACGTTTTTTGTATGGGGACCCCCATTGATTTTTAACTTTGTTCTGTGTTTAGTTTATTTCTACCGTCTAACTATCACGGTTCATGAGATACAGCCTGGTGACAGACGGACAGACAGACAGACAGACAGACGAACAGCGGAGTCTCAGTAATAGGGTTCCATTGGTACCCTTTGGGTTCGGAACCCTAAAAAGCCAACATTCTAACAGTAAGGAAGGTATTTATTATATGAAAGTCTACGCAGATACCACAGAACAACTGTGCCAAATTTACCCGAGCAAAAAAATTGGAGAACCATTCCCAGTACCAGTACTAGATTTGCTCAAAAGAAAGGTTCTTATTCCACATCTTTACAATAAGCTAGACAAAAAACACAATATTAGAAAAATCAATAACTATAACATAAAAAAATATTATTCTTAAGTACCTAAAAACATTCGACTACGATGGAATTGAAACACTTATTACAAATTTTTATTTTTAATTTCATTTTTGCACTACACTCACAGACAACACTCAACATTTTTACACATTACCATACATACACCTAACACAAACACACAGTAACACACCCCCTACATTCATTTATCATCTCCCACACAAACAAACATTTCACACACCCATACAAAAACACATTTATACATACTAGTACTTACAGTAATGTATACTAATTACAATTTTTTTACATCTCTCATATTCGGTAAGTAGGTCCTTATTACCCCCAAATGGGGCTTGTAGGTAACCAATTAGCGCTCTAGGGTAATAATGTAGCTAGAAAAGCCCTAGGGCGGTAAGTAATTAAAAAAAAACTCTTCACTCTTTCAAAAAGTTCGCGTACATCTAACCATCATACTGGCAATAGACATCATGCATTCAACCCAATGACAAAAGAGGTCGCTTCGCTATTCAGTCTTGTCTTCGTATGAGTATAATAGTCATCAATTTTAAATATCAAACGGCGAAGATCAATTTCGTTCTTGAAAAAATAAATTTAAAAAGATGAAAAAAGGCGGGAATAGAAAACTTTTACTTTAAATATTGTTTGTTTTTGGGATTTTTTTATAATTACGTGCTAATTAGGAAAAAAACATGAGTTCTGCAAGTGATGAAGAAATACGCTGCACTCCCGATTCAATGAAAATGGAAGCTGAAGCAGCAAGTAACAATCATTTCACTATACATTTTAACTAATAAAATGTTTTATACTTGTATTGCCGGTTTTTTTCTACTTACCTCACAATCGAGATGTTAAGCAGAGTAGTTAGCTCGGGTGTAAGCATCAATTGCACCCTCGAACTATAGGCGCACGAGCGCAGCGAGGGCGCCTATAGTTCGAGTTATATAAATATCTCGGGCTGCAATTGATGCCTTACAGCCCTTGGCTACTAATCTACTATTAAGGTTTTTCAGCCATTTATTGACATCTTTTAAATAAGTTAGATAAGTATAATAGGAGAAGCCACTGGCTCCTGAAACTCAGTTATTCTAGTTCGGGAGCCTATGGATTCAAAAATTTTAATGTACACTAAATTATGTCAGTAAAATTATTTGTATTTGTATTGTATTTGTATTCTTTTTGCGTCACGGCGTCGGGGGTTAAAAATTAGTGAACATCCAGACTACTATTAAAAAAAGGTTTGTAACTCTGTCACTCTGTCTGTTTGTACCTAATCACGCCTAAACGGACGATCAGATCTTACTTAAATTTAACAAAGACACGAGGATGAGCATAGGCTACCTACAACATTTTTGGTGTACGTGAACGAAGTCTCGGATATCATTTAGTAATTCATAAGTCACAGTAAAAGTGAAATTTAACTAAGGTAAGAATTAAAAATTAGAGATCGTTTAAATTCTAATCATTTATTGTTTTGTGCATGGCACCCAAAGTTATGATGTTCTTAGTAGATGCCGTAAGGACCAGCGCCGTAAGGACCAGCACCGCAGCCGCATCCGCAAGCGCAGTCACCAGCGATGCGGACGGAACCAGCAGCGCAGACGGGACCGGCGTACTCCACGGCACCGATGATGGGGACCTGACCGGCAACAGCGGTGGCACCACCAACAGGCAGGCAGCCTTCGACGGCCACGTTACCGACACCAGCGCCGCCGTACGCAGCACCGCAGCCGGCGGCGCCCCAGGGAGCAGCAGCCAGACCGGGACCGGCCCAGCCGGCGAGACCGGGGCCAGCTAGGCCGGGGCCGGCGATACCGGCGCCCCAGCCGTAAGGACCGGCCAGACCCGCGGCGCCGATACCGGCGTTGATGCACTGACCGTACACAGTCTGTAAATTAAATGGTATGTTATTGATATGAGCATACGTCTTAACCACAGTTTCACTTTAAGAACAATCATCATAATAATTTACAGCTAGTATTTGTCGACTCTTAGACATAGGCCTATCCAATGGCATGCCACTGAGCTCGATTTTCATATCAATATTTCCATCCGCTGCCAGCCAGCTTGCATATATCATCACTGCAGCTAGCTGGAGGGCGTGCTACGACTTTGTCTGAAAACGGTTGAACTTATCCAACTGTTTTCCCAAATACCATTTATATAGATTGTATTTATTTATCCCTTACCTGGATCAGGCAAGCCTGAGCGCACAGAAGAAGGATGGCAAAGGTGGACATGGTTGGTAGATTTGTATTCAAAATCTGAATTCAGAATGCTTACTTGGATTCTGAGGGACTTATTTATACTCATATACAAAAATTGTTAGGAAAGACTGTATTGCAAACAAATACTTAACCAGTACCAATAGATAACAGGAGTTTGGTTGAACGACATAGTAACAGATTGTGTTAAACGGTAAACTAATAATTGTGCAAAGTAAAGTAAAGTTAGATATCACCTGTGGATATCACGTATTGTATGTTACATTATTTTTATCATTCAAAATATTTCATTAAAATTATTGTAACAAATAAGCTTGCGGCATTGTTTACCTTGTATAAAAACAAGTGGGTCAACGAAGACATCATTATTATTTGTTTGATCATACCACTAGAATGGCATTCAAAGCTATCCTCGCTCTTTGCGCCTCCGTGGCTCTGGTGCAGTCTGCCGCCGGTCAGTGTCTCAACGGTGCCGGACTAGCTGGCCCCGTCGGCTGGAACGGTCTGGGTGCCGGTATCGGAGGCTACGGTGCGTACGGCGCTGGTCTGGGTGGTGGCTGCGGCTGTGGAGGTGTCGCCTCCACTGGCGGCGGTCTGGCTGTCGCCAGTGCTTCCCCCATCCCTCCCGTCGGTGTCTCCCTGGTGTCTGAGAACGCTTACGAAGGTGCTTTGGCCGCTGGTGGCAACCTTCCCTTCCTGGGTACCGTCGGCATCGAGGGCGTGCTCCCCACCGCTGGTTCTGGTGCTGTGTCCTACGGCTGCGGTAACGGAGGTGTTGGCATCGCCGAGGCTGGTCCTATCGCCACCGGTATCACCTCTCCCGGTGCCTACCCCCCTTCAGCCGGTATCGCCGGCGCCGGTCTTGCTGGTATAGGCTACGGTGGTCTGGCTGGCTACGGTCCCGCTGGTATTACCGGCTACGGTATCAACGGATGCGGTTGTGGCGGCATCTACTGATCTTGTTAAGTTGCCAGCCGCAACGGCTGGGGTGGTCTCATGTAAATGAAATCGTTATGATAAACTAAAATTGTACAAATTATTACCTCTATAAAAATAAATATTACAAAATATATTTGCAACAAACTTTCTTGTATTATTTTTGTTTATATGTGCCCGATTAACCGCTAATTAGCAAACCTATTTATCTGCGAGCTATTTATAGTTGGCCCTTTTAGTATCGTTTGGATTTCTTCGGATCGAATGAGATAACGTTTTAGGATTGCGTGTAGAAATAACCGCTGACACTGGATATATGGGCAATAACCAAGTTAATGAAATGGTGTTAATCATAAATGTATTTATTTATCTCACTGGTGTTTAGTCTGAGCTTAAATTAGCCTATGTGGAAAGAAATTGCCTCTGCCAACCCCAACGGGAAAAAGGCGTGATTTGATGTATGTATGTATAAATGGGTCTGCCCATGATGGAACATACAGCATCATAATATGTTCATCCACATAATGCAGCAGATTGAATATAATCGGCCCTAGTGCCTTATGTTTCTTAACTATTAGACATTTTACGACTTATTTGAAACCTGGTCCGTTTAGGAGCCTTTGCAACGTTGCCAAGTCAGCTGGCGATATATCGAGTGATGAGACAGCTGTATAATGCCAAAACGGTAACTGTACATCAAGTACAAAATCAGCGAACTAAGCATTTCCACCTGTGTCGAGGAGAGAGACGATATATCCAACTTCAAGGATATGTTCAAAACACTAGATTAAACAGATCGCGCCATCAATAGCAACTGCAAGTACGAGTACGTCTCTTATTTGCAATTTGTAGATGACATCGTCATAATTGCAGATAAACTGCAGAACTAACATACAAACATATACATACATACAATCACGCCTTTTTCCCGTTGGGGTAGGCAGAGACTACTTCTTTCCACATGCTACGATCCTGACATACCTCTTTCGCTTCTTCCACTTTCATGAGCGCCTTCATACATGCTCGCCGGTTATAAGTACTTTTGACTTGGCCTTTCTTTAAAACGTCTCCTATACGTTCGCCTAGGTCGGCCTCTACCGGCTGCCCTATTCACACTCGTCCCATAAATCTGTTTCGTCAGTCTTAACGTTCAGACCTAACAAAGGATGTTAAACGACCTAGCCGATTCCGCTATTCGCATGTGTTTGAATAATACCAAAGTAAAGGTACGGACACACCGAAGCGTCCTGCGTGCGCGAACTAGGCGGCGATCAGATAGCGCAGTAGTATTTGTACGGACTGGTTCACACCAAACGCGATCAGAAAACAATTGAAAAGTACTGAGATCGCGCCCGCAGATCGCAGGACACCGGGGTGTGGCCGTACCTTTACATACAAAGACCACGCTGCTCTGGGTCCGATTGCCGAAATAGAATTCCACTTGCAGTTGTTCCACAGTAAATACAACTTTGAGAAGGAAAACCAGATAAGAATTCAGCTGGGTTAGTCAAGCATTCGGGGAACTTCGTCGAGCCTTCTCGTCGCCTATGTGAATACCTTAGATTATTGACTAAAGCGAAATACTTAAATCTTAGATAAGTGTTTTCTGCCTATCATGACTCAGCGAGCTATGAAGAGAGCTATGCTCCGTGTTTACCTAACTAAGGGATTGAATACGGAACGAAGTAAATCGTCAAAAAATTTAAGTAATCGACAATGCTTAATGGATTAGCAAAATAAAGTGGCAGAGACCTGAACACATCTACCGCAAGACCGATAATCGATGGGGTGCGGGTCGAAACACCTCCTCGTGGTGTTCTCTGGGTTTCGGCCGACAACCAGCCGACCGAAGAACGAACGAAGACAACCCAGTTGACTGTGAAACAACTGGGTTTACTTGTATATATGTACTATTTGTAAATATTGATATAGTTTCATATAAAATGTTCTGCCACTGGAACATCCGATTAAAAATCGGCTTCGACATCCGACAGATGTGAACACGCGGTTAGTCTGTAAAATGCTAAGAACTCTCTGATGATCACTCTCTCTCTCTGACTCTCTGATGAGGTTGCAACTATGAACGTCCTGAAATAGAACCAGAAGACGGAGCCTATTCCACTGCATAGAGGAGTCAGACAGATGTCATCTCCCCGCAATTGTTCACTACTGCATTTCAGAATGTGTTCAACAATGAGTACATTTCATACCGATCAAGACATTTTTTTTATACCGAGCTGGGTAGTAATTGACCACTATCTCACCTGATGATGCTAAGTGATGATGCGGTCGATGATGAAGCGCGCTTGCCTTACTTACAACAATTCCTTCATAAGGTTCACAAAACGAAAACAACCGCCTTCAAATTCCGCGCTAGTCATTTTCAGTTTTTTTTATGATATGAGGTAACAGGACAAGCACGACGCTCGCCTGATGGTAAGCGATGACGTCTACCTATTACAGATACAGCGGCATGACAAAATTCTGGAACTGATCTGCGCCTGTTACCTTGAGACAAAGATGTTGAGTCTCGCATGCCCTGTAATTTCACTGGACACCTTACCATTATAACCGAAAAATATTCCTATTTCACGGCTGAAAATTAATTGGCAAAGTAGTGGTACCGCCCCAGGCGGACAAGCAGAAGTCTTACCACTACAACGGTTCGGTTCGGTTCACCATTAATTGGCGGAGTTGTAATTGCGTAACAGATACACGAATTGAGAAACTTCTCCTTTGTGAAAGTCGGTTGATAATGATAATAAAGAATAGTTAAAAAAAACTAAAAAACACGCTTTTTATCGAAAACCGAACTAAAAAATAGAAAATAAATTTAAATTAAGAATAGTGTTAAAAATTTCAATAAATATAAATTTATAATAGTGTGAATTAAAAAAAAATGTTTAAAAAAAGCGTGAGGTGCATGGTGACAATAGTTATAAATATTTTATTGACAGATATGAGTAGAGTGATTATCAATTTGATAATATCATAAAAGCACCCCACGCTTTTTTTGAAATATTTTTTTTTATTCACACTATTATTAATTTATATTTATTGAAATTTTTAATTCTATTCTTAATTTAAATTTATTAAAATTTATTTTCTATTTTTTGGATCGGTTTTCTATAAAAAGCGTGTTCTTTAGTTTTTTTTTAACTATTATTTAATTTCTACTTTTTAGTTAAAAAATAGAATAATTTTTTATCAAATTAGTGTATTAGTGTATTGTCATCGGTCCTCGATAAATCTACAAAGTTTGAACGAAATCTGGCCGTTTAAAGTGGGTCAAAATCGCGCCCAAAGAAGTCGGTTACAAACATACAAACATACAGGTGAAGCTAATAAAAAGCTAATAATCAATTAGAATCTAGTAGGTTTGCACTTATTAAAGCAAAATAGCATTTCTATGCACTTTAACATATTGCTTTATATTTTATAATCGGTTATAAGCCATTTCATACATATTCCGGCTTTAAAATTGCTTAGTTATTAAATTTGTCTGTTCAGCCTTGTGTAATTGGAACATGTTTTGTTACATGTATGAGTCATTATTACGCTGCTGACTAATTGTTTATACATTTTTAACCCCCGATGCAAAAAGAAGGCTGTTATAAGTTTGTATCTGTGTATCTAGGTATCTGTGTACCTATGTCTGTCTGTGGCATGGTAGCGCCCAAACGGGTGAACCGATTTTGATTTAGTTTTTTTATTTATTATATAATAGCTAATTCTCAGATAGGTCAGCGGCACATATATCATTATGCATTACTTACTAGTTTGTCAGAGGTTTACAACTTAAAAAGACGGTAATAAATCTAACTTAAAAAGCATGCTTTACAAGTTAAATTCAGTGGGAGCATTTGCCTGAAATTCAGCGCCAATTCCACGAATATTTCGAATGAACCTTGTACGAAGAAAGAATGCGCGCTACAACAATCAAATAAAAATTATACTTGCAATATGCCGTGCGTAAAATATAATATTACTATCATAACTCTCTGGGATTTAGGGTGTTCGTTTGTACAGCATTTCCGTTGGAATGATGTGTCAATAATAGTAATAATTAATGTAACTTGATAGTGAAAAGTAAAACTGTTGTAAAATTGTATTACATAAAAACATTTATTACATAATGTTAACAACTAGTCAACTACGAGTACACTGTGAATTAAACTAGTAAATGCCACCACATCCACATCCGAAACCAGCAGCTCCGTAGGGGCCAGCCAGACCGTTGTAACCGAGACCGTTGTAGCCGATACCGGCTAAGCCAGGCGCGCCGTAGCCGATGCCAGCGCTGGGGGCAATACCAGTGGCAATGGGGCCTTCCTCAGCAGCGATCCCAACGGCTCCACTGCCGCATCCGTAAGACACAGCACCAGAACCAGCGGTGGGAAGCACGCCTTCAATAGCAACAGCAGACAAGAAGGGCAGGTTACCACCAGCAGACAAAGCTCCTTCGTAAGCGTTCTCAGATACAACAGAGACACCGTAAGGAGCGATAGGGGAGATGCTCTGGACGGGGAAACCGCCACCGGTGGAAGATACACCGCCGCAGCCGCAACCGGCACCGTAGGCACCAGCCAGACCGGGGCCAGCTAGGCCGGGACCACCCAGACCGTTCCAGCCAGCACCACCGGCTAGACCCCAGGGAGCAGCTCCGTAACCAGCAGCGCATTGGCTGTGGACAATCTGAAATGAGCAAACGATATTAGGATATTTTAGAGGCCAAGTGTCTGATTGTCTCCTATAAAGGAATAATATGTAGGTTGAGACGTTGGATATGATAGCGCAACTGACGATCTAGATTTATCAGCTGGGCTCTCCGTCTAACATAATGCCAGATTATATTTTTCAACCAACTTCCCAAAAATAAGGATGTTCTATATTTTTTGTATGTATTCAATTCTTTGTATGTATTCAGTATGTGTCTCAATATTTTGTATGTATGTTACGCAATTACTCCGACAATTGTGAACCGATTTGAATAGTTCTTCTTTTAATTGGTAGGGTACGTTTTCGAGGTCCAATTGTAATTTCATTGAGATCTGATAAGTATCTTGAGAGGTATGACGAACGTCTCAAACTTGCTACTGGAATTGACTCGCGGGGCATGGAAGTCAGTTGTTTCAATTTTACTATCTTAATTATATTATATCTTGTAAGCTAGCGTTTGACCACTATCTCACCTGTTGGCAAGTGATGATGTGGTCAAGGATGGTAGCACGCTAGGCTTACAATGAGAACTGACTCTGAAGATCAGCTGCCGGAACACAAATGTTTGGCGGCAGATTTTCTAACTTGAGGATGGAAGCTGGCCAGACGGACATTAGACAGGGTTCTACCATCATGCGAAAGTGAACGAAAGTGAAACTGAAAGTGATCACCACTAACAAACTAAACAATTACTGTACTGTACTGTTTTAGAAACTAAAATCGCAGAGTTCCATCATGATTATCGGTGCCAGATTGTTTGAAAGACAAAAGTCAGTTGTCAAGCACCTCGTATCATGCTGCCGTCCACTTGCTAATAAGCACGATTCCACCTGAGACTGGATAGTCGCTTAACAGCAATGACAACCACAACAATGAAATAATAGTGCTTGGTATTATATGGAAGAAAAATCTGTTGCCATAACCTTACAGTGTTCCGGCAGCTCACAACCCTTAGGAGTCAGAGTATTCTAGAATTGGCGTGTTCACCATCTTCAACCACATTATGGCTTACTATAACTAGGCGATGTGACCAAAGGCTAGCCTATCAAATATTTAAAAAAAAATTGTCGACTGCTTGTCAGCTTTTAATAAAAAAAGTAATTTACCTGAACGAAGAGCGCTGAGGCACAGATGGCAACGATAGCTTTGAAGGCCATTTTGTTGGAGGGTTTAGAAGGGGTCGTTTCTAAAGTCTTCGTTAAGTGAATGATGTTACTTCCTTGTTCGACTTAGTTTTTATACTCTACATGATGACATATCATTGCGAAGTTATGTATTATCATAATCAAATCGGTCAATAGCTTTTCCCATAAAATACGTGCCTTATCCGTGTGACTTTATTGCAAGTAAGTGTTACGGAAATTACACTTGATCGAAATTTGGTGCCCTACCGATTGTAAAACAAAAATTGCGACGTCAAATTAGCATTGATGGGTAGACGACAAGCATTCATTATTTTCAACCGACTTCACAAAAAAGAAGGAGGTTCTCAATTCGTCTGTATGTTTTTTTTTGTGTGTATGTTACGCGATTACTCCGTCAATTGTGAACTGATTCAAATGATTCTTTTTTTAATAGGTAGGGTACGTTTCCGAGGTGGTCCCATTTTAATTTTATCGAGATCTGATTAGTATCTTCAGAGATATGGAGATAAATATCTCAAACATAGGAGAATGTACTGGTTTTAGAAGAAAAGTCACAAGAAGATTATACACAACTAGCAGCCCGCCCCGGCTTCGCACGGGTAGAACATATATGCCTACAAAATTTGCATAAGTTTGTTGCATCGAATATAAAATATGAACATATTTAACAATCATCGTCATATTTCATCCAATTTACACAAAACCTTAACGAATTATATAACGAATTATGCACCTAAACCTTCCTACTCTGGCTATTGGTGAAAACCGCATGATAATCCGTTCAGTAGCTATTGAGATTATTGCGAACAGACAGACAGACGCAGTGATGAACTTTGTTTTATAATACTTACGTAGTGATATTGGACGGCCCTTTGGCGTAAAGGATAGTTACCCTGATTCTGACCCGACGGTCGTTGGTTCTAATCCTAGCTATATACCTACCAATGAAAGTTTTATGTGCATTCATAAATCATGAGTTTTCGTACAGTGGTAGTGGGATCATTAAATCTACCAAAAAGTAGCTTACCACCAAGAAGAACATCTCCCGCCGTAACCTTACGGCGTTCCCCGACGCAAAATGTAGGGGTAATATACGTTTAACGTATGTATCTGTGTGTCTGTCTGTAGCATCTTAGCACCTAACCGGATGAACCGATTTTGTTTTTATTATTGATAGTTTTTTTTTTGTTTGATAGATGTCTTCATCGATAGTTTTCTTAGCTTTGATTCATGAACATTTGTTCAATCGTTAACCTTAAACCTTTAAGTTAAACCTTTTTTCTAATTAATTGCGCTATGAAATCAACTTTCGTAGGTCTCATCAATTCGAAAATCTTCTTCTTCAACGATATTGTAAGAACATGGAAGCATTGACTCTTACTGCAGAACTTTTATTAATTTTTATTAATTTTGCGATGCGTGTATGTGAAATCCGTGATATCTTCTAGAGTTTTATTAGAATTATATACTGACAATTTAAATCTATAATATGTGGCCAAGCTAATTAAAGTAATTATTTGGATAAGGATTAATACTATATACTTGAAACTAGCCCTGGAAGTTATGTAATATTTTTTAACAAAAAATTAAAGATTACAATGCTTACTGTGAGTCAACCTTAAGAGATAGACATATGCTGTCGCGGACTTTTTTGTAGGTTTTATTAAGTTGTACAACTCTTGCATAGAAAAAAATCTTCTATCTATTTTCAATTAAGCAGCGTTCGTAAGAAACGTGTTTTTTCGACTGTTTTTTTGCCGACTTAGGTTGCAAATTAGGTCTCCACGAATGTACCTTTAATATAAACGGGATAATATACAGCCTATTTTCATTCCGAAAGTCCATTCTATGTATTAGTGAAAGAATTTTTTAAATCGGTTCAGTCAAATCATTACAAAAATACAAATATACAAAAATACAAAAATACAAAAAGACAAAAATACAAAAATAAAAAAATACAAAAATACAAAAATACAAAAATACAAATATACAAATATACAAATATACAAATATACAAAAATACAAAAATACAAAAATACAAAAATACATAAAATACAAAAATACAAAAATACAAAAATACAAAAATACAAAAATACAAAAATACAAAAATACAAAAATACAAAAATACAAAAATACAAAAATACAAAAATACAAAAATACAAAAATACAAAAATACAAAAATACAAAAATACAAAAATACAAAAATACAAAAATACAAAAATACAAAAATACAAAAATACAAAAATACAAAAATACAAAAATACAAAAATACAAAAATACAAAAATACAAAAATACAAAAATACAAAAATACAAAAATACAAAAATACAAAAATACAAAAATACAAAAATACAAAAATACAAAAATACAAAAATACAAAAATACAAAAATACAAAAATACAAAAATACAAAAATACAAAAATACAAAAATACAAAAATACAAAAATACAAAAATACAAAAATACAAAAATACAAAAATACAAAAATACAAAAATACAAAAATACAAAAATACAAAAATACAAAAATACAAAAATACAAAAATACAAAAATACAAAAATACAAAAATACAAAAATACAAAAATACAAAAATACAAAAATACAAAAATACAAAAATACAAAAATACAAAAATACAAAAATACAAAAATACAAAAATACAAAAATACAAAAATACAAAAATACAAAAATACAAATATACAAAAATACAAAAATACAAATGTTCTCTCTTTATAATATTAGTATAGATGGAGGTTGCTATTGCTATACTTTTGAAGACTAAAAACATGACCTCGAATAATGTTTTTACATCTTTCTTCACGTTGATTTTAGTTTTTAACCCGCGACGCATAACGAAGGAGTGTTATAAGTTTTACGTGTGCATCTGTGCATCTGTGTGTCTGTCATCGTGGCATCGTAGCGCCCAATCGGATGAACCGATTTTGATTTAGTTTTTTTCGTTTGATAGATAACTTCGTCGAGAGTGTTCTTAGCTTTATTTCATGAAAATCTGTTCAGCCGTTTAAATATTATCAACTCTTTTTTGGTTAAAAAAACTACGATAGCAACATTCGTAAGCTCGTAGTCCTTTGACCGCGGACGTCAAAAAATCAAAATGGCGCTGTCGCAGTATCTTGTTACTTCAATGATATTGCAAAAATATGGTAAGCTTGATCTAATTCTGAGACATCTCCTTGGAATGGTCTCAATGTATAAAGTTATACATATGCTTTGATTATAAACTCGGATTACATATACAAATCAGTCGGGGGTGGTTTTAATTTTTTGAATTTAAGTATTATTGACAGATATTCTTACGGTAACTGTGAGCGAGATAGAAACAAAGGTGGGGAGAATTAATTTGTCTTCACAGCAATGTTCTACCAGGCAAAGTCTTGTTAATGTGCAAAGTTTTTGAGCATACTTAATATTTTTTGACATGACATGACGTTTGGCGAAGATGGCGGCCATATCAGTCCCGCCCGCGACACTGCATAACTCAGAATTATGAACGTACTTCGTACCAATCAATACTGCAAAAAAAAAATTATAAGCATAGTACCACAGATTATATAATAGTTACTACGTAAATAATACTTTTCGTTGTTAGATTGGCTACACAGTGCTTTCATAATTCGGGTATTAACAATGTAAGAAAGTGCCAACCCTTATAACGTATAATAGTAGACTGATTCAGATATGGCGGCAATTAATGTTAATAATCGCAAATAATACTTTTTAATATTCATTTTGGAATACAACTAGTCCGTGTTATAAAAGTATTTGGAATTATTTTAATAAAATAGACAATTAATTATCGTATGTGTCAGATGCTTTTATTGCACAGGGCCATTTTGGAGATTGTCCTTTGATAGCTTGATGACATCATTATGACTAGTGAATATTTTCACTAGCGCGGCATTTTTGGGTTCCGAACCCAAAGGGTACCAAATTAACAGTTTTTCAAAATTTTATTTCACTACTTTGTCAGCGTAAATTATATACATAACCCTACAAAATTACAGCTTTCTAGAATAAACGGTTTCTTAGCAAAACCTCGGACAGACAGACAGACAGACAGATAGACAGACAGACGGAAATGACAAAACTATAAGGGTTCCTTGTCAGGACTATGGAACCCTAAAAACTAAAAGAAGCCACTTTAAACGTCGCGCTAGTCAAAATAGCCAGTAGTTAGTACCATGTCATCGAGTTATACAAATGCATCGTAATACAAGTGTTGATATATTAATAATACCTACTAAAAATTTAATAAACTGGCCAAGTGCAAGTTGGACTCGCACTAGTAGGGTTCCGTACTACAGTATTTTATAAGATCGAGCAAAAAATACCACTATCATTTTTCGCCAGCAAAAAATAATAATTAATAAACATTTTATTTCTTATAGCGCCATCTAACGTCTAACAAAGGTGTTAGGGATCGATTTTTCAATATAACGCCATCTATGGGACGTTTACCTAACTAAGCGTTCATAGATGGCGTGAAATGCCGAAAAAAACACGTTTTTTGTATGGGGACGCTCGATTATTTTTAACTTTATTCTTTTTTTAGTATTTGTTGTTATAGCGGCAACAGAAATCCATCATCTGTGAAAATTTCAACAGTCTAACTATCACGGTTCATGAGATACAGCCTGGTGTCAGACGGACGGACAGACAGACAGACAGACAGACAGACGGACAGCGGAGTCTTAGTAATAGGGTCCCATTTTACCCTTTCGGTACGGAACCCTAAAAACGATTTCAAATGCCGCGATAGTGAAAGTATCCAGTAGCCATAAACATGAAGGAAAAATTTCGGAACACCCCACTTAAGGAGATATGAATGTTTTAAAGTTTTAAGGTTAAGAACTAAAAAATGTATAAAGAGTTGGTTTAAGGCCGGAGAGGGGGAGAGGTGATGAGGTCTTCTGTATCTTCATTTAAAGAAACCTCTATAGTCCTGTTCCGAACACTTTCGTGTCCGTGTGTCACCACCGACTTTCAAACTACTCTCAATCATAACAATGCTGATAAGTTCCGTATTACAATATTATTATAGTTATGGGCCAGCTATTAACTTCTTAGAAGCCTAACTAGGCCTAGGATGGGAACTGGCTCTCAAAGGCAGCTGCCGGAACACAATTATATGCTTGGCGATAGATTTTCTAACTTGAGGGTGTAAATTGTTAAACACAATCCCAAATTTCATCGTACCAACGGGACTTGAACCCGCAACCTCCGGAATAACATGTTCCGGTGCTTTGCCAATTAAGCCACGGTGCGAAGTATCGTTACGACGAAATTAGTGGATTTAATAAGTAGTCATAGATGGCGCCACCAATGCATAATTAGGTTAACAAATGCAATCCACTAATTTCTTCGTAACGATACTTCAAACCGTGGCTTAATTGGCAAAGCACCGGAACATGTTATTCCGGAGGTTGCGGGTTCAAGTCCCGTCGGTACGATGAAATTTTGGATTGTGTTTAACAATTTACATAAATATAAAGTGTGTAACACTTCAAAGAAACATAATAACTTGAGGGTGGACACTGGAAAGTGTCCTACCACCATGCGGGGGGTTTATGCTTCTTACAAACATGCTTATACATCACCGTAGGGCACTGCGAAATGCGCACATATTTTTTTTCGATAGAAAAATCCATATGTTCATTAGCAGGGATTTGAACCGGTGAACTACTTCTGGCGTCAAAGCTGACCACTCTCCCAGAGCGCAACTGAGCCGCTGGGTCATCGATCAATACACACGTATATATTTGATAACCGATTTTACAAATAATTCAAGATCGTTTAAAAACGAAAAAAACAACTTCAAATGCCGCGCTAGTCATTTTCACATTTGTGAACCGATTTGTATGATTTTTTTTAATCGATAGGGTACGTTTCCGAGGTGGTCAAACTGTAATTTTATCGAGATCTGAGTATCTCCAGTGATATGACGATAAACGCCTCAAATTGACTCGCGGGGCATGGAAGTCGGTTGTTTTAGTTTATAAACTATCTTAATTATTGGAGTTACTTATTGTTATCATAACACTTTTCATTATACTTGATTACGTCTTTACAAAAAGCTTGTGTTTAAAATTGTATCTACACACATACTGGTCAAAAACATAATCCTCCTTTTGCCTGCGCCGTAGTCGGGTAAAAAGAAATTAAAAACAAGGAAATCGCTAAGTAGCCAAAGAATTTATTTAATCACATACTTTATTTTAGTAGTAACAGTATCGCAGTTAGAAAATCGCTCCGCAACCACAACCAGCTCCGTAACCACCGTAACCACCGTAGCCTAAACCATTATAGCCTGGTCCATAGCCACCAAGGCCATACGCACCATAAGAACCATAGCCAGGAGCGTGAGGAGCTATACCAGTTGCGATAGCTCCTTCTTCAGCACCGATAGCACAACACGAGCTGCCACAACCATAAGACACTGCGCCGGCACCAGCTGTCGGAAGAACGCCTTCGATACCCACAGTACCCAGGAAGGGCAAGTTGCCACCAGCAGCTAAAACACCCTCGTAAGCGTTCTGAGACAGCACGGACACACCGACAGGAGGAACGGGAGAAGCACTGGCGCAAGGAAGACCACCACCAGTAGAAGCCACACCTCCACAGCCGTAACCGAAACCTTCGTATCCCCAAGCAGCTCCAGGGTAGCCTTCGTATGCTAGGCCGGTGCCAGCCAGGCTATTGCAACCACAACCGGCGCCAGCATAGCCATAAGGACCAGCGAATCCTCCCAGTAAAGCGCTGTATGCCGACTGAAATACAATCACATTATTATAGCTTGTTTTTTAGATTAATTAACCGACTTCACAAAAAAGGAGGAGGTTCTCAATTCGTCTGTATGTTTTTTTTTTTCTTATACAAACGGGATTAATTTACTATTAGCGAAATTAAATCATTATGGAAACAAAGCTACAGGGTCAAATAGATTCACAATGGGACTTCTATTGTGTTCTGGAGTGAATTCGAAATCTGTATGTTTTTTTTTTCAAAATAAAGATCTTAGAAACTTTAAACCCATATCCTGGATATGGGTTTTCGTGATTGAACACGCACTCCGAGATTGCCAAAGAACGCGGTGTCACGGTGATTTGCGTACCGCTGAAACAGCTCTCCCAAAGAAAGGTTTTTTTCTAGAAAGACAGAACCTTTCTTTGGAGGATCAGCAACAATTGCTCCTAAAGATCTTTTATTTAGGTCTTTTCGAGAATATAAAGAGGAGTCTTAGCTCGCCTTCGCCCAACAATCTCGTAATTGTATTACCTGGACCATTAGAGCAAAAGCGCAGATCAAAATTGCTTTGGCTGCCATTTTTGTTAAGGCTTGGATTGAATTGTGTTCTACAATGCTCTAATTTCGTAGTGTTCCATATTATATATCATTTCAACTGCCTTCATTCGCAGAAAAGAAGTCTAAAATTACGTAACATGTGACGTGACTGAAGCAAATAAGCTATTGCAATTTCTTATGAACTACCAACTTTTGTCTTTACGAATTTTGAAACATATTTATGCCGCTCATTTTACTCGTAGTTTAACACACGTTTATGATGTCCTGTACTCCCTGGATAAGACGCATTTGTAAATACTCTACTTTAGGATTTATTTCGTAACCATTCATGGAATTTCAAATAAAAGAGGATGCTCGTGATTGCAAATCATTATTATTTGGACGCAGCTTAGTCTTGTAATACTATCCCTTCAAAACCATGTCTTCTCTTGGATTTGCTGTACTCTTTCTCCAGGCCTGCTTGATCTTCGTAAGAATTTAACCATATTATTCCTATTTAATACCTTGGCTTAGAGCAGAGTTAACATATAAATCATGGAAAAGACTATGTATCTAGACTAGAGCAAACAAATAATAATGTGCTATGGGCACGTGGCTAGTCCCATAGATTGGCAAGCTGGCGCAGTGGTTGCAAATAAAGAGCTGAAGATCGAGCTCAGTGGCGTGCCATAGCTATGTCCAGCAGTAGGCAGAGATATGCTGATTATTATAAAGATGAATAGATTGGGTTTAGTTACGAGGGTCTGATGATGAAGCCAGAAGTCTACTTTTTATTTCAAGCGGGTTTTATTCGTTTTTAGGGTTCCGTAGCCGAATTGCAAAAAATGGAACCCTTATAGATTCGCCATGTCTGTCTGTAGGTAGATGTATCCTGTATACCGCTTTCCGATTGTTATACAAAAATAAAAAATATAACAAATTAAGGGAGGGCATCCCATACATGAAACTGAAACAAAAAAAAAAATTCAAACCTATACGTGTGGGGACCTATACGTCTATGAAAGATAGGCGCGTCTAAAGTGGTAAAATGTGTGTGTCCCCCCCCTCCCCCCTCTAACTTCCAAGTAAGGGAGTGAAAAATCTCGAAAAAATATATTCTGTAGATCTCAATAAAAACTTTCAACGAAAATTAGTTAGCAGTTGTTGAGATATAGCGACCGCAAGTATAACTTTGTTTTTCATACAAACACTATGAAAAACAAAGTTATTTTTGTAGTTGCGAAAAGTCATAGTAATAGAATACTCTACTGTGTTACGGAACCCTACGAGTGCGAGTCCGACTTGCACTAGGCCAGTTTATTTAAAATAATGACTTATTTGATAATTTTTCTATTTCAGTCAGTGCTAAGCGCCTGCCTTGGAGCTGCCATTGGGCCTTACGGTTTTGGTACAGGTTTTGGAGCCGGCGCTTATGGGTACGGTCTTGGCTATGCGGGTCGTTACGGCTACGGTGCTGGCTTCGGCCCCTTCAACATTGCTGGCCCTTTTGGTGGACCTTTCGCTTACTGAAACTAGCAAGACTTGGCTAAATGTTTCGACGTATGATGATTAATGGCACTGAATATTGGATTGAAAATAAATTAAGTATTGCAGTAAGATTGGTCTTGTTTTACTTATTTTTAAGATTTTCACAAAAAAATATTCTTATAGGATCAATTGATTATTTGTATACCTTGTGGGTATTTTATCAACCGACTTCCCAAAAAGAAGGAGGTTCTCGATTCGCCTGTCTTTTTTTTGTGTTTTTTATTTGTGTTTATGTTACGCGATTACTCCGTCAATTGTGAACCGATTTGAATGATTCTTTTTTTTTTATTGATAGGATTCGTTTCCGAGGTGATCCCATTGTAGTTTCATCGAGATCTGATCAGTATCTCTAGAGATATAACGATAAACGTCTTAAACTTGCTACTGAAACTGACTCGCGCGGCATGGAAGTCGGTTGTTTTAGTTTTTAAACTATCTTAATTATGTATAATGTAAACGCTTGACTATAATGAATAAATAATAAAAAAAATGTTCCTGTATTGTATAATTACGACGTGTTTTAAGTTAATCGAAACATGTAAGTATCGACAAATTAAATTCATTAAAGACAAGAAAAAATAAAACAAGCTTTAATTAAAATTAACACAAAAGTTAAAAAAAATCTTTTGAAACTAATAATGTCGGTAATAGATTTCAGCCCATAGTGACTGCAAAATTGTCAGACAAGGTATTTTTAACCGACTTCACAAAAAAGGAGGAGGTTCTCAATTCGTCTGTATGTTTTTTTTGTGTGTATGTTACGCGATTTCTCCATCAATTGTGAACAGATTCAAATGATTCTTTTTTTAATAGGTAGGATACGTTTCCGAGGTGGTCCCATTTTAATTTTATCGAGATCTGATTAGTATCACCAGAGATATGGAGGTAAATACCTCAAACATAGGAGAATGTACTAGTTTTAGTAGAAGAGTCCCAAGAAGATTATACACAATGGAGGTTGCTATTGCATATAAGATATTCTTACGGTAACTGTGAGCGAGATAGAAATAAAGGTGGGGATAATTTTTTTTTATATCTTATAGGCAAGCGTTGACCACTATCTCACCTGTTGCTAAGTGATGATGCGGTCGAAGATAGAGAAGTGGACTAGAATGGGAACTGGCTCTCAAGGATAGCTGCCGGAACACATTAGATGTTTGGCGACAGATTTTCTGACTTGAGGGCTGAGTGACTTGAGTAGCTGGCCAGGCGGACACTAGATATGTTCTACCACCATGCGGGGGTTATTGGTTTCTTAACGATGTTTTCCTTCACGGGAGGGCCACTGTGAGAAGCGCACATATATTTTTCGATAGAAAAATTCATTGGTGCACGGCGGTTTGAACTCGGTACCACCGCATCAAAGCCGACCGTTCTCCCAATGACGCCACCGGGCCCTCAATAAATAATTATATATTAATAATTATAATAAATAATTATATATAAATATAAATAATTTGTCTTCACAGGAATGTTCTACCGGGCAAAGTCTTGTTAGGGTGCAAATTTTTTTAAACATACCTAATATTTTTTGACATGACATGACATTTGGCGAAGATGGCGGCCATTTCAGTCCCGCGACACTGCATACATAATTAAATAACTCAGAATTATGAACGTACTTTGTACCAATCAACACAGCAAAAAAAAAATTATAAGCATAAAACCACATATTATATAATAGTTACTACGTAAATAATACTTTCCGTTGTTAGGTTGGCTACACAGTGCTTTCATAATTCGGGTATCCACAATATAGGGAAGTGCCTCTTATAACGTAGTAGAGTGATTCAGTACTTTGTTGGCCATATGGCGGCAATTAATGTTAATAATCGCAAATAATACTTTTTGATATTCATTTTGGAATACAACTAGTCCGTGTTATAAAAGTATTTGGAATTATTGTAATAAAATAGACAATTAATTATCGTGTATGTCAGATGCTTTAATTGCACAGGGCCATTTTGGACATTTCGTCCGTCCGTCCGTCCGTGTGTCTATATGTGCGCACTTTACAGATCTGTATCTTCTTAACCGTTATAGGTACATACTTGAAATTTTCAAAAAGTATATATCCGTCAGTGTATAACGGCCCAGACACGAAATTTAATAGATGCATGTAATTTAATTAAAACTTTTTTTGCACTAAAAAGGGTAAAATAAGTTATTTTTCAAAAAAAATAAAACCGACTTCATAACCACAAAAAGGCACTCAAAAGCGAAAATAATTTACTTAAAATTATTATAAGCGTTACCCACTTCTCTATTTGAAGTCGGTGCCAGCCAAGTCTATTGGATATTAGATAGATACTATGTATGTAGTAGTAGTAAGTAGGTACATGTAGGTTAGTAAGTAGGTAGATACATGTAGGTATTATCTATCTACTACCTTAATAGGTAATGACTTGACAAGTCTAATGACTTAGCTGGCACCGACTTCAAATAGAGAAGTGGGTAACGCTTATAATAATTTTAAGTAAATTATTTTTCGCTTTTAAGTGCCTTTTTGTGGTTATGAAGTCGGTTTTATTTTTTTTGAAAAATAACTTATTACTATTGAGATATTTATTAAATTGATAACACAATCCAAAATTTCATCGTACCGACGGGACTTGAACCCGCACCCCCCGGATAACATGTCCAGGTGCTCTGTTATCCGGGGATGCGGGTTCGAGTCCCGTCGGTACGATGAAATTTTGGATTGTGTTTAACAATTTACAAAAATAATTAAAGTGTGTAACACTTCAATGAAACATAATAATGAGATCTTTGTTCAGTTTTTTTCTTGTACACAATTTACGTACAAAATTTCATAAAAATTAATAATTGAATAATTAGTAATACTTACTTAAATTTAAAACCATCCCAGACCGACCTATTCATAATCTGTTCATTAAGACCATTCCAATGAGCCCAAACTCAATATCTCTGCTATAAGTTGGTGAGAAGTTGAGTATTTTGCAGATTCCAGGAGATTTCCCATTAAGTCGACGCTACCAAGTTCTTACAATATCATTAAAGTAAGAGTATACTGAAGTTCGAAATGATCAGACCTACGAAAATTGATTTCATAGCGTCATCATCCAGAAAAAATCTCATAGTCTTAAAACGGTTTAAAGGTACGGTGTGTCCGTACCTTTAAACCGTACGGACACACCGTACCTTTAAAGCGTTCCTGCGATCAATCCAATAAGCCAAATTCTCTAACTATCATAAAAAAGGCAAACAGATTCGTGCCGAACACCCTAGTGAACGCAACGCAATACTAAATGCTTGAGTAATACGCTTCCGCGCTCAGTTTGCTACTAAGAGGCAGCAGGGTCGGACGCTTCTGTGCAGTATTACTTCGCAGCGTTGCTTACGTAGTAAGCATGCCGTATTGACTTTGCCGCACTGAGCGCGGAAATTTATTATTCAAGAATTTAGTATTACTGAACTTGCGGTCACTCGGATGTTCGGCACGAATCTGTCTGCCTTTTTTATGATAGTCTGAGGCCAAACTCTACATTTCTGCTGTAAATTCATGAGGAGTTGAGTATTCTGCAGATTCCAGGAGAAGCCCCAGCATTAGGTCAGTATTGGTCGAGAGCGTTGGGTATTAGTGACTAGGCGATGTGATAGACATTCAGTTAGTTAAGATGGAGATCCACGACGCTCAATTTGGGTTAAGACCTGGAATTTCTACTGACGCAGCAATATCAACACTCAAGCACACCGTTCAGTGCTATACGAGAAATAAAGTGGCCAAGTGCACTCGTAGGGTTCCATAACAATGTCGAGTATTTTATAACTATAATTTTTCGCCACCAAAAAATTAACTTTGTTTTTCATAGTGTTTGTATGAAGAACAAAGTTTAATTTGCGGAATTGTTGCTATATCTCTAAAACTGCTGACTATATCTCGTTCAAACAAAAACAACTTTTCGTTGAAAGTGTTTATTGAGATCTACAGTATATATATATATTTTAGATTTTTCACTTCCTTACTTTAAAAGTTAGAAGAGGGAGGGGGGGACACACATTTACCACTCTAGAAATAGAATCTTTCAAATGATTGACTTTGAGAAAACATGGTTTGAGAAACAGGTTTGATGAAAAAAAAATTTTTTTTTTTATTTTTATTGTAGATATCTTATCTATTTTGATATCGATTGTTTATCTTCACTTAACATCAGGTGAGATAGTTCTCACCTGATGTTAAGTGAAGATGTGATCGACGATGTAGCACGCTTGCCTAGAGGATATCTGTTTCAGTTTTATGTATGGGGAGTGGCCCACCTCTTTTATTTTTGTTTGAAAATCGTAAAGCGGTTCACAGACTACTAAATCACCTACCTACCTACTAACCTACACCTACCTACCTACTAAATGTTTCACCTATGTAAATAGTTTCGGAATAAAGTGTCTGTGACATATGGACAGACAGACAGACAGACATGATCCGTGAGCTTAGCAGCACCAAGGTAGGCTGTTCTAATGAGGGAAATTTTGTAAATAATATAATACTAGCTGTTACCCGCGGCTTCGCCCGCGTTATTTGTGTCTTTATGACCATTGAGGTCTCGATCGATGATCTCTTAGGCCAAGTCATCATAGATGACCCTCAAAGTCGAAATCAATATCCTCTATTGTTAAAGTCATTAATCATTTTGGTTGGGTATACGAAGTTGTGCTGTTTGAATGTTTGACTCAACACAACAGTTCCTGAAACATTTCTTCTTACCCGCGGCTTCGCCCGCGTTATTTGTGTCTTTATGACCATTGAAGTCTAGATCGATGATCTCTTAGGCCAAGTCACCGTAGATGACTCTCGAAGTCGAACTCAAAGCGAAAATTTTTTACGACTTTTTATGACCCTGACAGTTGTTATGACCTACTAAGTCAGCACCGATGACACAAAGGTTAAACTTGATATCCACTTATTTTAAGGTTAATCATTATTATGATTATTGAAGGTTGTACTGTTTCAATTTATAAACTCGTTTTGATGCATGTGGCTATTAGAATACAAAAAATGCAAAAATATTACCTACAAAGTAGATAAAACAAAGGTTTGCGCGAGCGTAGAGAAATTTTTTACGTCTTTTTATGACTCTGACAGTTTTTATGACCTACTCAGTCAAGACCAATGACCCTAAAATTAAAATTTATATGCACTAATTTTAAGGTTAATAATCATTATGATTATTGAAGGTTGTCCTGTTTCAATTTACGGACTCGTTTTGATGCATGTGGCTATTAATATACAAAAAATAATGAAATATTACCTACAAAGTAGATAAAACAAAGGCCTGCGCGAGCGCAGCGAGCGCGAAAATTTTTACGTCATTTTATGACCCTGACAGTTTTTATGACCTACTAAGTTAACACTGATGACGCAAAGGTAAAATTTGATATCCTCTTATTTTAAGGTTAATAATCATTATGATTATTGAAGGTTGTACTATTTCAATTTATGGACTCGTTCTGATAAATGTGGCTATTAAAATACAAAAAATGCTGAAATATTACCTACAAAGTAGATAAAACAAAGGTTTGCGCGAGCGCAGCGAGCGCGAAAATGTTTACGTAATTTTATGACCCTGACAGTTTTTATGACCATCTAAGTTAACACTGATGACACAAAGGTTAAACTTGATTTCCTTTTACTTTAAGGTTAATAATCATTGAGATTATTGAAGGTTGTACTGTTTCAATTTATGGCCTCTTTTTGATGCATGTGGCTGTTAAAATACAAAAAATGCTGAAACATTACCTACGAAGTAGATAAAACAAAGGTTTGCGCGAGCGCAGCGAGCGCTATTAATGCGCGAGCGAAGCGAGCGCAAAAATATTTACGTCATTTTATGACCCTGACAGTTTTTATGACCAACTAAGTTAACACTGATGACACAAAGCTTAAACTTGATATCCTCTTATTTTAAGGTTAATAATCATTATGATTATTGAAGGTTGTACTGTTTCAATTTATGGACTCGTTTTGATGCATGTGGCTATTAAAATACAAAAATGCTGAAATATTACCTACAAAGTAGATAAAACAAAGGTTTGCGCGAGCGCAGCGAGCGCTATCAATGCGCGAGCGAAGCAAGCGCAATAATTTTTACGTCATTTTGTGACCCTGACAGTTTTTATGACCTACTAAGTTAACACTGATGACGCAAAAGTTAAACTTGATATCCACTTATTTTAAGGTTAATAATCATTGTGATTATTGAAGGTTGTACTGTTTCAATTTAAAAACTCGTTTTGATGCATGTGGCTATTAAAATACAAAAAATAATGAAATATTACCTATAAAGTAGATAAGACAAAGGTTTGCGCGAGCGCAGCGAGCGCGAAAATGTTTACGTAATTTTATGACCCTGACAGTTTTTATGACCATCTAAGTTAACACTGATGACACAAAGGTTAAACTTGATTTCCTTTTACTTTAAGGTTAATCATCATTGAGATTATTGAAGGTTGTACTGTTTCAATTTATGGCCTCTTTTTGATGCATGTGGCTTTTAAAATACAAAAAATGCTGAAACATTACCTACAAAGTAGATAAAACAAAGATTTGCGCGAGCGCAGCGAGCGCAAAAATGTTTACGTAATTTTATGACCCTGACAGTTTTTATGACCTACTAAGTTAACACTGATGACACAAAGCTTAAACTTGATATCCTCTTATTTTAAGGTTAATAATCATTATGATTATTGAAGGTTGTACTGTTTTAATTTATGGACTCGTTTTGATGCATGTGGCTATTAAAATACAAAAAATGCTGAAATATTACCTACAAAGTAGATAAAACAAAGGTTTGCGCGAGCGCAGCAAGCGCGAAAATGTTTACGTAATTTTATGACCCTGACAGTTTTTATGACCATCTAAGTTAACACTGATGACACAAAGGTTAAACTTGATTTCCTTTTACTTTAAGGTTAATAATCATTGAGATTATTGAAGGTTGTACTGTTTCAATTTATGGCCTCTTTTTGATGCATGTGGCTGTTAAAATACAAAAAATGCTGAAACATTACCTACAAAGTAGATAAAACAAAGGTTTGCGCGAGCGCAGCGAGCGCTATTAATGCGCGAGCGAAGCGAGCGCAAAAATATTTACGTCATTTTATGACCCTGACAGTTTTTATGACCAACTAAGTTAACACTGATGACACAAAGCTTAAACTTGATATCCTCTTACTTTAAGGTTAATAATCATTATGATTATTGAAGGTTGTACTGTTTCAATTTATGGACTCGTTTTGATGCATGTGGCTATTAAAATACAAAAAATGCTGAAATATTACCTACAAAGTAGATAAAACAAAGGTTTGCGCGAGCGCAGCGAGCGCTATCAATGCGCGAGCGAAGCAAGCGCAATAATTTTTACGTCATTTTGTGACCCTGACAGTTTTTATGACCTACTAAGTTAACACTGATGACGCAAAAGTTAAACTTGATATCCACTTATTTTTAGGTTAATAATCATTGTGATTATTGAAGGTTGTACTGTTTCAATTTAAAAACTCGTTTTGATGCATGTGGCTATTAAAATACAAAAAATAATGAAATATTACCTATAAAGTAGATAAAACAAAGGTTTGCGCGAGCGTAGCGAGCGCGAAAATGTTTACGTAATTTTATGACCCTGACAGTTTTTATGACCATCTAAGTTAACACTGATGACACAAAGGTTAAACTTGATTTCCTTTTACTTTAAGGTTAATCATCATTGAGATTATTGAAGGTTGTACTGTTTCAATTTATGGCCTCTTTTTGATGCATGTGGCTGTTAAAATACAAAAAATGCTGAAACATTACCTACAAAGTAGATAAAACAAAGATTTGCGCGAGCGCAGCGAACGCAAAAATGTTTACGTAATTTTATGACCCTGACAGTTTTTATGACCTACTAAGTTAACACTGATGACACAAAGCTTAAACTTGATATCCTCTTATTTTAAGGTTAATAATCATTATGATTATTGAAGGTTGTACTGTTTCAATTAATGGACTCGTTTTGATGCATGTGGCTATTAAAATACAAAAAATGCTGAAATATTACCTACAAAGTAGATAAAACAAAGGTTTGCGCGAGCGCAGCGAGCGCAAAAATGTTTACGTAATTTTATGACCCTGACAGTTTTTATGACCTACTAAGTTAACACTGATGACACAAAGGTTTAACTTGATATCCACTTATTTTAAGGTTAAAAATCATTATGATTATTGAAGGTTGTACTGTTTCAATTTATGGACTCGTTCTGATGCATGTGGCTATTAAAATACAAAAGTTGCTGAAATATTACCTTCAAAGTAGATCAAACAAATTATTGCGCAAGCGCTGCTAGCGCTATCACTGCGCAAGCGAGATTTTTTTAACTTTTTATGATTCTGACAGTTTTTATAACCTACTAAGTCAACACCGATGACCCTTTGGTTAAATGTGGCTGTTAAAACACGAATGCTTTTGAAATACTTCCCATAAAGCAGATTGGGCGAAGCACGTTGGGTGAGCGAAACCATCGCGTAAATTTTGATGACTTTTAATGACCGTGACAGTTTTATGGCCCTAATTAAGGCACTTATTAAGTTTAGTCATTATCCATGAACCTAAGGTCAAACTTTTATGATTATGCAAACTCTATGTAAAGTTAGGAAAAAATATAGGCCCCACACTTAACTGCCGAAAAAATGTATTCTTTGCCCTTATATGCCCTATTAAATGTATGTGTACAAAATTTCATCTGAATCGGTCAAGCCGTTTGGCCGAAAAGAGGCCACACATTTACAAAATTCTATAATAAAACTATAGACAACCGAAATTTCCACCCAAAAAAAAATATTCGTTGCCCTTCTATGTCTTTTTGACTGTCTGTGTACAAAATTTCAGCTTAAATGGTTTACCCGTTTGACCGAGAGTAGGACACACATTCACAAAGTTTAATTTAAAAATTCTTGGCACCTGGACTCGACTGCCAGAAAAAAAGTATCCTATGTGATTCTATGCAATATGAACTGTAATATACATATAATTTCAGCTGAATCGGTCAAGCTATTTAGGTGATAAGAGGCCACACATTCACAAAATTCAATAAAAAAAATCTAAACACTCAGACTCGATAGCCAAAAAAAAAGTATTCAATATCCTATTCTGCCCTATGATATGTATTCATACAAAATTTCAGGCAAATTGGTCAAGCCGTTTATTCGAGAAGAAGTCTTATCTTTACAAAATTCAATTAAAAATATCTGGACCCCCTAACTCGATAGCCAAAAAAAAAGTATCCTATATCCTATTCTACCCTATGAACTGTCTTTATACTACATTTCAGGCAAATCGGTCAAGCCGTTTATTTGAGAAGAGGTCTTATATTTACAAAATTCAATTAAAAATATTTGGACCCCTTGACTCGATAGCAAGAAAAAAAGTCTTTATTATTCTTTTCTGCCTTATAAACTGTCTTTATACAACATTTCGGGCAAATCGGTCAAGCCGATTATTCGAAAAGAGGTCCTTTAGTTACAAAATTCAATTAAGAATATCTGGACCCCCTGACTCGATAGCCAAAAAAAAAGTATTCTATATCCTATTCTACCCTATGAACTGGCTTCATACTACATTTCAGGCAAATCGGTCAAGCCGTTTATTTGAGAAGAGGTCTTATATTTACAAAATTCAATTAAAAATATTTGGACCCCCTGACTCGATAGCAAGAAAAAAAGTATTCTATATCCTATTCTGCCCTATGACATGTATTCATACAACATTTCAGGCAAATTGGTCAAGCCGTTTATTCGAGAAGAAGTCTTATCTTTACAAAATTCAATTAAAAATATCTGGACCCCCTAACTCGATAGCCAAAAAAAAAGTATCCTATATCCTATTCTACCCTATGAACTGTCTTCATACTACATATCAGGCAAATCGGTCAAGCCGTTTATTCGAGAAGAGATCTTATATTTACAAAATTCAATTAAAAATATTTAAACCCCCTGACTCGATATCAAGAAATAAAGTATTCTATATCCTATTCTGCCCTATGCTATGTATTCATACAAAATTTCAGGCAAATTGGTCAAGCCATTTATTCGAGAAGAAGTTTTATCTTTACAAAATTCAATTAAAAATATCTGGACCCCCTAACTCGATAGCCAAAAAAAAAGTATCCTATATCCTATTCTACCCTATGAACTGTCTTCATACTACATTTCAGGCAAATCGGTCAAGCCGTTTATTTGAGAAGAGGTCTTATATTTACAAAATTCAATTAAAAATATTTGGACCCCTTGACTCGATAGCAAGAAAAAAAGTCTTCATTATTCTTTTCTGCCTTATAAACTGTCTTTATACAACATTTCGGGCAAATCGGTCAAGCCGATTATTCGAAAAGAGGTCCTTTAGTTACAAAATTCAATTAAGAATATCTGGACCCCCTGACTCGATAGCCAAAAAAAAAGTATCCTATATCCTATTCTGCCTTATGTTCTATCTTTGTACAAAATTTCAGCCAAATCGGTCAAGCCGTTTGACCGTGAAGAAGTCCCAAACAAACAAACAAACAAACAAATAAACAAACTGACTTTCGCATTTATAATATTGGTGTTGAGGTGTTGATTGGTGTTGATATGCCAACCATATGGTGCTACTAAGCCCATCGATCAGTGCTCTTAGAAAACTTATACGTGTCTGTGAATGATATGCTGGTGCCCATGGACTCAGATACAACACTAGCAACAGTGAGCTGATGGTATTCAAGGCTGGCATAAAAACATATCATACATTGCCATATATTAACGGCAAGTACATCTCTCACTTACGATTCGCAGATGACATTGTCATTATGGCAGAGACGCTGTAGGACCTACAAAGTATGTTGAATGACCTAGCTGATTCTTCTCGTCGCATCGGTCTCCGGATGAATTTGGATAAAACCAAAGTCATGTACAACGAGCACGTTGTTCCGCAACTGATTGCCGTAGATGGAATCCCACTCGATGTTGTCACGCAGTATGTTTACCTAGGGCAAACGCTCCAACTAGGCAAATAGAACTTCGAGAAAGAAATCCTGAGAAGAATTCAGCTGGGCTGGGCAGTATTTGGGAAACTCCGTCGAGTCTTCTCGTCGCCTATACCGCAGTGCCTAAAGACAAAAGTCTTTAACCAGTGCGTCCTACCTGTCATGACATACGGAGCCGAGACGTGGACACTCACGGTTCGACTAGTCCACCAGTTTATAGTCGCTCAGCGAGCTATGGAAAGAACTATGCTCTGTGTTTCTCTACGGGATCAAATCCGGAACGAAGTAATTCGCCAGAGAACTAAAGTGATCGACATAGCTCAGCGGATTAGCAAACTAAAGTGGCAGTGGGCTGGTCATATCTGCCGTAGGACCGATAACCGTTGGGGCAGACTGGTTCTAGAGTGGAGACCGCGAATCGGCAAACGTAGCGTAGGACGCCCTGTGACTAGGTGGAGCGACGACATTCGCAAAGCGGTGGGCAGTGATTGGAAACAAAGAGCTGGAGACCAGGCTCAGTGGCGTGTCTTGGGGGAGGCCTACGTCAAGCATTGGACTGATACATTGCCACCTGTCATACTGAATCATGCTCCTTTAAAGAGTGTCAGTATTTAAATATCTGGGTCACTAGGTCACGGAAACGTTAACGGACACCATAGGTATGGAGAGGGAACGCAAGGCGTTATCCGTTCTGGCGAATATGTTAGCCGTGGGCTTGCGCGGTGCACTGTATAAGTTAAAATCACTATTTTAAGAGCCTCCTGTCAGTCTTTCTATACGTGCAGCTTGTGGGTTAATTATTTGCAATAGTCTTTTAACGCTTTTAAAGCTGTCCTGTTTCTGTAGTGCGTCAGCAACAGTTACCTGCGCAGCTTATTACGGAAAGGATGGATATTACCTGCAAATGTGGCGAACATTGAATGTTGGTCTTAGCAAAGAATAAATAATAGTACAAGTTACATACTAAAAATAATATAAGTTAGTAGCAATTATAACAATTAATTTTGTTAGGGAGCTGTCTAGACGCCTAATCGTTTCTCCCACGAGCAAAGAGCTGGCGCTTACCTCGGGCAACGCATTAGTTTCGCGATTCAAAGAGGTAATGTCGCCAGCTTTTTGGGTACTCTACCAGCAGACAGCGACCTAAATTCAATTTATTATTCGTAGTTTTTATTTTAATTATTAGTCATAGTTAATATTTTAGTTTAATGAGTTTTTTAAATTGTTTTGACTATTGCGTTATGTTGATAAATTTTTGTTTGTTATAACATAAGGTGGTTTATTTTTTAATTAATTTGAATATTTTAATTATTTCTTGTGTGTGTATCGAATCTGCTGTACTAGTACCTATTGTATGGAAATTATAATCATGATAAAAAGTTAAATAAATAAATTGAATTGAATTAAATTCTACCATGTTCTTAGAATATCTTTGAAGTAAAAGGATACCGAATTTCGAATTGATCAGACATATGAATGTATATTTTATAGCGTCATCGAATAGAAAAAAGCTCATATAGTCTTAAATCGGCTGAACGGATTTACATGAAACAAAGCTAAGAACAATCTCGATTAAGACAACTATCAGACAGAAAAACTATATCAAAATCAGTTCATCCGTTTGGGTGCTAGCATGCCACAGACAGGCACTCACATACATACACAGATACACAAGTCAAACATATAACACCTGTTAATGCGTCGGGGGTTATTAAAGCTAACTATAAAAAACTGGCCAAGTGCGAGTCAGCATCGCGTCTCTTATCGCACACTTAGGGAGGGTTCCGTACAATACGAAACATTACAGAGTTTCAACCTCATATATTTGATTAATTGATATTACCAAGAATATTTGGTTTGGTCGCGATCTAGAAAAACGGGGCTCGTTTACTAGCGCCGTCTATGTCATTATGCCGAAACTAATTAGATAGATGGCGTTTAAAAACACGTTCTTTGTATGGGGACGCCCTTTAATTTTTAACTTTATTTTGTTTTTAGTATTTGTTGTTCTAGAGGTAACAGAAATACACCATCTGTGAAAATTTCAACTGTCTAACTATCACGGTTAATGAGCTATAGCCTGGTGACAGACGGACAGACAGACAGATAGACAGACAGACAGACAGACGGACAGCGGAGTCTTAGTAATAGGGTCCCGTTTTACCCTTTGGGTATACGGAACCCTAAAAATTGACATGTAAACGTTTTATTGCATAATATCGTTTAAAAACTAAAAACGAACCGACTTCAATGCCGCGCTATTCATTTTCAGTACCAATTTTGAGATGTTTATCTCAATATCTCTGGAGATACTTATCATACCTCGATAAAATTACCATGGTACCACACTTGGGATATCTCCTTTTGACCAAAAAAAGAATAATCAAAATATATACGGTCGAATTGAGAAACCTCCTCCTTTTTTTGAAGTCGGTTAAAAATATCGTAAAACTATGTATTTTGCTAGAAATAATTCAGCCACGCACTTATCGGGTTTTTCATTTCGACATTCGAACTGCAAATTTATAGCTAATTAAAGTTATTATGAAATTGGTTTTATCAAACTCGGTCAAGTATAAATAGTCATAGTTAGTTCATTGGAGGCAGAGAACTTGTATTCTTTGACTTTAAACTATGTCGTCTTTTGGCATCCTCCTTCTGTGTGTCCAGGCTTGCCTGGTCCAGGTAAGACATTTAAAACATAACTAAGTGATGTATTTAAACAAAAACAAACAGGTCAGTATTCATTGAAAAGTATTGAGTGCTAGATAGTAAAAATATCAATCATCAGTTGGAACCTATGAACTCATCCCTTGACGCGACACACATTGTGCTAGGTTTCAATTGATTGTTCTGTACAAGTACAAAACATCAATTCTTTTGAAAACGTGTCTACTTCTCATTCAAGAAGTAAAATGTTAGTCTATTTAGGATAAATATTGTTTTAGAATGCATTCGGTGCGTGTCTCGGAACTGGCCTAGCTGGTGCTTATGGCTACGGTGCGGGGTACGGCCTCGGTGCTTACGGCGCTGGAGTGGCTGGCCCTTACGGTTTCGCCGGACCTTACGGCGCTGGCTATGGCTATGAGTACGGACTTGCTGGTTCTTGCGGCTGCGGTGCTGCGTACGGCGGCGCTGGAGTCGGTAACGTGGCTGTTGAAGGTGCGCTCCCTGTTGGTGGTGCCACTGCCCTCGCCGGCCAGGTCCCCATCATCGGTGCTGTGGAGTATGCCGGACCTGTGGTCGCTGCCGGTACCGTTCGCATTGCTGGTGACTGCGCCTGCGGTTGTGGTGGACCTTATATGTACTAAAACGTCATACTGTCATCTAATACGTGATACTGGTTATAAACGAAAATAAAAATACTCTCACAAAATAATTTAGATTTTTTTTTATTAGCTTTTTATTAGCTTCACCTGTATGTTTGTATGTTTGTAACCGACTTCTTTTAAACTTCGACTGACTTTGAATAAACAATTTATGATCGCACAAAACGAAATAAACTAGCCAAACGCAAGTCTGACTCACACTCGTAGGGTTCCTTCCGTAACTCAGTAGAGTATTTTATAACTATAATTTTTCACCACCAAAACGTTAACATTGTTTTTCATACAAACACTATGTATATAATAATACTAGCAGCCCGCCCCAGCTTCGCACGGGTAGAACATATGTGCCTACAAAATTTGCATCAGTTTGTTGCATCGAATATAAAATATGAACATATTTAACAACCATCGTCATATTTCATCCAATTTACACAAAACCTTAACGAATTATGCACCTAAACCTTCCTCATAAACACTCTGGCTATTGGTGAAAACCGCATGATAATCCGTTCAGTAGCTATTGAGATTATTGCGAACAGATAGACAGACGCAGTTATGGACTTTGTTTTATAACACTTACGTAGTGATATTTGACGGCCCTTTGGCGTAAAGGATAGTTACCCTGATTCTGACCCGACGGTCGTTGGCTCTAATCCTAGCTATATACCTACCAATGAAAGTTTTATATGCATTCATGAATCATGAGTTTTCGTACAGTGGTAGTGGGATCATTAAATCTACGAAAAAGTAACTTACCACCAAGGAGAACATCTGCCGCCGTAACCTTACGGCGTTCCCTGACGCAAAATGTAGGGGTAATATACGTTTAACGTGTGTATCTGTACGTCTGTCTGTAGCATCTTAGTACCTAACCGGATGAACCGATTTTGTTTTTATTATTGATAGTTTTTTTTGTTTGATAGATGTCTTCATCGAGAGTTTTCTTAGCTTTGATTTATGAAAATTCGTTCAATCGTTATTAAACTGTGAGCTTTTTTCTAGTTAATTGCGCTATGAAATCAACTTTCATAGGTCTGATCAATTCGAAAATCTTCTTCTTCAACGATATTGTAAGAACATGGAAGCCTCCTGGACTCTACAGAATACTCAAACCCTCAACAACTTACAGCTCAGCTAGGCCATTCTGTAAGCTATCTCGATAGCGGAACCCGCGGTGAGATTTGAATTTCGCATTACGAAATTCAACCGTATTACGAACGTGATAAGATTGAATTTCGTAGTACGAAATTCGAATCTCACCGCGGATTCCGCTGTCGAGATAGCTTACAGAATAGCCTAGCAGATTTTAAATGTCGTGTTTAGAGTCATTGGAAAAAGCTATTATACATAGATCAGTCGGGGTGTTTTAAAATATTATAATATCTATACTGTATACTATTATACTATATATACTATAATATTATAAAGAGAGAACATTTGTATTTTTGTATGTTTGTAATGATTTGGCTCAAAAACAACTGAACCGATTTAAAAAATTCTTTCACTAATACATAGAATGGACTTTCAGAATGAAAATAGGCTATATTTTATCCCATTTAAATCAAAAGTACATTCATGGAGACCTAATTTGCAACCTAAGTCGGCAAAAAAACGGTCGAAAAAACACGTTTCTTACGATCGCTGCTTAATTTAAAATAGATAGAAGAATATTTTCTATGCAAGAGTTGTACAACTTAATAAGACCTGCAAAAAAGTCCGCGACAGCATATGTCTATCTCTTAAGGTTGACTCACAGTAACCATTTTAATCTTAAAATGTTTGTTAAAAAATATTACATAACTTCCAAGGCTATTTTCAAGTATATAGTATTAATCCTTCACCAAATAATTACATTAATTAGCTTGGCCACATATTATAGATTAAAATTGTCCTTTACAGTATATAATTCAAATGAAAACTCTAGAAGATATCACGAGTTTCACATACACGCATCACAAAATTAATGAAATATTTGTAGTGAAACCACAGATTAGGTCATAGTTACTACGAAAATATTATTATACGTAAGCTTAGCTATGCTGTAGATCCCCACCGATCACAATCAATTTGAAGTCAATATAGTATAATAATATGATCTATTGTGTAAAATAATATTCCTCGCTATCTTGTTTTCTCTGTTCCATTTCATAAATAAGTTCCTTACAATTGCTTGACCATTTCAGTAATTCAAACTTTCCTTTATCTAGTAATCCATTCATTTCCCTGTACAATTGTATACCTTCTTCGATAGTTCGACAACCTGTCAATAAATCATCCATGTAATAATGTCTTTACCCTTTTAGATGCTAATGGAAAATTCACGCCTTCATCTATAGCCAGCTGCTGGAGTGCCTTGACAGCGAGGTAAGGAGCAGTACCAAAGGTTACCCTCAAAAATCTATAATGTTTTGTTTCAGATTCCGGGTCTTCTCTCCAAAGGATCCTTTGATAAACTACATCGCGTTCATCCACTTTCACTTGCCGATACATCTTGGCAATATCCGCCGTCATACAAATTGGCGCCATTCTCCACCGCATGACAAGATGCCTTAGGTCAGGTTGTAAAGTAGGTCCTACCAGCAGACAATCATTTAATGACATTTGGTTTGTACCTTTGCAGGACGCGTCAAAGACAACTCTTACCTTGGTTGTATCCTTGTCGTTGCGTACGACGGCATGATGAGGTAAGTAAATAGCATTAGGATCATTATTTTCTTTTTCAGGAATCAGTTCCATGTGATTGAGAACCAGATATTCGTTCATGACTTCAACATACTTTTCCTTTAAGTCTGTATTCTTATTCAATCTATTTTCCAGTGAATACAGTCGTTTCTCAGCAATCGCCTTTGAGTTATTTACTTTTGGCTCGTCTGTTCGAAATGGCAGCTTCACCACATATCGCCCTTCGTCATCTCGGTGAGTCGTTTCTGCGAATATGTGTTCACATTGTTTTTCATCTTCTTTCAGAATTTTATCTCTGGGTAACTCTACTTCCGCCTCAAGCTCCTCAAATTTCTTAAGAAGATTAATATCATCCGTACGACAATGTAAAGCCTTTACCATATAGGATTTATTTGTGGTCCTGGACTCTCCAGACAGAATCCACCCTAGAGATGAAGCTTGCGCAACTGGTGCACCAACTTGACCTCTTTTAACTCCCGATTGAATTATTTTACCGTACACTCCAGCTCCTAATAGTAAATCAATTTTACCTGAAATGTCATAACCTGGATCCGCTAATACCAAATCACTAATCTCTGGCCATTCCACACACTCAATCTTGCTCGCTGACAATAGAGCTGTTATGGATTTTAATACAAACGCTTCAATTTTGATAGTGAAACTTGGATCGACACGTGATTTCATGTCATTACACGTCGTGTCCCATTCCCCCAACCCTGAGATTTGTCCTTTTACAAGAATCTTCCGTAATCTCAGCAGTTGAACAACTGCCTCCGTTATGAAGCATGATTGCGACCCTTAATCTAACAATGCACGTACCGGATAACCTCATGTTTCGACTTAGCTATGACTAACGCAGTAGCTAACAACTCATGGTTATAAACCTTACCTGTCGAAAAACAGGAAATTACAGTCTTTTTAGCCATTGCGGCTAAACTTCCAGAAGAAGATTCACCTACTTCTTCTAATGCATTGTTATTATGAACGACAACATTTACCGAATTACCATGAGGGTGTAAGAGTAAATGGTGTCTTCCCTTGCAAACCCTGCATCGCCCTTTTAATTGGCAATACTTAGCCGAGTGGCCTTTTCCCATACAAATGAAACATAGTCTGTTAGTTTTTACAAACTTACGACGAGCATCAACGGTTTCCTTAGCAAACCCCTTACAATATCCAAGCTTGTGTTCTTCCGAGCAATATTCACAGTGCATGTTTGTTAGATGTAAAGTTCTTTTTACAGGTTTCCGATGAGTCTGGACTCGATTGAAGGTGGGTCCAGGTTCCAGGAATTCAATAGCTCGATAACGATTAGTCAAAAACTCTTCAAACCGTTTGTATGTCTTGTTCCATTGTCTCCTGGACTCTGGGTCCAGCTTCAAAGCTAGGATGTATATAACAATTACATCCCAGCCCTTTACATCCACATCAAGATTAGCCAACGCATGTAAACAATCGTTTGTAGTGTCTATCAAATCTTTCAAGTTACTTGCAGACTCATTGGCGGTGTTCTTTTGTCCGAAGAACCTTTGCAAAATATGGTGACATACATATCGCTTATTATTGTAACGCTCTTCCAATATGTTCCAACATCGATTATAATTGATATCAACAATAGGTATGTGTCTAAGCCATTGTTCAGCCTCTCCCGTTAAATATCTCTTCAAATAGTGTAATTTCTGGACGTCGTCCAGACTATCATTAGTATGTACTAGTGAATGAAATAAGTCGTGAAACGTCGACCACTCCGAGTAATTACCCGAAAATCTAGGAATATTTATTTTTGGTAATTTAACCTGAGATGACTTAACCGCTGACATTGTTTTGTGGTCATTGCTGAATCTCTCTAAAACCTCTTTTAAGTAACACTTATAGTCGATATAGATTTCTTAAGTTGCGTCGTATAATTCGTTTTTTAAATAGCTCGTATCTTTTAATTCCCGTGGACTGTAATTACGCATAATATCTTTATGACCCGATAAAAACTCTAACCACAACTGCTCCAAAGAATCTAACCGTGCATCAGTGTAACTTTTTACCGCTAGACTCTCTTTTGAACTCATTTTATAATTAGTAAAAGCCTTTGTTATTCTTAAGCTCAAATCAAGCTGGAAATTAAGTAGTGCCTCCATGTTAATACAATTTTCAAAACAAGTTAAAAATAAGTTCCGATAAAAATATTGCAATTCAAATTTTTTTATAAGTGTAATATAATATGTATGTATGTAATGTAATATAATAAATACAATATAATATAAGACAAGTTTAAAACGTTAAGAAGTGTTTGAACAAATAAATTAATTCTGGGCAAAATCGGGCATGGATTCCTTGTATTTGCGTTTTTAAAGAAATTATTCTAAGTCCTAATAAACAATTTTAAATTTTACAAGTCCAATATGACCGAAAATATTCTATGTTCGGAACTACCAACATCAATTTTTCTATTTTCAAAGTTGTTACAATTAATTAAAACATTCATAAACATATTAATTAAAAGCTAATATAAATTTAATTAATAAGTTCCAATTAATTCTTCAAATCATTGACTTCAATTAATTAACCGATAAAAGTACTCACAGTTAATCCTGGTAATTCCCTTAACCTGTGAGTCACTAAACCGCCTCCTCTGGTAACCGCTCCTGTGCCTCAAATTGTTCCACCTTCACCGACTGCTCGCTCCAATCAATCTTCCTTCGGACACCAACTTCTCCCTGCTCCGTCTGAATCCACCATGAAGTTGAACAGCCCGTGTCCTGACCACTCCTCCTTAGGAGTTGTCTGAAGCTCCTGGTGCTCCTGCACCAGTGCTCCTGAAAGGGAATACGCTTTTGCGACGGCGATCCACTGTCCGTATTCCACCGAAGAACAAAATGGGCACTACCACTATATGCCTGCTGGATGATGTGATCCGGCTCGAAGGACCATGAACAGATACCTATCCCTAGCCAGGGATGAACTCGCCCTTTGTCAATGAAACAAACAAGGTTACGAATTCAGTGGTATATATTGAACCCTTTCTTTGTATTGTAAAGTAAACGCCAGAGGTACGAATACTCAAAAGAATTCGCCTATGTAAAAAATACATAAAATCAACACTATTTACCGGGGAATTTTGATAGCACGATTCAGGAAATGCATTGAGCGACATTAGCACATCTAGTTCGTTACAGCGGTACTGATATGTCATTACGTCTACGCGAGACGTAAGAAAGGTGCAACTTTTGCATTGTACAATACTGTAAAGGACAATTTTAATCTATAATATGTGGCCAAGCTAATTAACGTAATTATTTGGATAAGGATTAATACTATATACTTGAAAATAGCCTTGGAATTTATGTAATATTTTTTAACAAAAATTTTAAGATTAAAATGGTTACTGTGAGTCAACCTTAAGAGATAGACATATGCTGTCGCGGACTTTTTTGTAGGTTTTATTAAGTTGTACAACTCTTGCATAGAAAATATTCTTCTATCTATTTTCAATTAAGCAGCGTTCGTAGAAACGTGTTTTTTCGACCGTTTTTTTAGACTTAGGTTGCAAATTAGGTCTCCATGAATGTACCTTTAATTTAAACGGGATAATATATAGCCTATTTTCATTCCGAAAGTCCATTCTATGTATTAGTGAAAGATTTTTTTAAATCGGTTCAGTAGTTTTTGAGCCAAATCATTACAAACATACAAAAATACAAATGTTCTCTCTTTATAATATTAGTATAGTAGATAGATAAAGTTATATTTGCAGTCGCTATATCTTAAAAATTGCGGACTTTATCTATCTCGTTCAAACCAATTTTCTTTGAAAGTTTTTAATAACGCCTACAGCATATATTTTTGTTAGGTTTTTCTACTCCCTTACTTTAACAGTTTTTGGGGTTATACACATTTTACCACTTTAGACGTGCCTATCTTTCAAAAAATGGTTTTAAGAACCTTATCTTTAGTACGTAACTTTTTTTTTATTTTTTTTAAATTCTCTATAGTCAAGCGTTTGACCACTATCTCACCTGATGTTAAGTGACGATGTGGTCGACTATGTAGCACGCTTGCCTAGAAGATACCTATTCACTCGCGACTTGAAGACCCCTAGATGGTACCTTTCCGGAAACACAGACTCAGGCAAGGAGTTCCAATCTCTGGCGGTACGTATGATAAATGTGGAAGCAAATCGCTTCGTTCGGATTGATGGTATATCCACCATGTAGCGGTGGCGTGTATCACTACGTCTGGTTATCCGATTGAAAAAAGGTGATGGGGGAATAAGTTCGTGCAGTTGGGAGGCACATTCTCCGAAATGTATCCGATAAAAAACCGATAAACAAGCAACTCTGCGGCGATGCTCTAAGCTTTGGAGTCTTTTGCTAATGAGCTCGTCATTGTTGATTAGCCTCTTAGCTCTTCGCTCAATTGCCTCCAACGCCTCTAGTTGGTATTTAGCCGAACCGTCACAGAGGTGAGAACAGTACTCCATACATGATCGGACTTGTGCTTGATAAAGATTGAGCATCTGTCCAGGTGTGAAGTACTGCTTCACTTTCGCTAGAACACCAAGCTTTTTGGAGGCTACTTGTGCTTTTGATTCGATATACGAACCAAAATTCAACCTTGGAGTAAAGGAAATGCCAAGGAGCTCAAGGTGGTTAGTTAACGGCACGGATACATTTCGGAAAGTAGGAGTCAGATGGAACTGACTCCGTTTTGCGGAGAAAAGACACGCCTGGGTCTTAGTCGCATTGAAACTGACCAGGTTAGCTTCGCCCCATTCGGAGACTGCCTTCAGAGACAGATTCAAGCGCTCGACCATCGCCTCTCGAAGACACTGGATATCTGCACCACTGGTGCGTGCTCCAGATATGTAGCTCTCTACAACAGTGCTATCGTCTGCGTACCCAAATATACCGGGCTTCAGGAGATCGTTAATATGTAGCAGAAAAAGTGTTGCAGAGAGTACCGATCCTTGAGGAACCCCGGCATTGATTGCCAAAAGGTCGGACGAGCAGCCTTCAACGACTACTCGAATTTACCGGTTCCTCAAAAAATCCGATATCCATGCACAGAGACCAGTGGGCAGTCCATACGATGGAAGCTTGCTTAGTAAGCTGGCGTGCCAAACCCTATCAAAGGCTTTCGAGATATCGAGAGAGACAGCAATGGCTTCTCCGTGTTTCTCGATGGCCTCACTCCAGATGTGCGTGGCATACGCTAGAAGATCCCCAGTGGATCGATTTCGGCGAAATCCGTATTGTCGGTCGCCGAGGAGGTCGTTCGCTTCTAGGTATGCCAGGAGCCTGTTGTTCAGTACACGTTCCATAGTCTTGCAGAGTATGGACGTGACCGAGATTGGACAGGGTCAGCACGACTGCCTTTTTTGGGCACGGGCTGCACGTTAGCTTGCTTCCACGAGTATGGTACTCGTCCAGTTGTCATCGATAGACGAAAGAGGCGTGTTAGTACAGGAGCGAGTTCAGGTGCACAGGTTTTCAGTACTATGGCTGGAATTCCATCAGGACCACTGGCTTTGTTCACGTCAAGATTCTGCAACTTTTTATGGACCTCCGTCTGACAAATGCGTATTTTCGACATGTGTGTCTTGCATCCCGGTAGACTGGATGGTACAGCGCCAGCAGAATCTAAATGCGAATTTTCTGCAAAAAGAGTAGCAAACAAGTTTGCCTTCTCTTTAGCAGTGTGCGCCAGGGTTCCGTCGGGTTTCAGCAGTGGAGGAAGTGAAGAGCGGCAGAAGTTCGATTCAACTTGTTTAGCCAGGGACTAAAATGCTTTACTCCCAGCTGGGTGCGAAGCTAATTTGGTCCCTATCCGGCCAATGTGGTCAAAACGAGCCTTCTGTAGGGCTTTTTTACAGGACTTAGCGGCTTTATTGTAGGCTTTCTTCTTCGCGCTTATGTCCCTGGCTTTGCGGTTTCGAGCATCAGCCCATGCCAGGTATGCCTCTTGTTTAAGCGCCTCAGCGCGTCGGCAGTCGGCCCTGAACCTTGGTTGAGCTTTGCCAGGTATTGATACGTCGGAGCATGGAATGTAGTATTCCATCCCTTGACGTAGCACATCTACCACGGTATCCACGCAGACCGAAGGATCGTCGGAAGAAAAGCATACACGTCGCCAAGGATAAGACGCAAAGAACGAGCGCATCTCATCCCAATCTGCTGAATTGTATCGCCACACCCGCCGAGTGCCTCTAGGGCTGAGATCGGGCGGGGAGTAGACTGATACAGATTTCACCAGACAATGGTCAGAGCTACCTAGTGGTGATGATACCGACACTGAGTAGCAGTCTGGATCAGTCGTCAGCAGAAGGTCCAAGCAATTAGCCGTATGCCCGTCAACACCAGGAACCCGTGTTGCTTCTTGGACTAGCTGGGTGAGATTTAACGCTAGAGCAAGCTTTCGCGTCTTTCTCCCAGCATGGTCAGTGAACTAGTTTGGGAATAGCCACTCTTGATGGTGGGCGTTAAAATCCTCCACTAGCACCAATTGAGCGGACGGGTACTTGTGTTGAGCGGCATCCGCCGCCTCACTTAGATACTCAGTGAGCCTGGTCGTCTCCTGATCTCCGTTGTGCGACCGATAGTCACAGGCATAGAGAATTTTCTCTAAGCCTGTGTCCACCAGTACCCAAAGCTCGGAAAAATGGGGGTCTTCAAGATTACGGAGACGCCGAGAACGTGGTTTTAAATTGTGCTCCAGGGTAAAACCTGGGTATGAGAGGTATGCCACGTCAGATGGACACCGTATCTGCGTCTCCGTGAGAAATAAGAGCGCTGGTTTTTCGGTTTCTAGATGGTGGTGGACCGCAACGAGATTTGAGTGTAGCCCACGGGTGTTCGTGAGGTGCACTTTCAGCTTTTTTTTTGGTTGAAAAGACTACGATAGCAACTTTCGTAAACTCGTTGTCCTTTGACCACGGACACATGAGTAAAGAAGGATGTGCCACGGACGTCAAAACAATTAAAATGGCACTTTTGCGCACTACTTACCTGTCACACTGCTGCCGTCTGTTTAGCGTAGTTTACATTAGTCAAATCAAATGTATTAATTTGAAATTAAGTGTCCAGTCACTTCAATTATATTGCAAGAACATAATATGGAAAACTTGATCTATCTAATGCTGAGACAAGACATCTCTTTGAATCTGCAGAATACTCTCAAATCCTCGTCTGAGATATCGTATTTAAGCTCATTGTAATGATCTCAATGAACAAATTATACATATACAAATCTGTCGGAGATGGTTATACATTTTGAATTAAGTATTATTTACGGTCTTAACTGGATTCGTACAAATACTTAAATTCAACATTTAAGCCCACCCCTGACTGTGATATGTGTACCTAATCTGTTCATTAAGACCATTCCAATGAGCCAACGTTGGTGTGGAGTAGAGTGTTCTGCAGATTCCAGGAGCTGCTCCAGCATTAGGTCAATGCTAAGATGTTCTTACAATATCATCGTAAATAGTTAGAGGATACCAGTAACTTTTTAAAATCTGTTTATTGTTTGATGTCAGAGCTGCAGTAGTCGAATAAAAATATATATAATTAGCTTCATATTTTCTTTATTGCATTTTTGTCCGTCTTATTTAAATAAAAACTAGTAAATAGCTCCACAGCCGCAACCAACGCCATAGCCAAGTCCAGCACCAAAGCCTTTATAGGCTCCAGTGGGCCCGTAAGCACCGAAGGCACCATATGGACCGTAAGGAGTGGGAGCGTGAGGAGCGATACCAGTCGCTATGGCACCTTCTTCGGCACCGATAGCACAACACGAGCTGCCACAACCATAAGACACTGCGCCGGCACCAGCGGTGGGAAGAACGCCTCCGATACCCACAGTACCCAGGAAGGGCAAGTTGCCACCAGCAGCTAAAACACCTTCGTAAGCGTTCTCAGAGAGCACGGAGACGCCGACAGGAGAAATGGGAGAAGCACTGGCGCAAGGAAGACCACCACCAGTGGAAGCCACACCTCCACAGCCGTAACCAAATCCTTCGTATCCCCAAGCAGCTCCAGGGTATCCGTCGTATGCTAGGCCGCTGCCAGCCAGGCCATTGCATCCACAACCGGCGCCAGCGTAGCCATAGGGACCAGCGAGACCTCCCAGGAGAGCGCAACTTCCCATCTGTTAAATTACAAATAGTTATAGGTTTTATAAATAATTATAGGTTTTATAAATGTGATCCCATTAGGCTTGACCGTTGATAGGTTCGTTTCTGATACTTCAAAATTTGGACCTAAACGATGGTGTTAAAAAAATGGGTTGTATAAATTACGCATGGCTCTTGCAGCAAAGTTAAAAATATGAATATTAATTACATGCTAAAAGTGCAAAAAAAAACTATCTAGACTTCTTGCTTCACGTACCTGAATGAAAAGTGCAGAAGCGCACAGGGACAGGATAGTTTTAGCGGCCATTGTTGTGGTAGTATACTGCGTTGGTAGAATGTAATGTTTTATTTTATGCGTCTCCATTTTTTATATAATAATTGTAACGTTTATTACGTTATTTCGCGGAATAGTTAGAGCCAATGATGCAATCACGACGTGACCTTAGCGAAAATGATTTGAATGTTAGTTGAACTACAGAATCATCTATTTCCAAACATAACTTAGTACTTGCAATATAGCTAATGGTTTTCAGTTTACTTTTTTCACACAGTTTTTTGTTATCTCTATAAAGAGTTCCCTTTATAAATGGTCTTACCCTGCCCATATTCATTCAGTAAAGAATTGGTTACCATTACTAACACATCTTTCAACCATGTCTAGCTTTTTTTTCCTCGTTATGCTCGTTCAGGCTTGCCTGATCCAAGTAAGTTATACTTTGAAGTCAAAATATAATAAACTGGCCAAGTGCAAGTCGGACTCGCACTCGTAGGGTTCCGTAACACGATTTTTCGCAATTACAAAAAAACTTTGTTTTTCATAGTGTTTGTATGAAAAACAAAGTTATACTTGCGGTCACTATATCTCAACAACTGCTGACTGTATCTCGTTCAAACTAATTATCGTTTAAAGTTTTTATTGAGATCTACAGAATATATTTTTTCTAGATTTTTCACTCCCTTACTTTAGAAGTTAGAGTGACGCACATTTAACCACTTTAGACTCGCCTATCAAAAGATAGGTAGGATAGGATATCATTTAAAAAAATGATTGACTTTGAAAAAAAATGATTTTATGAACCTCAATGTCATTTTTATAGACCTATCCATAGACACACCACACGTATAGGTTTGAAGAAAAAAAAATTTTTTGTTCCAGCTCCATGTATGGGATGCCGCCCTTAAACTTTTATATTTTTTATTTTTGTATAAAAATCGAAAAGCGGTTTATAGAATACACCTGCCTACCAAGTTTTAATTCTGTAGTCTAAATAGTTTCGATAAAATGGCTGTGATATACCGACGCACAGACAGACAGACAGACATGGCGAATCTATAAGGGTTCCGTTTTTTGCCATTCGGCTACGGAACCCTAAAAAGACTTGCTATAATACATGTAAATCACAAGTTTCGTATTGCCATCGTTCGAAGTATCAAACTTTCAGCGATGAATGCGATGTTGCTGATGCAAAATAAAGCCTAAACATGATATTTATTCTGCTTTTTTTTCTTCTAGAATGTCTTTAGCGCGTGCTACGGAACTGGCCCAGCTTATGGCTATGGTGCGGGGTACGGCCTCGGTGCTTACGGCGCTGGAGTGGCTGGTCCTTACGGTCTCGCCGGACCTTACGGCGCTGGCTATGGCTATGAGTACGGACTTGCTGGTTCTTGCGGCTGCGGTGCTGCGTACGGCGGCGCTGGTGTCGGTAACGTGGCTGTTGAAGGAGCGCTCCCTGTTGGTGGTGCCACTGCCCTTGCTGGCCAGGTCCCCATCATCGGTTCGGTAGAGTACGCCGGACCTGTTGCCGCTGCGGGTACAGTCCGCATTGTTGGTGATTGCGCTTGCGGCTGTGGTGGACCTTACATGTACTAAAATGTCAATGATAACGGATCGAAATATAAATACATTTACACTGTCTAATATTCAACACTTTTATTGACTCTTTGCTCTTCGCCAGAGATGTTTGGTTTTCTGTGTCATCGCATTTTAGGGTTCCGTATCCGAATGCTCCGAACGGAGCGCTATTGCTGTCATTCACCATGTTCTTCTGTCCAACATACGCAGCAGGCTGCCGGCTACTAGTTCAGTCAGTACCAGGAGTGTCACGCGTGCTATAGAACCTAACCTAATAGAAATACAATCACACTATGAACCGCGTGTTACGCACCATAAAATGCACCGCAAGTCCGCGCTACGAAAGTCTGTACAACTCGATCAGCTTACGGGCCGCATAAGCATGTCTCTTACTGTAAGGTTGAGTGTTGTGAGAAAACAGATTGAATGGTAAAGTAAAGGTGCGTGTCCGATTGAGAGCCCGCGTGACACTCCTGTTACTGACTGAACTAGTAGTCGGCAGGCTGTCGCGTATGTACTAATGATTTTATAGTTATGATTTTGACCGGTTCGTATTCATGTATCTTCATCTATGACTATTAGGAGTTATGACTATGAGGGAACTTAACTCAACTCTTAAAGGTACGGTAACACCGCAGCGTCCTGCGTGCGCGGTCTAGGCGGCAATCAGATAGCGCAGTAGTTTTTGTACCGACTGGTTCATACCAAGCGCGATCAGAAAACAATTGAAAAGAACTGAAATTGCGCCCGCAGATCGCAGGACGTTGCGGAGTGACCGTACCTTAACTCATAATTTAAACATGTGTTAAAAGTTAAATAAACTGGCCAAGTACAAGTTGAACTCGCACTCGTAGGGTTCCGTAACACAGTTAAATATTCCATAACTATGATTTTTCGCAACTACAAAATTAACTTTGTTTTTCATAGTGCTTGTATGAAAAACCAAGTTATCTTTGCGGTCGTCATATCTCTAAAACTGCTGACTGTATCTCGTTCAAACCAATTTTCGTTGTTAGTTTTTAGTGAGATCTACAGCATGTATTTTTTTTAGATTTTTCACTCCCATACTTTAAAAGTTAGAGGGGGGGGGGACACACATTTTACCACTTTAGACGCGCCTATCTTTCAAATGATTGACTTTGAGAAAAAATGATTTTAGAATGTCATTTCCTTAATGTCATTTGCCTTAATGTCATTTTTGAAGACCTATCCACCCCACACGTATAGGTTTGAAGGAAAACATTTTTTTTGTTCCAGTTCCATGTATGGGATGAGGATTCCCTTTCACTTTTATATTTTTTATTTTTGTATAAAAATCGAAAAGCGGTTCACAGAATACATCTACCTACCAAGTTTCAATTCTGTAGTCCTAATAGTTTCGGAATAAAATGGCTGTGACATACGGACGGACAGACAGACAGACAGACAGACAGACATGGCGAATTTATAAGGGTTCCGTTTTTTGCCATTCGGCTACGGAACCCAAAAAAAAAGATAACTTTAATATATATTGTTAGTTTAGCCGTATCTAACCGCTGGTCGTAGAGACTTGAAATTTGGAGGGTATATTTGTCTTAGTACGTAAGGGTGTAACTAAGAAAGAATTTTCCAAAATTCACCTTTTTAAGGGATGAAATGGGGGTTCAAAGTTTGTATGGAGAAACAAGATTAGATAATATTTTCTATTCGAAATTCACACAAGTGCTTCAGTAATAAACGGCCAAGTGCATGTCGGGCCACGCGCAGTGTAGGGTTCCGTAGTAGCCCGTTATTAAATGCAAGTCTTTACCCATTATAAACAAGCAACTAGGTACTCTAAGGCTGAGTTGCACCATCTTACTTTAGCTATAACAAAAGTCAAAAATCTGTCAAAATGCTTATAAAAACACCAGTCAATAGTTATAGTTACGGTTAAAGTAAGATGGTGCAACCCAGCCTAAGGCTTTTGTATTTGGTACAAAATTATCCAACACCCAAGTTCAACGACTATTACTGCTAAACTAACATAGTTATCTTAACCGCTATTTTTCAAGCCAGCAGTGTTAGCTCTGAGAGGGAGGGGGGGGGGGGGGGGGAGACGCCCTACTGGAACAAAAATTTGCACTTTAAAGTTTAATATTTCATAAATGGAGCATTCAATCGAAAAATAGTTTTAGCAACCCTTAAGTCATTTTTAAGGACCTATTCAACGATACCCCACACGAAAAATTCATCCCAACTTCTCATATAGGGGAGCTACCTTAAAGAAAAATATTTTTCAAAATTTAATTACAGCACTTTGTCGATGTAACTTATATACAAACCCCTACAAAATAATAGCTTGCTAGTATTAACGGTCTCTTAGAAAAACCTCGGACAGACAGACAGACAGGCGGACATGACGCAACTATAAGGGTTCCTTGTCAGGATTCATATTTATGAATCCCTATTTCCGTTACAAAAGAAACGTCGTTATAAGTAAATAAAAGAAGTTTATAACTCGGGCGAAGCCGCGGGGCACTTCTAGTTATATTATATAACTAGCAGCCCGCCCCGGCTTCGCACGGGTAGAGCATATATGCCTACAAAATTTGCATCAGTTTGTTGCATCGAATATAAAATATTAACATATTTAACAATTATCGTCATATTTCAACCAATTTACACAAAACCTTAACGAATTATGCACCTAAGACCTAAACCATCCTCGTAAACACTCTGGCTATTGGTGAAAACCGCATCATAATCCGTTCAGAAGCTATTGAGATTATTGCGAACAGACAGACAGACACAGTGATGGACATTGTTTTATAATACTTACGTAGTGATATTGGACGGCCCTTTGGCGTAAAGGATAGTTACCCTGATTCTGACCCGACGGTCGTTGGTTCTAATCCTAGCTATAGACCTACCAATGAAAGTTTTATGAGCATTCATGAATTATGGGTTTTCGTGGGATCATTAAGTCTACCAATAATTAAGATAATTTAAAAACTTAAACAACTGACGTCAATGCCCCGCGAGTCAATTTTAGTAGCAAGTTTAAGACGTTTATCGTCATATCTCTGAAGATACTTATCACATCTCAATTAAATTACAATGGGACCACCTCGAAAACTTACCCTACCGATTAAAAAAATAATCATTCGAATCGGTTCACAATTGACGGAATAATCGCGTAACATACACACACAAAAAAAGAAAGAAAAAAGTAACATACAGACGAATTGAGAACTTCCTTCTTTTTGGAAGTCAGTTGAAAAGTAGCTTACCACCAAGGAGAACATCTGCCACCGTAACCTTACGACGTTTCCCGACGCAAAAAGTAGTAGTATTATACGTTTAACGTGTGTATCTGTGTGTCTGTCTGTAGCATCTTAGCACCCAACCGGATGAACCGATTTTGATTTATAGTAGGGGTATTATACGTTTAACGTGTGTATCTTTGTGTCTGTCTGTAGCATCTTAGCACCCAACCGGATGAACCGATTTTGATTTTATTATTGATCGTTTTTTTTATAGATGTCTTCATCGAGAGTGTTCTTAGCTTTGATTCATGAAAATTCGTTCAATCGTTATAAAACTATGAGCTTTAATCGACTTTCATAGGTCTGATCAATTTGAAAATCTTCTTCTTCAACGATATTGTAAGAACATCGAAGCATTGACCTGATGCTGGAACATCTCCTGGACTCTACAGAATACTCAAATCCTCACCAACTTACGGCTCAGATTTTAAATGTCGTATTTGGAGTCATTGGAATGCTTTTAATGAAAAGATTATACATAGATCAGTCGGGGTGGTTATATTATATTATATATATAGATCACTAGCAGCCCGCCCCGGCTTCGCACGGGTAGAACATATATGCCTACAAAATTTGCATCGGTTTGTTGCATCGAATATAAAATATGAACGTGTAAATTGGATGAAATATGACGATGATTGTATCGTCATATTTCATCCAATTTACACAAAACCTTAACGAATTATGCACCTAAACCTTCCTCAATAACACTCTGGCTATTGGTGAAAACCGCATGATAATCCGTTTAGTAGCTATTGAGATTATTGCGAACAGACAGACAGACGCAGTGATGAACTTTGTTTAATAATACTTACGTAGTGATATTGGACGGCCCTTTGGCGTAAAGGATAGTTACCCTGATTCTGACCCAACGGTCGTTGGTTCTAATCCTAGCTATATACCTACCAATGAAAGTTTTATGTGCATTCATGAATCATGAGTTTTCGTACAGTGGTAGTGGGATCATTAAATCTACCAAAAAGTAGCTTACCACCAAGGAGAACATCTGCCGCCGTAACCTTACGGCGTTCCCCGACGCAAAATGTAGGGGTAATATACGTTTAACGTGTGTATCTGTGTGTATGTCTGTAGCATCTTAGCACCTAACCGGATGAACCGATTTTGTTTTTATTATTGATAGTTTTTTTTTGTTTGATAGATGTATTCATCGAGAGTGTTCTTAGCTTTGATTCATGAAAATTCGTTCAATCGTTATAAAACTATGAGCTTTTTTCTAGTTAATTGCGCTATTAAATCAACTTTCATAGGTCTGATAAATTCGAAAATCTTCTTCTTCAACGATATTGTAAGAACATGGAAGCCTCCTGGACTCTAAAGAATACTCAAATCCTCACCAACTTACAACTCAGATTTTAAATGTCGTGTTTAGAGTCATTGGAAAAAGCTATTATACATAGATCAGTCGGGGTGGTTTAAAATATTATATAATATTATTATATATATAGATGAATATTATTTTATACAATAGATCATATTATTATACTATATTGACTTCAAATTGATTGTGATCGGTGGGGATCTACATAATAGCTAAGCTTATAATAATATTTTCGTAGTAACTATAACCTAATCTGTGGTAGTAAAAATATTTGCAGTGAGAACTGCAAATATTTTTTTTTAATTTTGCGATGCGTGTTTGTGAAATTCGTGATATCTTCTAGAGTTTTTTTTTTTAAATTATATACTGTAAAGGACAATTTTAATCTATAATATGTGGCCAAACTAATTAACGTAATTATTTGGATAAGGATTTATACTATATACTTGAAAATAGCCTTGGAAGTTATGTAATATTTTTTAACAAAAATTTTGAGATTAAAATTGTTACTGTGAGTCAACCTTAAGAGATAGACATATGCTGTCGCGGAATTTTTTAAGGTCTTATTAAGTTGTACAACTCTTGCATAGAAAATATTCTTCTATCTATTTTCAATTAAGCAGCGTTCGTAAGAAACGTGTTTTTTCGACCGTTTTTTTGCCGACTTAGGTTGCAAATTAGGTCTCCACGAATGTACCTTTGATTTAAACGGGATAATAGATATTTTAATGTGAACGTACCGGCTTTTGTTCGCGTGTATTTACTTCGGATGTGCTCCGACCAGGTTTCAACCTAATACGTAGGTCATCGTCTGGGAGCGGCTAGGATGGGATAATAGATAGCCTATTTTCATTCCGAAAGTCCATTCTATGTATTAGTGAAAGATTTTTTTTAATCGGTTCAGTAGTTTTTGAGCCAAATCATTACAAACATACAAAAATACAAAAATACAAATGTTCTCTCTTTATAATATTATTATAGTATAATAGTATATATAGTATAGTATAGATAAACGAAAGGGCTCAAATAGCACCTGTTGTTCGCAGATTTGCTTGCATATTATTTTATGCACCCTATGATTGGAAATCATTTCATGATTTATAATTGTAGGGTTTGAGAAGTTACCATTTTTAACTGACTTCACAAAAAAGAAGGTGGTTCTCAATTCGTCGGAATTTTTTAATTTTTTTTAAAATTTATTTTGCCGATTACGCGAAGATGCCTAAACCGATTTGGAATTTTTTTTATTTTCAAAGGGTATCCTTCCCAGGTGGTCCCATTTAAATTTTAACGAAATCGGCTGTGCCGTTTTTAATATATCAACTTTTGTATTATGACGCATATACTTATCTCGACGACATACTACTAATTACTGCCACAGATTATGTAATAGCTACTGGCGTCTACTGGCTACTTTGACTAGCGCGACGTTTGAAGTCGGTTCGTTTTACCCACGACGGAACGGAGACTGTATATGCGTTTGGGGTGAGAGGATGTTTGTTTGTTTGTTTGTGCAAATCATGTTGCCCTTTTTCTCTACTACTAGTAGTACTTACTAGTCCGATTTTGATGCAGTTTTCAATTACGAATTCCGGTATAATTGGTGCATGTTTATAGATAGGTGTTACGGTGACAACCCACCAGGTGGCGCTGCAGTAAACATTTGTTTATGCAAATCGATGTTGCCATTTTTCTTCAAAACGACTAGTCCGATTTTGATGCAGTTTACAGTTTTGGGTTTAGGTTTGATTGGTGCATGTTCTTAGAAAAGAGTTACGGTGTCAACTCACCACGGGCCGCTGCAATAAACATTTGTTTGTGCAAATCCATGTTGCCATTTTTCTCCAAAACTACTTAGTTCGATTTTGTCTTTAAACTGTTCGTAATTAATCAGTGGTGGTTTTTAGATAGATGTTATGACGTTAATTTTCTAAAGGACATTGTCGTGGGTGTTTATTAAAAATTTTAATATTGTTACTTGTAGTTTTTAAACGATCTTAAGTTATGAACTACCAACTTTGATTAATTGAAATATTATTTCGTATTCTTTTTTCGATTTACTTTTTCCGTATTTAAACATCATATTCATATTTAAGGACTTAATCATTTCAAAATTATGACAATTATGCTATTATTACTTAAGAGGTTTTTATCTACATGATATAAATATTGAATGAAATAAAAGGAAATTTTAGTCCGGACTGTCTGAAATTCTTCAACATCTCTCAACATTATCATCATTATTGAGAGTTTGGTTTTGGAAAACGGTTTTTAAAATATTGTTACAGTTTACTACTTCTACATTTGCTATAATAATATAATCCGTAAGTGATTATAGTAACTGTTTAAATTAATTATAAAACCGGCTAAGTCGAGTTGAACTCGCCCACTGAGGCTTCCGTACCAGCCACTTAAGATAGACCTCTAAATTGTATTAGCGCTCATAAAACTCAGAGATCTTCATTGGCGCAAACTATGTATGTATGGGCTTGTACTATTCATTATTCTGTGGTATGGGGACACCCTTTAATTTTCAACTTTTTTATTTTTCGAATTTTTCCTTAATTTGTGCTGTAAGACCTTGCTTCTTGCCAAATTTCATGATTCTAGGTCAACGGGAAGTACCCTATAGCATAGAATAACAACAACATAGAATGCTTATTTAGTGCTTTCGTAAAGACCTAGCCTAAGACTTAATATCGTCGCTGGTACCTCGTAGTTCCGCTTAACGCCACTAGAGGCGTAACATGTACAATAAAGTGTTATTTTTTAGTGCCATCTATCTGACGTTACCGGCGACACTTGGCTTAAGGTCCATCGAATCCATATTTATATATAAGTGATAGGTGGCGGTAATATAACTACGTTGGCTAGTGGTTAGTGGTCGAACCACGAAACCAAAGGTCGAAAGTTCGAAACCCACACGGGCCAATTCTTTTTATAGATTTTTCCGAGTCTGGTTATAATTATGTCCTTGTTAATGTTATTGTTACTTGTTAATGAAGTAAATCCTACCATAGATGATGATCCTACTAAACTTCTTTTCAGCTTGAGGGTTAATTAAATTTGACTTTAAACTGTGAATTTAACTATTTTCAAATGCCGTTCAAGCTATTTTCAGTAGCAAGTTCGAGGTGCGTTTGAGGAGTTAATACTCCGCATATGTCTGACGATACAATGTTAAGGTCTTGAGATGGTTTGGTTTTGGGACCCCACCCGTAACTCTTATCTTTATTTTTTATTTTTTTGTTTCATAGCTAACAATTAGGATGAGTATCACAGTTTCCCAATTCACTTTACCTAATCTTATCTTGTATATAAACACATCTTATAATATCTATAAGCCAGGTATTTACACGAATTAACCTTTTCACAAAAAAGAACCAATTTTGATAAAACCTTACGTGTTTCCTAAGGGTCAGTTCACACAGAGCGCGACGCAGCGCGCACTTTTAAAGACAGTGATATAAAATAGAACTCTATTTTTAAATGATTTTTAAAATATACGATGAAATATATATACGCATTTGACGTTAACAGAAATTTTCAATATTGTCAAACTGTATTTTCAATAAGTTGACATTATAACTGAAATCATAATATTATTACTGAAATAAAATCATCAATCATATACCTATCAATAATATGTATTAGTACTTATGTTATAAATTTTCACATGTTATAAATATGACAAAATAGAAGGACTATGAATAATTTCGGAACATCCTAATGTTGACTCTATTTTTTGTGGAATAAACATTCATTTCATTTCATTTAGTGTTGCAGAATTTTTCGAAAGGGGTAGGTAACAAAGTCTGAAAATCAAAATCAATATCCCTATTTGCCTTATTCACGCGATAACTTGAAAACGATGGAACCAATTTGACTATTTCTTTTTTGATGTATTTTATATTATAAAGGTTTTTACAAAAGAAAAGTTTTAAGTAAATAAAAAAAAAATTATAACGCGGGCGAAGCCGCGGGACTCTTTTAGTATAATATAATACAATATGTGATGAGTATGAACAAAAGTTGCCGAGAAAATAAGTTTCTTTTTGTTTTTAATAACTAATAAGGGGGTCACCTCTTTTTCAACCGGTTTCTGAAATGGAGGAGGTTCTCAATTCGTCTGTATGTTTTTTTATTTATGTTACGCGATTACTCAGTCAATTTTGAACCGATTCAAATGATTTTTTATTAATTGGTAGAGTACATTTCCTCGGTGGTGCCATTGTTATTTCATTGAGATCAGATAAGTAAGTATCTTTAGAGATAGGAGATAAACACCTCAGACTTAGTACCTACTGAAAATGACTAGCGTGGAATGTGAAGTCGGTTTTTCTCTTTTAGCAAACGATCTTTAATGTTATAGCAGCCATAGAAATACACACTATTAGCAAATTTCTATGTACAAAGAAATACAGACCTCCGACCTTGCTCAACACGCATCTCCCTATCTAGATCCGTAGATTGACTGGAAGATTAGCGATAAGTCCACCCATTGTACTATTGTGTTAAGTATAGTGTTTACTGTTTCTTAAGTTAGTTTTTATTGGTGTTTACTAAATACCTTTGTGTATAGGTACCTACTCTGGTAAAAAGTATATAGGTAATATTACCGTGGTTGCAAGTAACCCACTCGATAGGTAAGCGACGACGCGACTCACGCGACGTTGCCAGATAGGACGAGAGACAGAGAGAGAGAGGTCGCATCCAATCCACTGCGGACGGCGGAATCGCAAGTGCGACGTTGCATGGCCGTTTCGACTCACGAGATGCGATGCGAGACATCAATAATTTATGATCGTACGAAACAAAAAAACCAACTTCACATGCCGCGATAGTCAAAGTAATAATCATTTATCAAGTATACAAATTTGCTTATATTGTTTATCTCCATATCTCCGGAGATAATTGCCATATCTCGATAAAATTTGAAAAAGACCAACCAAACAGGAGGCATAATCTCTCAAACTAAAATAAACTGGCCAAGTGCAAGTCGGACTCGCTCTCGTAGGGTTCCGCAACACAGTCAAGTATTTCATAACTATGATTTTTCGCAACTACATAATTAACTTTGTTTTTCATAGTGTTTGTATTAAAAACAAAGTTATCTTTGCGGTCGCCATATCTCTAAAACTGCTGACTGTATCTCATTCAAACCAATTTTCGTTGTTATTTTTTATTGAGATCTACAGCATATATTTTTTTTAGATTTTTCACTCCCATACTTTAAAAGTTAGAGGGGGGGGACACATTTTACCACTTTAGACACGCCTATCTTTCAAATGATTGACTTTGAGAAAAAATGGTTTTAGAAACCTCAATGTCATTTTTGAAGACCTATCTATAGACACCACTCACGTATAGGTTTGAAGATTTTTTTTTTGTTTCAGTTCCATGTATGGGATGCCCCCCCTTAAACTTTTATTTTTTTATTTTTGTATAAAAATCGGAAAGCAGTTCACAGAATACATCTACCTACCAAGTTTCAATTCTGTAGTCCTAACTGTTTCGGAATAAAATGGCTGTGACATACGGACGGACAGACAGACAGACAGATATGACGAATTTATAAAGGTTCCGTTTTTTGCCATTTGGCTACGGAACCCTAAAAAATTCAAATCGGTTAATATTTAACGGAGTTCTGAGGTAACAAACTATTTATAACTACTACTACTATTTTTAATTAAAATTAAAATTACCTACCACGTGTTATACTTAATTAGAAGAAAATAACAAATAGTTGTTACCGTATCAGTATCTACTAAGTATTCTGGTTGGTACTTCCATATACTGCATATACCTATCTACATCATCATCGGCCTAGCTCACGCACACGCGCCTGAGCTCAATCTTTAACTTTTTGTTTCCAACCGCAGCCAGCCAAAAAACAAAAAAAATACGAATTCAGAACCTCCTCCTTTTTGAAAGTTGGTTGAAAAAAGCACGATAAGTTTCTTGTCCTCGGATTCGATCCCTTGACTTCACGTTCGTAATGTAAATTAGCAACACTGTAACCGCTGAGCTACGATGTCGTTTTACATTAAGTTGAAATTTACAGTTGATTTGCTATCGTTTTCAGTTTGCATTTATGAGTGTAATATTTGCATGTGTTTTGAGGTGTCCATTGACTTAGATCTCCAATAAAATTATCTGATGCGAATTATATGATAATGTTGATGAAAATTATAGACATAGGCTTTTAAAATTTTGCTAACTGTAAAAAGAATAGAAATTTGTTTATTTTATATAAGTTAAGGTTTTAAAAAAATAATCAAAATGTAACTTCGAAAAATAGCGCCATCTTGTCGAACTGACTTGACTAGTCACACCTAAAATTACCTAAATAACAATCTTTGAACATTGCGCCATCTACCGGATTTTAGTGTAGCAACATGCTTTACTAGCTTACTTTGTATTGATTTTAAAAATAGTTCAAGATGTTTTAACAAATCGAACACAAAAAATTAAAAATATGAATTCGCTTTATTTTTGTGGATGTAATACAACTAAATATTTATATTGTTCCTAAAATTAATATATATGTTAAATCAGTAAAGTAAAAAACGTTTTTTCATTTATTCCTAAAAAACTTTTTGTCATTCGGAACTAGTAACGTCATCTCGATCAGATTTGATTGTCGTACTAAAAGCTCATTAGACATTATCGATCTATTTTTTATTCCTTCATCTATGCCTATAGATTGTCGACCCAAAACCTATTAGTAGGGTAGGGTACTTCCGGTTTACCTAGAATTGTCAATTTTGGTTATAAGCAAGGTCTTAGAGCACAAGTAAAGGAAAAATTCCGAAAAATAAAAAAAGTTGAAAATTAAGCTACATTTTGGTACTAACAAGTTTTCGCGAAAATCTAAATTTGCCCATATCTTTTTATTGTGTTGACTCAAGACCTTGATTTTCATACACCCAATAGGGACTATAGACCTCAGTATCACGTATAAATTTCAACTTGTTAGGTCTACCCGTTCCTGAGAAAGTGGTGACACACGGACAGACAGACGGACAGACAGACGGACAGACAGACAGACAGAAGGACAAGAAAGTGATCTTATAAGGGTTCCTTTTTTTACCTTTTGAGGTACGGAATCCTAAAAAGTGGCAATAACCCAATGGTTAAGGCGTCGGCCTTGCGATCGAGAGGTCATGAGTTCGATCCCCACCCATTGACGTGAACCTATTCCAGCATACACAAGCATATTTAGATTAGTTGGAGGAGTTAACAAGACTACTAGAAATGTGTAACACACATTGTTAATACGCTTTTAAATATATATATATATATAATTTTAAAAAAAAACGTCGCTTAAAAAACTAAAAGAACCGACTTTAAACGTCGCGCTAGTCAAAGTAGCTAGTAGACGCAGTAACTATAATATAATCTGTGCCAGTAGTTAGTAGTATGTCGTCAAGGTATATAAACGCATCGTAATACAAATGTTGATAGTTATTAAAAACGGCTCGACCGATTTCGTTAAAATTTAAATGGGACTGGGACTACCTGGGTAGGGTAGGATACCCTTTGAAACAAAAAAGAATTTTCCAAATCGGTTCAGGCATTGAGTAATCGGTGAACATACATAAAAAAACCGACGAATTGACAACCTCCTCCCTTTTTGTGAAGTCGGTTAAAAATGGGTTGAAACAAATAATGTATAAAAACAAGAAACTGAAGTTATGCAAGATTTATTATAGTCATTCGATCAGGTATCAATGTCCGTTCGTTCAGTAGATTCCACAGCCGCAGCCAGCGCCGTAACCACGACCACCGTAACCGTAACCCAACCCACCATAGCCATAGCCTCCAGCACCATAGGCACCATAAAGACCAGCGTGAGGAGCTATGCCAGTTGCAATAGCTCCTTCTTCAGCAGCGATGCCACAACAACTACCACAACCGTATGAAACTGCGCCAGCGCCAGCGGTTGGAAGCACGCCTTCGATTCCAACAGTACCAAGGAATGGCAGGGTACCGCCAGCAGCCAAAACGCCTTCGTAAGCGTTCTCAGACAGCACGGAGACTCCCACTGGGGGAATGGGGGAAGCGCTGGCGCAAGGTAAACCACCTCCCGTAGAGGCGACACCGCAGCCGCAACCAGCACCGTAAGCTCCATATCCTCCATAGCCTCCAGCCAGACCTGGTCCAAAACCATCGTATCCTAGTCCGCCGTAACCGTAACCGGCACCAAATCCGTAACCACCCAGTGCACCTTGCGCTGTCTGAAAATTAAATACGTAATTAAGTAGTAGTAGTGCGAGTCGGACTCGCACACGTAGGGATTCCGATTGAACCAAATTTGCCGGAAAAATTAAGTATCTACATAGTTTTAACATCGATATATATAAATACCGTGTCAATAGTAAACATGCTTATTTACTACAACGCCATCTAACGAATGTCGAACGAACTTCTAACACCCACCATGTGAACGTTAACACAAAGGTCAGTGACCTTTTTGTTGGTTACCATCGCTCATAGATGGCGCTATAGTAAAAACACGTTTTTTTTTATGGGGACCCCCTTTGATTTTTAACTGTGTTCTGTTTTTATTATTTGTTGTTATAGCGGCAACAGAAATACAACATCTGTGAAAATTTCAACCGTCTAACTATCACGGTTCATGAGATACAGCCTGGTGACAGACAGACAGACAGACGGACTGACAGACAGACAGACAGACAGACGGACAGCAGAGTCTCAGTAATAGGGTTCCGTTGGTACCCTTTGGGTTTGGAACCCTAAAAACTAAAACAACCGACTTCAATGCCCCGCGAGTCAATTTCAGTAGCAAGTTTGAGACGTTTATCGTCATATCTCTGGAGATACTTATCAGATCTCGATGAAATTACAATGGGACAACCTCGGAAACGTGCCCTACCGATCACAAAAATAGTCATTCGAATCAGTTCAGAATTGACGGAGAAATCGCGTAACACTACACATACACACAAAAAAAACATACAGACGAATTGAGAACCTTCTCCTTTTTGTGAAATCAGTTAAAAATGCTTTAATTATAGGGATTATTCGAAATTATCCCAAACATAACATAATAATGGGAATAGTTCTTGGCTATAGTCAATCATTAAGAGTATTAATATTTATTTATTTATTGATTGATTATTATTTGATTATTTATAATAAATTATTAAGAATATTAAGATTTTATAAATCGCGTCAGAGTCGCCGCAGAGTAATATGCAAGTATCGACATCGGGGGTGGAAGTCTCTACAACGATAACGATACGTCTTGTCATCGCAAACGTCTGCTAGAATGAGATGCAGCTAGACAGTTGTTATCTGCTTCTCTTTTCGTATCGACGATTATAGCTCGAAATTAATCGCTATGCATGTAGAGACTACCGGGGTAGGTTATGACGTCGATGAGTTTACCCATGTCCAACCGAAGTTAGCGAGCGAAGCGTCTCAGTTTTGACTACGCCAAAAATGCTTTTGTCCGGATGTTTGTCTGTCTGTCTGTTTGTTCTTGCCTAGAGGTCGCCTTTTTCAACCGATTTTGATGAAAATTGACACGAGTTCCTTGATTTAATTAGGAATTTTTGCTGATTGCAGTTTTTTGATTGGGGGGAAACGGGAGAAGTTTGCTGTAGCAAGGATTTCAGTCAAATTTGAAAGGCACACTAAGGACTTCATTCTCGACACGATGTTGTGAAAGAATTTCCAAGAAGGAGGAGTGGAGGGTAGAAAGGGGGTGAAGTTTACTGTAGCGTTGTTATATATGGACGGATTTCAATTTTTATTAGCTTTTTATTAGCTTCACCTGTATTTTTGTATGCTTGTTAACCGACTTCTTTGGGCGCGATTTTGACCCACTTTAAACGGCCAGATTACGTTCAAACTTTGTAGATTTATCGAGAACCGATGACAATACACTAATTTGATAAAAAAATATTCCATTTTTCAATTAAAAAGTAGAAAATAAATAATAGTTTAAGAAAAATAAAAAACACGCTTTTTATAGAAAACCGAACTAAAATATAGAAAATAAATTATATTTTAAATAATTATATTAAATTATAAATAAATTAAATTAAGAAGAGTGTTAAAAAATTTCAATAAATATAAATTAATAATGGTGTGAATTATTTTTTTTTTTTTACAAGCGTGGGGTCTTTTAATATATTATCAAAATGATATATATCATTAAAGATATATCAAAATGATATTGAATTAGCTTTTTTTTAAATAAAATATTTTTTTTTATTCACACTATTATTAATTTATATTTATTGAAATTTTTAACACTATTCTTAATTTAAATTTATTAAAAATTTATTTTCTATTTTTTAGTTCGGTTTTCTATAAAAAGCATGTTTTTTTTAGTTTTTTTAAACTATTATTTATTATAATGGCACACGAGATCTACTGTTCTCACAGAACTACTAGTTTATATTATCTTGTTACCAAATTTCATAAAAATATATTCCGAAGAAGCAGTTTATTAGAATGGTTACCTGGACAAGAAGCACAGAAGCGCAAATGATAATAGCTTTGGCCACCATTTTGGAAAGAACAGTTGACTAAACTGAATCAATGTGTTATGATGTTGAACTAAAACATTTCCTCCATTTTATACTGGCTCCTGTAATGAGAGATATCATGAAAATTATCTATTATTTTAATTAAGCCATTTAGAACGTGACTAACGTACAGCATAAAAATGTAATTTTCGATAGACATGTGTGCTAATTTTATGAGTTTATGAATTTTTTTTATCAAAATTCGCAGTAAATTTGTTACGTAATTTAAATACGTCATTGATTTTGTTAATGAAAAAAAATATAAGTTATGCTCCGAAGACATTCATATTGTTGTTCTGTTCTTTATAAATCAGATTTCGTAATAGAAGAACTTTAAGTATATAAAGAACACCAAGTGTTTCAAAATATCATTCAGGATTCAACAGTCAGTTGCAAACCAAAACCTACCAACATGTCTACCTTCGCTTTCCTCGCCTTCTTCGCTCAGGCTTGCCTGATTCTTGTAAGTATTACAAATTGATTATATTTTAACTATTATTATAATATTTTAGGATTTTAGCCTAATACTTTTAAATCTTTTTACATGCACTTCAATATAAAAAAAAAACTATAGTATTAATCATCAATTTATTCCTTACATAATTTAATTTCAAGTTAGTAAGGGCATTAAATCAGTCAGATTTCTTCATATTAGCGCTATCAGGAACCCGTGAAACTGGCCAAAAGCATAGAAAAGATAATCCCTAAGTCTACTTTAAAACTGACGTCGTTATACTGGAGCATCAGTCGCCTAAAAATTGTTATGAAACCAACTCATAGTTTATTTGGAATCCTTTCAAAAAGGACGGTATCTTATTAAGGTACGGCCACACCGCGGCGGCCTGCGATCTGCGGACGGGATCTCAGTACTTTTCAATTGTTTTCTGATCGCGTTTGGTGTAAACCAGTCGGTAAAAAATACTACTGCGCTATCTGATCGCTGCCTAGATTGCGCACGCAGAACACTGCGGCGTGTCCGTACCTTTACGAAGCTTGCGTCCATCTATTAATTCTATCCAGAGGCTAGCGTTTGAACACTGTCTCACCTGTTGGTAAGTGATGATGCTGTCGAGGATAGTAGCACGCTAGCCCTAGAATGGGAACTGGCTCTCAAGGACAGCAGCATTTGACCACTATCTCACCTGTTGGTAAGTGATGATGTGGTCAAGGATGGTAGCACGCTAGAATGGACACTGGCTCTCGAAAACAGCTGCCTAAACACATTAGATGTTTAAGATTTTCTAACTTGAGAGTTATATCCTTTTATTTACTCCACTTTTTAACCGACTTCAAAAAAAGGAGGAGGTTTCTCAATTCGACCGTTATATTTTTTTTTTCTTTTTTTTATGTTTGGTCGCGGATAACTTCGTCGTTTATGAACCGATTTTGATTTTTTTTTGTTGGAAAGGAGATATTCCAAGTGTGGTACCATAGTAATTTTATCGAGGTCTGATAAGTATCTCCGGAGATATGGAGATAAACAAAACCTCAAAATTGGTAATGAAAATTAATAGCGTGGCATTGAAGTCGGTTCTTTTTAGTTTTTTAAACGATCTTATATTAGTAGACACACACAGATCAACAGTACTTTATCTTTCTAGAACGCTGTATCTACTTCCATGGCTGCTCCGTTTGCTTACGGCGCCGGTATCGCCCCCTACGGAAATGCCTTAGCCGGTTCCTGCGGTTGCGGCAACGGTTTCGCTGGGGCTTACGGCTACGGCAATGGATTCGCTGGGGCTTACGGCTACGGCAATGGATTCGGTGGGGCTTACGGCTTAGGTGGACCTTTTGCTGGCAATTACTGGTACTGATTATGCAGTATTCAAGATGAACTACGCAACCGTTTATGAATAAAACACGACTACGGACTAATGGACTTGAATTTGTAAATTAAATAATAATAAATTCGCAATGAAAAATATGTGTGATTTTTATTTAACGACTTTTAGACAAAATTTATACTTTTCGACTCTTATTAATAAAATGTATAATAGTTGTAGAAGAAGTACACATAACTAAATATGCAGATGATTTAAATTTATTTTATACTAGCAAACCGCCCTGGGTCATTAGTCTGTAGCCCGTGGCCGGGTGGAGGTGAACTATAGTCATTCATTCGCTACCGTACACACGACTGCTCGAGCAGTCGCAACTGCTTCAAGCCGTCAACTGCATGACAAAATTCCATCGTGCCGTCGACTGCTCGCGAGCTCGAGCAGTCAACATCCGACCGCTCGAGCAGTCGACGCCGACCGCTCGAGCGGTCCGTGTACGTCGCTCAGCCGTTAACTGCTCGAACAGTCCGTGTACGGCCGCCTTTAGGTCGGAGGGACGGCCCGTGCGTTGGCGTAAGGCTGGGCATACACAGACAGCTTGAGCAGTTAGCCATGTGATCAACATACCGGACCGCTCTTGCAGTCAGAGTCAACAGCTTGAAGCTGCCATTGATAACTGCTCGAGCATTTGCCTTAACTGCTCGAGCAGTTGGCAATTTTAATTTTAATTCAAATCAGTCTTATCAAATCGAGTTTATAACTCCATATATATATCCCGTCTCCATTCCATAGAAGTTCTTGTGTTTTTATTGCACTTATTAACGCGTCACAATCTAAATTATCGTCCATTGTTCTCAATAAACAAACGAAGCGTGCGAGCGGGAAGCATATGTGACGTGGAATGAAGAGGCGGGGCGGAGGTAACTGCGCGAGAGTAGTCGACAGCTCGAGCAGTCAGTGTAAGCCTGGCGACTGCTTGACCGCACGATGAAATTTCACTGAGCGGCCAACCACCCGAAGCAGTTGGAACTGCTAGAGTGGTTCGTGTATGTACGTACGCAGAAGTTTGTAGTTCACTATGCAGTCGCAGCTTGAAGGAGTCGATCCTAACTGCTTCAAGCTGTCCGTGTATGCCCAGCCTAAAGGATAGATTCCTTCACTTCTAACCTGGAGGTCGCTGCTGATTAAAATCCTTGCCATGCACCATTGGATGTTTCTATGTGCATTAATGGGTATGCGTTCTCCAGGTAGTAGAAGCATTATATCAATGGTCCGCCTAACTTGCTACTAAAAAGTAGCCAATCAACATCAAGGAGAAAATCTGCCACCATAACCTTACGATGTTCCAGCAGCACAGCTCCTGAAAGTCAAACCATTCTAGGCTGTGAGTCTAAGCTATCGACTTCATTTTTATGAAGTCGATGGTCTAAGCCTAGCGAGTAACGTGTTCTTGATTCTCGACCACATCATCGCTTACCATAGGTAAGATAGCGGTCAACAAAGTAATGAAGTAAAGCAAAGAAACCTTGAATTGATGCTGGGGCATCTCCTGGAATACTCAACTCCTTACTAAATGTCAAAAAAAGCAGAGATGTCGTGTTTAGGCGGTAGCCTTGACTTGATGATAAGGCATATCTTGAAATACTCAATTCCTCACCCACTTACAGCAGAGATATCAAGTTTTAGCAAATTTTTTTTAATTTAAATTCTTTTTGATTTAATTAGAAATTATTTTTTTTCATTTTTTTTTTATGTGGATGGTCATAATGAACAGATTGTACATAGATTAGTTGTAGTGGTATTACATTTTAAATTTCAGTATTATTCAGTAGTCGAGTTTTAGTTTCGAAGTGAAACATTTTTCATCAGGCGCACTGGTTAAAAATCAAACGGAAGTAACATAACGTCACCTTCCGAACGCAACGGATGTGACATACGCGTAAATATATGGAAAAGGCTAATTAAAAACCAGCGTGCGTAGGCACTTACTATTAAAACAGCTGTGCAAGTCATCTTGGTAACAATCTAAATTATCTGCGTAAATTAAATAACCTGGCCAATAGTGCGGCCTCGCACTCGGCTTCCGTAACACAGTAGTATGATTGTATAAATTTGACAGTAGGTACATACAATATTATCTTCTACCCGCGGCTTCGCTCGCGTGGCTTATATGAAAAAAATTACATGTTTTTCTTCGGAAACAAATATTACATGCATTACATACAAATCTTACTCCCTTTCAATTGAATATACAAGCTGGCAATATCCCAAACAAATGCTGCTCCGTGACTTTACTTTGGAGCGGACTTCGTATAACCGAAAGTGTAAAAATCAGTCTTCCCTAAATCTACCCCGGTTACTAAGAGTTTGGCCTTGATATTTAATTATGACCATGGTAAAGCAGACTTTGAAGGGAAACTCAACACTTTTCAACTTGAAGGGGTAGTTGGATAAAGTCGGGGCAGCCAAAAATTAGTTGGATAAATAGTTTTTAAAATTTCTTACCGACAGAAATGTGTTGGGGATGATTTTAGAAAAACTTTGATACTAGTATCGCTCGAACAATAGTTGAAGCTATCATTCTGTTGCTTGAACTACCGTGCTATTGTTAAGCGACCCAGAGAAAAAAGAGTTTCACAGAAAATTTAACCAACCGGAAACCTGGAATTTACAAAGAACACATTTTACAAATATCATGTCTTTAAGGCCTGACAAACGAGTGTGGGATGATTACGGAAAAACTGTAACTAATAATTTTAATTAAAGAGTATGTGTAGAAAAATGTAAAAAAATGTAAAATGAAAAATGTGTAGAAGAAAAATGTTCACAGAAAATTTATCCTACCGGAAACATGCACTTTACAAAAACACATCTTACAAATATCCGCCTCTGTCAATGCGTAAAAAAATGAGTTTTATAACATATTTTTTTTGTTTTCAAATCTTATAGGCTAGCGTTTGACCACTATCTCACCTGTTGGTAAGTTATGATGCGGTCGAAGATGGTAAGCACGCTAGGCCTAGAATGGGAACTGGCTCTCAAGGATAGCTGCCGGAACACATTAGATGTTTGGCGACAGATTTTCTAACTTGAGGGTGGTAGCTGGCCAGGCGGACACTAGATAGTGTCCTACCACCATGCGGGGGTTTTTGGTTTCTTAACGATGTTTTACTTCACCGGAGTAAAATACAAAAAATCCACTGGTGCACGGCGGTTTGAGCTCGGTAACACGGCATCAAAGTCGACCGTTCTCACGATTACACCACCGGGCCCTCTTAAATTTAAACATAAAGCAAAGGTATTTTTATGTCAATACAATAAACATTTATTTGAAGCTAGTCCATCTGTCTGTCTGTCTGTCCGTGTGTCACCACCAATTTTCTCAGGAACGGTTGGACCTAGCAAGTTGAAATTTATACCAGATACTGAAATCTATAGTCCCTATTAGGTGTATAAAATACAGGGTCCTGTCGACACGATAAAAAGATATGGGCAAATTATAGTTTCGCGAAAACTCGTAAGTACCAAAATTTTCCTTAATTTTTAACTTTATTTATTTTTCGGAATTTTTCTTTTGCTTCTGCCTGACCTTGCTTGTGACCAAAATTGACAATTCTAAGTCAACCGAAAGTACCCTATAGGTTTTCGACCCAAAACCTATAGGGTACTTCCGGTTGACCTGGAATAATGAAATTTGGCATGAAGCAAAATCTCATAGCACAAATAAAGGAAAAATTCCAAAAAATAAATAAAGTTGAAAATTAAAGGGTGTCCCCATACATACATAGTTCAACCAGTTAAGATAGGCCTCTGAGTTATATGAGAGCTCATACAATTTAGAGGTCTAGCTTAATTGATACAAACTAACGTTGGTACGGAAGCCTCGGTGGGCGAGTCCAACTCGACTTTGCCGGTTTTATTTATGTATAGAGTAGATTACAGCAATGTTTTTAAAAAAATATATCTATTATCTTTAGCTACTCTCTCTACCTACACCGCTTTATACCTACACGCCCCACGACCACCTTAGTTCGAGAAATGGGATAAACTGAAAATTAGCCCTGCGGAAACCCAGTTTGCGCAGTATGGTGCTGAGTTTATTTCTATTGCCATGTATAATTATTAAAAATTTATAAATAAGTTATTTAATGTATTTCTTTTCCGTAATTGGCAATAAATTTTTTTGTATTTGTATTTGTTAATATTATGTCTCTAAGACCAGCGGTTCAGGCAGGAAGTTGATATTTTAGTCAGACAAACGCGTGTGGGATGATTTCGGAAAATCTGTAACTGATATTTTAATTAAAGATTTATGTGTACCAATTTTCGAGACAATGATGACACAGAGAATAAAAAGTTTCATAGAAAGTTCAACCCTCCATTTTACCCTCTTACTGGTGGGATTTCAAAAAACCCTAATATGGTGAATGCCTACACTTCACAAAAACACATCATCAACATTTAATGAGTCTAAGACCAGCGAATTAGGGAACTGAGTGCGTTGATATATTAGTCAGACAAACGCGCGGGGGACTGGGTTATGATTTTGGAAAAACTGTGATACACGTGTTACATAATTTGAATTAAAGAGTATGTGTATTTTTAAGACAATCAACCCAAAAAAGTTTTACAGAAAATTAATATATCTTATTAATATACACGTTATTTATTTTCTTTCTTAGTTTTAGGTTTTTTTACAATAAAGATATCCAAACAAAAATAGAAAAAAATCATTACAAATAAACAATATTATAAAAAAACCTAAACCTAGAGTGCCGCCAGCAGCGGGGCAGGGCCCAAGCTACCGGTGGTTAGGGCTGCAGAGAGAGGAACCTCCTGACGATGCGTGCCGTGTCAAGAAGTACCGCATTCTGTATCTGGCCCTTGATCTAGCCGTCTAGCGAGAGTCTCTTGAGATGTTGGTCGAGACTCTTCGCTATTAGGCCGTTCGCAGAAACGACTATTGGGACAATGCTAGTCGAATCAACATCCCACATGGCGGTAACCTCGAAAGACAAGTCGAGGTACTTGCTGATCTTGTCCTTTTCAGCCTTCACGAGGTTCTCGTCATGCGGGATGGTGATGTCAACTAACACTGCCCGCCGCTGGGACCGGTCGACTATCACGATATCAGGTTTATTGGCGACAATAGTCCTGTCCGTGATAACCGATCGGTCCCAATAGAGCAAAGCATGACCATTTTCAAGAACTGGCGCAGGTGCGTACTTATAGTACGGCACCTCAGACTCGACAAGGCCGTATTGAAGAGCAAGTTGCTGGTGGATGATCCTGGGCTACGAGGTTATGTCTGTGCAAGTACTCGGAGTTAGCAAGATGAGAACAACCGGAAATGATATGTCTGAGTGACTCTCCGGGACGGCGGCATGCCCGACATATGTCGACCGTACCGTCCTTCATAATATATTTCCGGTAGTTGTTCGTCTTGATAACTTCGTCCGCAATTGCACAAACAAAACCTTCGGTTTTCCCAAAGAGGTCCCCGAATCGTAGCCAGTTCACCGACGCGAGCAGGTCCACATCGGGTCCCGTTAAGACTCGATAGAACCGGCCATGCAGCTCCTTGCTCTTCCATACGTCCTTGCGGTCCTCGGTGCTCAGCACCTGAGGCTTGCGCCAGTTCTCTTTGCCTAAGGACAGAGGGGTGAAAGTCTTGTGAACTGACACCACATCGCAATGCATCCCACACTCGTTGTTTAGGAAATATTTCCGGAGACTGCATACCTCACGGTTGTGGAGTGTCTTGGCATTTAAAAAGCCTCGACCACCCCATTTCCGTGGGATATACAGTCTCATAACAGACGAGCGTGGGTGAAGCATGCGATGTGATGTCAATTGCTTTCGAACTTTTCTATCCAGGGCGTCTAGTTCAGTCTGAGTCCACCTTAGTATGCCAAAGGTGTATATAAGTAGGGGCATAACCCAGCCGTTGAAGGCACGTACCTTGTTGCCTCCTGACAAAAGACTGTTAAGTACTTTCGTCAGACGACCGAAGAAACGTTCCTTTACCGACTGTTTTATCCCCCCACTCTCGATACCCAATGACTCTGACATACCAAGGTATTTATAGGTGTCGGCTTCGGAGAGAGATCTGAAAGTCATTGTATCAGAAAGTTGTAAATTCATTGAATTAACAACTTTCCCCCGCTGCACGTGCATGACCGCGCACTTATCTACACCGAACTCCATGTTGATGGCGTTGCTGAAAGTCTCAGTGACTTTCAATAACTCCATCAAATCATGGCGCTTCGGTGCAAAAAGTTTGAGGTCATCCATGTACAGCAAGTGTGAAATGACTTCACCCTCTCTCCTAAGCCGATAGCCTAGCCCTGAATCCTCTAATAATGTGCTTAGAGGATTTAGGGCTAGACAAAACCACAACGGACTCAGACTGTCACCCTGGAAGATGCCTCGCTCAATCCTTATAAAGTCCTGCGGACCAGAGAGACTGTCCCAACCACCCGGTTGACGAAGGACTGTGGTCCACTGCCTCATACAAGAACCTAGAAAAGACCTCAGAGTTGTATCAATTTTATACAACTCCAAGATCCTCTCCAGCCAGGTATGAGGCACTGAATCATAGGCCTTCTTGTAGTCAATCCAGGCGGTGGAGAGAGCACCTTTGTTCCGCCGGACTTGTTGGCAAATGGCCGTGTCGATGAGGAGGAGCTCCTTAGTACCACGGGACCCAACCTTACATCCATTCTGAGAGGGGGCCAAAATATTGTGCGCAACAATGTGCGAATTAATTTTAAACCTCAGAATAGATGTAAGAAGCTTGTACAGCGTTGGCAAGCATGTAATGGGTTATTATTATTAATATTATTATTAATATAATAATCTGTAAAACTTTTTTAGGTTGATTGTCTCAAAAATACACACCATATTAGTGGTAGAATTTTGAGATACCCTTTATTAGTCGTTAGCTTCACTTAACAAAGAACACACATTTTATGTTTCTAAGGCCAGCGGATTAGGCTGTACGTTGATATATAAGTAAAGGTACGGACACACCGCAGCGTTCTGCATGCGCAATCTAGGCGGCGATCAGATAGCGCAGTAGTATTTGTACCGACCTGTTGAAATATACTGAGATCGCGCCCGCAGATCGCAGGAGGCCGCGGTGTGGCTGTACCTTTAGACTAGCGCGTGGGGAATGATTTTTGAAAACCTGTGACACACGCGTTTCATAATTTTAATTGATGAGTACTCGTATATGTAAAAATTTTCGAGTCAATTGACCCAAAGAATGAAAAGTTTCATAGAAAGTTCAACCCATCATCAAGCAATTTCTATGATAAAACAACATAACCCTACCGACTTTGGGCTCGATTGATTTACCTTCAAGAGCATTTTACCCATAATCTTCTATATAATACTATAAGAATCTTTGTCCTGACATACTGACTGACTCACTGACTCACTGACTCACTGACAGACAACGCACAGCCTAAACCGCTGGTCGTAGAGACTTGAAATTTGGAGGGTATATTTGTCTTAGTACGTAAGGGTGTACTAAGAAAGGATTTTCCAAAATTCACCCCTTAAGGGGATGAAATGGGGGTTCAAAGTTTGTATGGAGAAACAAGATTAGATCGTCTTTTCTATCCGAAACTTCACATAAGTGCTTCAGTAAAAAAATAAGTAAAGATGTGTTTCAGGTTTTTTTGGAATTCCACCCCTAAGAGGGTGAAATGGGGTAATAAAGTGTAAAATCAATATTGTTTCGGATTGCGCTGAAATTTGGCATGCAAATAGTTATTACGACGTTAGTTCCCACTGAGAAAGGATTTTCCCAAATTAACCCTCGAAGGGGATGAAACGGGGGTTCAAAGTTTGTATGGAGAAACAAGATTAGATAGTCTTTTCTATCTGAAACTCCTCACAAGTGCTTCAGTAAAAAAATAAGTAAACACGTGTTTCAGGTTTTTTTTTAATTCCACCCCTAAGAGGGTGAAATTGGGTAATAAAGTGTGAAAATCAATATTGTTTCGGATTGCGCTGAAATTTGGCATGCAGATAGTTATTACGACGTTAGTTCCCTCTGAGAAAGGATTTTCCAAAATTAACCCTCGAAGGGGATGAAACGGGGGTTCAAAGTTTGTATGGAGAAACAAGATTAGATAGTCTTCTCTATCTGAAACTTCACACAAGTGCTTCAGTAAAAAATTAGGTAAACATGTGTTTCAGGTTTTTTGAAATTCCACACCTGAGAGGGTGAAATGGGGTAATAAAGTGTGAAAATCTATATTATTTCGGATTGCGCTGAAATTTGGCACGCAGATAGTTATTAAGACGTTAGTTCCCTCTGAGAAAGGATTTTCCAAATTAACCCTCGCAGGGGATGAAACGGGGGTTCAAAGTTTGTATGGAGAAACAAGATTAGATAGTCTTTTCTATCCGAAACTCCACACAAGTGCTTCAGTAAAAAAATAAGTAAATAAGTGTTTCAGGTTTTTTTGAAATTCCACCCTTAAGAGGGTGAAATGGGGTAATAAAGTGTAAAATCAATATTGTTTCGGATTACGCTGAAATTTGGCATGCAGATAGTTATTACGACGTTAATTCCCTCTAAGAAAGGATTTTCCAAAATTAACCTTCTAAGGGGATGAAACGGGGGTTCAAAGTTTATATGAAGAAACAAGATTAGATAGTCTTTTCTATCCGAAACTTCACACAAGTGATTCAGTAAAAAAATAAGTAAACACGTGTTTCAGGTTTTTTTGAAATTCCACCCTTAAGAGGGTGAAATGGGGTAATAAAGTGTAAAAATCAATATTGAATCTATCCGAATCCGAATCAGATAGTTATTAATTACGACGTTAGTTCCCTCTAAGAAAGGATTTTCCAAAATTAACCCTCTAAGGGGATGAAACGGGGGTTCAAAGTTTATATGAAGAAACAAGATTAGATAGTCTTTTCTATCCGAAACTTCACACAAGTGCTTCAGTAAAAAAATAAGTAAACACGTGTTTCAAGTTTTTTTGAAATTCCACCCTTAAAAGGGTGAAATGGGGTAATAAAGTGTAAAATCAATATTGTTTCGGATTACGCTGAAATTTGGCATGCAGATAGTTATTACGACGTTAGATCCCTCTTTGAAAGGATTTCCCAAAATTAACCCTCGAAGGGGATGAAACGGGGGTTGAAAGTTTGTATGGAGAAACAAGATTAGATAGTCTTTTCTATCCGAAACTTCACACAAGTGCTTCAGTACAAAAATAAGTAAACACGTGTTTCAGGTTTTTTTGTAATTCCACCCCTAAGAGGGTGAAATGGGGTAATAAAGTGTAAAAATCAATATTGTTTCGGATTGCGCTGAAATTTGGCATGCAGATAGTTATTAATTACGACGTTAGTTCCCTCTGAGAAAGGTTTTCCAAAATTCATCCCTGAAGAGGATGAAACGAGGGTTCAAAGTTTGTATGGAGAAACAAGAATTGATTGTCTCTTATATTCGAAACTTTACACAAGTAGTTTAGTAAATAAATGAGTAAATACGTGTTTCAGGCTTTTTGAAATTCTATTCCTAAAAGGGTGAAGTGGAGTAACAATGTCTGAAATCAATATTGTTTCGGATTGCGCTGATATTTTGCATCCAGATAGAAATTTTGACGTAGGTATCCGCTGAGAAAGGATTTTTCAAAATTCAATCTTCAAGGGATGAAGCGGGGGTTCAAATTTTGGATAGTCATTTTATTCGACATTTCACACAAGTACTTCTGTAAATAAATAAGTAAATACGAGTTTCAGACTTTTTCAAAATGCCACCCTAAAAGAGTGAACTGGGGTAAAAAAGTCTGAAAATCAATATAGTTTCGGATTGCGCTTTATTGGGTTTTTCGGGTTTTAAAAATATGAATCCTGATTTGTCTTAGTCACGCGATAACATGAAAACCGGTGAACCAATTTGGCTAATTTTTATTTGATGTCTTTAATGATAGAATCGTTTTTACAAAAGAAAAGTTTTAAGTAAATAAAAGGAGTTTTTAACGCGGGCGTAGCCGCGGGGGACTTCTAGTCTATTTATATAAAATCCAAAGTCCTGACTGACTGACTGACTGAGATATCAACCCACAGCCTAAACCGCTGGTCCTAGACGCATGAAATTTGGAGGGTGTGTTTTTTGTGAAGTGTAGGCATCCACTAAGAAAGAGTTTTTCGTAATTAAGAGAGATAGGATATCCCTAAGAGGATGAAATAGAGGGGGGCAATTTTTTCCAAAATCATCTCCCACGCGTTTGCCTGACTTACTGAATGATTGTCTGTGTATAGACGTACTACCTAAAGTCTAAACAGCTGGTGCTAAGACCAGCTATCTCTAAAGACATGATATTTAGAGGGTGTGTTCTTTGTAAAGTGTAGGTATTTACTAAGAAAAGGGTTTACGAAATTCAACCCCTAAGAGGGTGAAATGGAGAGTTGAACTTTCTATAAAACTTTTTTTCTCTGGGTCGATTGATTCGAAAATTTGTACATATACTCATCAATTATAATTATGAAACACGTGTATCACAGTTTTAAAAAAATCATCTTCAACGCGATGGTCTCACTAATATATCAGCGCACTCCCTTAACCACTGCTCTTTGACTCATTAAATGTTGAGGGTGTGTTATTGTGAAGTGTAGGCATTCACCATGATAGGGATTTTCGAAATCTTACCCGTAAAAATGGAGGGTTGAACTTTCTATTAAACTTTATATTCTCTGTGTCAATTGTCTCGAAAATTAGTACACATACTCTTTAATTAAAATTATCAGTTACAGTTTTTCCGAAATCATCCAACACGCGTTCGTCGGGCCTTAAAGACATGATATTTATAAAATGTGTTCTTTGTAAATTCCAGGTTTCCGGTTGGTTAAATTTTCTGTGAAACTGTTTTTTCTCTGGGTCGCTTAACAATAGCACGGTAGTTCAAGCAACAGAATGATAGCTTCAACTATTGTTCGAGCGATACTAGTATCAAAGTTTTTCTAAAATCATCCCCAACACATTTCTGTCGGTAAGAAATTTTAAAAACTATTTATCCAACAAATTTTTGGCTGCCCCGACTTTATCCAACTACCCCTTCAAGTTGAAAAGTGTACAGTTTCCCTTCAGAGTCTCCTTTACCATGGTCATAATTAAATCTCAAGGCCAAACTCTTAGTAACCGGGATAGATTTAGGGAAGACTGATTTTTACACTTTCGATTATACGTGGTCTGCTCCATAGTAAGGTCACAGAGCAGCATTTGTTTGGAATATTGTCAGCTTGTATATTCAATTGAGAGGGAGTAAGAGCGTATGTAATATTTGTTTCTGAAGAAAAAAATGTAATTTGTTTCATGTAGGCCACGCGAGCGAAGCCGCGCGCAGAAGCTTGTCTCATGATATATACAGACAGAAATACATACATTTTAAATATATACATAATGTGTGTAAGTGCAAATTTTTAATTTTGCCCATAAACTGAATAAATACTTTGACTTTTGACTTTTTGATATTATAGGCAGACTTTTTGCTTACCATCCAGCTATAAAATAACAAGGTACCTAAACGATCTTAAATTACCAGTAGCAAGTTAGAATCGCAGATCTCGTACATTGTACAACGGGACCAAACGCAATAACAAATTAAGGCCATTAATAGATAATTATATTCAGCTTTAATAATAATTATGTTTATTACAAATTTCAAAACACATAAATTGTGCCAATTCTATTCTTTCAATATTATACCTACACATCAATATTGTGTGATCTGCAATCGATGCAATATGTTATGAAGTTCAGCCGAAGGCCATGTTGCTAAGAACGTGCCTATCTGTATTTCCCACACGTGAATAATTACATATATCAGTAGTATATGCAAAAAGATTCAGGTGGATGACACGCTTCAAAAACCTTGAACTTCTAAACCTGAAATCTGCACGTAATGTATCTATCACATTGAAATTCCTAAAATTTGTCGCAATTTTTAAAGTAATCCTTTCCCACAATTATTGCCGAAACCAACTACACCTATATAAATGTAGGTTCCTGTTGAGCAAACTACATTCGTTCTTTAATCTCTAAGAACACGTTGACTCATCATGTCTGCCTTTGCGTGTCTTCTGCTTTGCGTCCAGGCTTGCCTGATTCAGGTATGTGGGTTAACACGTTGTCAGTGCATCTTGTGCTTCAGCGCCCTGAATCTCAATCATGCGAAAATATATTCGGATTCTGCAACTGCCACTCATTCGACTCAGTTTCTTTGCAATTCACAATGCTCTAATCCATAACGTTTGATATTTCAACTCGAAAAAAATCAGTGATTCTATAAATCGGATTTCGTGACCAAATAGCTCACATACATACAATCATGCCTTTTTCCCGTTGGGGTAGGCAGAGACTACTTCTTTCCACATGCTACGATCCTGACAGACCTCTTTCGCTTCTTCCACTTTCATGAGTGCTGTTACTACTACTACTTTCATGAGAGTTCATAAGTGCTGCGGTTATAGGTACTTGGCCTTTCTTTAAAACGTCTCCGATGTGGTGGTGATACATTCGCCTAGGTCGGCCTCTACCGGCTGGCCCATTCACACTCGTCTCATAAATCTGTTTCGTCAATCTTTCTTCATTCATCCTCTCTAGATGTCCGAAGCAGCTAAGCATCTCTTTCTCTATTTTTGTCACTACATCTTTGACCATACCACAACATCACCTTCTCACGCTGTTTTCTACCTTATCCACCAGAGTCACTCCAATCATACTTCTTACAGAATAATAAAATGTATCCGATCCGATTAGAATAAGCAGGTGGTTTACGGTCATAGGCAATATAGAGCAGTTGACACGATAACGGGGCTATAGAATTTCCACAGGAGCATATTGTAACGATGTTCCGCCTGTCTTGCTATTAAAATTAACTTACCACCATCAAGAAAGCAATTAACCGTCATAATGGTTCCGTTATTATTATGGTGTTCCGACAGTACACATCCTTTGAGAGTCAGAGTATTATAGGCCTAGCGTGTTCATCATCTTCGACTATGTCATTGCTTACTACCAGGCTAGATAGTGGTCAAACGCTAGCCTATAAGCAGCAATGCAGCCAATCTTTATACTACCTATTTCCATCAGGCAACTGATTGTTTTACTACAATATGCAATCCTTTTGGAGCTGATTTATACACAAAATATGTTCCTTCTTCTCAACTTTGTGTTCATTGATTCATTCATTTTGATGTGAGCTAAAATAAAATAGAGTAGGAGTTTGAGAATAAAAATATTAGTCTATTTACAAATGAATATTGTTTTAGAATGCATTCGGTGCGTGCTTCGGAACTGGCCTAGCTGGTTCCTATGGCTACGGTGCGGGGTACGGCCTCGGTGCTTACGGCGCTGGAGTGGCTGGTCCTTACGGTCTCGCCGGACCTTACGGCGCTGGCTATGGCTATGAGTACGGACTTGCTGGTTCTTGCGGCTGCGGTGCCGCGTACGGCGGTGCTGGTGTCGGTAACGTGGCTGTTGAAGGAGCGCTCCCTGTTGGTGGCGCCACTGCCCTCGCCGGCCAGGTCCCCATCATCGGTGCTGTGGAGTACGCCGGACCTGTGGTCGCTGCCGGTACTGTGCGTATCGCTGGAGACTGCGCCTGTGGCTGCGGTGGACCTTACATGTACTAGACCTTCAAAACTGACCTATAAAATAAACATAACCCTCTGAGCAACACATACATGTTGATTTATTTTACTTCCAACTTTCCTGGCTATATAATAATTTATAGAATATCTTAGCATAAATCAATCCAGTTAAAAAGAGTTTTGTATCTGAATGCAATGAAATGAATGAAATGCTAGCGCCTGGTGGTAAGCGATGATGTGGTCGGGGATGGTAAACACGCTCGACCTAGCAGTGTCTGACACTCAAGCTCTGGGTCTCCGTAACAATCAAAGGTTATGGCGGCAGTTATTCACTATTGATGAGTGGTAAGCTTCTTTTAGTAGCAAGTTCATTAGAACAGCCATATAATGCTCCTTCCACCTGTAGACGAACACCTATGAATGCACATAGAAAAATCTATGCACGGTAACGATTTAAACCAGCGACCTTCCGGTTAGAAGCCAAGCTATCCTTTACGCCAACGGGCCGACAAATAAATGTCTCACGGCCTGGTTTGGTAAATAGTCTAAAGTAATACAGTAGCTCATCATCACTACTCCCGCTGACACGCGGGTCTTACAAGCTGATCCTCAGTCGGTCAGTTATCCTATTAAGTAGTCTCTAATGCCCAGCTCACATTATTACAGTAGCAATCCAGCGCTGGATTTGATTCGCTGGACTGGAATGTTACTGTAATAATGTGAACCGAGCATAACAGTCGGCTTTATCAGCGCTCTATTGGATAGAGAAGCTCCTAGATACATTGCTCCTATAGAGAAGAACTTGACATTGTAGGGGTGGCCACGATGCCAAAAATTAAAGGCGGGATTATAGGGTTTTATAGAAACAAACAAATTGTTAAAAAGAGCGTTTTTAGGGTTCCGTACCCAAAGGGTAAAACGGGACCCTATTACTAAGACTCCGCTGTCCGTCTGTCTGTCTGTCTGTTTGTCTGTCTATAAAAGTCTTATATCTTATATAAAAACTATCAATAATCTGTCAGATAAGTTCCTGACAGGGCTAACAGGAACCAGTGAAACAGGCCCTAGGATATTAAACTATTCTTAGTTGATGATGCTATGAGATCCACTTTTATAGATCTGAATGATTTTAAATTCGGTATCCTCTTACTTTAATAATAATTGTAAGGACATGGTAGCATACACATTCTTTATGGAAAGCACTCATGGAAAATCAAATAAAAATAAATATAAGTGTACTCTAAAACGAGATAACTAATTTTATTAACTAAATGTAACAGTTGTAATAAATTAGTAGCCGTATGGGCCACCGCATCCACACGAACATGTGCCAGAGATTGTGACGGCACCAGCGGCGCAGACTGGCCCAGCGTACTCCACGGCACCGATGATAGGCACTTGACCAGCGACGGCAGTAGATCCCCCCACGGGCAGTTCACCAGCCACAGCTACGTTACCCGCGCCAGCACCACCATAAGAAGCACCGCAAGGAGCGCCACCCCAAGGAGCAGCTAAGCCTGGCGCACCCCAGCCGGCGGCAGCATAACCAGGAGCACCGTAAGGACCGGCCAGAGCGGGAGCAGCCAGACCAGCAGCGCCATATGGACCGGCTAGAGCAGGGCCGGCCAGACCAGGAGCGCCATATGGACCAGCTAGAGCAGGGCCAGCCAGACCAGGAGCGCCATATGGACCGGCTAGAGCAGGACCAGCCAGACCAGGAGCACCGTATGGACCGGCAAGAGCAGGCCCGTATCCAAGAGGACCGGCTAAGATCTGGCTGTATACGTTCTAAAACAATGTAAAGAAGATTATTAGTTCGGACGATCACAAGTGTTAGAGCCAAAGGTGACCTTAAATTATTTATCGCTAACTGATATCCGCGACGACTTCGTTTACGTACACCAAGAAATTTATCAATGCATAAAAGCTCTGTCAATCAACATTTGTGTGATCTGATTTATTTAGTTTATGTGTAAAAATCATTATTTTTTTTCACAAAATTAGCCTATGTTCATCCTCGTGTTAGAAAGCATTTCCTTGTCAAATTTCAGTATGATTGGATCGATAATTTAGGCGTGATCATGGTACAAACAGACAGAGTTACAAACGTTTTTAGGGTTCCGTAGTCCTGACAAGGAACCCTTATAGTTTCGTCATGTTTGTCTGTCTGTCTGTCTGTCTGTCCAAGGTTTTGCAAAGAGACCGTTAATACTAGAAAGCTGTAATTTTGTGGGGGTATGTATATAAATTACGTCAACAAACTGCTGAAATAAAATTGTGAAAAAAATTTTTTTTTTAGGGTAGTTCCCCTATATGAGAAGTGGGGATTAATTTTTTTTTCATCGTCTACTGGAAAGCGTGGGGTATCGTTGAATAGGTCTTTTAAAATGACTTTAGGGTTGCTAATACCATTTTTCGATTGAATACTCCATTTACGAAATATTAAACTTTAAAGTGCAAATTTTTGTTCCAGTAGGGCGCCCCCTCCCCCCTCTAAAAGCTAAACTGCTGGCTTGAAAAATCTGGAAAAATTCGTGATAATAGCGCATTTCATGAACTTAAAAGAAAAATTATAGCAATTAAGATAACTTTATTAGTTTAGCAGTAATAGTCGTTGAACTTGCGTGTTGGATAATTTTTTTTATACGTTATAGGCTAGCGTTTGACCACTATCTCACCTGTTGGTAAGTGATGATGCGGTCGAAGATGGTAAGCACGCTAGGCCTAGAATGGGAACTGGCTCTCAAGGATAGCTGCCGGAACACATTAGATGTTTGGTGACAGATTTTCTAACTTGAGGGTGGTAGCTGGCCAGGCGGACACCAGATAGTGTCCTACCACCATGCGGAGGTTGTTGGTTTCTTAACCACTGCCACTGTGAAGAGCGCACATAAATTTTTCTATAGAAAAATTCATTGGTGCACGGCGGTTTGAACTCGGTACCTCTGGCATCAAAGGCAAGTGTTCTCACGATTGCGCCACCGGGCCCTCAAAACAAATTGTACCAAATACAAAATCCTTAGAATAAATCCTTTAAAGTGACAAAGACGGAGTACCCAGTTACTTGTGTATAACGGGTAAAGACTTGCATTGAATAACAAGCTACTACGGAATCCTACACTGCGCGTGGCCCGACACGCACTTGGCCGGTTATTATAATACTAGTATGCCACAAAATGTAGTGATAATTCAATTAAAATTTGTTAGAGTTGCTTTTTCACCTAGGGTCTATTATCGGCGATGAATACCTACATTATATCGCTTAATTATTTGATTATTTTATTAAAGCAGTCTAGTTAGTTACTTACTTGGATCAGGCAAAGCTGAGCACAAAATACCAAGAAAGTAGAAGAGGACATGTTTTTAGTAAATGTTCTACGGAAAGCTATATGCCGAATTAAAATTATCAACATTCATTTAACATTTTATACCGAAACCTTAAGTAATGTACAGTTTTTGAAATCTAGTTTTCGTCACCTCACTTTCATGACGTCATGCGAAACTGACAACTTATCGATTACTTATTAGTAGGGCACTAAAGCCAAACAGGTACTTCTGCTTATCATATTCATGTTATCGTAAAATCATTGTATCTACATAACTTCACGTACAAAGAAAACGTATGCTTACATAATAAATCTAAGAAACTCGGTAACTGATAATATTATAAGTTGCCAAGGAATTTGAAATCACTATGTCATAATGTTGTCGTATAAAAGCTCATGAAAATTTGGATCCACATCATTTAAACCAGAAACTCCCAAAACACAAAAATGGCATTCAAAGCTATCGTCGCTATCTGCGCTTCTGCGCTTTTGGTCCAGGTAAAACATCTGAACTCTTCACATACATTATATTTAAACGAAAGTGCCCCCGCGGCTTTGCCCAAGTTAAAAACTGTTTTTATTCATTTTTTATTTCGTAAAAACCTTTGTGTCATAAAAACACAATAAAAAAGAATTAGCCAAATCGGTCCACCCGTTTTCAAGTTATCGCATGAGTAGGGAAATATGTATTAATTTTTATAAAACCCAAAAAATCATATTGATTTTCGAACCCCATTCACCCTCTTAAAGGTTCACCTCCTAAAGGTGGAATTTCGAAAAATCCTGAAACACGTGTTTATTTATTTACTGAATTATTATACTTATAGAATTATACTTATACTATAGAATTGTACTTATGTGAAGTTTCGAATAAAATCTAAATCTAATCTTGCTATTCCATACAAAATTTTGTACCCCCGTTACATCACCTTAAGGGGTGAATTTGAAAAATCCTTTCTTAGCGGATACAATAATCATCCAATCTGCATTCTGAATTTCAGCGTAATCTTAAATAATATTGATATTTAGACTTTGTTACCCTCCTTCTCTCAAATTTGAGTCCCCGTTTTACCCTTAGGGAGTTAATTTTTGAAAAAATCCTTTCTTATTACACCATTACGTACTAAGACAAACTTATCGTTCAAATTTCAAGTCTCTACGAACAGCGGTTTAAGCTGTGCATTGTGTCTAAATCAGTCAGTATGTCAGGTCAAAGATTCTTATAGTATTAGATTACAATACAAAAAATATTTGATCCAAAATTATATTTTATCCCATTACTATTGCAGTCTAGGAAAGAAACTAATAACATTTTTTATTATTTCAGTTCGCCCACACCCAGTGCGCTGCCGGTATTGGTGCTGCTCCCTGGGGTCTAGCCGGTCCCGCCGGCTGGAACGGTCTGGCTGGTGCCGGTCTGGCTGGTGCCTACGGTGCCGGCTGCGGGTGCGGTGGGGTCGCCTCCACCGGCGGCGGTCTCCCCGTGCAGAGCGCTTCCCCCATCGCTCCCATCGGTGTCTCTGTCATATCTGAGAACGCATACGAGGGTTCTCTGGCCGCTGGCGGCAACCTTCCATTCCTGGGTACCGTGGCTGTTGAAGGCGTGCTCCCCACCGCTGGTTCTGGTGCTGTTTCCTACGGCTGCGGTAACGGAGGTGTCGGCATCGTCGCTGAAGAGGGCCCCATCGTCACTGGCATCCTGACCGCCAACGCTTACGCTCCCGCCGCCGGCCTGGCCGCACCTGGCATCGCCGGTCTGGGTTACAATGGTCTGGGCGTCGCAGGACTCGGGTCTTACGGTTACGGTGCCGCTGGCTACGGTCCCGCTGGCTGCGGATGCGGTGCCATCTATTAAGTGATTTAGTCGTTTAGAGTTAACGTTAAGAAATTAAAACAGTATAAATGATTTCGATGTTTTACTTATGAGATTGATAAGTTTTGTTTCTTGAGTTGCAATTGCCAGTTCTTCCAATACATAAAAAAATATATATTATGTACATACATACATAAAATCACGCCTTTTTCCCGTTGGGGTAGGCAGAGACTAATTCTTTCCACATTCTACGACCCTGACATACCTCTTTCGCTTCTTCCACTTTCATGAGCGCCTTCATACAAGCTAACCGGTTATAGGTACTTTTGACTTGGCCTTTCCTTAATACATTTCCAATCTGGGCCCTTAGACAAAATCCAATATCCGTTTTCATTCACACTAACATAACTTAAAAATGTATGGGAATGACAACTTTGTTGCGGATACATGAATGTCATTCCATTCATTTGAACTTGCGTTAGCGTGAATGATAATAGAAATTGGATTTTGTCTAGGGGAGGCTGGTCGGGATACGTTCGCCTAAGTCGAGCTCTACCGGGTGGCCCATTCACATTCGTCTCATACATTTGTTTCGTCAATCTATCTTCATCTATCCTCTCTAGATGTAATATATATAATTTACTATACATTTTAGAAGAATATTAACTTTTAGGTAGTTGTTATCGATGCATCCGCGCTTAAATCATAGAAGAAAGGCCAGACAATTAATTGGCTTGAATTATTACATCCGTAAACTTAACGGCAGCGATCGTTGCTGCAGCGTCAGCAATATCGTCAGCTAAACACAATATCATTGAATAACGTGCTTAATGACATTTTATTATTGCACTTCTTGCATTTTCGAAAACATGAATTTTTCTGCTGACAAAACTAACTAACCTACCTTGTAAACATGATTCTTTACATATAATAGCGTAAAATAAAGTCACTGTCCGCCGTCTGTACGCTTAGATGTTCTAAACTACGCACCGGATTTTAATACGGTTTTCATAAATAGATAGAATGATTCAAGACGAAAGTTGTGTTATAGTTGTGTTATAGTGAAGACAAATGCGGGCAAAGCCGCGGGGCACTGCTAGCTATAAATGCAAATTGAAAGTCAGCCACACACTTACCTGTCTTTTTAGGTTTTCGAATACAAAAGGTTACAAAAAAAGTACTCCAAATAAAATAAAGTTAAAAACAAAATAAATAAAAACTTTTTTATACACAAGCTTTTTCTAAAGACATTATATTTTGATCGAACTTATAAAATATTGTACTTTGGTTCAGAACTCACAGATGACGTAGACCAGAAACTCGAAGAAGTGGTGGAAATCCTCAGGGATGAAGGGACGAAGTTTTGTGAGAGCAAGCGTACGGGCAAAAAGTCCAAACTTTCGGCAGAAACACTTCGGCTAATGGAAGAGAGACGAGCAGACCCTTTGTCAGTTTTGTCAACTAACCTGGTGCGCAACCAATCCATAAAGAAGCTGGTACGACGCGACCTCCGATCCTCTAACACGCTCTTGATTAAAGAATCAATTGAGCAGAATCGGGGGTCGAAAATGTTCGTCCAGCCTCTGGGTAGAAGCCACCTCACAAAGCTGACAACGTCAACGGGGAACGTCGTCGCATCCAAGCCGGGGATTCTGTCGGAAGTTGAAGACTTCTACGGAAAGCTCTACGCATTGCATGCTTCAAGGCCCGAACCCGATACTGAGGATTCTATAGCCACCTTAACCCGCCACTTCACAGAAGATCTGCCCGAAATTAGCCGAGACGAAATCGTGATGTCCCTTAAACAATTCAAAAATGGAAAAGCTCCAGGAGAAGACGGAATCACAACGGAGCTTTTAAAAGCCCTCCGGCTTTTAAAAGCTCCGTTGTGATTCCGTTTTTGAGCTCCAGCAGTTCAACAGCTTCAGCAGCTCTTTAATTCCGTTCTTTTCACTGGGAGAACTCCACAGGCATGGAACAGAAGCATGGTGGTTCTGTTTTTCAAAAAAGGAGACAAAACCCTATTGAAAAACTACCGCCCGATTTCGCTTCTGAGCCATGTCTACAAGCTGTTTTCAAGGGTAATCACGAACCGTCTTGTGCGAAGACTCGACGAGTTTCAACCTCCGGAACAGGCCGGGTTTTGAAGCGGTTACGGCACCATAGACCACATCCACACGGTGCGGCAGATTGTACAGAAGACCGAAGAGTACAATCGGCCCCTGTGCTTAGCATTTGTGGACTATGCGAAGGCCTTTGACTCAATCGAAACCTGGTCTGTTCTCGAGTCCTTGCAGCGTTGCCAAGTCGACTGGCGGTATATCGAAGTGATGAGATGTCTATATAATGCCGCAACGATGACTGTACAAGTACAGAACCAGCGAACTAAACATGTCCACCTGCGTCGAGGAGTGAGACAGGGGGACGTCATACCCCCGAAACTGTTCATTAACGCCTTGGAGGATATGTTTAAGACGCTGGACTGGAAAGATCGTGGCATTAACATCAACGGCAGGTACATCTCTCACTTACGATTCGCAGATGACATCGTCATTATGGCAGAGACGCTGCAGGACCTACAAAGGATGTTGAATGGCCTAGCTGATTCTTCTCGTCGCATCGGTCTCCGGATGAATTTGGATAAAACCAAAGTCATATACAACGAGCACGTTCTTCCGGAACCGATTGCCGTAGATGGAATCCCACTTGAAGTTGTTACTAAGTATGTTTACCTAGGGCAGACGCTCCAACTAGGCAAACATAACTTCGAGAAGGAAATTCAGAGAAGAATTCAGCTGGGCTGGGCAGTATTCGGAAAACTCCGTCGAGTCTTCTCGTCGCCTATACCACAATGTCTAAAGACAAAAGTCTTTAACCAGTGCGTCCTGCCTGTGATGACATACGGAGCCGAGACGTGGACACTCACAGTCCGACTGGTCCACCAGTTTAAAGTCGCTCAGCGAGCTATGGAGAGAGCTATGCTCGGTATTTCTCTGCGGGATCGAATCCGGAACGAAGTAATTCGCCAGAGAACTAAAGTTTTCGACATAGCTCAACGGATTAGCAAGCTGAAGTGGCAGTGGGCTGGTCATATCTGCCGCAGGACTGATAACCGTTGGGGTAGACTTGTCCTAGAGTGGAGACCGCGAATCGGCAAACGTAGCGTAGGACGTTCTGTGACCAGGTGGAGCGACGACATACGTAAAGCAGTGGGCAGTGACTGGAAGAGAAGAGCCGAAGATCGGGCCCAGTGGCGCATCTTGGGAGAGGCCTACGTCCAGCAGTGGACTGATATAGGCTGATGATGATGATGATGATGTTCAGAACCCTACGAGCATGAGTCCGACTTGTACTTGGCCAGTTTATTTATATCTAACAGGCTAGCTAGTTTACCCACTATCTCGACCGGTAGCAAACGATGATGTCATCGAAGATCGTGAACACGCTAGGTCTAGTCTCACAATGGTCTCAAAGGCTGTGTTGCCGGAACACTGAGTCCCACTGATGAGTCGCCGATGTATGATCATTGTTGCCAGCCGTAATGTGTAAGACGTTCTTCTACTAAATTCCAATACTGGTGTTATTATATGCAAAGGTAAAACACTTGATGAAAGTTTAATTTTTACAACAAATATGAATTAATTTTACAACTATCAATGATGATTATTACAATGACAATCAACCACAAAGGATGAAACTGTGGATGGGATATAAATTTCAGTAGCACAACACTGCTCTTGTAAAGTCGATAAAGAATAGTCAAGTTTAATTTTTTGATCAATCGAAGCGAAGGTCTCCGTTTCAGCATAGACAAATTCTCAACCAACTCTCGTGAAGTTTGTCAAAATGATAAAGATATAGGGATTTAAAACGTAAATAACAAACTAAATTCAAATTTTAAAACCATCCCCAACCAATCTATTCATAATCTTTTCATCAGACCATTCCAATGAGCCCAATCTCGACATCTCTGCTGTAAGTTGGTGAGGAGTTGAGTATTCTGCTGATTCCAGGAGATGTCCCAGCATCAGGTCAATGCTACCAAGTTCTTACAATATCGTTGAAGTAAGAGTATACCGAATATTGAATTGACCAGAACTACAAAACTTTATTTTATAGCGTCATCATCTAGCCATCTAGCCTTCTTATTGCGTTGGTAGTTGAAATAGAAGTAAAACGACTCGCTTGATAACCGATTTAAGACCAAATCCTTATTCTTGATCCAAACCGAGAGTACAACTACATAAAACGTCGTATATAAGCGTCAATCTATTATGAGAATAAGCTTGAAAATAGGCTTGATTTGTCAAATAGGAGTTGTTGGAAAGATCTTTATAAATTCATTATAGATAGATCAGTCGGGGGTAGTTGTAACGAATGTAATTGAAGTTTATTCGTTATTAGAAACAAAGATGAAGTTTTGAAGTTTTTATTCATTATTTTTTAACCGACTTCACAAAAAAGAGGAGGTTCTCAAATCGTCTGTATGTCTGTATGTTACGCGATTTCTCCATCAATTGTGAACGGATTCAAATGTTTCTTTTTTTAATAGGTAGGATACGTTTCCGAGGTGGTCCCATTTTAATTTTATCGAGATCTGATTAGTATCACCAGAGATATGGAGATAAATACCTCAAACATAGGAGAATGTACTAGTTTTAGTAGAAGAAACCCAAGAAGATTACACACAATGGAGGTTGCTATTGCATATAAGATATTCTTACGGTAACTGTGAGCGAGATAGAAATAAAGGTGGGGATAATAATTTTTTATATCTTATAGGCAAGCGTTTGACCACTATCTCACCTGTTGCTAAGTGATGATGCGGTCGAAGATAGAGAAGTGGACTAGAATGGGAACTGGCTCTCAAGGATAGCTGCCGGAACACATTAGATGTTTGGCGACAGATTTTCTGACTTGAGGGTGGTAGCTGGCCAGGCGGACACTAGATATGTTCTACCACCATGCGGGGGTTATTGGTTTCTTAACGATGTTTTCCTTCACCGGAGGGCCACTGTGAGAAGCGCACATATATTTTTCTATAGAAAAATTCATTGGTGCACGGCGGTTTGAACTCGGTACCACCGCATCAAAGCCGACCGTTCTCCCAATTACGCCACCGGGCCCTCAATAAATAATTATATATTAATAATTATAATAAATAATTATATATAAATATAAATAATTTGTCTTCACAGGAATGTTCTACCGGGCAAAGTCTTGGTAGGGTGCAAACTTTTTTAAACATACCTAATATTTTTTGACATGACATGACATTTGGCGAAGATGGCGGCCATTTCAGTCCCGCGACACTGCATACATAATTAAATAACTCAGAATTATGAACGTACTTTGTACCAATCAACACAGCAAAAAAAAATTATAAGCATAAAACCACATATTATATAATAGTTACTACGTAAATAATACTTTCCGTTGTTAGGTTGGCTACACAGTGCTTTCATAATTCGGGTATCCACAATATAGGGAAGTGCCTCTTATAACGTAGTAGAGTGATTCAGTACTCTGTTGGCCATATGGCGGCAATTAATGTTAATAATCGCAAATAATACTTTTTAAAATTCATTTTGGAATACAACTAGTCCGTGTTATAAAAGTATTTGGAATTATTGTAATAAAATAGACAATTAATTATCGTGTATGTCAGATGCTTTAATTGCACAGGGCCATTTTCGACATTTCGTCCGTCCGTCCGTCCGTGTGTCTATATGTGCGCACTTTACAGATCTGTATCTTCTTAACCGTTATAGGTACATCCTTGAAATTTTCAAAAAGTATATATCCATCAGTGTATAACGGCCCAGACACGAAATTTAATAGATGCATGTAATTTCATTAAAACTTTTTTTGCACTAAAAAGGGTAAAATAAGTTATTTAAAAAAAAAAAACCGACTTCATAACCATAAAAAGGCACTCAAAAGCGAAAAATAATTTACTTAAAATTATTATAAGCGTTACCCAATTCTCTATTTGAAGTCGGTGCAAGCCAAGTCTATTGGATATTAGATAGATACTATGTATGTAGTAGTAGTAAGTAGGTACATGTAGGTTAGTAAGTAGGTAGATACATGTAGGTATTATCTATCTACTACCTATTAGACTTGGCTGGCACCGACTTCAAATAGAGAATTGGGTAACGCTTATAATAATTTTAAGTAAATTATTTTTCGCTTTTGAGTGCCTTTTTGTGGTTATGAAGTCGGTTTTATTTTTTTTGAAAAATAACTGATGTTATTACGAGTCCATTTACTATATTCCGTTAAAATTGCTAATGCAATTTTATATTAGCGAGCAGTTTGGTGCACTACATATTTGTAGATCATATCATTACCTAATTGTTTTGATCAATACGTAAAAATGTCTGTCTGTGGGTACAGAGGATCAATATTATCACATACGTTATCTTCTCCACGCAATTGGTTACGTATATTAGTTTTATTTACTGAATCCTCGTATCGATTGATATAATGTAATTTGAAAAAATTACGACAGAACTGTGTATAAAAATTCAATTTCTAACTGAATAGCCATCAGTGACCTTGTTTTGTTCAAAGAACAAATATCAAAATGGCCGCCAAAATTATACTTGCTGTTTGCGCTTCTGCGCTCTTCGTACAGGTTGGTTTCATTTTATTTATTTAATTTATATTATGTTCTGCAAGTACTTACTGTATATGTTATAATATTGTATAGATATTTTCATTACATTTAAATAACTGTTATATTTTAGGTAGCCTTCAGCCAGTGCGCTGCCGGTATTGGAGCTACTCCCTGGGGTTTAGCCGGTCCCGCCGGCTGGAACGGTCTGGCTGGTGCTGGTCTGGCTGGTGCTGGTCTGGCCGGTGCCTACGGTGCCGGCTGCGGCTGCGGCGGTGTCGCCTCCACCGGCGGCGGTCTGCCTGTCCAGAGCGCTTCCCCCATCGCTCCCATCGGTGTCTCTGTCATATCTGAGAACGCATACGAGGGTTCTCTGGCCGCTGGCGGCAACCTTCCATTCCTGGGTACCGTGGCTGTTGAAGGCGTGCTCCCCACCGCTGGTTCTGGTGCTGTGTCCTACGGATGCGGTAACGGAGGTGTCGGCATCGTCGCTGAAGAGGGCCCCATCGTCACTGGCATCCTGACCGCCAACGCTTACGCTCCCGCCGCCGGTCTGGCCGCACCTGGCATCGCCGGTCTGGGTTACAATGGTCTGGGCGTCGCTGGACTCGGGTCTTACGGTTATGGTGCCGCTGGCTACGGTCCCGCTGGCTGCGGATGTGGTGCTATCTATTAAGTCGTAGCCTGATCGTAATTAAGTAGCTAGTCACATTGTTATCTTATCAATAAAACACAATATTAAAATAATACCACATATTTTAATTGTTCGTAACGTTGTAATTTTTTGTTAACATTCACCGTATTTACCTATCTGTTATACGCACTTAGGTAATCTTATACCATAAGAATCTTTGTCCTGACATACTCACTGACTTAGAGCTCTTGATTGGTAGAGACTTGAAATGGTACTTTTGTCTTAGTACATAGGGGTGTATTAAGGACGAATTTTTAGAAATTCCACCCCAAAGAGGGTTTAATGGGGTGAAAACGTTTGCATGAGAGTTCTTTATTTTTTTACTTCACTTTGGTTTCCTTTTGAAATTGAAAATATGCAGAAAATATTATATCTTTATATCTTTTGATCACGTTAACTTACAAGTTTAATTTTTTCGCTGCTAATAGATATTTTAGACCCGAGTACTTGATATAAGTTGATATCAACTTGATATCTCTGCGTTCCTGAGAATAAACTGGCCAAGTGCAAGTCGGATACTCTCACACTAGTAGGGTTCCGTAAGACAGTAGAGTATTTAATAACCATCATTTTTCGCCAGCAAACAGTTAACTTTGTTTTACATAGTGTTTGTATGAAAAACAAAATTAAATTTGCGGTTTTGAAAATGTGTTATATCTCAAAAACGGCTATATCTCGTTTAAACCAATTTTCGTTGAAAGTGTTTATTAAGATGTACAGCATTTTTTTAGATTTATCACTCCCTTATTTTAAAAGTTAGAGGGGGGGGGGGACACATTTTACCACTTTAGAAGTGTTTATCTTTCAAACGATTGACTTCAGAAATTATATATATAGAAACCCCAATATCATATTTTTAAAGACCTATCTATAGAACCCGCACGTATAGATTTGATTTGTTTTTTAAATTCAGTTCCATTTTTGAGGAGAGTCCCCTTAATATATATATTATTGATTTCTGTATGAAAATCGAAAAGCAGTTCAAAGAATACATCTACCCACCAAGTTTCAACTATGTAGTCCCAATAGTTTCGGAATTAAGTAGCTGTGACATACAGACGGACAGACAGACATGACAAATCTATAATGGTTCCGTTTTTTTCCATTCGGCTACGGAACCCTAAAAAGGGTCTTGACAGACGGACAGACAGACGGACAGATGGACAGCAAAGTGATCTTATAAGGGTTCCTTTTTTCCTATTGAGGTAAACCCCCAAGAAGTCTATAAAATAACAATGTGAGGTCATCTTTGTTGTTAAATAACAAGGTTATCATAAATCTCCTTTGTAGTGCGAAGAACTTTCTGGCCTGTATCTATTTTGGCGCAATTGAGGTGCGAGCAGCTTGAGACCATTCCAATGAGACTAAACACGACATCTCTGCTGTAAGTTGGTGAGGAGTTGAGTATTCTGCAAATTCTAAGAGATATTGAATCGATCGTAGAAGTTCCATACCAGTGTTATTATTATTATTTTTTTTTTATACGTTATAGGCTAGCGTTTGGCCACTATCTCACCTGTTGGTAAGTGATGATGCGGTCGAAGATGGTAAGCACGCTAGGCCTAGAATGGGAACTAGCTCTCAAGGATAGCTGCCGGAACACATTAGATGTTTGGTGACAGATTTTCTAACTTGAGGGTGGTAGCTGGCCAGGCGGACACTAGATAGTGTCCTACCACCATGCGGGGGTTTTGTTGGTTTCTTAACGATGTTTTTCCTTCACCGGAGGGCCACTGTGAGAAGCGCACATAAATTTTTCGATAGAAAAATCCATTGGTGCACGGCGGTTTGAACTCGGTACCACGGCATCAAAGCCGAACGTTGTTATCTAGAAAAGAGCTGTTGATCTTCAAACGGCTGAGCCGAGTTTCTTGAAACCCAAATAAAAACACTCTTGACGAAGTTACCATTTAGACAGAAACATATTATAGAATGACTCCTTGTTTAATTATGAAAGGTGGGTAGCATTAATTCGTCCCCTTATCTTCCGTTGAGATAAATCCTTTGGTTATATCCCGTTATTGCATAATGGCATAAAAACAAAACCAGAATTATGAAACCCTGAAATCATTGTGATGCATTCCATCAGGTGTCCACAGGACACCGATGGATATATATGGATATAAAGGGTGTCGGGTTTCATATGGTCGAAACGTAAACCATCGATGAAGGACTCCAAGGGCTACCCAGAGAACTCCCATGTATGTTCCGCGAAAATCTATAGTTTTCGAGAAAATTGCGTTTTACCTGTATTCGAGTTAGTCCCCGAAATGTTGCAATTTATTTAAATTTTCTCCCAAACTATAAAGGCCAGAGCCCTACTTTTTAGGGTTCCGTAGCCGAATGGCAAAAAATGGAACCCTTATAGATTCGTCATGTCTGTCTGTCTGTCTGTCTGTCTGTCTGTCTGTCCGTCCGTATGTCACAGCCATTTTATTCCGAAACTGTTAGGACTACAGAATTGAAACTTGGTAGGTAGATGTATTCTCTGAACCGCTTTCCGATTTTTATACAAAAATAAAAAATATAAAAGTTTAAGGGGGGGCATCCCATACATAGAACTGAAACAAAAAAAAAAAATTTCTTCAAACCTATACGTGTGGGGTGTCTATGGATAGGTCTTTAAAAATGATATTGAGGTTCCTAAAATCATTTTTTCTCAAAGTCAATCATTTGAAAGATAGGCGAGCCTAAAGTGGTAAAATGTGTGTCCCCCCTCTAACTTTTAAAGTATGGGAGTGAAAAATCTAAAAAAAATGTATGCTGTAGATCTCAATAAAAACTATCAACGAAAATTGGTTTGAACGAGATACAGTCAGCAGTTTTAGAGATATGGCGACCGCAAAGATAACTTTGTTTTTCATACAAACACTATGAAAAACAAAGTTAATTTTGTAGTTGCGAAAAATCAAAGTTATAGAATACTCTACTGTGTTACGGAACCCTAAGAGTGCGAGTCCGACTTGCACTTGGCCAGTTTATTTTTTTTTTGTGGGGCTATCAACAATGAATAGGTCTTTCAGGGAAAACTACATTTTTTTATTTAGGCTTATTATTTTCTGAGAAAAATAATAAAACATCACATTTTTTTATTTAGACGATATTTGAAGTTTTATTTTGGGCAGGCTATTTTTCCAAAAAAACACAGAATAAAAAAAGTTACAACAAACTTGTCTGTTTTATGGACCTGCTGCTTGCCAAATTTTATACGGCTACGACAAGAGGTTCAGGTCTGAAAACATAATCAACGAAATTAAGAAAGGATTTTAATATTCAAATTATTTCTTCTCAAATACACTCTGGTAATCTCCTTTTTACATAATTAACACATACGAAGGAAAGTTGTTAATAAATAAATTGTAATAAAAGCCCAAAATCTTTAAACAAGAGAGTTTAATTAATAATAATTAAAATTTAAATTTAACTTAATTAAAATTGAGGTTTAATGTTTAAAAATATCGACAATTTTCCTAGCCTATCTTTTGTCATTTTGATAATAAAAGTTCAAAGTTATAGCTATGCACTTAATATCACTTAATAAAGTTTATTTTTAGATGATAAAAGGAGTGATAACTTTTAGTTTTCTTTTTCTATTATTATTTTATTTTGGTGTTTAATTTACGTAATAGGCAAGCGTTTGACCACTATCTCACTTGATGATAAGTGATGATGTGGTGATCGACCATGATGCTCGCTTTCTTAGGCGATAATTTTACACTCGTGAGCTTGGGTCGTTCTCTCATATAAAAAATAAAATAATTTGAGGTCATGCATCATATGGCCAGAGACAGATCCATCGCGCCGGATACATAAACTTGTGTAAGTGTCACCCTAAAGAGTTCACTTCTCCAGCGAAATTAATAAGAATAAATATCAACTTTAACTAAGAGATGCACACAAGAAAAGAAGTGAAGACGATGACTTCTCTCATCATATCATAAGAAACTGCATAAAGCGTTATCGTATGTGCAATAATATGCATTTCTGTAAAGGGTCACTTTGCTTGCATTGCTGTAAAGGGACACTTTGAACTTTTATTACAAATTTGACATGAAAATCTCTTCATTTCAGTTAATTCTGTAATAATATCGTTTAAAAACTAAAAAACAACCGACTTCAATGCCGCGCTATTCATTTTCAGTACCAATTTTGAGATGTTTATCTCAATATCTCTGGAGATACTTATCATACCTCGATAAAATTACCATGGTACCATACTTGGGATATCTCTTTTCGAACAAAAAAAGAATAATCGAAATCGGTTCATAAACGACGAAGTTATCCGCGAACAAACATAAAAAAAAAAAAAAAAATATATATATATACGGTCGAATTGAGAAACCTCCTCCTTTTTTGAAGTCGGTTAAAAAAGAGATTACCATAGTATGTTTCAGAAGAAATAATTTGAATATTTAAAATCCTTTCTTAATTTCGTTAATTATGTTTTCAGACCTGAACCTCTTGTCGTAGCCGTATGAAATTTGGCAAGCAGCAGGTCCATAAAACAGAGAAGTTTTTAAAATCAGTTGTAACTTTTTTTATTCTGTGTTTTTTTGGAGAAAAGCCTGCCCGAAGTAAAAGTTCAAATATCGTCTAAATAAAAAAATGTGATGTTTTATTTTTTTTTCTCAGAAAATAAGCCTAAATAAAAAAAAAATAGTTTTCCTTAAAAGACCTATTTATTGTTCATAGTCCAACAAAAAAAAATTAGGACTCTGGCCTTTATAGTTTGTGAGAAAATTTAAATAAATTGCAACATTTCGGGGATTAACTCGAAAACAAGTAAAACGCCATTTTCTCGAAATCTATAGATTTTCGCGGAACATACATAGGAGTTCTCTGGATAGCCCTTGGAGTCCTCCATCGATGGTTTTCGTATGGACCATATGAAACCTGACACCCTGAATATAACACCTGTGACATTAATATCTATATATATATAAAAGAAAATCGTGTTAGTTACTTCACTTATAACTCAAGAACGGTGGAACCAAATTTTATGATTTTTGTATTTTTGGAATTGTCTTTGTCAGGAATAGGATAATAAATATTAAAAACACTGAATAATTGACCTAAAAAATATATATAGCCATGTGTAGATAGCATTACAATATTCGGATTATGGCGTTTTTTTTTTTGTATAATTAAGGCCTCACACGATTAGTGTATTTAGCCAGTGTCAAGTATAAAAATTCTTCCCATGTGTGGATAGCATTACAATATTTCGGATTATCGCGTTTTTTTGTGGTATAATAATATGGCTCCAAACGATTAGCCGGTGTCAAGTATAAAAAATCTTCAATTTTTTGTAAATTCAAGTCATGTAGATTTTAAAAATGTCAAATACTCTCAGTAATGACTATTGTTTGACATATTTATTGATTGTCAAATATGCGTGCATTCAAAAATGTATGCTTACAAGCAACTTAAAAAGTTTATATTTCCAAAAACAATTTTTAAGATCTATCACGAAGGTTAAAGATGCAGTTTTTTTTGTGTGCGAGTATTATTATTAGGTAGCAAATTTTACGTGATACATAAAAGCCTAAATTAAGTTCATATAAAAGGTAACACGACATTCATTGTCTTTTAAGCCGCCTCTACACATAGGCCAGCGTATTCGCCAACGCGCTGGCGGTGCGCTTGCCAACGCGCTTGTGAGTAATCCCCACATTGGAAGGTCGTTCCAGGTCGTTCAGTATGGTTTGGTTCGGGCCAATGTGCGGACGGATTCAAAATGGATGTTGAGTCGCTAACAGCTGCAGCTGTATATTTATTCACAGCTTATAATTACTTTGTAAATGTGTACAAGAAAAGGGTTATAAAAAAGAAATGGCAAAAAATAATTTTTCGTCAAGTTAGGTGTTAATTCGCCGCAAGAAGAAAACATGCACTCTTGATCGCTGCTCCGAGCAAACTAATCGCGTGGCCAATGTGTGGATGGTGCGCCGAGCTTGCGACATGTGTCCTTTGATGTTACCGACACCGCGCGGCAAGCTCGCAAGCGCGCCAGCTAATGTTCACTTCAAATACCTACCGCCAATGCGCCAACGCCCGTTCTACACATTGGGCTAGTTAGTGGCTGTGCCAGCGCGCTTGCCAACGCGTTGGCTTATGTATAGAGGCGGCATTATTCGCGGCATATTGGTACGAAGTTTGCCGGGCCAGCTAGTAGTTTATATAGTAAATGATAATGTCACTAACTGTCAGTTGACACCGGAGGGGTACTTTATTTAGCTTCATTCAGTGACTGATATTTACAAATGTCTAATGTAAATTGACACTGGCTAAAAATGTTCTATGTGTGGAGTCAATAACTCAATAAACAAAGAAAAAAGTCTAACTTATATTGTCTTCCGCTTTCTTCATACGAACTGCCAAGGAACGGAATTCCTTGCCTGAGTCTGTATTTCCGATTACATACAACGGGTCTTCAAGTCGAGAGTGAATAGATATCTTTTGGGTAAGCGCACTACATCATCGACCGCATCATCACTTAACATCAGGTGAGATAGTCGCAGTAAAAAAAACTAAAGGAGAAGATTAAAATATTGCAATAACTTGTATCAGTCTTTATTTCACTACAACTAATTAAACGACTAGTTAAGGTAACTAGGATTGCAACCTAAGTTGCAGAAGCCAGATACAGTGACAGATCCTGCAGCCGGCACGGGACCTACGAACTGCACGACTCCAAGAACAGGAACAGCACCAACTAATAAAGTGGTACCCACGACTGGCAGGTCACCAATTACTGCCACATCACCACTGCCAGCTCCACCGTACCCTGAGCAAGAGATCCCAGGATAAGCAGGGTATCCTGAAGAGTATAGATCAGGAGCGATATAGCCAGGTCCAGCTATTCTTGGTTCGTATAGACTGGGTCCAAGGCACTGACCGAAAACATTCTGAAAGTGAAGACATTTCTTAGTTACAATCTACCAGTTTTCCAACTTTACGTACTACCATAATGTCGAAAATATATGACAGTTCTCGCTACCAAACCACACACGTACCTAATTGCAAATTGGTAGCAGGCCATTCGCAAATAGACCACAATAACTGCGAAAATCATAAATTTTTAACCTTCCGACCGAGCTCTGTGGCATCGTAGCTCTCAACGGATAAGTCGGTTTAGATAATTTTTTTCTAGAAAATCCACTCAGCCGTTTGAAGAGTATGAACTATTTTCTAGTTGATGAAGCTATGAGGGGATGTAAGGGAGCACAAATACCACCTCAGCGCTCCCAGCCAACCTCACCTGTCCGTGGTGCATCCTTCTGACCAACGAACGAAGCTCTGGCGACCGACAAATGGCGGTATAGGTAAAATTATGTCGTCGCTAAATGGTCGCATACAAACACTATGAAAAACAATGTTAATTTTTTAGTTGCGAATAATCATAGTTATGGAATACTTTACTGTGTTACGGAACCCTACGAGTGCGAGTCCGACTTGCACTTGGCCAGTTTTATTTTGAATACTGGTAATTGCAGAGATTTTAAACAATGTGGTAACTTATTAGGAACTTTGATCGCCATGGAATAAGTGCTAATTGATGTTGAGTGTGTCCTTACTTTCTTATAAAATACTGTAGTGTGGTACGGAACCCTACTAGTGCGAGTCCGACTTGCACTTGACCAGTTTATTTTCCACTTTATAACCGATCTCACGAAAAAGATTGAAGTGCTAAATTCTCCAGTTTTTTTTGTTTGAAAGAGTTTGCTTCCCGTTTGGTCCCATTGTAATTTTATTGAGATTTGATCTATAAGTATCTTCAGAGATATGGAGATAAACCGCTCAAGCATACTACGGAAAATTATTAGCGTGGCATTTGAAGTTGGTTTTTTAGGGTTCCGTACCCAAAGGGTAAAACGGGAAACTATTACTAAGACTCCGCTGTCCGTCTGTCTGTCTGTCTGTCTGTCTATCCGTCTGTCACCAGGCTATAGCTCATTAACTGTGATAGTTAGACAGTTGAAATTTTCACAGATGGTGTATTTCTGTTGCCGCTGGAACAACAAATACTAAAAACAAGATATAGTCAAACATTAAAGGGGGCCCCATACAAAAAACGTGTTTTTAAACGCCATCTATCTAATTAGTTTCGGCAAAATGACATAGATGGCGCTAGTAAACGAGCCCCGTCTTTCTAGATCGCGACCAAACCAAATATTCTTGGTAATATCAATTAATCAAATATATGAGGTTGAAACTCTTGTTATGTTTCGTATTGTACGGAAACCTCCCTAAGTGTTCGATAAGAGACGCGATGCTGACTCGCACTTGGCCAGTTTTATTTTGTAAACGATCTCAAGTTATCGGTTCTTTCTTACCTGAATAAAGCAAGCTTGAATGCAGAACAATATTATTATTCCAAATGCCGTCATGTTTTTTATAAGCGACCTGACTCAACATTATCAGATTTCATTGAGATTGCTGCTTTATATGGTCAAGGTGTCAACGCAAATCAGTTTTGTAACTGGTGACATACACCTTGATAAAGTTAACAACTGGAGTTATGTAAAGTAAGGTGGCAATCTGTCCAGCTATATAAAACCATATTCACTAGATACGTACTTTTTGTAATATCTTATAGGCTAGCGTTTGACCACTATCTCACCTGGGGCCTTATACAGTATGACCATTTTAAAGTCTTACCGTGCCGTGTTACGTTATCTCCGCGTTATGGTATTCTCTATGCCAATTAAAACGCGGTAGGTTATGAGCGCGTTTTGAGCTGTCAAAATATCGTGACATATGAGGACGTGTAACGCACGCGTTTTGTATAATTTACCTATCATGTGGCATACAGAATACAATTTTTTAAAAACGTAACGTGACGCGTTAAGGAACGCGTTATCTCATTGGTCATACTGAATAAGGCCCCTGGTGGTAAAAGCGATGATGTCGTTGAAGATAGTAAACACGCTAGGCCTAGAGTAATCTGACTCTCAAGAGCTGTGTGCTGCCGGAACCCCGTAAAGTATGTTGGCAGATTATCACCTTGATGGTGGTAAGATACTTTTTAGTGGCAAGGCAGGCGGAACATCGATGTATAATAAGCTACTACCACTTATGAATGAACACCCGTGCTAGAATTTGAACCGATAACCTCTCGCCAGGCCTGTTGGACTCCGCCCTTTAGCTATGAAAATATTAGTAAATACGCGGCAGCCAGTGGGCTGCAAGTTCAGTCTGTAGTGGCACGCGCGCTCTCGATCGGACGCGGGCCTTTACTTTGCTATTCGATCTGTTTTCTCACAAAACTCAACCCTACAGAAAAAGACAGCTGATGGTCCGCGAGCTGACCGAGTGATACAGACTCTCGCCGTGCAGACTTACGGTACATTTTGCGGTGTGCAACACGCGCTTCCTAGTTCATTATCATCAGCCGATGTCAGTCCAGTGCTGGATGAAGGCCTTTCCCAAAATGCGCCACTGAGCCTAGTTACTATTACTTTATTCTGTGTCGCAAATTCTAGGTCGCATCCGAGGCGTGTATCGTTTTTGAACGTTACTGTCGTTGTTACTAGGTTTAATCTCGCATTTTTGCTATCAGGGAGTGCTTCTTCAGTTCTTGTACTATTAATTATTGTGTGCTCTCGCTTGGAAGTTAAGCCTAAGCTATTTCTTAGATATAGTCAGAAACGTTATTACAACTACACGTTAATCGGTAATTATATAAAACGAAATGTATTCGATGTGTTATCATAGTTTAAAGTTGCAAAAAGAAAATTGATAACTAATCAATAATACTTTCACGTTTTACATAATGTTTTTGATAAGGACTGTTCTATTTCCTTAATTTCCGATACCTATAATAACTGGGGTAATGGAATACTTCAGGTTTTGTAATTCTTGCGTATATAATGTGCATCGTAGTATCAGTCCATTATTTAAAGCTCGACTGTTTTGTAGCAAACAAGAAAAAATATTCTTTTGAACACTATTACTCTAAGTTGAAATCCAGTCAAAAATGGCTTCAAAGACATTCTTTGTAGTTTGCATCCAAGCTCTGTTAATCCAGGTACCACTTATTTGTAAATTATTTTAACAATATTGTACTAAATGTATACCATCGCTCCAACTAGCTGAAGGGCCCCCTACTACGTTTGACGAAACGTGGTCTCCGAAACAAAACACCATAGGTGAGGCCTATTGTCCAGCAGAGGGCTGATGATGATGATGATAGGTACTAAACTTTTCATTAGAATAGCTAGAATGTTTAGAATGCAATAATTTATTACAAAGCACTATAGATGGTCGAATATCATTGCATGCTTTGAATTATGCCTTACGGATCACGTGCAACCTTTGCACCGTGATCAATATAAGGTTTTTTTTTAATATACTTTATAGGCTAGCGTTTGACCACTATCTCACCTGTTGGTAAGTGATGATGCGGTCGAAGATGGTAAGCACGCTAGGCCTAGAATGGGAACTGGCACTCAAGGATAGCTGCCGGAACACATTAGATGTTTGGTGACAGATTTTCCAACTTGATGGTGGTAGCTGGCCAGGCAAACACTAGATAGTGTCCTACCACCATGCGGGGGTTGTTGGTTTTTTAACGATGTTTTCCTACACCGGAGGGCCACTGTGAGAAGCGCACATACATTTTTTCGATAGAAAAATCCATTGGTGCATGGCGGTTTGAACTCGGCACCAAAGCCGTTCTCCCGATTACGCCACCGGGCCCTCAAAGGTATATTAAATTTACAAACATATTGTATCTGCGGTCTCTCCTGATTTATTCAGGAATAACAATAAGTTCCTTCATATCCACGTAAAATGTAGGTGTGTGGAACTGTATAGTGTTACTTATTTGATTGTAAGATCCAAACCTCTCAAATCCTAAGAGCTGTAGTTAAAAATATGTACGTAGAAAAGGTAACAAAAAAGATGTATGCTCCAAAATACCCGCCATCGCTTACAACGTCTAATAAAATATGATTTTTGCTTCCAGTGCGCTCTAAGCCAGTGCATCGGCCGAGGTCCAGCACTAGGCGCTCCCTTCGGCTTACCCTACGACGGCGCTTACGGTGCCGGCTGCGGCTGTGGTGGCATAGCTTCCACTGGCGGCAGCTTCCCAGTATCCAGCTACTCTCCCATCTCTCCCACTGGCATCAAAGTTATATCCGAAAACGCTATTGAAGGATCTCTGGCCGTTGGTGGCCAACTGCCCTTCCTTGGCACTGTTGCAATTGAAGGGATCCTGCCAACTGCTGGAGCGGGTACAATTTCTTACGGTTGCGGCTCTGGTTCTATCGGCATCGCTACCGAAGGTCCCATCGCTACTGGCATCGTAGGCCCTGGACCCGCGTATGGACCAGCTCCGCCATCTGCATATGGACCGGGACTGGCAACTGGACCTCTGTACGGTCCAGGACTTGGATATAACGGACTTGGCATTGGCTGCGGATGTGGACTGTAATTTTATTGTGTGTCGTAGTAGTCTTCTAGTCGAAGTAGTGTGTAAATAAAGGTTTATGTTTTAAAGAACTTTTTGTTGTTATTTGTACCATATTGAATACTAAATAGTATATTAGTATAGGTATACTTGCAGTATTTTATTAACCGACTTCACAAAAAAGGAGGAGTTTCTCAATTCGTCTGATTCTTTTTGTATATAATATAAGTATGTTTACCGATTACTCGAAGATTCCTGAAACGATTTGGAAAATAGGTTTTTGTTCTAAATGGTACCCCTTCCAGGCGGTTCCATTTAAATTTTGACGAAATCGGTCAAGCCGTTTTTAATATATCAACATTTGTATTATGATACACTTGTATACTTCGATGACATGCTACTAACTACTGGCTACTTTGATTAGCGCGACGTTTGAAGTCGGTTCCTTTTAACGGACTTTACAAAAAAGGCGGAGGCTCTCAATTTGTCAGAATCTTATCTTATTAGGTATTGTAAACACGTTATCATGTGTAATGAACAAGTAACAAAATAAAAATTGAATAAGTACGCACGACAGCGTCGTTTAGAAAATTAACGTCATAACATCTATCTAAGAACCACCACTGATTAATTCCGAACCGTTTAAAGACAACATCGAACTAGTATTTATGGAGAAAAATAGCAACATGGATTTGCACAAACAAATGTTTACTGCAGCGCCCCTGGTAAGTTGTCACAGTAACACCTATCAAAGAACATGCACCAATCAAACCCGAACCCATAACTGAAAATTGCGTCAAAATCGGACTAGTCGTTTTGGAGAAAAATGGCTAAATGAATTTGCTCTAACAAATGTTTACTGCAGCGCCCCCTGGTAAGTTGTCACCGTAACACCTATCTAAGAACATGCAACAATCAAACCGAAATCCATAAATGAAAATGCATCAAAATTGGACTAGTAGTTTTGGAGAAAAATGGCAATGTGGATTTGCACACACAAAACTCCTCTCACCCCAAAAACATATGCCGTCTCCGAACCGTCGTGGGTAAAAATACGACCGTATACCAAATTTGAGTCCAATAGAATGTCATCAAGTGATTCTAATTTCAAGCTTCCTTCTATTCATTTTCAGTACCAATTTTGAGATGTTTATCTCAATATCTCTGGAGATACTTATCATACCTCGATAAAATTACCATGGTATCACACTTGGAATATTTCCTTTCGAACAAAAAAAGAATAATCGAAATCGGTTCATAAACGACGAAGTTATCCGCGAACAACATAAAAAAAAAATAAAAAAAAAAAAAAATGCGGTCGAATTGATAAACCTCCTCCTTTTTTTGAAGTCGGTTAAAAAAGTAGAAGGCGGCACTGAAACGTAATAGTACGGTTAGCAACCCTACTATCCTATCAGGGGAATTAAACATGTGTTTTGAGCGTGACGTTCGACGTCTAGATGAAAGCTGAATGGCTCAATACCTTTAATTTTTTTTGTAAATTCAAAGCAATAAGTTATGTTTCTGTTATATCTATAATATTTTTTCCATCTCTCATATTCGGTAAGTAGGTCCTTATTACCCCCAAATGGGGCTTGTAGGTAACCAATCTAGGGTAATAATGTAGCTAGAAAAGCCCTAGGGCGGTAAGTAATTAAAAAAACTCTTCACTCTTTCAAAAAGTTCGCGTACATCTAACCATCATACTGGCAATAGACATCATGCATTCAGCCCAATGACAAAAGAGGTCGCTTCGCTATTCAGCCTTGTCTTCGTATGAGTATAATAGTCATCAATTTTAAATATCGAACGGCGAAGCTCAATTTCGTTCTTGAAAAAAATAAATAACAAAAAGGTGAAAAAAGACGGGAATAGAAAACTTTTACTTTAAATATTGTTTGTTTTTGGGATTTTTTTATTATTACGTGCTAATTATTCGGAAAAAAACATGAGTTCTGCAAGTGATGAAGAAATAAGCTGCATTCCCGATTCAATGAAAATGGAAGCTGAAGCAGCAATTAACAATCATTTCACTATACATTTTAACTAATAAAATGTTTTATTCTTGTAATGCCGGTTTTTAGGGTTCCATAGCCGAATGGCAAAAAACGGAACCCTTATAGATTCGTCATGTCTGTCTGTCTGTCTGTCTGTCTGTCTGTCCGTCCGTATGTCACAGCCATTTTATTCCGAAACTGTTAGGACTACAGAATTGAAACTTGGTAGGTAGATGTATTCTGTGAACCGCTTTCCGATATTTATACAAAAATAAAAATATAAAAGTTTAAGGGGGGCATCCCATACATGGAACTGAAACAAAAAAAAATTTTGTTCTTCAAACCTATACGTGTGGGATAGGTCTTCAAAAATGACATTGAAGTTCCTAAAATCATTTTTTCTCAAAGTCAATCATTTGAAAGATAGGCGCGTCCAAAGTGGTAAAATGTGTATCCCCTCCCCTCTAACTTTTAAAGTATGGGAGCAAAAAATCTAAAAAAAATATATAATATATGTAGATCTCAATAAAAACTAACAACAAAAATTGGTTTGTACGAGATACAATCAGCAGTTTTAGAGATATGGCGACCGCAAAGATAACTTTGTTTTTCATACAAACACTATGAAAAACAAAGTTAATTTTGTAGTTGCGAAAAATCAAAGTTATGGTATACTTAACTGTGTTACGGAACCCTACGAGTGCGAGTCCGACTTGCACTTGGCCAGTTTATTTCTACTTACCTCACAATCGAGATGTAAAGCAGAGTAGTTAGCTCGGGTGTAAGCATCAATTGCACCCTCGAACTATAGGCGCCCTCGCTGCGCTCGTGCGCCTAAATATCTCGGGCTGCAATTGATGCCTTACAGCCCTTGGCTATAAATCTACTATTATCGAATATGATCTATTTAATGTAATCTGACGTGTGTACAGTGCCACAAGTATAACTTGGCGGTGGTGGTTTTTGGAACGAATTATTTTAATTGAAACTGTGAGTTAGACGTTTGAGAGATTACCGCGACATTATTGTTGATAAATCTGCTACATTAAAATATTTCAGTAATGCCAAAAGTAATTAAAAGTGGTTTAAGAGAAACTGTTATCAAAGTACAAAGTAAAAGCACAGTGGCGCACAGGCACGCCAAGTTATACTTGCCGGACTGTAAGTGCAAATTTTTAATTTGCCCATATACTTACTGAATAACTTTGACTTTTGACTTTGACTTTTGAAACTTTTTTGAAGTGCAAAATTATCTAGCGGCGTTGTGAACTTTTTTTGATGGATAAAAAATGTTAAACTCGCGTCAGGACATCGCCTCAGGACACGTGACCTGATCGAAAAATCGTAAGATGGAGGGAGAGTAGACCAATTGCACAACGTTAATGTTTATGTTTTCACTTCTGTCGGCACCCCCAGAGTGCCACCCGTTGTTTTTTACGACGGCGAAGCAAAAAGCAGGGTTATGTTTTTGACGTTTGATGTGGGTATGTATGCTTGTATGTTCATCTGTTCCCTCATAACTTCTAAACTACTTATCATAATTTGACAAGTGAGGTGTCGTTGGATGCGTCTTATTTGTTTGCTGGTTATAGGCTATGTGACGTCATAACAAATTGAATGTGGCGCCCTCTATGGAGCACGAAGTAGAGAACTAAAAAAAATGTTTCACTCCACCCCATCGTGTGGGGTGTCGTTGAATAGGGATTTTAAAATAAAGGTAAGGTTTGGTACGTATATCATATTTTTGTCAAGCGTAGTGTTTGTGAGATATATCCCGTCGAAGTCAAGAAAATTAATTTTTACCCCACGCGGCATCGCAAAGAAGCAATAGGGAGGGTTATGTGTTTGTTGAATTCTATGTATGTATGTAAGTATGTTGACATGTATGCATGTATACATTTATGCAAAAACCCCAAAATACTTTGAATAAAAAATAGGTTCAAAAACTAAAACCCGACTACTGAAAAATCACGCTCTATAATATCGTTTAAAAAATAAAAAAGAACCGACTTCAATGCCGCGCTATTAATTTTCAGTACCAATTTTGAGATGTTTATCTAAATATCTCTGGAGATACTTATTAGACCTCGATAAAATTACCATGGTACCATACTTGGGTTATCTCCTTTCGAACAAAAAAAGAATAGTCAAAATTGGTTTATAAACGACGAAGTTACCCGCGAACAAACATTAAAAAAAATATATATATACGGTCGAATTGAGAAACCTCCTCCTTTTTTTGAAGTCGGTTAAAAAGAATGAAACAAGAAAATATTCTCATCTGACATCGCTATGTACAAACTATTCAATATGTATCGTGTTATACAAACAACTGACTTGTAATAAATATTTTATTGTATTTCATAAATATTCTTAGTGGTGTTCAGATTATAGCCGTGGTCGTACGTCACCTACCGTAACAAAACAATACATTCTGCAAAGTAACATACCACCACGGGTATCCATTGAACACCACTATGAATATGTATGACATACAATAAAATATTTATTGCAAGTAAGTTTTTTATATCATACACGTCCTACGACCTATCAATAAAACCAACGACTTTCAACTACCTATTATTGATTAAAAATTGTTGTTACAATATAGTACATAGGAGTTGTGCTGAGTAGACTTAACCTAAATTAGTCCATACGACGCGTCACGGCCACGGCGCCGCGGCGCCACATGACTAACTTCTTTACTCATGTGGCGGCGCTAAGAATTGTTTGCATTGTCAGACAGAGGACAGGACAGTGCAGTACTGCAACGTTGCCTATGCTATGCGGATACGCGACTCAGGCATCGCAAGGCGTGCATAGACGAGCTCTCCTCTACGCCTCATAGTATTATTATCTGTTCTGTGACCTCGTCTTACAGTTTCGACTTACAATCATATTTTAGAGCAGCGCATCTACATAACTATATCTGTGTTCTGTGAGCGCATAAAATTCTACTTCTGTTCTCATTCACGCTAACGCAACTTTAAAATGTATGGGAATGACAACTTTGTTGCGAAAAATAAATGTCATTATCATACATATTGAACTTGCGTTACCGTGAATGGATCGTCGGACTCGCACTCGTAGGGTTCCGTAACACAGTTAAGTATTCCATAACTATGATTTTTCGCAACTACAAAATTAACTTTGTTTTTCATAGTGTTTGTATGAAAAACAAAGTTATCTTTGCGGTCGCCATATCTCTAAAACTGCTGACTGTATCTCGTTCAAATCAATTTTCGTTGTTAGTTTTTGTTGAGATCTACAGCATATATTTTTTTTAGATTTTTCGCTCCCATACTTTAAAAGTTAGAGGGGGGGGGGGGGGCACACATTTAGACGTATCCATAGACACCCCACTCGTATAGGTATAAGAAAACATTTTTTTTTGTTTCAGGTCCATGTATGGGATGCCCCCCCTTAAACTTTTAAATTTTTTATTTTTGTATAAAAATCGAAAAGCGGTTCACAGAATACATCTAACTACCAAGTTTCAATTCTGTAGTCCTAACAGTTTCAGAATAAAATGGCTGTGACATACGGACGGACAGACAGACAGACAGACAGACAGACATGACGAATCTATAAGGGTTCCGTTTTTTGCCATTCGGCTACGGAACCCTAAAAACTGCGCTCGCTCTGCGTAATGTTAGTTGGTAACTGCCACAGGTTACTTGCTCTAGATATTTATTACTTTTTAACCCCTGACGCAAAAAGAAGGGTGTTAGGGGGTTATAAGTTTGATGTCTGTCTGTGGCATCATCGTAGCGTAGCGGTTTCGTTCGTGTGGCCTACAGGAAACAAATTACCTATTTTTCTTTGTTGCCAAATATATTCGGTTCAAGCATTTCTATTTTCTTGGCTCACGTAGCCAAGGTGTAGCACTAAAAGTCAAAACTTCTTATATAAGATTCATGTTATATTATAAGTCAAAGAAAACATATTTACTTCTATATTACCTATAGTTAGTAGGTATAGTCAACATTTATTTTAAATCTTAAAATCAACATTTTTATAAACCTCAATAAAATCCACATCTCGTTTCTCATCTAACCAGCAGCGGCACGTAGCGCACATGTTAGAACTTGTTTACGCGGCAAAACAATGTTATGGTAAACCAAATAATTCAGCCGAATATCTGGTTCGGTAAAGGTTAAACCGTATAATATTCGGTATTCGGTAATTCGGTGAAACCACTATACGGCATCGCTTTTTTTTTTTTATACTGAACTGGGTAGCACTTTATCACTATCTCACCTGATGTTAAGTGATGATGTGATCGATGATGTAGCGTGCTTACCCAGAAGATACCTATTCACTCGCGATTTGAAGACCCCCATATTGTACTTAACCGGAAACACAGACTCAGGCAGGGTATTCCATTCCTTGGCGGTTCGTATGATGAACGAAGAAGCAAATCGCTTCGTTCGGGTAGATGGTATATCCACCATAAATCGGTGGCGCCTTTTAATGTCTCTGGTTGTCCGATTATAAAATGGGGATGGTGGAATCAAATCATGCAGTTCCATTGCACACTCTCCGAAATGTATCCGATAGAAAACCGATAAGCAAGCGACTTTGCGGCGATGCGCGAGACTCTGGAGTCTCTTGCTTACTAGTAGGTCGTCGCTGATGAGTTTCTTGGCTCTCCTCTCAATAGCTTCTAGTGTCTCCAGCTGGTATTTGGCAGAACCATCCCAAAGGTGAGAACAGAACTCCATACACGACCGGACTTGTGCATGGTAAAGATTAAGCAACTGTCCCGCGTCTCACCTTAGCCAAAATGCCAAGCTTTTTTGAGGCTAACTGGGCTCTAGACTCAATATAAGAGCCGAAATTGAGAGTTGGTGTCAAAGAGATGCCAAGAAGCTCGAGATTGTTACTTATCGGAACGGACACATCCCGGAAAGTAGGAGCCAGTAGAAATGGGCTCCGTTTAGCGGAGAAAAGACACGCCTGGGTTTTCGCAGCATTGAACTTGACTAGATTGGCATCGCCCCAATCAGAGACTGCCTTCAAAGAAAAGTTAAGGGCTCGACCATCGCTTCTCTATGAGACTGGATTTGTAATGCACTGGTTCGTGCGTTGGATGTATAACTCTCTACAACAGTGCTGTCATCTGCGTACCTAAAGATACCGGGTTTAAGCAGGTCATTAATATGCAGAAGAAAAAGTGTTGCAGAGAGTACTGATCCTTGAGGGACTCCGGCATTTTTATCTCTAGTGTTAACGTTCACTTAGTTGGCGTTAGAAGTTCGTTAGACATGTGTTTAATGGCGTTGTAGTAAATAAGCATGTTTAGTATTGACCCGGTATTTATATTATCGAGGTACTTTGTACTTTATTTTTCCGGCAAATTTTGTTTAATCGGAACCCTACTTGTGCGGCTCCGACTCGCACTTGGCCAGTTTATTTTCTAGATAATGACACTATGAAATCAACTTTTATAGGTGTGGTCAATTCGAAATTTAGTTTCCTTTTAGGTACTTCAATGATATTGTAAAAACATGGCATGGACCTGATAAAGCAGCATCTCCTGAAATCTGCAGAATACTCTGGTCCTAACCAACTTACAGCAGAATTGTCGTGTTTGGACTCATAAGAATAGTTTCAAAGAACAGATTATACATAGATCAGTCGGAGGTGATTTTAAATGTATTATCAAGCTAGCTTCTCACGATGTGAGATATGTCAAGTCGCGTCGTGCCAGCTCGCGCCTACACGCCGTGTGGAGGTATTGGCTCGAGGCGACGCGGGCTATAGCGCGTGCAAGCTCGTCTGATCCGCTCGAAGTCGGTACTTCAAAGGCGCGTCGTGAGCGCACTCGTGGCGATTGGCGCGGGCGTGGGTGAATTAATTCTATTGAATGTTATGTCGTCTCTATATATTTAGTACGTCTTTGGTTAAGCTATGGCGCGTCTACCTTGTATTTAGTGTCTGCTATCCAACGCGCGCCGTGCCTTTGAAAACGGGAAGCGCGGGCTTCCCTATTGGCGGATACTCGCACGTACAAATCGCCTCGGCGCGGCGCGAAGACTTGTGTTGTGATAGGTATCTCACGCCGAGAGAAGTCACTCTTACTGATAACTAAACATGCTAAGCTTCTTTTAAAACGACTTCCAAAAAGGAGGAGGTTCTCAATTCGTCTGTATGTTTTTTTGTATGATTGTTACCAAATGTGAACCGATTTGAAAACATTTTTTATAGGTTGGGCACAGTATAATTAATAGTACAAGGTTGGGTACATGTCAGAGTTAGACCCATTGTAATCTTCAGAGATTTGGAGATAAACACCTCAAATTTGGTACTCAAAATGAATATAAGTAATAAATTTTACACTGAAAACCAAGACATAGTAATTGTTTACTAACGAGCAATTTGTAGTAACTGAATACTTCCTTTTGGGTTACAATGTAATAGATTACAAACACTTACTTACACTGATAACAGCTACGCAGAAATCAATTTCTAAATCTTTTATTATACTAACCTACTATTATCGATAAAGTCAGGTATAAAATAGAATGTATTTTAATTAACCGTCATTGTCAACCAATAGTCGGTAGGGACTATAACACTATGGTTTTCAAAGCTGTTCTTATCGTGTGCGTGCAAGCAGTTCTAATCCAGTCCACTTTTAGCCAGTGCCTTGGACCTTCAATCGGTAGAGGAGCTTATGGACTGGCAGGTCCTGGTTTAACTGGTCCTGTGGCTCCTTACAGTGCTTGTGGAGCAGGAGTATCATCAACCGGAGGTGGTTTCCCAGTCACTAGCGCTTCTCCTTTCCCACCCACTGGTGTTTCAGTTATATCAGAAAATGCAATTGAAGGCTCACTATCAGCTGTGGGAAATTTACCTCTACTAGGTGCTGTTGCTTTAGAAGGAGCATTCCCTACAGCTGGTTCTGGTGCCGTTTCCTACGGCTGCGGGAGCGGGGCCATCGGTATCGGCTCCGAGGGTCCCATCACTACTGGCATTTTAGCTACCTCTGCCTCAGCTCTTTCTGCCGGTTCTTTAGGTCTAGGATACCCAGGACTGAATGGCCTGGGTTATAATGGTCTTGGTATTGGTGGTTATGGGTGCGCTGGCGCACTTTACTAAACATTATTTATTTTTAGATATTGATAGATATTGTTAAGCGATGTTTTAATAAAATGTTTTATGTTTATTTAATCTTGTTTTAATTTTACTTTGCTGTAGCAACCTTAAACCTGCTCCCTGTAGAGTGTCATGGTGAGCAAGTAATTGTGTCTTATGTTAAGTAGTCCAGTATACCTACCGAGCGCTCTCTTATTAGATTTACAAGCAAAAGTGTACCATTGTCACAATCAACATTATCCCGTTTTACAATATTACATTAGGCACATCAAGAGAGGTTAGTGGTTAAATTCTTAACCATAGCCACTCCTACGAGGCCATATTGACCATATAATCTTTTATTTTTACCGTATAACACAAAGTAATACGCTGTCTGCGCTTACATCTTTTAAACAACTCAATGGATTTTAATGCAGTTTTCTGCAATAGATAGAGTGATAGTTTATAAACAGGATTAAACGCAAGCAAAGCTATGGAAAGGTTTATCCTCGGAGTAACTCTGAAAGATCAAATTCGAAATGTAGTCATCCGACAGAGAACCAAAGTTATCGACATAGCTCAAAAATAAGCAAGCTGAAGTGACAGTGGGCTGGTCACATCTGTCGCAGAACCGATAACCGTTGGGGTAGACGTGTTCTAGAGTGGAGACCACGGCTCGGTAAATGAAGCGTAGGATGGCCTCCAGCTAGGTGGAGCGATGATATACGCAAGCTGGCTGGCAGCGGTTGGAAACAAGGAGCTGAAAATCGAGCTCAGTGGCGGCCATAAGCTAGGCCTATAAATACTGGATGGCTAATGGTGATGATGAAAGCCGCAAGGTGCATAGTATGTTACAAGTACTCATTATGGGTTAATGAAAACTGAGGTAAATAGAAAAGTATCCATACTTAATTGCCTCTAAAAGACAATGGATAGATAATTATTTTCTATTAAATATTATATTATCATTGTCTATTTCTATCACAAAATGGAGTATAGATGCGTTCCCTTTCACAAATAATGATATAAAGTCACGTTCATTATGAAATTAATTATACCACCCGCTCGCCCCGAAGTCCGTTCACAGATAGGAGGAGCATATTATATTGATGTTCCGCCTGACTTGCTACCAAATACTAGTTAACCAGTACCACCATCAAGGAGAAACTCCGCCGCCATAATATTACGGTGTTCCGGCAGCACACAGCCCTTGAGAGTCAGAGTATTCTAGGTCTAGCGTGTTCGTTCACCATCTTTAACCACATCATCGCTTACCACCTGGCGAGATAGTGGTCAAACGCAAGCCTATAAGATAAAAGAAGAAATCTTTGAGTAAAAATGCTGTAACTAGTCTCATTCAATTTATTAGTTTGGTTGGATGGATGGAGTTTACCTTGTTTGTTACAGAGATTTGATCTTTATGATTGACCCTATCAATTTATGCCTGGATAAAAGTACAGACTGTTATTTTTTTGGGATTTTATTTCAATTTCCGAGTGTGGCAATCGAGATTTTGAAAATATATGACTGCAAGTTTGTTTCTTTTTAACTCCCGACACATAAAGAAGTGTAGTTCTTGTGTATCTGTGTATGTGTGTGTCTGACAGTGGCATCAGAGCGCCCAAAGAGATAAACCGATTTTCATTAACGTCTCATTGCTTAATAGGTGTCTTTATTTATTTATTTGCCAACTTTATCGAGAGTGTTCTTAGCTTTGATTCATGAAAATCCATTCAGCCGTTTGAAGACCACTTGGAGCTTATTTCTAGTTGATGATGCTATGAAATCAACCTTCAAACGTCTGATCAATTTGAAATTCAGTATCCTCTTACTTCAACAATATTGTAAGAACATGGTAGCATTGACCTGTTGTTGGGACATCTCCTGGAATCTGTAGCTTACTAAACTCCTCACTAACTTATAAGCAACAATAGCCCAATGGCTAAGGCACCCATTGCACGTGAACCCAGTCCAGACACAAGGATATTAAGCTTAAGGATATTTGCTTAGACTTTGCGAGTAACCAGAGGATACTTGGTTACTTCGGCCACATCGCCCGTCGACAGCCTTGATAAATTAGTTGTTGTGGGAGAGGTAGAAGGCAAGAGACCTCGCGGCCGATCACCTAGCCGCTGGTATGACCACGTGACCACCTTCACCGGACTCCCTATAGCAACTGCCCTGAGAGAGGCACAGAATCGGACAAAGTGGAGAAAAATTACAGAAAGAACAACAAAGGCATTTCTGGGACACGACCTTCAGTAATGAAGAAACGACTAAGAAGAAGAATACCGAGTTCACACCAGGCAATTCTAGTCGTTTAACTTCCTAGGTACTTGTCTTTCGATTCCAAGTACTTTTAGTATCTTATATCGATACTTTAGAATCGATTCTAAGTAAGTACAGGTTATAAGTACTCGTTTCGTTAATCAATTATTTGTTTTGGAAGAACATTTAGGCTGGCATTATATAGCGATAATAGGGTTTCGAATGAAACTATTTGATTTGCTAATCAAGCGCGATTTAATCGATAAAAATATCGTTTGGGTATTTTTTGTAACTCGTATCGTACATCTCTAGGAAGTTGAACGACTAGAATCGCCTGGTCTGAACCTGGTATAAGAGAGAGATTCTTTTATGTATAGGTATTTATAAAAGTTTCTCAGTACAGCATCTGTCGAATAGAATAGGTAGTGTTTTCCTACTTATTTTATCAGTTTTTAAGCGACAAGCAATTTTATTGTTTTGTAATAGTTCAGATAAGCACTGTAATTGTGTCCTACTACACTACAATTTTCTTTTTGTTGAAATTCGTTATTTATCGGTTATCTTTGTTACAAAACTATGTCGTTACTTCTGAAATGTATATCCATAATTGCATTATCCTTTAGTATAAAATCGTCGATTGTGAATGTGAATGTCATTCTCAAATCGTCTTTTGTATCAGCAGCAAACACTAAGTTAAAAAAAAATGGCCGCAAAAATTATTGTTGCATTCTGCGCTCAGGCTCTATTGATTCAGGTAAAGTTAATTTAATCTTCCAGGGAAAAATTTTTTTTTTCATATCTAGTACAAAACTAGTATTGTCTTAAAGTTTCAATATTGGCAGTAATAATACTAGTTTCACCGGTTCCTGATACAGCGTTAGATCCGATCTGACACATGACGCCATATAAAAGATGTCAAAAATCTGTCAGATTTCGTCATATAGCGCTATCAGGAACCCGTGAAACTGGTCCACAGACTAGTCTTATATTCTTTGTAAATTTATTTATATTCAGCATGACCGTTTTCGTCCTTGCAACTGGTTATTAATTTTGGGCTCTTCTAATGCCACGGAGACGGTCATTCGTCATGCGTCAATCGGTCGTGATTAAGATTGATAGTTTTAATTGAAGGTGCAAATGATGGAGCTTCAATTGATGCGTCAGTTGCTCGCCCACATTTGCTTTTCTTACTGCAATTTCACAACGAGGCGTTTAATGGTTGCTTTATTCGTGATTGTCAATTGGGCTTCAATCAAAATGTCCATTATTCGCCTTTCATCACGTAGTTGCGAATGACAATGCCTTCAATTGCTTCTGAATGTGATCATTTGGTCCAGCATTAACGTAAAAATTGACAATTGCAAATGACCGTCTCCGGTGCACTTAAAAGTCTTTGTAATTACATGTAACAGAAAATGTTTCACATCACTGCATCCAGGATTATATGTTGCGTACACCGTACAGGCACCGTGTTTTAATATATATTCAATATTTGTTTTATCTTTCCAGTCTGTGTTCAGCCAGTGCGCTGCAGGTATCGGTGCTCCCTGGGGCATCGCCGGTCCAGGTGCATGGAACGGATTAGCCGGTCCCGCCGGCCTCGGTCCATTCGGCGGCTGCGGCTGCGGTGGCATCGCCTCCACTGGCGGTGGATTTCCAGTTTCCAGCTCCTCTCCCTTCGCTCCCACCGGCCTCAGTGTAGTCTCTGAAAATGCTATTGAAGGAGCTCTGGCCGTCGGCGGCAACCTGCCTTTCCTGGGTACCGTTGCTATCGAAGGTGTTCTGCCCACCGCTGGTGCTGGCACCGTCTCGTACGGCTGTGGTAGCGGTGCCGTTGGCATCGTCAGCGAAGGTCCTATCTCTACTGGTATTGTGGGACCTGCGACCTACGGCCCCGCCGGCCCCGGTTATGGACCGGCCGCCTACGGCCCTGGTCTGATCGGTGCCCCTGGCTACAACGGTCTTGCAGGATATGGCTGCGGCGCACTCTACTAAATAACATTGTTTTATGGTTGTTATTGTTGTTTATTGAATAAATTAGGTATTTTCTACATTACACGTTCTATTATTCTAATACTGCGATTTATCCTAGTCCTGCGCCTTGAAAATACCCTCAATAGAATTTGTGAAGATATAAAATCGCCTTGTCTCGCTCCACGATACATGGGAATAGATATAGGCAGGCTTGGTGCAACATGATTAGCTTTCAATTTAGTTCATCAAACTATAGCTAGTTTTATAGCGCTGGTTTCCATGCAGTAGTTTTGTTTTGATCCCATAAACGTGATGACTGCGTGGTCGTAATATCACAGATTATACTACTACGTAAGTAATATATTGACGTAAATACTTACTATTAGGTTAAATTTTTGCGTCTCACGGGCACTACATAGCCGTGCGTTACGACTCAGTCTCATTCAATACCTAAAACATAAACTTCTTGGCGCACTTAGCACTTTGCTCAGCACTTTATACGTGCATGCTGTTTATACTTCAACACAAATGTTCAGTCTGACATCAAAGCACCTTAAGTACCTACAGCAACAAGAAAAGTCAGTATTGACCGATATATTTTTTATTATTATTTATGTCAAATAATGTCAAGTGAACAGTTGGCATTGGCGGAACTGCATAAATAAAGGCAGATATGGCAAAAACTTTGGTCACATGAGTGAAGAAAAGTTGGTTCTCTGGCAAATAACAACGTTCCAGATTCGATCCATCAGAGAAACACCAGGCATAGCATACTCCATAGCTCGCGGAGTGACTTTAAGTTGGTGAATTGGTCATACCGTGAGTGTCCTCATTTCAGCTCCATACGTCATGACAGATAGAACGCACTGATTAAAAGACTTCTTAAGACATTTCGTTATGGGCGACGTGAAGACTCAATGTACTTTGCGGAATCCAGCCCAACCCAGCTTTATGCTTCTCTAGATTACTTTCTTGATGTTATATTTAGTTTGTCTTGATGATACCGGCAGCGCACTGGCCAAATGCGATCTGAAACGAAAAAATATGAGCACTTAAAGTCATAAACATAAAAGCAACTAATGCTTACAAGTTACCAAAACAATTATAAAAATAAATTACCAACCTGGACCAAAAGGCCCTGATCGCTAGCGACAAGCACAGCCATTGCCAACATGCTGTATTTTGCTAAAAAAAAGGACAGAATGTGAGGCACGCCGTGTTTTATACCAAGTTTGTAGTTACCCTATCTGCCATTTTTCAGAAATGGCTTAAGCAATTCCTTAGTGATAACGATTCCTAACGACGTATTCATTAGGATCAGCGGTCCGTGCTGCACGTTCGTCCTAATCTTTAGTATTGCACCATATTCCAAACCTGTCATTATGATATTCGGTGCAAAGTATAAAACTGTATAAATATAAATTAAGTCAACCATTTAACGTTCGGCCATTCTTAAACAAAAAATGACTCGCCTTCTTGCTTTCTTGATAGTCTGCGTTCAAGCTTGCTTGATCCAGGTAAGGAAATTAACGACGAACATTAAGGCAGTTCTTCCTCATTATCTAAATAACTAACTTTAATTAAATTACCTATTTGGAATGTAGGTATGAAAATTGCATGGCACGTTTTAGTTTGCTCGACATTATTTTAGCAAATACTAAATCTAAACAATAATAAAATTGATGAGATAAATAAAGTATGTTTATTGGCAATGCAGTTTGAACCACGATATAGATAATAAATAAACATATTAGTTAAATACTAGGTAAAGAAACAATATTTGCAATACTCACTATAAAAATGTATTAATCTAAAATTTGTCCAAAAGTCTTTACTGGATGATTATTACCTAGCTGTGCCCCGCGACTTCGCCTGCCTTATAAAGTATCCTTTAGCCTAAGCTATAATACTAGCTATTTCTGTGCAAATTACTAAATCGGTCCAGCTGTTTGACCGTGAAGAAGCCCCAAAAAAAAATATTATTAAAACTGATTTTCGCATTTATAATATAAGTGTTGATGAAATTACAGAATGTGTTCAGCCAGTGTCTCGCTGGTCCCGGATTAGCTGGGCCTTACGGTGTGGCTGGTCCTTACGGCGCAGCTGCTCCCTGCGGCGCCGCGTACGGTGGTGCTGGAGTTGGAAACGTGGCTGTCACTGGCCAGCTGCCCGTCTGCGGCAGAACCGCCATTGCCGGTCAAGTGCCCATTATAGGCGCTGTCTCTTACGGTGGAACCCTCCCTGCTGCCGGTGCCGTCACCATTGTCGGTGATTGCGCTTGCGGATGCGGACCTGGTCCCTATGGCATCTACTGATCGGACTCGTTTACTCATTAAATTAAATTATTTATTGCAATAGCCTATTTAAGCGTTTTTTTTTGCTTAGGACCGAGATGCCAAGCAAATGTGTGATGATGACACGCGTCTGTTCATTTTAAGTTGTTTTGCTGTCATTTTCTCGGTTGATTATTTGGCAAAAATGTAAGAAAAGTTATGATGTGACAGATAATACTTCCACATATCCCTGAATAAGAACCCTTTGAAACAAAAATATAATTTTTCAAATCGGTTCAGGCATCTTCGAGTAATCGGTGAACATACATTAGAAAAACAAAAAAAAACTGGCCAAGTGCGAGTCGGACTCGCACAAGTAGGGTTCCGATTAAACAAAATTTGCCGGAAAAATAAAGTACAAAGTACATCGATAATATAAATTCCGTGTCAATACTAAACATGCTTATTTACTACAACGCCTTCTAACGAATGTCTAACGAACTTCTAACGCCAACTGAGTGAACGTTAACACTAGAGATGCGCCGTATAGTGGTTTTTCCGAATTACCGAATACCGAATTTTATTCGGTTTAACCTTTACCGAACCAGATATTCGGCAGAATTAATCGGTTTACCATTACATTGTTTTGTCGCGTAAACAAGTTCTAACATGTGCTCTACGTGCCGCTGCTGGTTAGATGAAGAACGAGATGTGGATTTAATTGAGGTTTATATAAATGTTGATTTTAAGTTTAAAAATAAATATTGTTGTGAGATTTAAATTAAATGTTGATTTAAGGCTTAAAATAAATGTTGACACCTACTAACTATAAGTTAAAAAGTCAAAATGTTTTCTTTGACTTGTAATATAATATAAATCTTGTATAAGAAGTTTTGTCTTTTAGTTTTACACCTTGGCTACATGAGCCAAGAAAATAGAAATGCTTGAACCGAAAACTATAATTTGGCAACAAAACCGAATAATTTGGCCTAATACAAATAATGGAAAAGATGCCGAATACGCTGAATACCGAACACCAAACGAATATTCAGCGCATCTCTAGTGAACACAAAGGGTAGGGTAAACCAGTGTCTTTCAACGTGTGGGTCGCGACACTCGAACTCGCGAAGCCTCTATAAGGGGGTCGCGGGGAGTCGCGAAGCCTCAGTAAAAGAAAATAAAACTGGCCAAGTGCGAGTCAGACTTTTGTCCCGCACACGGAGGGTTTCGAACGCCATCTAAAGAATATCTAACGAACTTCTAACACCAACTAAGTAAATGTTAACACAAATGTAGAATATTATTATATAGTAGTAATAGTAATTGTAGTAATTAATATTGTTAAATATCTGGTTGACCGAGCTTTGCTCGGTACTTTTTGCCACTTAAAGAGACAAATATGACTCTTCCCGACATCTATTGACGAATAATAATACTATTTTTTTTAATTGAGAGCAACTAACTGCTTTACCGACACAGTAACATTAAAGCTACTTCTACTCGCCAATAGATGTCGGGAAGAGTCATATTTTAAGTTGATTATCAATAAAGTTGATTATTGAAAACACGAATAAAACAACATTTTCTGAAAATGACTCCTAGCTAGATCGATTTATCACCCCCGAAATCCCCTGTATACTAAATTTTATTTAATCGTAGGAGCCGCTTCCGAGATTCAGATTAAGGTAAAGACGATAGGCGCCATCTTTGATGCTAGCTATATGGTGCGGCGCTATCGTAAAAACTTTTTTTTAACTTTTCTTTAATTTTTAACTTTGTTCTGTTCTTAGTATTTGTTGTTATAGCGGCAACAGAAATACATCATCTGTGAAAATGTCAACCATCTATCACGGTTCATGAGATACAGCCTGGTGACAGACGGATAGACAGACAGACAGACAGACAGACAGACAGACAGACAACAGACAGACAGACACAGACAGATGGACAGTGGAGTCGCAGTAATAGGGTTCAGTTGGTACCCTCTGGGTTCGGAACCCTAAAAACAAAGTTTGTAAACATACTTGTAAAGAAAATGTTAATTAAAGAGCATTTGTAGGTGTTTTGACTGAGAGTGCTTATAATATTTGTTTCAAAAGAAAAATATGTAATTTGTTTCCTGTAGGCCACACGAACGAGAACGCGGGTAGAAGCTAGAAATATAACATAATATAGATTATAAACAGTGCAAGTAGGTCGATTTTTTTTCATACTAAGGGGGTCGCGTCGCGTCATGAAAAAGGTTGAAAAACACTGGTAAACAATCGTTCGTAGATGGCGCTATAGTAAAAACACGTTTTTTGTATGGGGACCCCCTTTAATTCTTAACTTTGTTCTGTATTTGGTATTTGTTGTTATAGCGGCAACAGAAATACATCATCTGTGCAAATTTCAACCGTTTAACTATCACGGTACATGAGATACAGCCTGGTGACAGACGGACAGACAGACAGACAGACAGCGGAGTCTCAGTAATAGGGTTCCGTTGGTACCCTTTAGGTTCGGAACCCTAAAAAAGATTCCGACGAATTGAGAACCTCGTCCTTTTTAATTAAGTCGGTTAAAAATATTTAATAAGTAGAGTTGATCTTTTGCGGAGTCGTAATATAGGTCATAATATATAATAGGTAGATACTTAGGGAAGTGCTACCAAAACTGATACTATTAATGTCTACATATAATAAACGACTCCGCGAGAGATCAACTCATATCTTTTAACGTTTATTATCTCGCGTTACATTTATTTTTTAAGTCGGGGGATTTTTTAATTATTTTATTACTTTTTTATTATTTTATTACCTTTTCAATTACTTTTTAGCCTTCGTAGCTTTTTTTTTTTGTTATAAAATTTTCAGCTGCATTCACAAAATTTGAACAAAATATACGACTATTAAGAAAATAGAAAATATTTTTTGATGCCAATTGATCTGGTTACTTGTAAGGATTAAAACACTCTTTCGGACCAACTGACGTTGGGTTTGAAAAGTCAGAAATAACAGAATCTTTTTCAATACATTTGGTAGCAGATGGAAAAATGAATTATTTTCTCAAACATATTATTAGATGTTAATCGATCCTGTTTCTAATGGAGATTAAATAATTGTATGGTAATAATGGTATGGTATGGTAGTTAGTGATGTTGGGGTACTAGAAATGCCAGAAATTGTAGAAAAGTTTTTTTTATTGTGAACTGTGCAAGCGTTTGGCCGCTATCTCACCTGATGGTAAGTGACGACGCGGTCGAGGATGGAGCACGCTTGCTTAGTAAAAACCTATTCACTCTAGACTTGAACGCTTCGAGGTTGTATTTAAGTGGAAAAACAGACGCCGGCAAGTCTTTCCATTTCTTGGCAGTTCTTACAATAAAAGAGGCACCGAGTTGTAATCTAATTTCTATTTAACTAATATGTCTTTTTTTAATTTTGAAATATCTGATAATTTCACTCTAAGTTCAGTTAGTCTTATAAATTTGATTCATAAAAGTAATCAGATCGATTGACTTTAAAAAATATCAATATATTTTAGGGAAAAATATTTTTGTGAGATATCTGGCTTTTCTAGCCCCCTAAGTTGATAAGAAGGAGTGTTTTGATCTTGTACGGATCAAAACACTAACACTGTATCAATGCCCAATTGGGCTTAAAAAAAATTTTTTTTATGTAAAGTAGTTATTTCTTTGCTGATCGTCGACGTTTTCAAGGAATGTCAACATTTAATCAATAATTCCTAAATAAACAGATATATATTTGTTTTAATAGGAAGTGTACTATGAAAATCCGTTCAGGCTGTAAGTCTATGAGCTTCTTTTTACATGATGACCCATGAAATAATTTTTTATAAGTCTGATCAATTCGAAATTCGGTAAACTCTAACTTCATGATATTGTAAGAACTTGGTAGCGTTGACCTAATGATGAGACATCTCCTGGAATCTGCGGAATACTTAACTCCTCATCAACTTACAACAGAGAAGTCGAGTGTTCTATTTGGGCACTATGTTGCCACAGACATACACAGATACACACGTCAGACTTAGAACACCCCTTCTTTGTGCGATAGGGTTAGTTCACACCGCGACGCGACGCGACGAGACGCGACGCGACGCGATGCGCCGATGCATTTTAAGTCGCGCGTCGCAGCCCGTCGCCGCGCGGCGCAGCAAAACGAGTGACGCCACCAAATAATCTCAATACAATTTGTATCTTATTGTGTAGTTAATAAAATGCAATTGTTTATCACGCGGTTCAATTGTTTCTTCTCAGGGTTAATAAATATAAGGTAAAGTTACTACCAAGCACTTATGGACATAGATAAACCTTCACCAACAGCATTCTTCTGGAGGGTTCTCAATAGCGAGCAGTAAAATATTTGCTAGTAGCGGCACCTCGCAGTTTCACCCGCGTAGTTTTCGTACCCATGTGAATACGTGAATAAAATTTAGCTAATGTTCCTTGCTGATAACGTAGCTTTCCATTAGTGAAATAATTTTTGAAATCGGTCTATTAGTTTTTGAGTTACGATCACACCGCGGCGTCCTGCGTGAGCGATCTAGGCGGCGATCAGATAGCGCAGTAGTATTTGTACTGACTGGTTCACACCAAACACGATCTACAACGATCAGAAAATAATAGAAATTCAGATCGCGAACTCACACGCGGACGCAGGACGCCCGGTGTGGTCATACTTTTAAGGTACGGACAGGTGTGCGCGATCTAGGCGGCGACCAGATAGCGCAGTAGTATTTGTACCGACTGGTTCACACCAAATGCGAACAGAAAACAATTGAAAAGTACTAAGATCGCAGGACGCCGCGGTGTGGCCGTGCCTTTAGATCGTACCAATCAAATAAAAAATCTAATCTTTGCTTTTTCTAAATCTTACTGCTTCACCCCATGAATACTAATTTCAGCACCGCACCGCGCAGCAGCTACCGCTGTCTCGAATTTAGTCCAATCCATTGCTACATACTACTACATCTAAATTCGTCTTTCACGGCGTAGTAACATATTTTTCTTTCCGGTGTAGTAAGACTATTGTAGACGTGGTACGCCTCTAATGCTCGTGGCGTGGCTGTATCAATAATGCATCATGCGGAATCCATTCGTGCCTCCGTTGTCATGATTGGTTACTGCGACTGCGATATGCACACTTACATTGTGAGGCTGAGCTAAAACGCACTAACGGCTGCCCGTGATGCGGCGTATCATCACGCCATAATTTTTCTTTGCACTAAACACAAAAAAAACACAAAAAAATGTATTTTTACCCACGACGGAACGGAGACTGTATATGCGTTTGGGGTGAGAGGATGTTTGTTTGTTTGTTATCCATGTTGCCATTTTTTTTCAAAATGACAAGTCCGATTTTGATGCAGTTTTCAGTTATGGGTTTGGGTGTATTTGGTGCATGTTTTTTAGATAGGTGTTACGGTGACAACTCACCAGGGGGCGCTGCAGTAATCATTTGTTGGTGCTAATCGATGTTGCCATTTTTCTTCAAAACGACTAGTCCGATTTTGATGCAGTTATCGGTTCGTGTTTGATATGCGCATGTTCCTGAATAGGTATTGCGGTATCAACTCACCAGGGGGCGCTGCAGTAAATATTTGTTTGTGAAAATCCATGTTGCTATTTTTTCTCCAAAACTAGTTCGATTTTGTCTGTAAACGGTTCGTTATTAATCAGTGGTTCTCAGATATGTTATGACGTTAATTTTCTAAAGGACGGTGTCGTGGGTGTTTATTCAAAATTTTAATTTTGTTTCTTGTAGCATTAAGTCCTCCTTGTACAAATGTTTTGTGTGGAAAAATATAAATAAATATATACTACGGTCTGCCGCAATGGCCATATTCCGGCTAACCGCAGTATCTCCAGTTCTACTGAGGTCCGCCGCAATCATAACTGCTTCTAGAAATATTGGATACAATGGACGTCGAAAAAGTTGCTGCAGTTATTTATTTATATCGTGAAAAACGTCGTCGTATAATTTTTCTGCATCAAAATATATAGAACGTTTGCTCTACGTACTGTGTCTAGTGACTTGCGGATAACCGCAGCGAGTGCGTGGAGGCAATGCGGCGCGCCGCTACATTCAACTGGTGATCCGCCGCAGCTCCAAGACTACCGGAGCGGTTGACAGCTGGCCGCAAGTCAATGTGTTGATAGCATGCGGTTTCAAATAAAAATCGAAGTGCAGCCTGCCGTTATTGCGTTGCCTGCCTTAAAGTATTGAAAAATGCTTCCCTGTGATCATAGAAAACGTAGAAAGTTCATCTAGTATTCTAAAGAATATCGTGAAGATAATCTGATCATTTCGTAGTTACCGTTGTATGGGCAATATTTACTTAATTCTTAGGTTAATTTCATTTTTATCAAAATATTTACGGTATAATCTTATAAGAGGAATATTATATATCTTACTATCATTATAATAACCAAACACATTTTTGTAAACATGGAAATAAATTTTATTCCCGTAAAACCATAAAAACGCCAAAAAGTAGTCGGGTCGGGTCTTAGAAGAAAGCCCTACATCCACAGCCGGCACCGCGGCGTAAACCATATGAGCCGATGCCGTAGCCGAGCCCGTATCCGATGCCGTAGCCATAACCGAAAGGTGCGGCAGCTCCGTAGGGCGCAGCCAAAGCGTAAGGCGCGGCGATAGCTGGCTCAGCGATTCCAGTGACAATTGGGCCTTCTTCGGCAATGATGCCAACGTCTCCATCGCCACATCCGTAAGATACAGCTCCAGCACCAGCGGTCGGGAACTCACCCTCGACTCCAACGGAGCCGAGCATTGGCAAGTTTCCACCCACAACAAGAGCGCCTTCGTAAATGTTTTCCGAAACCACGGTGATACCAGTGGGGGCAACGGGAGATGAGCTTGTCACGATGAACGAACCACCGCCTGAAGCGGTAGGGGCAAACGGAGCGCAGCCTCGGCCCAAGCCATCATACGCCAAGCCAGGCGCTAGTCCAGCTCCCAGGCCAACGCCGGGATAAGCACCGATGCATTGAGAATAAGCAGTCTGTAACAAATAATGCACTCGTATCAGATTTGAAAAGAGATAACTAGGAATCAGATAAGAAGAGAGATAAAATTTAGGCAGTAGTAGAATTTTAAGCTGCAGTACAACGCGTAACTGTAGTGAAATTCTAAAAAATAAACTGAGCAATGAAAATGTATAGATATTACGTGCTCTATAGCTCCGTCTTAGTCATACCGTTCATTACGGCAACGATCAAAATTTCACAATAGTAAAATTGGACAAACATGCAATCAAAGTTACACTCATCGTACTTTTGTGGTATATACTACTATTCTATTCACGACACCCTTATTATTTCCAAAAGTTAAATTGAACATACTTTATAAATTTGACAAGTCAGAGTACTTTCCTTGAAATCGTTTGGTAATCTACGTATTACATAATGTTATACTGCTCAATTTAACAATTCTTATCAAGTTTATTTTTATGATTTATGTATGACACATTACTTTTATTACACGTTGATCTACCATCGAAATTTCATGCGCATAATGAATTACAAAGATTTTGCGCAATTGATTCCGTAAACAGGGAACTGAAACAGGGAAGGGATAACAGGTCTGATAATTGTCAAATTGTCGAGTCATACCACTAACATATAGACTTGTTATAAACATCAGCTCACCTGTGCTAGCACAGCCTGAACAAAGAGAACGAGGATGCCTTTGGCCGCCATTTTACGCGAATTACCTCCGTGAGCATTCGCTCAGAAATGGTACAACATTCAGACGTAAGTGTTTTTATACCCTACGCATTATCAAGGATCATTCGTTGAAATTTTCTGAGCGCACGGCGGAATATTTTTGTCTAAGCATTGAAAGATTATGCAATGTTTCATTATTGTTATTGTGACCTTAACAATCTCGTAGTCCAGTGCAAGGACAAACATCAGAGTTTCAATGATTACTGAGTGAGCTGCTCAGTCTTTTATACCGAGTTGCTCGTCTCACATTTCTGCATTTTTTTATTGGTTACCTGCTGATTTTGATTAGAGCCTGCCTACTTTTTCTAGATGAAAAATAACTTAGGAATTAAGGAATGTGCAGCAGCATAGCACCTAAAAAGTAGAGTTCAAGACATATATAGTTATCTATTTTATTATCGTAGTTTATTGCTGTAATATTTTATGTACTAATTTTGTAATACCTTTCTATTATATTTAGTTTCAAAGCTATTATGTAAGTGCATTGAATTTGTCAAGTTCTCTTAATATATCGGACCAGGGAGACCTTTATCCTTACTGCTAAACAGCCCTGAAGCATTCTGACTTTTGTTAAATTTTCCGAAATTTAGGTCACGTTTGCGTCCTATTGCGTTCTCGACACGATAAACTCTAATAGTGTTGAAATATTTCATTGCTACACTATTATATTTAGGTCACTATCTCACGTCCACGTCCCACTAAACAATTGTATTTCCATTTTAAACATTCGTTGCAAAATGTTAACTACTTTTTAGTATAAATGGCTTTCACTCACCGTAAGAAAGTATTCTGGTTTCAAGGTTCCGGTAAAAGACACAAACATGAACACCTTCGCCGTCCTTCTCCTCTGCGCTCAGGCTTGCCTGATCCAGGTAAGACAAGATGTAGTTGAAACGAGTAAAATTTGGCTTAACATAATATTTTGTGTGCTTTGAGCACTATTATTTATTCTTGAGCTTCTTGAGCTTGAGCTAACCTATGGGCATTTTTCAGAACGTGTATGGTCAGTGCATCAACGCCGGTATCGGCGCCGCAGGTCTAGCCGGTCCTTACGGCTGGGGTGCCGGTATCGCCGGTCCCGGCCTAGCTGGCCCCGGTCTCGCCGGTCTGGGTGGTGCCTACGGTCTGGGTGGTGGTTACGGTCTGGGTGGTGCCGGCTGCGGTGCCGCGTATGGCGGTGCTGGTGTCGGTAACGTGGCCGTCGAAGGCTGCCTGCCTGTTGGTGGTGCCACCGCTGTTGCCGGTCAGGTCCCCATCATCGGTGCTGTGGACTACGCTGGTCCCGTCTGCGCTTCTGGCTGCGTCTCCATTGTCGGTGACTGCGCTTGCGGATGCGGCTGCGGTGGTGCTGGTTACGGCTACGGCATCTACTAAACAGTGTTTATTTAAATACCAAAGATTATGTTAGCAGCCAATACAAATTGAATTTAATTTATGTATTTTTTTCAACGAATGCACCCCTTAAAACAGTTTTTTACAACTGAAAAACCAATTTGACCAGCAAGGTGATTTATGCTTAGTCCGATGACACTACCGTTTCCGACATGTTCTATGCTAATGCTGTCATCTAAGAAATGCAACATTGCGTTAAGCATACTAATACACAATCTTTTGAGTAGTATTCTTGCAAAACCTGGGATTTTTTTTTATTTACCTTATTGAAATATGCATTTACTGTAAAAAAAATTAAAATTGCATAACTTTCTCTTAAAATTTACATAATATCCTTAAATCAAATATAAAAAAAAATAAGTATTGTTTATATACACTACAAATAAATGAAAAATGATTCGTAGCTTATACAGAAACTTTTGTAAAGGTTAATATAAATTATATAGCTATCTAGTTTTTTTAAGAGAGAGAAGACATACGAGGTGTTCACCATCGTCAACCATATCATCGCTTACCATTAGCCCAGATAGTGGTCAAACGCTAGCCTGCGGAATATATTAAAAAAAATACAGGGATGCATGTAATGCTTTTTAGCACCGTCTTATACAACGTGGGGTGAAAATCTCCCGGGAACCTCTTAATTCGCGTGCACACACAAACACGACTCGATTAGTAACTGATCTAACTAAAGTCGTGAATTGACGCAGCAAAGATCCAACGACCAGCTACTGTGAAATTCAACTAATTTGGTTGAACTCAGCAACACAATTAACCACCCATCCATTGAAAGCGGCCTGTTTGTCACATTAACCGGTATTTATCCAGCGAAATATTTATCCTATAATATATCTAGAAAAAAAAATACTAAAAATTGCTAAGAAAGCTGTAATACTTAATTTAATACATTATTAAAAAAAAAAAATTATACCGACTTCATAACCACAAACAGGCACTCAAAAGCGAAAAATAAATTACTTCATATAATTATTATAAGCGCTGGCTAATTGGCTGGCACCGACTTCAAATAGACAAGTGGGTAGCGCTTATAATAATTATTTTAAGTAATTTATTATTCGCTTTTGAGTGCCTGTTTGTGGTTATGAAGGCGTTTTTTTTTTTTTATAAGAATTTATTTTACCCTGTTTAGTGCTAAACAATTATATGCATCTATAAAATGTTGTATCTGGGCCGTTATACACTGACGGATATATACTTTGTGAAAATTTCAAGTATGTACCTATTACGGTTAAGAAGATAAAGATCTGTAAAGTGCGCACATATAGACACACGGACGGACGGACGGACGGACGGACGTACGGACAGCAAAGTCTCAGAAAGTGTTCATTTTCAAAGTTCAAGGTTCAACCACCTTTGGGTTCGGAACCCTAAAAAATTGACTTCAAATGCCGCGCTAGTGAAAATATCTACTAGTCATGATGATGTCATCAAGGTATCAAAGGACAATGTCCAAAACGGTCCTGTGCAATAAAAGCATCTGACACACACGATAATGAATTGTATATTTTATTACAATAATTCCAAATACTTTTATAACACGGACTATAAGTTGTATTCCAAAATTAATATTAATAAATTAAAAGTAAATAAATTCTAGTAAGTATTTGGCGTGTAGGTACTTACCTATATTCTTAAAAGCTTGAAGCACTACCCGTTTTTCAGGCTAGGTAATTACTATACTTCAGTGCCTCAAGCTTTTAAAAATATAGGTAAGTACCTACACGCCAAATACTTACTAGAATTTATTTTTAACATTTTAGTTCATTGTCCCAGATAAAAGCTTGTTTTTAAAAATATTTTTTACTTATAATTTATTTTAAACTTTTTAGTAGGTAGGTATAGATACTGACTACCTACCTACTACCTAAGTATTTAAGAGAAGGCATGATGTTTTAAAATATTCCACGGATATTTGATTATGGGTAAAGTGCTCTTTAAGGAAAATCAATCGACTCGGTGGGGCTATGTTGCTTTATAACAGAAATGCCATGGCCACCTTACAGCTTCATCATCAGATCCTGGCTATCATTAAAGTGTCAAGTGCTCCTCAAGACGAATCTATTATTATTCTTAATATATATATATTACCCTATTATTACCCTATTATTCTTAATATATATAAATGAACTCCCTCAAATTGCACAAAATACTTGTGTTATATTTGCCGATGACGCAACTATTTTTATTCCCCAAAATGAGCTCAACATAAGTGAATTTAAAAAAAAGGTCAACAACACTAGTCACGAACTGGTTAAGAAACATAAATCTAAGAGTTAATGTTAGTGTAAGACCAATATACTGCAGTTTAAAAACTATAAAAGAAATCCTTTACAAATAAATGTAATAAATAAAGGAAATACAGTAAAAGAAATTAATGAAACTAAATTTTTGGGCGTAACTCTAGACTGACACTTAAATTGGAAAGCACACATAAGTAAAATTAATAGTAAAATTTCAAAATATTGTTACGCATTATCAGTCTTAACTAATGTATCATCACAAGAGGTAGCAATAAATGCTTATTACGGTTACGTCTACCCTCATTTAAGTTACGGAGTTATATTTTGGGGAAATTCCGTTGATGTCCAATCAACATTTATATGTAAAAAAAAATGTTAACGGAATATATATAGAATGAGCGATGCCGAATCTCTTCGAAGTATATTTGTAAATAATAATATCCTTACTTTGACATGTATATATATTCTAGAACTCTGTACTTTTCTGAAATATAATGAAAATGCCTATTTCAGTCAACAATCTTGCAGAGCCGACAACTTGAGAAACAGATATAGATATAATATGTGTATTCCACAAGTGAACAATACAATGTACCATAAAAGTGCTCTCATATCTAGAATAAAAATTTTCAATAACTTACCTGTAGATGTTAAGGCAACAAATGAAAATGTCATGTTTAGGCAAATGCTGAAACAATGGTTGACTAAAAAAGCCTTTTACAATTTAAATGAATATTTTGTAAAATGTTAGCTTGTATTGTAGAATATTACCTAATTAACTTGTAAATTTAACGAGTATTGAAAATAAATGTTATATAGTAGGTATTCTAAAATGATAGCTCACTAAGTACCTAAGAACATAATTACTCACCTATGTTATAATTACTATGTTGGTTTAATTCGTAAATTAGCCTTACAATATGTATGTATGTTCGAAAAGAACAAACTGTTGAAACTATTTTACTTTAAGATCTTTGTAAACACAGTTTTGAACAATAAATACTATTCTATTCTATAATCATTTGAGCCCAAACTCGGTAGAGTTACGTTGATTTATCACAAGAGATGCCGTGGCCACCTTCCAGCTTCATCATCAGACCCTGGATATCATCTAGGTGAAAAGTTCTCTTCAAGACGAATCAATCGAGCCCAAACTCGGTAGGGTTATGTTGATTTATCACAGAGATGCCGTGGCCACCTTCCAGCTTCATCATCAGACGCTAAATATCATCTAGGTGTTAAGTTCTCTTCAAGACGAACCAATCGAGCCCAAACTCGGTAGGGTTGTGTTGATTTATCACAGAGATGCCGTGGCCACCTTCCAGCTTCATCATCAGACCCTGGATATCATCTAGGTGAAAAGTTCTCTTCAAGACAAATCAATCGAGCCCAAATTCGGTGGGGTTATGTTGTTTTATCATAGAGATGCCGTAGCCACCTTCCGTCTCCATCATCAAACCAGCTCCATGGAACCATATTATTGTATTGTCACCGAAGATACATAAGTACACCAAATTTGAGTCCAATCGGACATCGGGAAGTGGGTCTCATTTAGCTTCCAAGATTCCACCCGAACAAACATAGTGACATACATACATACATACATACATACATTGCAAGTTAAATAAAAGCTTGTAAAAATGTTTTTTAAACCAAGCTTTTATCTGGGACAAGGAACTAAAATCACAGAATAATGAATAGTACAACAAAAATGTTAAAAATAAATTCTAGTAAGTATATTGCGGGTAGATACTTACCTATATTCTTAAAAGCTTGAGGCACTATCCGTTTTACAGGTTAGGTACTTACTATACTTCTGTATCTCAAGCTCTTAAGAATCATCATCATTATCAGCCGGTATCAGTCCACCGCTGGACATAGGCCTCCCCCAAGACACGCCACTGAGCCCGGTCTTCGGCTCTTTGTTTCCAGTCACTGCCCACTGCTTTGCGAATGTCGTCGCTCCGCCTAGTCACAGGGCGTCCTACTCTACGTTTGCCGATTTGCGGTCCACTCTAGAACCAGTCTGCCCTAACGGTTATCGGTCCTACGGGAGATATGACCAGCCTACTGCTACTTCAGTTTGCTAATCCGCTGAGCTATGTCGATCACTTTAGTTCTCTGGCGAATTACTTCGTTCCGAATTTGATCCCGCAGAGAAACACCAAGCATAGCTCTCTCCATAGCTCGCTGAGCGACTTTAAACTGGTGGACTAGTCGAACCGTGAGTGTCCACGTCTCGACTTCGTATGTCATGAGTCATGACAGGTAGGACGCACTGATTAAAGACTTTTGTCTTTAGGCACTGTGGTATAGGCGACGAGAAGACTCGACGGAGTTTCCCAAATGCTGCCCAGCCCAGCTGAATTCTTCTCTGGATTTCCTTCTCGAAGTTGTGTTTGCCTAGTTGGAGCGTTTGCCCTAGGTAAACATACTGCGTGACAACTTCGAGTGGGATTCCATCTACAGCAATCGGTTCCGGAACAACGTGCTCGTTGTACATGACTTTGGTTTTATCCAAATTCATCCGGAGACCGATGTGACGAGAAGAATTAGCTAGGTCATTCAACATCCTTTGCAGGTTCTGCAGCGTCTCTGCCATAATGACGATGTCATCTGCGGAATCGTAAGTGAGAGATGTACTTGCCGTTAATGTTGATGACACAATCTTTCCAGTCCAGCGTTTTAAACATATCGTCTAAGGCGTTAGTGAACAGTTTCGGGGATATGACGTCCCCCTGTCTCACTCCTCGACGCAGGTGAATATGTTTAGTACGCTGGTTCTGCACTTGTACTGTCATCGTTGCGGCATTATATAGACATCTCATCACTGCGATATATCGCCAGTCGACTTGGCAACGCTGCAAGGACTCAAGAACCGACCAGGTTTCGATTGAGTCGAAGGCCTTCTCATAGTCCACAAATGCTAAGCACAGGGGGCGATTGTACTCTTCGGTTTTCTGTACAATCTGCCGCACCGTGTGGATGTGGGTCTATGGTGCCGTAACCGATTCGAAACCCGGCCAGTTCCGGAGGTTCAAACTCGTCGAAGTTTTAAGAATATAGGTAAGTATCTACCCGCAAAATACTTACTAGAATTTATTTTTGGCTTGGTTTATAAAACATTTTTTACTTTTTATTTATTTTCAACTTTTTGGTAGGTAAGATAACTAACTACCTGAGTATTTTAGAGTAAGCATAATGTTTCAAATATTCTACGGATATTATAAAGCAAATCAATCGAGCCCAAGTTCGGTCGGTGGGGTTATGTTGTTTTATCACAGAAATGCCATGGCCACCTTTCAGCTTCATCATCAGATCCTGGATATCGTTTAAGTGTAATGTGCTCCTCAAGACGAATCAATGTAGCCTAAATTTAGTGGAGTTACGTTAATTGATCACAGAGATGCCGTGACCACCTTCCAGCTTCATCATCAGACCCTGGATATCATCTAGGTGCAAAGTCCTCCTCAAGACGAATCAATCGAGCCTAAACTCGATGGGGTTATTTTGTTTTATTGCAGAGATGCCGTGGCTACCTTCCAGCTTCATCATCAGACCCTGGATATTATCTAGGTGTAAAGTCCTCCTCAAGACGAATCAATCGAGCCCAAACACGGTTGGGTTATGTTGTTTTATCGCAGAGATGCCATAGCTACCTTCCGTCTCCATCATTAGACCAGCTCCATGGTACCATATTATTGTATTGTCACCAAAGATACATAAGTTCACCAAATTTGAGTCAAATCGGACATCGGGAAGTGGATCTAATTTAGCTTCCAAGATTCCACCCGAACGTACATAGTGACATACATACATACATACACACAAACATACATTGCAAGTTAAATAAAAGCTTGTAAAATTAATCACCGCCATATGGCCGCCATCTTTGCCAAACATGTCATGTTCATGTCATGTGAAAAAAATATTAGGTAAGCTCAAAAACGTTGCACCCTAACAAGAGTTTGCCCGGTAGAACATTCCTGTGAAGACAAATTAATTCTCCCCACCTTTGTTTCCATCTCGCTCAGTTACCGTAAGAATATCTGTCAAAAACCAAAATCGAGAAGAAAGATGGAAAAACATTATTCAAGGTCATATTTTTTAGTCTTTAAAAGTATATGCAATAGCAACCTCCATTGTGTATAATCTTCTCTCTCTTCTAGGACTCTTCTTCTAAAACCATTACATTATTCTATGTTTGAGGTATTTATCTCCACATCTCTGGAGAAACTAATCAGATCTCGATGAAATTACAATGGGACCATCTCGGAAACGTACCCTACCTATAAAAAAAAAATCATTTGAATCCGTTCACAATTGACGGAGTAATCGCGTAACATACACACAAAAAAAAACATACAGACGAATTGAGAACCTCCTCCTTTTTTGTGAAGTCGGTTAAAAATGTAAGGCCACCCTTGACTAATCTATGTATGATCTATATTGATACCATTCCAATGAGCCTAAACTCGACATCTCAGCTGTAAGTTGGTGAAGAGTTGAGTATTCTGCAGATTCCAGGAGATCTCCTAGCATTAAGTCAATGCTACCATGTTTTTACAATATCGTTAAAGTAGGAGGATACTACATTTTGAATCGATCAGACCAATTCAAATTGATTACATATCGTTATTATCTGAATTAGGCTAAAATGTGCATAATGTCTTTTTGTGCTATCCTGCATTTTTGTCGCGTTGCTTCAATATCAATATTATTAATTAAAATTGCTCTGAAAGTAAACAAACTGTGTTTATGTTTAAGTGTAACGATTAAACAGAAGTGATTTGCTAAAAAAACTGCAATGGTGACCCATAAAGTGGCACAAACTGTTGCTTCTATTGACGAAGGGCTAGCCAACGTCGCGTGGCACAAATCTTGGGAGTAGCTCCTACGACTATAAGAGATGCAGTTAGGAGGTTCCAAGAGACAGGCCTTATTCACTGAGATTAGTTCAAGGTTATAAACGGTGTACTTCGGCTCAGGATGATAGTTTCACCGTCATAAACGTCCATAGAGCCCGGCTCATAGCGGCAAGGAAAGCACGTAACTACGAGAAGACAGATATGAGTCTGTGAATGAACGTACAGTCCAAAGAAATTTAGGAGAACGTGGTACAACAGCTTTTAAACTACCTAGGGTGCTACAATTGCTTGACAGAAAGGCTTTCTTGCGCTCGTCCGTAGATGCAGTGGACAATGGAAAATTAGAAATTCTTGCAATGCAGCACATTGTCAGATGACGCCGTCGTCGTTGGTGTCGTACGTTAATGATGCCATTATCACCTTACTTACTTAATAATATACGGAATTCGTCTGAAAAGAGCAATTTCATCCAATTTTTCTCTATGTGATTTAAAAATTTAGATCTATGGTTATAGTGATTGTGAATCATGATTACAAAAGTGGTCGTCGCAATCGTTCTGCGTAAAATCCCAAGAGAGTGCATTGGACATGCACGAAACCTAAGTCTAGACGGTCAACAACAAATAGGTAGTAGTGAGTATAATAATGGGTACTTTTATAATCATGATTCAATGCTTTTGTTTTATTTCTCTGAATTACCTAATAGGCGCGTCCACACAGAGCGAGCAGCCTCGCGAGGCATTTTCCGCGCGAGAAAACTCCCACGAACGAGCGCGACAGCCTCGGAATCATCGCGCAGAGTGCGCGCGGCAAACGACTGAGGCGCCATTTATGCGCGTCCACACAGAGCGAGCAGCCTCGCGAGGCATTTGCCGCGCGAGGAAACTAACCCACGAACGAGCGTGGCAGCCTCGGAATCATCGCGAGGCTGCCGCGCGCGGCAAGCCCGAGCCATTTTGGCGAGGCACGAAACAAAATACGCGAGCGTCCAGAGTGCGCACGGCAAACGACTGAGGCGCCTTTGAGCAAAACTTTTGGTTTTGCTCAAAGGCGCGTCCACACTAACCGGGCTGCTTCGCGCGGCAAATTCCTCGCGAGGTTGCTCGCTCTGTGTGGACGCGCCTTGAGAGCCCGGTGCGCAGTGAAAGAAAAAACAACGGGTTGCACTCTGGAAGTGTCGGCAGAAGTGAAAACTTGAACACGTAATTTTTAGGGTTCCGAACCCAAAGGGTACGAAAGGAACCCTATTACTGAGGCTTCGCTGTCCGTCTGTTTGTCTGTCTGTCCATCTGTCTCCAGGCTGTATCTCATGAACCGTCATAGTTAGATTAGGTAGACAGAACAAAGTTATGATGCCATCTATTAACGATTTTTTACCTTATTGATAATATTATTTACCTACTCTAACACCTTTGTGTTAACGTTCACTCAGTTGGTGTTAGAAGTTCGTTAGTGATATTCGTTTGCATCAGTTTTTAACCGACTTCAAAAAAAGGAGGAGGTTTCTCAATTCGACTGTTTTTTTTTTTTTTTGTTTTTTTTTTAATGTTTGTTCGCGGATAACTTCATCGTTTATGAACCGATTTTGATTATTCTTTTTTTGTTGGAAAGGAGATATCCCAAGTGTGGTACCATGGTAATTTTATCGAGGTCTGATAAGTATCTCCAGAGATATTGAGATAGACACCTCAAAATTGGTACTGAAAATGAATAGCGCGGCATTGAAGTCGGTTCTTTTTTAGTTTTTAAACGATATTATTTGCATCGAATATAAAATATTAACATATTAAACAATCATCGTCATATTATATCAACCAATTTACACAAAACCTTAACGAATTATGCACCTAAGACCAAAACCTTCCTCATAAACACTCTGGCTATTGGTGAAAACCGCATGATAATCCGTTCAGAAGCTATTGAGATTATTGCGAACAGACAGACAGACGCAGTGATGGACATTGTTCTATAATACTAACGTAGTGATATTGGATGGCCCTTTGGCGTAGAGGATAGTTACCCCAATTCTGACCCGAGAGTCGTTGGTTCTAATCCTAGCTATAACTACCAATACCTATATACCTACCAATATACCTACCAATGAAAGTTTTATGTGCATTCATGAATCATGGGTTTTCGTGGGATCATTAAATCTATCAATCATTAAGATAGTTTAAAAACTAAAAACAACTGACTTCAATGCCCCGCGAGTCAATTTCAGTAGCAAGTTTGAGACGTTTATCGTCATATCTCTGAAGATGCTTTCCACATCTCAATGAAATTACAATGGGACCACCTCGAAAACGTACCCTACGGCTAACAAAAATAATAATTCGAATCGGTTCACAATTGACGGAGTAATCGCGTAACATACAAACACAAAAAAAGAAAGAAAAAAGAAACATACAGACGAATTGAGAACTTCCTTCTTTTTGAAAGTCGGTTGAAAAGTAGCTTACCACCAAGGAGAACATCTGCCGCCGTAACCTTATGGCGTTCCCCGACGCAAAAAGTAGGAGTATTATACGTTTAACGTGTGTATCTGTGTGTCTGTCTGTAGCATCTTAGCACCCAACCAGATGAACCGATTTTGATTTAAAGTAGGGGTATTATACGTTTAACGTGTGTATCTGTGTGTCTGTCTGTAGCATCTTAGCACCCAACCGGACAAAAATTAAAGATTACAATGCTTACTGTGAGTCAACCTTAAGAGATAGACATATGCTGTCGCGGACTTTTTTGTAGGTTTTATTAAGTTGTACAACTCTTGCATAGAAAAAAATCTTCTATCTATTTTCAATTAAGCAGCGTTCGTAAGAAACGTGTTTTTTCGACTGTTTTTTTGTCGACTTAGGTTGCAAATTAGGTCTTCACGAATGTACCTTTAATATAAACGGGATAATATACAGCCTATTTTCATTCCGAAAGTCCATTCTATGTTAATACATATATGTAAAATTCTTTCACTAATGTGAAAGAATTTTTTAAATCGGTTCAGTAGTTTTTGAGCCAAATCATTACAAAAATACAAATATACAAAAATACAAAAATACAAAAAGACAAAAATACAAAAATACAAAAATACAAAAATACAAAAATACAAAAATACAAAAATACAAAAATACAAAAATACAAAAATACAAAAATAAAAAATACAAAAATACAAAAATACAAAAATACAAAAATACAAAAATACAAAAATACAAAAATACAAAAATACAAAAATACAAAAATACAAAAATACAAAAATACAAAAATACAAAAATACAAAAATACAAAAATACAAAAATACAAAAATACAAAAATACAAAAATACAAAAATACAAAAATACAAAAATACAAAAATACAAAAATACTAAAATACAAGAATACAAAAATACAAAAATACAAAAATACAAAAATACAAAAATACAAAAATACAAAATACAAAAATACAAAAATACAAAAATACAAAAATACAAAAATACAAAAATACAAAAATACAAAAATACAAAAATACAAAAATACAAAAATACAAAAATACAAAAATACAAAAATACAAAAATACAAAAATACAAAAATACAAAAATACAAAAATACAAAAATACAAAAATACAAAAATACAAAAATACAAAAATACAAAAATACAAAAATACAAAAATACAAAAATACAAAAATACAAAAATACAAAAATACAAAAATACAAAAATACAAAAATACAAAAATACAAAAATACAAAAATACAAAAATACAAAAATACAAAAATACAAAAATACAAAAATACAAAAATACAAAAATACAAAAATACAAAAATACAAAAATACAAAAGTACAAAAGTACAAAAGTACAAAAATACAAAAATACAAAAATACAAAAATACAAAAATACAAAAATACAAAAATACAAAAATACAAAAATACAAAAATACAAAAATACAAAAATACAAAAATACAAAAATACAAAAATACAAAAATACAAAAATACAAAAATACAAAAATACAAAAATACAAAAATACAAAAATACAAAAATACAAAAATACAAAAATACAAAAATACAAAAATACAAAAATACAAAAATACAAAAATACAAAAATACAAAAATACAAATGTTCTCTCTTTATAATATTAGTATAGATTATACTGCGATTCGGAACCATCCGTGTGCGAGACAAAAGTCTGACTCGCACTTGGCCAGTTTTTTTTGTTATTTTGGAATGACACCTCGCGCAAGCGCCCTGCGCTCCGTCTAACGAATTTTCCTCTTTCGGTCAAGACACGTGACCCTGGCGCGAGTTTAACAATTTTTACCCACCTCAAAAAAAGTGTGCAACGCCGCTAAGGAAGTTTTCACTTCAACAATAGAATAGAAAAATAGTAACTTCGACGCCAGAGGTAGCAGGTTCAAACCCACCGTGCAATAATGGATTTTTCTATCAAAAAATTTGAGCTCATTTCACAGTGGTCAAGGAAGAATCGTTGGTTCGTCATCGTTAAGAATATCCGCCTGGCCAGCTACTCTACCTTCTTGCAAATTCTATCGCCAAAACCTCAAACTAACTGAAGTATAGTAATTACCTAGCCTGAAAAACGGATAGTGCTTCAAGCTTTTGAGAATATAGGTAAGTACCTACACATCAAATACTTACTAGAATTTATTTTTAACATTTTAGTTATTTGTCCTAGATAAAAGTTTGTTTTTCAAAATATTTCTTACTTATAATTTATTTTTAACTTTTTAGTAGGTAGGTATAGATACCGACTACCTACCTACTACCTAAGTATTTAAGGCATGATGTTTTAAAATATTACACGAATATATGATGCGATTATGGGTAAAGTGCTCTTCGCGGAAAATCAATCGACTCGGTGGGGCTATGTTGCTTTATAACAGAAATGCCATGGCCACCTCACAGCTTCATCATCAGATCCTGGATATCATTTAAGTGTAAAGTGCTCCTCAAGACGAAACATTTGAGCCCAAATTCGCTAGGGTAACGTTATTTTATCACAGAGATGCCGTGGCCACCTTCCAGCTTCATCACCAGTCGCTAAATATCATCTAGATGTTAAGTTCTCTTCAAGACGAATCAATCGAGCCCAAACTCGGTAGGGTTTTGTTGTTTTATCACAGAGATTCCGTGGCTACCTTCCAGCTTCATCATCAGGCCCTGGATATCATCTAGGTGTAAATTTCTCTGCAAGAGTAATCAATCGAGCCCAAACTCAGTAGAGTTACGTTGATTTATCACAGAGATGCTGTGGCCGCCTTCCAGGTTCATCATCAGACCCTAGATATCATCTAGGTGTAAAGTTCTCTTCCAGACGAAGCAATCGAGCCCAAACTCGGTAGAGTTACGTTGATTTATCAAAGAGATGCCGTGGCCACCATCCGTCTCCATCATCAGACCTGCTCCATGGTACCACATCATTGTATTGACACCGAAGATACATAATACACGAAATTTGAGTCCAATCGGACATCAGGAAGTGGGTTTAATTTAGCTTCCAAGATTCCACCTGAACATACATAGTGACATACATACATACATACATGGCAAGTTAAATAAAAGCTTGTAAAAAGGCAGACAGATTCGTGCCGAACAACCGACTGAACAAGTTCAGTAATACTAAATGCTTGAGTAATACGCTTCCGCGCTCATTTTGCTACCAAGCGGCAGCAGGGTCGGACGCTTCCGTGCAGTATTACTTCGCAGCGTTGCTTACGTAGTAATCATGCAGTATTGACTATGCCGGACTTAGCGCGGAAACTTATTACTCAAGAATTTAATATAGCTGAACTTGCGGTCACTCAGGTGTTCGGCACGAATCTGTCTGCCTTTTTTATTTATGATAGTCTGAGGCCAAAACATAAAATGTTTTCATTCGATCTCGTCATCATATTTTATGAAAAAATATAACTGACACGCGAATTTTATAAGAGCAAATTGTAAACAAAAAAATATTGTAATTATTCTACAATCACGGTAGTCCGATGATATACAACAATATAATGCCATCCAATGAACCAACCTTTTGATTCTCAGAAACATGACTTTGATGATCTAACAATAAAGACAAGTATACGTAAAGAATACACTTAATTTTACGTCATTCTTAAATTTTAACCGTGTGTATGGATTCACTCCATTTGGCTGGATACAAACTCTTATATAATAGCTTGTCATCAGAATTCATCGTCTCTCTTTATATATCCCTAATTTCACACAACAACATATTAGAGAGTAATTATGTCGTAATTTTTACCCGACTACGGTGAAGCAAAAAGGAGGGTTATGTTTTTGACCTGTATGTGGGTATGTATGTTATGTTCATATGTTCTGTCATAGCTTCAGTACTACTAATCATAATTTGACAAATGAGGTGTTATTGGAAACTTGTAAACTTACTCGTAATACATATTTTATTGTTTCTCATACATATTCATAGTGGTGTTCATTGGATATCGTATGCCACCTACCTCAACAAAACAATACATTCTGCAAAGTAGCATATGACTACTTTTGGGGAGCCAAAAGTTCAAATAACTTTTTACAAAACTCACAGTCGCTATTTTATCCTTATATCGCTTTTCAGTAAAATAATGTATAACTTATGAGAGCGAGTTGTCTCGTTTCGCCTCCATAGCAAATGTGATCGCGCAACAGAAAGTGGCTAGCCGGAAGTTGAGATTCGCTAAGATTAAACTTATATGAACCATAGTAATATTATTTTAACAACTCTAAAATTCATAGAATTATTTGTAAATACTTAATCACAATTTAGATAAATTTATTTATATTATTATTTATTATTTATCATTATTTATTACATTTATTTGATTTAGATTATTATTACATTTCAAAAAACATCAAACATTTATTGCGGAAGTAAGAAACATTAATAGTAAACATGTCAAATCACGACTTCATTATTCGTAAGTTTTACTTTACATTCATAATTCAATCAAATTTAATTCAACATTCAAATAACTGTTCCTACAGTTATTATTTATTAAAATTAAAATTGCCGGAATCCCGCCATGGGAGTCGTGTAAGCCGCTATTTAAAGAGTACCGCATACTTCCTCTGCCTTGCATGTATATCCTTGAAGCATCTAAATTCGTTAAGTCTCGTCCATGCTTAATTATAACTGCAAAAGAAAAATATCCTAGAAGTACAAGGAACCAGGACAGAATTGTTTTACCTAAGGCACCGAGGACAGCGTTGTACTTGAAAAGTAGTTACGCAATGTGTGCTCGTATTTACAATGCAATACCGACGGCAATTAAAGACTTGCCTAAAACACGATTTTCACAAAAATTAAAACTGTGGTTATTACAAAGATGCTTTTACTCAGTCAATGAATATTTGAATTTTAAATTGACTTGAAATGTATGGTGTTATAATTTTTTATTGACATTCAATATTATTTTTCTAATTTATAAAATATTTTTTGACATTATAACTATAATTTTTAAATTAACTTTTTAATAAATTAATATATAATTGCGCGTATTTGAATTTATGACGAATTGTATTAAATTAGTACTGTAAATCATGTAATGAAATAAAATTGAAATGTATAAATAAGTGCCTAATTTGCATGTCGCGATGCGGCAAAATGTTCATGGAACTTGTAAACCTATAACAGCTTTTGTACCAACATTTTGTAGCAAATAAATGTATTATGAATTATTATTATTATGAAAATGACCCTTGGTTATCCACCTACTGAACACCACTATGAATATGTATGAAATACAATAAAATATTTATTACAAGTTAGTTGTTTGTTTAATACACGATACATATTGATTAGTTGGTACATAGTAATCTCAGTTGTGAATATTTTCTTTTTTTACTTACTTTTTAGATCGTGATTTTTTAGCTGTCAGTTTTTAGTTTTTGAACTTATTTTTTAGTTTATAGTACCTACTAAGAAATCGAACTTTATAATTAGTATTATAACTAGCGGTTATCCAGCGTGTGCTACTACGCTAAAAAATGAAATGTGATCGAATGTGCCTATACATTGTTTTAGTAGTGGAGAACCATCTTCACATATCTGAAACCGGTTTGGGGCACATCGGTGGGATGGTTTCAAATTCATAACAGACATAGGTACAAACATTTTTTGTGTTTGTATATATAGTATATAGTAAGCATAAGTCCTCAATGTCCTAATCAGTGAATATCGTGATCTCACGTAGCCTTATATCTCATGAAGAGTGACAGACTTACTTGAAACCTAGGTCGAAACATAAAGGTGCCTTCGTAAATTACAACCAGTATCAAATGTACCTATAACTTAGTAAATGAAAAACATTTTGTATCAAAAAAAACAAAAGCATATTTAATTTCAGTAAAAATTAATAAAAAGCACCACATCCACAGCCACGTCTAAGTCCAGGTGCAAGTCCTGTGCGAGCGCCACGGAGCCCCAGAGGGGCAGACAATGAGGGTAAGCCCAAAGCAGGTGCAGCTAAGGCAGGGGCGGCCAGAGCAGCGCCAGCGAGACCAGGAGCAGCTGATATAACAGGAGCAGGACCAACTGGTCCAGGTGCTAGGATACCGGTGCCGATAGGGCCTTCCTCAGATACAATAGCAACGTCACCATTACCGCATCCGTACGAGACAGCGCCAGCACCAGCTGTTGGGAACGCGCCTTCCAAGGCAACAGAACCCAATAGAGGTAGGTTACCACCCACGGATAGAGCACCCTCGATGGCATTTTCAGATACAACGGAGACGCCAGTGGGAGCGATAGGCGAAGCACTGGTCACAATTAATCCTCCGCCAGTAGAAGCAACACCGCCGCATCCTTCATACGCCAGCGCAGGCGCTGCCAAGCCAGAGGCAACTCGAGCAGAAAGTGTAGATGCCAATGGACTTGCTAAAGGTCCAGCCAAAGGACCAGCAAAAGGTCCAGCTAGAGGTCCAGCCAAAGGACTAGCATAAGGTCCGGCTAAAGGGCCAGCTAAAAGATTGGCTCGTGGTCCAGCTCCATAACGGCCCAGGCATTGGCTGAGCACAGCCTGTAAAAGAAAAATATATTACTGTTACGGGCTTCAGATGTTAATTGTATAAATATAAACTTCTCGTTATTGGGCCAAGACAAAGTACACATGCGCGTTGCATTTGTGGCTCATGGCAATATATAAAATTTTAAAAGATTATCCCATCTTTCGAAAAGTTATTATAACTAAACTTTAATTGTAGCTGTATCAGCTGTGATTCTCTTGGAATCGATAATCAAAACAAAATAAACAAAGTATTTCATATGGCCCTCTAGCATCGCTACAATAATAAAGTTTGAGATATGATATGGTAGATGTAGAGGTAAGACTTCTGCTAGTCCGCCTGGGGCGGTACCACCACTTTGTCAATTAATTTTCGGCCGTGAAATAGGAATGTTTTTCGGTTGAAATGGCAAGGTGTCCAGTGAAATTACAGGACATGTGAGACTCAACATCTTTATGTCTCAAGGTAACAGGCGCAGTGCAGCGACATGCAAAATTCTAGTAGTCCAGAATTTTGCATGCCGCTGTATCTGTAATAGGTAGACGTCATCGCTTACCATCAGGCGAGCGTCGTTCTTGTCCTCTTACCTTATATCATTAAAAAAATAGATATGTCTACATTCTCAATCAAAGTTTATACAAAGATTTTGTGAACATTATTAAGGTTATTTTACGAGATCGGAGACGTTTTAAAAAAAGCTAAGTCATAACTAGGTACCTATAATCAACGAGCATGAAAGTGGAAAAACCGAAAGAGGTAAGTATATCAGGATCGTAGCATGTGGAAAGAAGTAGTATCTGCCTACCCCAACGAGAATAGGTGCAATTTTATGTATGTATGTATCACATGAGTAAAGAAAAGGTATGTATTGATTTAGAAAGATAAGACATTTTTAGGTCATAAATTGTTGATAGATTATCCTTATCACATACCTGTATGAGAAAAGCTTGTGCACAAAGAGCAAATATAGTTTTGCCTGCCATCTTGTAAAACAGTTCTTATACTGTGGCACACATTTTACATATCTGCCGGTTTTATACAAAAATGATTATCGATCTAGACGATATTTAGTAAAATACAACTATTTGTAATGGCTGGTTATGAAAGTTTACCTATTTAGTTATTACATTTTTCAGATAACATTAACGATAAGTACTAAATGTAAAAAAAGTCACATTCGGGAAGTTTGATACATATGTCTGAGACTGGACATATTATCTTTGCAGCGTAATGCTAAGTGTGATGGTCGGTGATTCTGATCCCAACTCCAGATGTGAATAATAATTAACATAGTTTAAAAACTAAAACAACCGACTTCCATGCCCCGTGAGTCAATTTCAGTAGCAAGTTTGAGACGTTTATCGTCATATCTCTGGATCTGATAAGTATTTTATCAGATCTCGATGAAATTACAATCGGACTAGTTAACTCGAAAATGTACCCTACCGATTAAAAACAGAATCATTCGAATCGGTTCACAACTGACGGAGTAATCGCGTAACATACATACAAAAAAAAAACATACAGACGAATCTCCTTCTTTTTGTAAGTCGGTTGATAAATAAAAGGAGGCATTTGTTTTCATATTTTTTTTTTCAATGGTCTCTAATATATTTTACTAATAGGTACTATTGCTACTAACTAATCACAGTAGCCATAATCAGCCTGTGTCAGTCCACTGCTGGACGTATGCCTCTCCAAAATTACACCACTGAGCTCGATCTTCGGCTCATTGGGAGATATATACCCTAATCACCACGCTGGGCAGGCGGGTTGGCGATCGCAGGACGTAGCTCCTCGCACCGGTGACGCTGCTGCCCGTCACCGGCCTTAAGTATTTAGCTACGCCATAATTTGATGTATAACTACGTCACGAACTAAGTATATTAAAATAACGATCAGAAAGTGCGGATTTAGCAAGGCTAGACAACAACTTGCATGACCTTATTCTGTTGTACTAGTTTCGAAAACTTTCTCTACCAATAATTGTCTTATCAGTTCTTTCTTTTGTAATTATAACATCACTAAACTATTTCGTTAACCAGATAATTTCGCAAATGAGGATTATATTGAAGTATGTGACTATAAATAAACCAAGTTATAAATCTACAGCATTCTATATTCAGCTGTTGAAGAACCACCTCAACCACAAACATGAACTCCTTTGTCGTCCTTCTCCTCTGCGCTCAGGCTTGTCTGATCCAGGTATGCACCTACATCATAACAACTTAAACATAACTACATAACAACATAAGATCTTTTAAAAAACTAAAAAGAACCGACTTCAATACCGCGCTATTAATTTTCAGTACCAATTTTGAAGTGTTTTTGTCCATATCTCTGGAGATACTTACCAGACCTCGATAAAATTACCATGGTACTACACTTGAGATATCTTTTTTCCAACAAAAAAAGAATAATCAAAATCGGTTCATAAACGACGAAGTTATACGCGAACAAACATTTAAAAAAAAACATATATATGGTCGAATTGAGAAACATCCTTTTTTTGAAGTCGGTTAAAAACACAAATATTGTTTCTACCTATGTCCGTTATAGACTTTGAAATCATCCAATCGAAGTGCCCCAAACCGGTTTCATTAGAAAAGCAACGATCTGAAGATGGTTTTAGGCCACTAAAATAATGCATTAGGCACATTCTGTCACACTTAATTTTTTAACGTAGTAACCCTAGCGCACGTCGAGTATCGCTAGTATTTAAAAAAAATTGTAAAAACAAGGTCTTAAAGAGCTTATGTGCATATGAAAATACTAACCATATTTTTTTTCCAGAACGTGTACGGCCAGTGCATCAACGCCGGTATCGGCGCGGCGGGTCCTTACGGCTGGGGTGCTGGTATCGCCGGTCCCGGCCTGGCTGGCCCCGGTCTCGCCGGCTGGGCCGGTCCCGGTCTGGCTGCTGCCCCTTGGGGCGCCGCCGGCTGCGGTGCTGCGTACGGCGGCGCTGGTGTCGGTAACGTGGCCGTCGAAGGCTGCCTGCCTGTTGGTGGTGCCACCGCTGTTGCCGGTCAGGTCCCCATCATCGGTGCCGTGGAGTACGCCGGCCCCGTCTGCGCTGCTGGTTCCGTCACCATCGCTGGTGACTGCGCATGCGGTTGCGGCTGCGGTGCTGGTCCTTACGGTGCTGGACCTTACGGCATTTACTAAAGTATATAGCTAGTTATGTTTTCTTATTTCAATAAAATAATTAATTGTTCGAAAATAAAATCGATGTGTAATTATTTTTACCAAATTATATAAGTTTGTGAATAGTGGCTAATCTAAACCTACCTACTAATAACTAATAAAAACTACTAATAAGATTGTTTAAAAAACTAAAAATAACCGACTTCAATGCCGCGCTATTAATTTTCAGTACCAATTTTGAGGTGTTTATCTCCATATCTCTGGAGATACTTATCAGATCTCGATAAAATTACCAAGTGTAGTACATTAGTACTACACTTGGAATATCTTCTTTCCAACAAAAAAAGAGTAATCAAAATCGGTTCATAAACGACGACGTTATTCGCGAACAAACATAATATTACATTTTATTAATATTACATTTTATCAATTAATAATTAAACATAATATTACATTTTATTAATTATATACGGTCAAATTGAGAAACATCCTCCTTTTTTTGAAGTCGTTCAATAAATGCCTACACAGAGTGTTTGATGGATGGACCGACAACATTTTTTGAGGGATTGGGGGAGGGGGAGGTTCATGCGTAAGTTTTACTTGTGCTCTATTCTGCAATGTGTCCGTATTTTTAATACGCTTTTATTAGCTTCAGACGTATGTATGTTTGTATGTTAGTATGTAACGGAATCTTTGAACATGATTTTAACCTCCTTCAAAACGTCGGATTAACTCGAAATTTGGCATACTTATTAAGGACCGATGAAAATAAATAAATAAATAAATAAAAAAATTAAGAAAAAAATTAAGAGAAAAATAAATAATAGTTTAAAAAAAACTAAAAAAATACGCTTTTTATAGAAAATCCAACTAAAAAATAGAAAATAAATTTTAATAAATTTGAATTAAAAATAGTGTAAGAAAAAATGATTTTATTGTAAAAAAAAAGCGTGGGGTGCATGGTATCAATAGTTCCAAATATTTTATGAACAGATATGACTAGAAGGGTTATTTTGATAATATCCTGAAAAGCAACCCACGCTTTTTTTTTACAATAAAATCATTTTTTCTTACACTATTTTTAATTCAAATTTATTAAAATTTATTTTCTATTTTTTAGTTGGATTTTCTGTAAAAAGCGTATTTTTTTAGTTTTTTTAAACTATTATTTATTTATTAAATAAAATATTACTTAACACATTTCCCTTTAAAAAATTGTTCTGAGCTTTCAAAGTCTTTATTCTGTTTGACTGTTTTAAAAAGTGTAAAACTTCCTAATTTTGGGTGATTTTGGATGATAAAATAAATAAAAAAGAAAAACATAACTAAAACACCCTTCAGACCTACCGGGGAAAACTTGCGAATGACCCCCCCAACCCCGCAAAAAATATTGTTGGTCCATCCACCAAACGCCCTGTATATTGTTAGAAATCATACGTCAAATCATAATTAACATTCTAAGAATAAAGAATTCTTGGAATATAGCAAATTTACAAGTGTATGTGTAGGTAGGGGTTACACGAATATTACCATGACCACGGTCAATCCAGACTAATTCAGACTAATATTATAAAGAGAAAACGTTTTTAAACGAGTACAACTTTTGAGATGTTTAATCACGAAGCAAGTGCATCAGTTTCAATATCGCGGAAAATATCGTTTGTCTGTCTGTCTGTCTCTCCCGCTTTCACGCCAAAATTACTGAACCGATTTAAATGAAATTTGGGGGAGGGGAGGGGAAAGTGATCAGAAGGGGGAAGGGACGGTAAGTGAGGGAAGGGGGAAGGGGGGATTAGCGTGGCGTGTTGCGTGGCGGCGTATCTGTCTTATTAGTTAATGCTACCCAAAGATTCTATTTCACGCGGACGAAGTCGCGGGCACAGCTAGTATCTATATAATTTGTAAACATGGTTTTCTTTGTTTTCTCTCAAAAGCTGTGCTGCCGGAATACCGTAAGGTTTTGGCAGCAGATTTTCTCCTTGGTGTTGGCTTTCTACCTTTTGTACCACCTGCGAGGGCTAGTTTCACGTGTTCCTGATAGCGCTAATATGACGAAATTTTATATGGCGTCATCTGTCAGATAACTATCTGAAACTTTATCAGGCACCGGTTAAACTGGCTCTGAAAGTACAATACATCAATACTAATATTATAGAACGTTTGTCACTCCGTCTGTTTGTTTTTTTCTCCGTGGGAGGGGGAAATCCTTCATAATATACCGCAGAGCTAGGGCTCTGCAATTGTGTCAGACTCCTACTGACTAAAACCCCCTTCCTTTCATTACCATAGACACGAGGTCCATGTTTTTTTTTAAATTTTACCTTAATTTATTTTATCTTAATTACTCCACACACATTCACTAACACTTCTATAATTTGTTTAAGAGATAGTCGATCCCGTATGTTTTATTTTATTTATTTTTTTCATTTTTTTTCTTTATTATTTTAATATATATACTTATTATATACTCTGTCTGTTTGTTACCTAATTACGTCTTAACGGACTATACCATCTTACTGAAATTTAGCAAGGAGATACTTTATAAGTTTATAGCATGAGGATGAACATAGGCTACTAAATTCTTGGTGTCCGTGAACGTCGTCGCGGGTATCAGCAAGTTTGTTATAAGGACAAAAAACATTATAGTACTCAAAGACATTACAATAGTACTACTAAAATTAGAGCAGGTGGTACATACCAGTTGCTCTAACCTCAATAGGTTTAAGTTAGGAAGTCAAGTCATGACCAGTTTCACCGGTTCCTGATAAAGTTTCAGATCGTTATCTGAAATATGACGTCATATAAATTCTAGCAGATTAAGTAGTTCCTAACAAGCTTACCTGGAAACTGTGAAACTGGCTCATATTCAATTATACATTATACATTTCTCTTATTATTTACTCTTAAAGCAACATTGTCTCCTGAGGAGGTAAATAAATATTTACTAATATATATTAGTCAGTGATTAAATAAGTAATTAACATTAACATGCTGGGTAATATTTTAGAACTTATTTATTTGCAACACATCATTGGTATTTTTTAACGTCTGTCGGCTCATAGCAGCCAAGGGTGACTTAGTAAATGCCGTAACCGTAGCCAGCACCACCGCAGCCGCATCCGCAAGCGCAGTCACCGACAATGGAGACGCAGCCAGAAGCGCAGACGGGACCAGCGTAGTCCACAGCACCGATGATAGGGACCTGACCGGCAACAGCGGTGGCACCACCAACGGGCAGGCAGCCTTCGACGGCCACGTTACCGACACCAGCGCCGCCGTACGCAGCACCGCAGCCAGCACCACCCAGACCGTAACCACCACCCAGACCGTAACCACCCAGACCGGCGAGACCGGGGCCAGCTAGGCCGGGGCCGGCGAGACCGGCGCCCCAGCCATAAGGACCGGCCAGACCTGCGGCGCCGATACCGGCGTTGATGCACTGACCGTACACGTTCTGAAATGGTTAAACGAATTATTATACCTGCAGGTTACTCAAAAGTCAAAAGTCAAAGCATTTATTCAGTATATAGGGAAAATTAAAAATTCGCACTTACACACGTCAATAACATTAAATAGATCATATTCAATAATAATTATTATATATATAAAAGAAAAATAACTTATTGCTTTGAATTTACAAAAAAAAAACAAAAGTGTTGAGCCATTCAGCTTTTATCTAGACGTCGAACGTCACACCGTGATTAATGTAGGGTTGCCAACCGTACTACTACGTGCACCCCCAATCCAGTGCATGTTTCAGTCTTTCAGACAATTTTTATCTAAAAAATTGTGAAATAATGAATCACAATAAATAAATAAAACGTTAACTAATTGCAGTACAAATCATATTCCGAATGGAACTGATTGTTCGTCTATATTATTTTACTTATTACGAATACATATTGCAAATCCCGCGAGATTTAATTGCAGTTAGATGTCCACCCTGAATATTCCTATAGTTTCTTTGAAAGAGTATCGATGGATTCTTCTTCTTTAGCTATAAAAATTTACCTGGATTAGGCAAGCCTGCACGCACAGCAAGAGGAAAGCAAAGGTGGACATGGTGAAAGATTTGTATTCTAATACTGGATCCAAAGTGAAACTTTGACCTCATTTTATATGAAGAAAGTTGTGAAAGAATATTACATTACGAAGTTGACAAATAATAATGAGAGATAAAGATATTGTGTACAAGCTGGTAATTAATTGTGTTAGGAGGACTAAATGTAGCAGTCACGTAGAAAAATATTATACGATATAACGAGTTCTTACTGTTTTAGGGTTCCGAACCCAAAGGGTACCAACGGAACCCTATTACTGAGACTCCGCTGTCCATCTGTCTGTCTGTCTGTCTGTCTGTCCGTCTGTCACCAAGCTGTATCTCATGAACCGTGATAGTTAGACAGTTGAAATTTTCACAGATGATGTATTTATGTTGCCGCTACAACAACAAATAATAATAATTAAGATAGTTTAAAAACTAAAACAACCGACTTCAATGCCTCGCGAATCAATTTCAGTAGCAAGTTTGAGACGTTTATCTTCATATCTCTGGAGATACTCATAAAATATCGATGAAATCACAATGTAACCACCTCGGAAACGTACCCTACCGATTACAAAAAGAATAATGCGAATCGGTTCAGAATTGACGGAGTAATCGCGAAATACACACACAAAAAAATATACAGACGAATTGAGAACCTCCTTCTTTTCGGAAGTCGGTTGAAAAGAGAATAAGTTAAAAATTAAAGGGGGTCCCCATACAAGAAACGGTTTTTTTTGGCACTTCACTATAACGCCATCTATGAACGTTTTGTTGAACGTTTACCTATCCTAACACCTTTATATTAACTTTCACTTAGCCGTTAGACGTTCGTTAGATGTCGTTATAGTAAACTAGCTGTGCCCGCGACTTCGTCCGCGTGGAATAGTGTCTATGGGAAGCATTAACTAATAAAACACATAGGTATCTCAAAGACACCACACCGCACCACGCCACGCTAATCCCCCTTCCCCCTCCCATCACTTACCCTCCCCTCCCCTTCCCCTCCCCTCCCCTCCCCTCACTTCCCCTCCCCTCCCCCTCCCCTCACTTTTTTCAACCCCGTACAATCCTTTTTTCGCATTAATCGCACTTATGTGTCCTTTCTTAGGCTCTAGACTATCTGTGAACTAAATTTAATTTAAATCGGTTCAGTAAAACATTTACGTAACCTTACATATTTCCATACAAAGTTTCATCCCCTATTGTTATTTTACACCCTTGAGGGTAAAACTTTTACAAACTTTGAATGTCAAATTTATTTATATTAAAAGAACAGTCTAAGAAATAAGTTTCAAACTTCTAGCTTTAAAAATTACGATACTTCTATACAACTTTTCATCCCCCCTTTCAACCCCTTACAACCCTCTTTTCGCATTAAAAAGTAGCTTATGTCCATTCTCAGGCTCTAGACCTGTCTGTCTATCATGTGTACCAAATTTAATTTAAATCTGTTCAGTAGTTTAGGCGTGAACGTGAGACAGACAGACAGATACTTTCACATTTAACAGTAATGACAAATAAAACCCAGAGATGGCGCTGGTGTAGATTTTTATTGCACTCCTTTAAATATTGCCTAAATGTATGAGATCCTGCATCGCGCAAACGATATTTTCCGCGATATTGAAGCTGATATAACACCTGCTTCGTGATTTAACACCTCAAAAGTTGAACTCGTTTAAAAACGTTTTCTCTTTATAATATTAGTCTGGATAAGTCTAGATATTAGTCTGGATGGATAAGCACGCGGTTTACTAATCGGTTTTGTAAATTGTTTAGTATTTTACTATGGCACAGTGGCATACTAGTCCTACGACTGTGGTACAGAACCCTACGTGTGCGTGACTGCGAGTCTGACACGCACATGGCCAATTTATTTTACTACCTTTTTGTGTTAAATATCCAGCAGGGTTACAGCGTTTGTTCACAGCAACGGCACCGGGATGTCACCGGCAACAAAATGCCAGCGCCGAAGTAGTGGTTCATATGTATGTATGGCAGCATGATCGGCACCGGGCGACGTCATCCCGGTCGCCGATATTTCGAGTAGATTGGCGCGACCGCTTGAAACCGGCCAGAGATTTTGACGGGCCGATGTGCCGGCATTGGTTCGCAATACAAAACACGTTCGATCTTGTCCACACACTGCCGGCGCCCGCGCCGTTCGATAGTTTATTGTTTTTTTATCTGAGGTTGTTTGTTTTATTTCTATGGAAACGCATCTGCCACGCATGACAGCTAAAAGAAACAGAACCACGGAATCTGTGACGGTGGACAAACGATCGCCGGCACATCATTTTCAAACCGGCCCGAAAAAATCTCGGTGCCGGTGACGTACCGGTGCCGTTGCTGTGGACAAACGCTCTTATTCTCGATTGAAAGAATTTGCTTTTGAATGATTATTCGAAAGCAAATTCTGATGAAGAAACTGCCTTTACTTTGACTTGGATCTTTGCAATTCACAGTCCGATCGGTTACAGGTACTGTGGGCGTACAACTTGTGAACCCTTAAAGTGAAGGAACAAATTTACAAATCGGTTATTAGACTTGTCGTTATGTATGGATCTGAGTGTTAAGCCACGAAGAAGCGGGATAATAATTAGGATAGTTTAAAAACTAAAACAACCGACTTCCATGCCCTGCGAGTCAATTTCAGTAGCAAGTCTGAGACGTTTATCATCATATCTCTGGAGCTACTTATCAGATCTCGATAAAATTACAACGGGACCACCTCGAAAACGTATGGAACTAAAATGTTAAAAATAAATTCTAGTAAGTATTTTGCGGGTAGGTTACTTATACTTACCTATACTTATTTTTAAAAGCTTGAGGCACTACCCGTTTTACAGGTTAAGTACTTATGACTATGAATATGAAGTACCTAACCGCAAAATACTTACCAGAATTTATTTTTAACATTTAGTTCCTTGTCCCAGATAAAAGCTTAAGATAAAGATAAAGATAAGGATAAAGATATTTTATTTGCGTAAAACATGCGTATTACAAAAGGTTGTAACAAATACAATAAATGGATCGTCATGTTTTGCCTTATCGGGCGTCCAAACTTTGCAGATGGCGCTGCTTTACTCAGCTATATATACATCCATAAGTTATTTTTCAAAAAAAAATAAAACCGACTTCATAACCACAAAAAGGCACTCAAAAGCGAAAAATAATTTACTTAAAATTATTATAAGCGTTACCCACTTCTCTATTTGAAGTCGGTGCCAGCCGGTACCCGAATTATGAAAGCACGGTGTAGCCAACCTTACAACGGAAAGTATTATTTACGAAGTAACTATTATATAATATGTGGTTTTATGCTTATATTTTTTTTTTTTTGCTTTGTTGATTGGTACAAAGTACGTTCACAATTCTGAGTTATTTAATTATGTATGCAGTGTCGCGGGACTGAAATGGCCGCCATCATCGCCAAATGTCATGTCATGTCAAAAAATATTAGGTATGTTTAAAAAAGTTTGCACCCTAACAAGACTTTGCCCGGTAGAACATTCCTATGAAAACAAATTATTTATATTTATATATAATTATTTATTATAATTATTAATATATAATTATTTATTGAGGGCCCGGTGGCGTAATTGGGAGAACGGTCGGCTTTGATGCCGTGGTACCGAGTTCAAACCGCCGTGCACCAATGAATTTTTCGATCGAAAAATATATGTGCGCTACTCACAGTGGCCCTCCGGTGAAGGAAAACATCGTAAAGAAACCAATAACCCCCGCATGGTGGTAGAACATATCTAGTGTCCGCCTGGCCAGCTACCACCCTCAAGTCAGAAAATCTGTCGCCAAACATCTAGTGTGTTCCGGCAGCTATCCTTGAGAGCCAGTTCCCATTCTAGACCACTTCTCTATCTTCGACCGCATCATCACTTAGCAACAGGTGAGATAGTGGTCAAACGCTTGCCTATAAAATATAAAAAAAATTATCCCCACCTTTATTTCTATCTCACTCACAGTTACCGTAAGAATATCTTATATGCAATAGCAACCTCCATTGTGTATAATCTTCTTGGGACTCTTCTACTAAAACTAGTACATTCTCCTATGTTTGAGGTATTTATCTCCATATCTCTGGTGATACTAATCAGATCTCGATAAAATTAAAATGGGACCACCTCGGAAACGTATCCTACCTACTAAAAAAAGAATCATTTGAATCCGTTCACAATTGATGGAGAAATCGCGTAACATACACACACAAAAAAAAAAACATACAGACGAATTGAGAACCTCCTCCTTTTTTGTGAAGTCGGTTAAAAATTAATAATTAGCTATTCACTGGTCATTCTTATACATTGAAATTAAAAGGGATACAAAACAATGTCATGAAAATAGTAATGTCATAAAAAAATATATATATTTTAATTTGTCATTTAAAAATTTGTCAGTAGGGGAAGATGGAGCCTCATACAGGTTTTTTATTTCGTCTGATAGAAATTTCTCTGTTATCGATATTTGTATAGATTCATTAAAAACTAGTACTCTAACTATCTGATTTTGTATCAAAAACATGTAATTTGTGTAAATACACATGTGAGGCTTTTTATAAAAGTTAAAAAAAAAAGAGAAATGTATTAATGTACCCTCATGCGGGGCACTCTCATACAGGCTATGGGGCAGCCTCATACAGTTTTTTAATTTCGTCTTTTAGAATTTTCTCTGGTATTTAATATCTGTATAGATTCATTAAAAACTAGTACTTTTACAATCTGACTTTGGATCAAAAACATGTAATTTGTGTAAATAAACATATGAGGCTATTTTATAAAAGTTTAAAAAAAATGATATAATTAACATAAATATATATGAATAAAAATGTATGAATGTACCCCCATGCGGGGCACTCTCATACAGGCTATGGGGCAGCCTCATACAGTTTTTTTATTTCGTCTTTTAGAATTTTCTCTGGTATTTAATATCTGTATAGATTCATTAAAAACTAGTACTTTTACAATCTGACTTTGGATCAAAAACATGTAATTTGTGTAAATAAACATATGAGGCTATTTTATAAAAGTTTGAAAAAAATGATATAATTAACATAAATATATATGAATAAAAATGTATGAATGTACCCCCATGCGGGGCACTCTCATACACTCTCATAAAACATACACAGACAGTATGTATGTATGAATGTACCCCGCTTACTGCTGTATGAACCTACCCCATCAAAAGAAAATTAAATAAAAATATACTTATAAAAAAACCAACCATATATATCATTATTCACGTATCAATTCACAAACTTGATCCAATTATCTTTAAAATAAAATACTACTTAATAATCTTGATAAAAGCTTTTATTAAAATAAAGATGTCTAAAGTGCGGTTATAAAATTACTTACGCGTGGCCGAATCGCGTTCAGTGTCACCTCGTCGCGAGTTTCAAACTGACTTCTGTCAAACTCCGTTGGCCAACACACACATAAGTAAGTCACGCGAACAAGCATAAGTCGTTCAGTTAATGCCGCACCCGCACCCCCCGGATTACACGTCCAGGTGCTCTGCCAATTAAGCCACGGTTCGATCCATCGATCCATTCGGTGGGTCAATCTTAAGCACACAAACTATGCTTCTTTCATTGTAACAGTACCGGATAATCTTTTCAACTTTTTCATGTTGGGCGAATACTGGCCGATTAATGCAAGGGTGAACCAGTGGTTTCGTAAAAGAAACCAGAAGCGAAACTCATCAGCATCGGAAGGGGTGCGACCTGGTGTCACGCAGCTCAAATAATTACAACAGAATTATTACAATGTTTTATCAGAATGTCAGAGGTTTGCGTACGAAACTACATGAATTCACAGCGGCATTAGCGGTCTCTAATGCTGGAGTTTTTTTCATCACGGAGACTTGGCTGGCAGAAGGTATCTTGGATGAAGAAGTAGTACCGCGGGGATTTTCTATTGTCAGGCAAGACAGGCCGGGCACACGCCGCGGTGGTGGCGTAGCTATAATAACTACACCTAAGTACCAACTAAAGGAAATTAAACTCTCGGTCTCTATGGATACATGCTGTGATTCCGTGTGTGCGGGAGTCTACTGTGGGCATAATCTATTAATTGTAGCTATTTCAGTGTATATTCCACCCAGCACTAATGAGCAAGCATATTTTGTTTTTTTTGATGCCCTAGAAATTGTTTGTGTTAATTATGATAGGGTCATTATTTGTGATTCAATTTAAATTCATTTCCCCCTACAGTCCGTCTAGATTCGAATATTTATTGTCATTCTGTGAACTTGTGCAAGTTAATAATGTTACCAACCATAGAAATCAATTACTTGATTTGGTATTGGTGAGTGCGGCGTTGAATCGAGTGGGGCTGAGGAGAGAAGATGAATGGCTTGTAATGCCAGACATTTATCATCCACCATTGGAAATAGAAATACAATGTGATTTTTCATTTTGTTCGTTCTCTGATTCTCGACGTACAAACACACATACAAATTGGCATTTTAAGAATGCATGTTTTACGCAATTGTACAAGGCAATGCAACTGTTAAACTGGGAACAATTATACGAAATCTCTGAACCACAGGAAGCGGTTGACTATTTTTATGATCTGCTAAACAGTTGTATATCACAGTTTGTTCCAGCTAAGTTATCTAACACAAGTCAAGCTCGATATATTTATCCTGAGTGGTATACTAAACGCACCATTCAAAATATACGTACGAAAGCCAAATATCACAGGGTACATAAGTCGACCGGCACACCTGAAAGTAGGACAAATTTTATGCAATATAGAGCAATCGTAAAATTAAATATCAAAGATGACTTTGAGTGCTATAAGCAACGCATGGAAAAAGACTTAAGACGAGATCCTGCTTTATTTTGGGGTTATATAGCTAATAAAAGAGCTAAAGGACGGAATAAGAAAATATTGACATGTGATGGTAATGCGGTGCATGATGCAGATGCGGCTGAATGTTTTGCTAATGTTTTCAAATCGGTGTATTCTTCAAAACGGCCACAATTGGATGCGGATGAGGCATTAAGAACGATCGATGGTGGTAGTGCTCGGATGCACATCACGGAGATCTTGGAGGACGATGTGAGGATTGCCATCAAGTCTTTAAAGGCTAAACGGTCGGTGGGGCCAGATGGGGTACCACCTTTTTTAGTAAAATGATTGTGGAGAAGTGCTAAAAAAACCACTGTATCACATATATCATCTATGTTTTGATCGATGTTTCTACCCAGACGTGTGGAAACTATCCCGCGTTGTACCCATCCCCAAGGGTTCGGGATCTGATGTAAGTGAGTACCGGCCAGTTTACGGCAAGCTATTTGAATCAATTCTACAGCGTCAAATCAGCCAGCAGTTTGAGGGTCAACAGCCAAACGCTCAGCATGGTTTTAGGCCGGGAAGATCGACTTCATCGAATCTTTTGTCCTTTTGGACATACGTTGTTGAGTCGGTTGATAAAGGTAACCAAATTGATGCGGCATATTTTGATTTTCGTAAGGCTTTCGACGCTGTAGATAATGACATACTTATCAGAAAATGTTCAAGGGTTGGTTTCTCTCCAATTTTAATCCGGTTTTTCTGCTCCTATCTCCAAAACAGGCGTCAATATGTCAATTGGAATGGTCACGAGTCAGAGCCATATTACACGTACTCTGGAGTCAGCCAAGGAAGCAACCTGGGACCATTAGAGTTTTTAATTATGGTAAGTGACTTGCCAGAAGTCGTGATGCCTTCTTGTATTTTGCTGTATGCGGATGATATGAAACTCTTTCTGAACATCCGGCATCCAGTTGATATTTCTTATCTGCAGGATGATATAGACAGAGTCTGTCAATGGAGTGAGACAAATAAGTTACCATTTAATATTAATAAATGTGCTACAATCTCCTTCTATCGATCACATGAGCCCACTCTCTTTCAATATCACCTAGGCGGTAACGGACTTCGAAGAGTTAACACCGTTAGAGACTTGGGGGTCACATTGAGTGAAGATTTGTCTTTCCGGCTGCACATAAATAAACTTTGTGCGCAGGCATTCCGCTCTCTGGGATTTATTCTGAGGCAAGCGAGACATCTAGATAGCGTGGCTGCTCTTAAGGCATTGTACAATGCCTTCGTAAGAAGCAGGCTGGAATCAAACGCTATAGTCTGGTGTCCGTTTGAAGCAAAGTATGTGCAGTCAGTAGAGAAAATTCAGAAAAAGTTCATTCGTTGGCTTTATTACAAGCGTTATGGGTATTTTGTTGGATACCCATTTGTGTATCCTAGTGCATTTTTACTTGGAATCGTGGGTTACAACACATTAGAACTAAGGCGCTTGATATCTTTAACTGAGTATATTCTAAATGTCATGCTTGGGCGAAAGAATAACCCTAGACCGTTAGAGAAGATAAAGATAGCAGTTCCGGACAATTATATAAGGGCTCGACGCCATGATTTGTTGTCGGTACCGTGGTGTCGGACTGAGCTAGGCCGCCTTGCTCCTCTATCACGCGCTCTTCGGTTACTCAACGCCGTGGTACACCAATATCAGGATCTAAAATCCCCGTCACGAGAAGCTATAAATTATGTAAACAAGTGTTCAGGAGTTCACAACATTTGGACCAACAAAAAAAATGAATTTCGTACTCGTACGCATTCGAAACTCGAATGACGCGTTTATTTCAAAATGGCGTCCCGATAGTTTACAATCCCTGCGTCCGGTACCAAGAAACACAAACGATAGCGCTTTGCGTCGTTAAAATATGATCCGACTAAATTAAATAGGTTGTTACATATAACCCGTCTATATTTCATGTCGATTGAATATGGTCAATTTATTATTATCTCGCAGTATAAAATGTTTACTTAGTAAAAGATGTTTGTTTACATAATTTATAGCTTCTCGTGACGGGGACTATAGACATATTTTCCTGTAGAGAACACGAATTTCGCAGAGTGGCAATATCGTATGTGGAGACGTATGCATCCTCCATGCATAAATTATAATAACTTTAGTTTATTCTTATATGTACCTATATAGCTCCTAAGCACCTAATTTGAGTAGTTAGTTTAATAAAATAAGCTTTAATGGTCGAATTGGGCAACTGTAATGGCCATTTAAAGTATTGATATGAATAAATAAATAAATAAATAAATTCACCAAATTTGAGTCAAATCGGACATCGGGAAGTAGGTCTAATTTAGCTTCCAAGATTCCTCCCGAACATACATAGTGACATACATACATTTCAAGTTAAATAAAAGCTTGTAAAAATAAGCATTGAATGGGTTCACAATTGACGGATTAATCGCGTAACATACATACAGAAAAAAACATACAGCCGAATTGAGAACTTCTTTCTTTTTGGAAGTCGGTTAAAAAGAGATTGCATGTGGCGGAGTTGCGAATGTTGAGATGGATGTGTGGAGTTACAAGAATGTATGAAATTCGGAATGAGTATGCAAGGGGAAGCCTGAAAGTGGCACCAGTAGGGATATTCGGATGCCGTGTGCGAGATGCGTAAACTAGCTTACAGAATAGCCCTACTGGTGCCACTTTCAGGCTTCCCCTTGCATACTCATTCCGAATTTCATACATTCTTGTAACTCCACACATCCATCTCAACAATACTGTGACAGAAAAGTTAAAAAGCAATAGGCTAGCCTGGTATGTACATATTATAAGAAGAAATGAAGTCCACGTGACTAGAAAGGCAATATACATGAAAGTGGATGGCTATTAAGGAAGAAGAAGACCGAAGAACGTGTGGATGGACTGTCTGATGGAGGACATGGATGTAAAAGCAGTGGATGTGGAAATGGCTGTGGATAGACTCAAATGTAAGAGAATGACATGGTGCACCGACCCCACTTAAGTGGAATAAGGGTAGGAAAAAGATGATGATCAAGATTATTTTATTATTATGTTGTGGTATGGTAGAAGATGTAGCGACAAAGACAGAGAAAGGAATAAATTGTTAAACACAATCCAAAATTTCATCGTACCGACGGGACTTGAACCCGCAACCTCCGGAATAACATGTTCCGGTGCTTTGCCAATTAAGCCACGGTGCGTAGTACCGTTACGACGAAATTAGTGGATTGCATTTGTTAACCCAATTATACATTGGTGGCACCATCTATGACTACATTATTACGTAAGTTAATCATTCGGAAGAAATCATTACAGTTTTCAAATCCGACGAGAGATGTTGCACTGCGTAAATCAAATATTATGTTTCTTTGAAGTGTTACATACACACTTTATATTTTTGTAAATTGTTAAATTCGTCGTAACGATACTTCGCACCGTGGCTTAATTGGCAAAGCACCGGAACATGTTATTCCGGAGGTTGCGGGTTCAAGTCCCGTCGGTACGATGAAATCTTGGATTGTGTTTAACAATTTACAAAAATATAAAGTGTGTAACACTTCAAAGAAACATAATATAAGAGAAAGGAATGTTTAGATGGTTTGGACATCTAGAGAGTATGAATAAAGGAAGATTGACGAAACAGATTTATGAGACGAGTGTAAATGGGCCAGCCGGTAGAGGCCGACCTAGGTGAAGTATCACGACGGAGACTTATTACAGAAGACCAAGTCAAAAGTGCCTACTTATAACCAGCAAGCATGTATGAAGGCGCTATGAAAGTGGAGGAAGCGAAAGAGGTATTTCAGGATTGTAGCATGTCGAAAGAAGTAGTCTTTGCCTACCCCAACGGTAAAAAGACGTGATTTTATGTATGTATGTACCTATCGTACTAAGAACCGTTATAGTTAAGACAATAAAAGAAAATTATGCCCAGAGTGATCATTTCTCATAATCACATCAATAAAATGCCAACATCTTGACGCTTACTTATTTAAATATTATGTGTAGGTACTTAAACAATAGAAGAAAACAAGGAAATCTGTTGCTCATAAACTGTTATATTTATTCCATGTGTAATAATTTGAACAATTTAGTTCAGCAAAAACGAATCCATTTAGATGCGAGCACCACAGCCGCAACCTCCGCGACCGTAGCCGATACCAGCGGCTCCGTAGCCACCGTATCCGATACCACCGAGACCGGCACCGTAGCCGCCGTAGCCGATACCAGCGAGACCGGTTGAAGGGGGGTAGGCACCGGGAGAGGTGATACCGGTGGCGATGGGACCAGCCTCGGCGATGCCGACACCTCCGCTACCGCAGCCGTAGGACACAGCACCGGAACCAGCGGTGGGGAGCACGCCCTCGATACCGACGGTACCCAGGAAGGGGAGGTTGCCACCAGCGGCCAAAGCACCTTCGTAAGCGTTCTCAGACACGAGGGAGACACCGACGGGAGGGATGGGGGAAGCGCTGGCAACAGCCAGACCGCCGCCGGTGGAAGCGACACCGCCGCAGCCGCAGCCTCCACCCAGACCAACGCCGTAGCCTCCGATACCGGCACCCAGACCGTTCCAGCCGGCGACACCACCCAGACCGACACCACGGCCGATGCACTGACCGGCGGCGGACTGCACAAGAGCCACGGAGGCGCACAGAGCGAGGATAGCTTTGAATGCCATTGTTGTTCAAAATATAATGATGATGTCCTCAGTGACCTACTTCTTTTTATACACAGTACACTACAACGATTATCTGTTTATTCAATGTATAACGAAATGTGTTTGGAAAATAAAAGTTGTGCAACCCTACGTGCCTTCTTCTCTTCTTACATAAATTACCTATTTAATAAATAAACTTACTTTGTGTTTGTAAACTAATACTTTAAGTATTTCATAATGGCGTTCATATAAATATAAACCTCGCAAAATCCTACTATTCATTCTGAATTCAGGTTTTGAATACAAATCCATAAACATGTCCTCTTTTGCTTTCTTGTTGGTCTGCGTTCAGGCTTGCCTGATCCAGGTAAGTGCATCTATTGACATACTTCGAAACAATAGAAATAAATAGTTATAAAATACATTACATTTTATTAAACATTCGCTGAAATATTGTGCTACTCATGCCCCAAGAATTCAACTAAATGGTTTAAGTCCTAAAACTTCAATTTTATTTATAAAAGCATAATGTCTTGTAATTTTTTTCGCGGCCCTAAAACATAACTGCTCAATGGTAAACACTTTTCCATCAAATTGACTTAAATTATAAACATTAATTGGCTCGGTCAATTTATATTTTAATGGCGTTTACAAGGGCATTGCAGTAAACTGATAATTTTTGCTATGTGTAAATAAGCCAGTGTAATCTATGGATATAGACACAAAAATTGTTTCTATCTATGTCCATTATAGACTTTGAAACTTTCCAACCAATATGCCTCAAACGAAAGGTAAAATAATGCGAAGATAGTTTTATATCACTATAAATAAAACTAGCCAAGTGCGAGAGTGCGCACAAGGATGGTCCCGAAACTCCGAATCATAGAAAAGATAATAATACTTCATCGCAGCACAATATCACGGTAATATTATACATTTAAGACGCATGCTTATTTACTAAAACGCCATCTAACGAATATCTAACGAACTTCTTACACCAAGTTAACGTTATGCAAAGGTGTAAGGATCTCAACTACCATTCATAGATAGCTAGCTCTATAGTAGTTTCTTGTATAGGGACCCTCTTTAATTTTTAACTTTATTCTGTTTTTAGTATTTGTTTTTATAGCGGCAACAGAAATACATCATGTGTGAAAATTTTAACCTTTTAATAGTTTTACGGTTTTTGAGATACAGCCTGGAGACAGACGGACAGACAGAGAGACAGACGGACAGTGGAGTCTCATTAATAGGGTTTCGTTGGTACCCTTTGGGTTCGGAACCCTAAAAATGCATTAGGCACATTTGGTCACGTTTATTTTGAAGTGAAAACTTCTTTAGCGGCGTTGTGAACTTTTTGGGATGGGTAAAAATTTTAAACTCGCGTCAGGACACGTGACCTGATTGAAAATTCGGAAGACGGAGAGAGAGTTGAAATTTTTTTGGTAAGGGTTAAAAATGTTAAACTCGCGTCAGGACACGTGACTTGATCGAAAATTCAGAAGACGGAAAGAGAGTTGAAAAGTTTTTGGGATGGGTTAAAAATTTTAAACTCGCGTCAGGACACGTGACCTGATCGTAAATTCGGAAGACGGAGAGAGAGTTGAAAATTTTTTGGGATGGGTTAAAAATGTTAAACTCGCGTCAGGACACGTGACCTGATCGAAAATTCAGAAGACGGAAAGAGAGTTGAAAAGTTTTTGGGATGGGTTAAAAATGTTAAACTCGCGTCAGGACACGTGACCTGATCGTAAATTCGGAAGACGGAGAGAGATTTGAATTTTTTTGGGATGGGTTAAAAATTTTAAACTCGCGTCAGGACACGTGACCTGATCGTAAATTCGGAAGACGGAGAGAGAGTTGAAAATTTTTTGGGATGGGTTAAAAATGTTAAACTCGCGTCAGGACACGTGACCTGATCGAAAATTCAGAAGACGGAAAGAGAGTTGAAAAGTTTTTGGGATGGGTTAAAAATGTTAAACTCGCGTCAGGACACGTGACCTGATCGTAAATTCGGAAGACGGAGAGAGATTTGAATTTTTTTGGGATGGGTTAAAAATGTTAAATTCGCGTCAGGACACGTGACCTGATCGAAAATTCGGAAGACGGAGAGAGAGTTGAAAGTTTTTTGGGATGAGTTAAAAATGTTAAACTCGCGTCAGGACACGTGACCTGATCGAAAATTTGTAAGACGGAGGGAGAGTAGTCCAAATGCACAACATTAATGTTTAAGTTTTCACTTCTGTCGGCACTCTCGGAGTGCAACCCGTTGTTTTTTTTTAGCGTAGTAGTAGCACACGCCGGGTATGCGCTAGTTATTAATATTAAGCACCAAACATCTACAACTACCCCAGCAAGTGAAGTAATATATTAGTAGGGACTGACAGATATTTATTATGAAAATTATCGTGAGAATAACACATATAATTATTTACAACGGCTTTACACTCAGGGGTTATGAAATCGAAATGACTCCAACAGGTTTCGGACATTTCGGACGTGTCGGAGTAATTTAATTTTGCTTTGTTGTTTCGTTACTGTTGTTTTGTTTGTCTCGTAAGTTTTAAATAATTAGATATTTATTACTTTTCTTAATTAAATTTATGAATGTATTTGTTGTAGAACGTCTACAGCCAGTGCCTTGCCGGACCTGGTCTGGGTTATGGAGGTTACGGTCTGGGTGGTGCAGGTCTGGGTGGTTACGGTCTAGGTGGTGCCTACGGTCTGGGTGGAGGTTACGGTCTGGCTGGTGGTTACGGTCTGGGTGGTGCCGGATGCGGTGCTGCGTACGGCGGCGCTGGTGTCGGTAACGTGGCCGTCGAAGGCTGCCTGCCTGTTGGTGGCGCCACCGCCCTCGCCGGTCAGGTCCCCATAATCGGTGCCGTGGACTACGCTGGTCCCGTCTGCGCTGCTGGCTGCGTCCGCATCGCTGGTGACTGCGCTTGCGGCTGCGGCTGTGGTGGTCTCGGCGGCTACGGCATCTACTAAAACAAATAACACCAACTCAGTCACTGAATGGATGATGGAACCAATATTGTGATGCAAATAAAAAGTTATTGTATATCTGTATATTTATTATTTTTAATTGTATGAACCTAGACACTACACTGTTTGTACAGTTTTATAAAGAATCCGTCTCTCAGGGATCAAATACGAGTATCTGACAGAATGAAGAAGATTGATTACGCGTTGGTTATTTCAATCTTTCTTTATAGCGCTGAGACATGGATCCTAAAAGCAGCGGACTGCAAGCGTATGGAGTGCTTGCGTTTGTTGGGACTACTGTACAAAATTATTATCAGTTGGGTAATGGTACACTTTGGCGAGGATACAACTTTATCGCTCTGTAATGTCATTGGTACATATGTTGTCAAAAACACAGACAAAAATGTGGAAAGTGTATTATAATTTATCTGCAAGGGAATGTGTTTTGGCTAGCAAGCTGGATGGATACTAAGTGAATCACTCAATGAGCGTGCATCTACCATTTTTCAAACTAAGGCACTCTACGCTATTAATCAGTCAGAGTCATCTAAGGTCTGTGGGAGCGCAAACCACAGACATTCTATTGGCTGATAGTTTGATCGGTTTCTAGTCTATGGGGGTTAATAACTTTGGGCTAATAACTTTTAAAATGTACACTTGCGCGGCTCGACGCCAGGAATACACTACAGCTCGTCTCGTTCTGTAACTAGATATTTCCCAAAGAGGCTGAAGGTATTTTGTTTTTCGGAAATAATTTTTGGGGAGCCAACAAACATCCAGTAATTCCATAACAATACTATATTTCACATTTCGTTCAATTTTTCACAAAGCTCACAGTCGTTATTTCATCCTAAAATCGCTTTTCAGTAAAAACAATATCTAACTTATGAGAGCGAGCCGTCTCGTTTTCGCCTCCATAGCGAATGTCTGCTTCCCAATCTTTTTTCCAACTGTCAGGCGTAAGCAACAGGGAGTAACTAGCCGGAAGTGGACATTCGCTAAGATTAAACTTATATGAACCGTAGTTATTTTAATCAACCTCTAAAATTCATAAAATTATTTGTAAATACTTAATAATAATTTTAGAGAATTATTACATTTCAAAATAAAAACCGGCCAAGTCGAGTTGGACTCGCCCACCGAGGCTTCCGTACCAACGTTGGTAGGTACCAATTAAGCTAGACCTTTAAATTGTATGAGCGCTAATATATCTCAGAGGTCTATTTTAATTGACGTAAACTATGTATGTATGGGGACACCTTTAGTTTTCAACTTTTTTTCTACTTTTGGAATTATTCCTTTATTTGTGCTGTAAGACCTTGCTTCTTGCCATAGTCAAAAGTCAAAAGTCAAAGCATTTATTCAGTATTTGGGCAAATTAAAAATTTGCACTTACACACGTCAAATTACATTAAATAGATCATATTCGATAAAAAATATTATAGATATAACAGAAACATAACTTATTGCTTTGAATTTACAAAAAAAAACCAAAGGTATTGAGCCATTCAGCATTCATCTAGACGTCGAACGTCACACTTAAAACACATGTTTAATTCCCCTGATTAATGTAGGGTTGCCAACCGTACTATTACGTGCACCCGCAACCCAGTGTGCAGTGCATGCTTCAGTACTTCAGACAATATTTATCCAAAAAATTGTGAAATAATGATTGTGTATATTTCATGATTCTAGGTCAACGGGAAGTACCCTATAGGTTTTCGACCCAAAACCTGTAGGGTACTTCCGGTTGACCTAGAATTGTTAATTTTGGTCAAAAGCAAGGTTTTACAGCACAAATAAAGGAAAAATTCCGAAAAATAAAAAAAAGTTAAAAATTAAGGTACATTTTGGTATTTACAAAGTTGTCATATATAAATCAAAATTTGCCCATATCTTTTTATCGTATTGACTCAGGACCTTGATTTTTATACACCTAAATAGGGACTATAGACCTCAGTATCTGGTATAAATTTCAACTTCACGGACAGACGGACAGACAGACGGACAGACAGACAGACAGACAGACGGATAGACGAACAAGAAAATGATCTTATAAGGGTTCCTTTTTTTACCTTTTGAGGTACGGAACCCTAAAAACATCAGAAACATTATTCAGCAGGAAGTAAGAAATATTAATATTACACTTGTCACTCGTCAATTCATGTCTACATTATTCGTAAGTTTTACTTTACATTCAAATAACTGTTCCTATCGTTATAATTTATTAAAATTACCCTAACATAATATTGTTAATATGGCTTACTTAAATTAAAAATTTAAATTACCTTCGACTGATCTATGTATTCAATTGAAAAAAAAAAAATCTGTTCGTTGAGACGATACCAATGAGCCCAAACTCAACATCTCTGCTCTAAGTTGGTAAGGAGTTGTGTATTCTGCAGATTCAAGGAGATGCCCAAGCATCAGGGCAGTGCTACTATGTTTTTACAATATCATTAAAGTAAGAGTAACCATGATGAAATTTTTCGCGTAGAAGCGTCATCGACGCTCCATATTCCTCGCGCCCTATTTGCAGTCTGCACTCAACCCTCTACTCGAAGCGAATCCGGGTTTTGATATTTTTACGGACGAATAGAAGGTAGTTTTCTGCCAGAATTTTAGTGAGATCCTATAATTATTTATATACCACATTTTTTCTTGACAAGGATTTATGCTTTATTTATTTTGATATTTGACTTATTGTATCTTCGATGTTTCTTTGTAATAGTTATTGTTAATGTGCCTACCTACCTATTATTATTGTTTTATTATTCTAATGTGTTTATTTATGTTAATGGTAATCACCGTTCTAATTACCAATAAATAAATAAATGAAACGAAAAGAGGATACCGAATTTCGAATTGATCAGACATATGAAAGTTGATTTCATCAACTAGAAAAAAGCTCATATTCCTAAAAGTCTGAAAACCTATATAACAAAAAAAACTAAATCATAATCGGTTTATCCGTTTGGGCGCTTCCATGCCACAGACTGACAAACTGATATTTTTTTTAAACCTTACTAGCAATATCGGTTGCACTTTACTCATAGTCTTGTTAACCCCTCTAACTAACCTAAATAAGTTTGTTTGTAAGGTCCACGTCAATAGTTCAACGGGTGGTTTTGGTATGAAATTATATGCAGGACTTACTCAGAGATGTGTTAAGTTTGAAGCGAATCGCTTCATGCAGGTTGAGCAAATATCAACCATGTAGTCGTAGCAAATAAAGAAGTACTTAAGTCTGGTTGTCCAGGATAGAAGGATGTCAGAAATCTCCCAAAGTGCGTTAAACAATGTATATTTTGGTTTAAAATGCTAGGCCAATTTAACCAGTTTAGATGTCAGAGCCGAAATTCGTGGTTGAAGCACAGACTAAAAAATAGTGCCTACTACCTAGTAAAAGCTAGAAGAGGAAGATGGTCAATTATGGGTTTTGACACGACAATAAGATTTAGTTCTAAAATAGATTTTGTTTAAATGTTAAAAAGCATGCTGAGATGTATGTAGCCATTGTTTTCCTGTTACACCGTTACTTGCACAGCACTATACAACACTATACAACACTAGAGAACCATTATAACTTACTACAATACTGCTTTCATCTGCATACCTAGAGATCTAAGTTGGGTAAAACTCATAGTTAATATGCTTATATGCAGTAGAAAGAGTGATGGACATAGCACCGAGCCTTGAGGTACTCCGTATTTAGTAACAATCGGAATAATTTAGATTTTATTCGTAAGAAAATTTGATGAATAATCTATTTATATATAGAATTACTAGCTGTTACCCGCGGCTTCGCCCGCGTTATTTGTGTCTTTATGACCATTGAGGTCTCGATCGATGATCTCTTAGGCCAAGTCATCATAGATGACCCTCAAAGTCGAAATCAATATCCTCTATTGTTAAAGTCATTAATCATTTTGGTTGGGTATACGAAGTTGTGCTGTTTGAATGTTTGACTCAACACAACAGTTCCTGAAACATTTCTTCTTACCCGCGGCTTCGCCCGCGTTATTTGTGTCTTTATGACCATTGAAGTCTAGATCGATGATCTCTTAGGCCAAGTCACCGTAGATGACTCTCGAAGTCGAACTCAAAGCGAAAATTTTTTACGACTTTTTATGACCCTGACAGTTGTTATGACCTACTAAGTCAGCACCGATGACACAAAGTTTAACTTGATATCCACTTATTTTAAGGTTAATCATTATTATCATTATTGAAGGTTGTACTGTTTCAATTTATGGCCTCTTTTTGATGCATGTGGCTGTTAAAATACAAAAAATGCTGAAACATTACCTACAAAGTAGATAAAACAAAGGTTTGCGCGAGCGCAGCGAGCGCTATTAATGCGCGAGCGAAGCGAGCGCAAACATATTTACGTCATTTTATGACCCTGACAGTTTTTATGACCAACTAAGTTAACACTGATGACACAAAGCTTAAACTTGATATCCTCTTATTTTAAGGTTAATAATCATTATGATTATTGAAGGTTGTACTGTTTCAATTTATGGACTCGTTTTGATGCATGTGGCTATTAAAATACAAAAAATGCTGAAATATTACCTACAAATTAGATAAAACAAAGGTTTGCGCGAGCGCAGCGAGCGCTATCAATGCGCGAGCGAAGCAAGCGCAATAATTTTTACGTCATTTTGTGACCCTGACAGTTTTTATAACCTACTAAGTTAACACTGATGACGCAAAAGTTAAACTTGATATCCACTTATTTTAAGGTTAATAATCATTGTGATTATTGAAGGTTGTACTGTTTCAATTTAAAAACTCGTTTTGATGCATGTGGCAATTAAAATACAAAAAATAATGAAATATTACCTATAAAGTAGATAAAACAAAGGTTTGCGCGAGCGCAGCGAGCGCAAAAATATTTACGTCATTTTATGACCCTGACAGTTTTTATGACCAACTAAGTTAACACTGATGACACAAAGCTTAAACTTGATATCCTCTTATTTTAAGGTTAATAATCATTATGATTATTGAAGGTTGTACTGTTTCAATTTATGGACTCGTTTTGATGCATGTGGCTATTAAAATACAAAAAATGCTGAAATATTACCTACAAAGTAGATAAAACAAAGGTTTGCGCGAGCGCAGCGAGCGCTATCAATGCGCGAGCGAAGCAAGCGCAATAATTTTTACGTAATTTTGTGACCCTGACAGTTTTTATGACCTACTAAGTTAACACTGATGACGCAAAAGTTAAACTTGATATCCACTTATTTTAAGGTTAATAATCATTGTGATTATTGAAGGTTGTACTGTTTCAATTTAAAAACTCGTTTTGATGCATGTGGCTATTAAAATACAAAAAATAATGAAATATTACCTATAAAGTAGATAAAACAAAGGTTTGCGCGAGCGCAGCGAGCGCGAAAATGTTTACGTAATTTTATGACCCTGACAGTTTTTATGACCATCTAAGTTAACACTGATGACACAAAGGTTAAACTTGATTTCCTTTTACTTTAAGGTTAATAATCATTGAGATTATTGAAGGTTGTACTGTTTCAATTTATGGCCTCTTTTTGATGCATGTGGCTGTTAAAATACAAAAAATGCTGAAACATTACCTACAAAGTAGATAAAACAAAGATTTGCGCGAGCGCAGCGAGCGCAAAAATGTTTACGTAATTTTATGACCCTGACAGTTTTTATGACCTACTAAGTTAACACTGATGACACAAAGCTTAAACTTGATATCCTCTTATTTTAAGGTTAATAATCGTTATGATTATTGAAGGTTGTACTGTTTCAATTTATGGACTCGTTTTGATGCATGTGGCTATTAAAATACAAAAAATAATGAAATATTACCTACAAAGTAGATAAAACAAAGGTTAGCGCGAGCGCAGCGAGCGCAAAAATGTTTACGTAATTTTATGACCCTGACAGTTTTTATGACCTACTAAGTTAACACTTATGACACAAAGGTTTAACTTGATATCCACTTATTTTAAGGTTAAAAATCATTATGATTATTGAAGGTTGTACTGTTTCAATTTATGGACTCGTTCTGATGCATGTGGCTATTAAAATACAAAAGTTGCTGAAATATTACCTTCAAAGTAGATCAAACAAATTATTGCGCAAGCGCTGCTAGCGCTATCACTGCGCAAGCGGAGTGAGCGAGATTTTTTTTACTTTTTATGATTCTGACAGTTTTTATAACCTACTAAGTCAACACCGATGACCCTTAGGTTAAATGTGGCTGTTAAAACACGAATGCTTTTGAAATACTTCCCATAAAGCAAATTGGGCGAAACACGTTGGGTGAGCGAAACCATCGCATAAATTTTGATGACTTTTAATGACCGTGACAGTTTTATGGCCTAATTAAGGCACTTATTAAGTTTAGTCATTATCCATGAACCTAAGGTCAAACTTTTATGATTATGCAAACTCTATGTAAAGTTAGGAAAAAATATAGGCCCCACACTTAACTGCCGAAAAAATGTATTCTTTGCCCTTATATGCCCTATTAAATGTATGTGTACAAAATTTCATCTGAATCGGTCAAGCCGTTTGGCCGAAAAGAGGCCACACATTTACAAAATTCTATAATAAAACTATAGACAACAGAAATTTCCACCCAAAAAAAAAAATTCGTTGCCCTTCTATGTCTTTTTGACTGTCTGTGTACAAAATTTCAGCTTAAATGGTTTACCCGTTTGACCGAGAGTAGGACACACATTCACAAAGTTTAATTTAAAAATTCTTGGCACCTGGACTCGACTGCCAGAAAAAAAGTATCCTATGTGATTCTATGCTATATGAACTGTAATATACATATAATTTCAGCTGAATCGGTCAAGCTATTTAGGTGATAAGAGGCCACACATTCACAAAATTCAATAAAAAAAATCTAAACACTCAGACTCGATAGCCAAAAAAAAAGTATTCAATATCCTATTCTGCCCTATGATATGTATTCATACAAAATTTCAGGCAAATTGGTCAAGCCGTTTATTCGAGAAGAAGTCTTATCTTTACAAAATTCAATAAAAAATATCTGGACCCCTAACTCGATAGCCAAAAAAAAAGTATCCTATATCCTATTCTACCCTATGAACTGTCTTTATACTACATTTCAGGCAAATCGGTCAAGCCGTTTATTTGAGAAGAGGTCTTATATTTACAAAATTCAATTAAAAATATTTGGACCCCTTGACTCGATAGCAAGAAAAAAAGTCTTTATTATTCTTTTCTGCCTTATAAACTGTCTTTATACAACATTTCGGGCAAATCGGTCAAGCCGATTATTCGAAAAGAGGTCCTTTAGTTACAAAATTCAATTAAGAATATCTGGACCCCCTGACTCGATAGCCAAAAAAAAAGTATCCTATATCCTATTCTGCCTTATGTTCTATCTTTGTACAAAATTTCAGCCAAATCGGTCAAGCCGTTTGACCGTGAAGAAGTCCCAAACAAACAAACAAACAAACAAACAAACAAATAAACAAACTGACTTTCGCATTTATAATATTGGTGTTGATATATATAATTATAAAAAAAGAATAATTATATATAGAAGCATAAGATCCTATTGTCACCGTTTCCAGAACAGATACTTCTTATCTGAGTGATAGTATGGGACTTATTAGATTTTCGCTTTTTACACCATATGTTTGAAATTCTAAAATTCGAGAAGAATGTCACCTAAATTTGTGTGTACCTACGCAGCTGTTTCATGAGTATAGCAGTACCTATTATACCTACCTATCTGTAAAATACTATTACGTGCTTTTATGCAATACCTAAAGTAACACGGTAGGTATATAAAGGAACAGAGCCTGTAAAATCATTTTATTCGACACATGACCGTAAGAATTACAGCATAAATTTATCAGCACAATGCTTATGTCTCAACGTAGGATTCCACCTTAGACTAACTCACTAATCTATTTACACGTGCTATGTACCTACTCTTTTAGACTTATCATCATGTTCTTAAGCAGTAACTCAATTGATACATTGTGCTTTGTTTTATTTATTCTTAAACACAAAGGTACTACTGTATACGTCAACGCTTGGGCACCTGTATTGCGAAGATAAAGTGTGTTGCAATTGTAATTACAAATCAGTATAAAAGAGCAAGGAATTCTGAGGGAGTCTATTCTGAAATATATCTTCAGCAATAGCAGCCATGTCTTTCTTCGGTATCCTCCTTCTCTGTATCCAAGCTTGCTTGGTCCAGGTAAATCAATTCAATTTGCATTACTGATAAGATTCGTAATAATAATTAAGATAGTTTAAAAACTAAAACAACCGACTTCCATACCCTGCAAGTCAATTTCAGTAGTAAGTTTGAGACGTTTATAGTAATATCTCTGGAGATACTTATCAGATCTCGATGAAATTAAAATGGGACTACCTCGGAAATGTACCCTACCGATTAAAGAAAAATCATTCAAATCGGTTCACAATTGACGGAGTGATCGCGTAACATACACAAAAAAAAACAAAACATACAGCCGAATTGAGAAGCTGCTTCATTTTTGAAGTCGTTTGAAAATATGTTATTTTTAATTCGCAGACTAAAAGCAAGTTGCACTATTAGCAATATTTAGTATCCACCTTTATTTGAGTCTGTGAACTCAACAGGAGGCTTATCTCAAAGTTTGACAGTGATTGCAATTAACAAAATGATAGAGATAAAGTTACACGGTCTGTATAGCTGCTTCCCCGTCATTTAGTTAATTTTGTTCATTCAATGATCAACTGTCAAAGATCGCAGACTACCAATTTCCTAATCTAGTGATTCGCTTTAAGCAAGCCACCCATCGATCTTGTCAGCGTTTCTTCGATAATATCAGTCTATCAACGGACAATATTATGTACTTCAAGTAAGAATATATTTATATTTTTTTCATTGTGATTATTGAAATTATGATCGTGAGAGTTACACATAATTGAAGTTTAAAACTACACTAACACGTAAACATTTTCGGGAAATTAACTCCGACCAGTTTTGGGCGTTCTTGAAGTCCTTACAAGCCCGTTCGTCATGCTCGGGCCACGGCACGTAATTGAATTTCCGGTTAATGTTTACCTACGTGTTAATTACAAACTTTAATATATTTTAAAGTGAAACTTTAATTATTTTGCCTTAATTTTTTTCGTACATCTATCGAATGTCGCGACATGCACGTCGCCGGTGCTGATTGGTGGCTATGATTTATGTATGATATTTAGGTCTAGCTGTGATTGGCGGACGCTTCCGCAGCCATATTGGTATAACATGCTAATGTGTCATGTCAACTGCTGTCATAGTTGCTAGCTACCATAGCGACACATAAACAAAAGATTCACTTGCATTGTGGTTTCATAAAAAAACACACTATTTTCTTTGTGTCAAACAGAATGTTTTTGGCTGCGTTGGCTCTGCTGGCATCGCTGGCTCAGCTTTAGGCGCTGGCGCCTACGGTCTGGCTGGCACCGGCGGCATTGGTGGCGCTGGCTGCGGCGCAGGGTACGGTGGCGCTGGTGTCGGCAACGCGGCCGTGGAAGGATGCCTGCCCGTACGTGGCGCCACCGCCATGTGTGGTCAAGTGCCCATCGTTGGCTCCGTCCAGTTCGCTGGCCCAGTACGCGCCGCTGGCTCCGTCACTATAACCGGAAGATGTGAATGCGGATGCCTTGGTTCTTGCGGCATATAAAAAGCCACTCATAACTCAGAATAGAAGCAATTTTACAAAAAACAAAAGACTGTTTAAAATACATTGAACTATATTTCAATGAAATGCGTTGTTTTATTACGGACTGTATGTTTAACGAATTTTAGCTAGCTTTGCAACATTATTTGCAAGCATTTTACTGGCGATAAGTAAGTATCTAGAGATCTATGTCACACACAATTATGCGATGTACGTGATGTTTTATTTTTTCGTAAGCCATAACTAGTTATTGTGGGTCAGCAAAACCGAAGCTGAGTGCCTAGTGCGAGTCTCTTTAGATTTGTTTACTGAAATTTATACCAGACTAGCTGACCCGGCAAACGTTGTTTTGCTAAAACCCAAATATCTTACGGAACCCTATTTTTTTCCAAATAGCCTATGTTACTCGTGGATAATGTGGCTTTCGAATGGTGAAAGAATTTTTAAAAACGGTCCAGTAGTTTTTGAGCCTATTCATTACAACCAAACAAAGTTTTCCTCTTTATAATATTATATATTATATAAAATATATATATATATATATATATATATAGTGTAGATACTGAAGTTTATAGTCCCTGTCTCTTATAGAGACACTGCAATGTCCTTGTGGTAATTAAATTGAAACCCGAGATATTGGTGAATGTCGTGAATTGCTTTTCTTTGTTATTTTTACAATGCAGACTTGTAGCCTGTCGAACGTTATATTGGAATGAATGTATGTTATAGATTTTGTATATAATAAAAGTTGTTAGTTGGAGGGTAGATTATGAAGGGTAGATTTGAAAACATATTTATAAAGTTTGACGTATGGTTTTTTTTCGGATACGAGTTGGAGAAGCGGCAATGTCAAGCCGCGAGATATTCCGCCCCGTTGAAAGATCTGGTTCTTTCAACCGTAGATGTCTTCTGGCTTGGGCAGGGCAGACTCAGTCGAACCAGTGAGCGCCGCACGCAGCCTCGTGCTGTTTTCACATCTGCTACTCGGTGAATATTGTCAGGACCAGGATACAGCTTCACAGCTCGTCCAAGTCTCGAGCATAGGGGAGCCACGTAGTCTTCTTTTAGAAGGACGAGATCACCGACATTTAGGTTTGTACAGGCCTTGGTCCATTTTTGTCGCTGCTGCAACTCGGAAATATATTCCTTCTGCCAACGAAGCCAAAAGTGCTGTCGTATTTGATCGAGTTTCTGATAGCGATGCAGTTTGTGTGTATCCACGTCGTGTAGTACTGGCGACGGCAACGAAGTCAACGGCCTTCCGATGACATAGTGTCCTGGAGTAAGGGTTTGAAGATTGGAAGGGTCGGAAGACATGGGACACAAGGGTCGGCTGTTGAGAATTGCTTATACTTGTGTTCATAAAGTTTGAACTTCCTCAAAAGTAGGATGACTATTCCCTATGACTTTAACTATGTGACGTTTGGCGGATTTGATCCCAGCCTCATATATACCGCCAAAATGGGGGCTTAAGCGGAGATGAATGAGAACTTGATCCATTCTTGTGCAGCAAAGTCCGAAAAAAAAATTGTTGTTTGATTTAAAAAATTATCCTAGTTCCTGGCTGAAGTGATAAAATTTTGAAAATTGTAGAAAATTATTTCCGTTGGTTTGTTGTGACGCGAAATAAATCTTCGAAGTCCTATTACGGTGTCTTGCTTGTAAAAACTGCGTAAGTACTGATTATAGGTGCACACATTAAAAAGCGTGTAAACACAAATATATATAAAAAAATAGTATCAAAATAATTTTAAGTAAGTCATAGTAGTAGTAGATAGTAGATAGATACTATGTCTGTAGTGGTAGTAAGTAGGTAGATACATGTAGGTAGTATCTATCGACTACCTATTAGACTTGGCTGGTACCGACTTCAAATAGATAAGTGGGTAGCGCTTATAATAATTATATTAAGTAATTTATTTTTCGCTTTTGAGTGCCTGTTTGTGGTTATGTAGTCGGTTTTATTTTTTTTGGAAAAATAATTTATTTTACCCTTTTAAGTGCAAAACAAGTTTTAATTAAATTACATGCATCTATAAACATTCGTATCTGGGCCATTATACACTGACGGATATAAACTTTGTAAAAATTTCAAGTTTGTACCTATAACGGTTAAGAAGATACAGATCTGTTAAGTGCGCACATATATAGACACACGGACGGACGGACGGATGGACGGACGGATGGACAGCAAAGTCTCAGAAAGTGTTCATTTGGTACCCTTTGGGTTCGGAACCCTAAAAAATTGACTTCAAATGCCGCGCTAGTGAAAATATCCACTAGTCATACTGATGTCATCAAGGTATCAAAGGACAATGTCCAAAATGGCCCTGTGCAATAGAAGCATCTGACACACACGATAATTAATTGTCTATTTTATTACAATAATTCTAAATATTTTTATAATTCGGACTAGTTGTATTCCAAAATGAATATTAAAAAGTATTATTTCCGATTATTAACATTAATCGCCGCCATATGGCCGCCATCTTCGCCAAACGTCATGTCATGTCAAAAAATGTTCAAATCAAAAAACGTTGCACCCTTACAAGACTTTGCCCGGTAGAACATTCCTGTGAAGACAAATTAATTCTCCCCACCTTTGTTTCTATCTCGCTCACACTTACCGTAAGAATATCTGTCAAAAACCAAAATCAACGAGAAGAAAGATGTAAAAACATTATTCACGGTCATATTTTTTAGTCTTCAAAAGTATATGCAATAGCAACCTCCATTATGTATAATCTTCTTGGGACAATTTTTAGGGTTCCGAACCCAAAGGGTACCAACGGAACCCTATTACTGAGACTCCGCTGTCCGTCTGAATGTCTGTCTGTCTGTCTGTCTGTCTGTCTGTCTGTCCGTCTGTCACCAGGCTGTATCTCATGAACCGTGATAGTTAGACGGTTAAAATTTTCACAGATGATGTGTTTCTGTTGCCGCTATAACAACAAATACTAAGAACAGAACAAAGTTAAAAATTAAAGAAAAGTTTAAAAAAAGTTTTTTACGATAGCGCAGCGCCACCTATCTAGTTGCTAAGATGGCGCTATCGTCTTTACCTTAATCTGAATCTCGGAAGCGGCTCCAACGATTAAATAAAAGTTTGTATACCTACAGGGGATTTCGGGGGCGATAAATCGATCTAGCTAGGAGTCATTTTCAGAAAATATTGTTTTATTCGTGTTTTCAATACTCAACTTTATTGATAATCAACTTAAAATATACTCTTCCCGACATCTATTGGCGAGTAGAAGTACTGTATCAGTAAAGCAGTTAGTTGCTCTCAATTAAAAAAAATAGTATTATTATTCGTCAATAGATGTCGGGAAGAGTCATATATGTCTGTTTAAGAGGCAAAAAATACCGAGCGAAGCTCGGTCAACCAGATATTTAATAATATTAATTACTACAATTACTATTACCACAATTACTATTACTACTATATAATACTATTCTACCTTTGTGTTAACGTTTACTTAGTTGGTGTTAGAAGTTCGTTAGAAATTCGACAGATGGCGTTCGGAACCCTCCGTGTGCGGGACAAAGTCTGACTCGCACTTGGCCAGTTGTATTCTAAAACCATTACATTCTCCTATGTTTGAGGTATTTATCTCCATATCTCTGGAGATACTAATCAGATCTCGACATACACAAAAAAACATACAGAAGAATTGAGAACCTCCTACTTTTTTGTGAAGTCGGTTAAAAATAGCATATTTTTTGTTCGATTTTTGTAGGTTGTTGTGAATAAATCGTTTTACATATGCGATTGTACGTTTATAATTTGTTTAAAGTTAAATAATCTATGAGCTTGATTACAGGTTCTGTAACAACAGCTGGATTGGTTTGGATAAAATTTGCTTTCGGATAAGTCCTTTGATTTTTTATTTAGAAATAAGATTTACTCGAAATGTCATTGCTTGTGATGATTATAATTTTTTTTAATTCCATATGCACCAAGAGTTTAAATATGCCGCACTTGCTGTACGTAAGTGAAGACATTCAAACAAAGATTCGTGTCGAGTGGGACTCATGTTCTCTCCACATGGTCAGCTGCAAGTTTATTTCGTTGGTATGCACGGCCGATTGGCGGTATGCCTTTTCGATGTTGGTGCAGAGACGGAATTTATATTGCGTTGATTTTATCAAGATGGGAAAAAGAGAATCATATAATAGCTTGGTTGTAAGATGTATTTTTTAGTGCGAATTAGCGAAAGATTGATTGTATGATTAGTTCTATGTATTGAATGTTTAATTTATTGTGCGATTGTTTGTATGATTGTTAGAGTGATTATGTAAATATTTGGATGAAATATTGTATGGATATTTGATTGTATGATTTTTGTCTGTATGGTCGTTTGTGTGATCGTATGAATGATTGATTGTATGGATGTGGTTGTCTGCATTGTAGCATGTTTGATTTGATATTGCATTGTAAACTTGATTGTGCGAATGGATGAGTGAATGATTCAATTGAATGTGATTAGATTAGTTTGAATGTATAGGTCCAGCTACTAGCCAGCCAAGCTTGGAATTGATAAATTTTGGGTTCTTGGGTCCCAATGATTGTGTGTCCGGGAGCAAGATATCCCAGAATACGTCCACCCCGAGGAGAGCGCCGATTTTAGCTGGTAAGTTAAAGTAAGGATCGGCCAACTTTATGTTATCAGGTAGATTTAATCTTTGTATGTTTGTATGAGTCTTGGGCAGCCTGCCTGTAAGCTCTGTGAGTACTAGGCAAGGTAAGTTAGTTTGGTATGGATGATTTAGTGAATTTCATAGTGAATGGTGCAGCTTTCAACTACATAAATGCATGCATTGTTGCCTGTATGCCTATTCCAATTACCTGAATCGCATCAAATGATTGAGTATTAGCTGTAATTTTTGTTTCAGATCATCCGATATAAAAGATGATTAAGAGCCGCAGTCCAAAAGCGCACGGAATGACCGCTGTGGAGAATAATACCCTGCTTAGAAAAGTTGACAATCGTCTCTGTAGAAGTGGAGTCTGCTAAAGCTGTATCTGCGTGAATAATAGTGTTGTGCCTTTTGTGGCATATTCTGCAAGAGCTTAATCGACAGTCAGTGATGGAATGACCTTATCGTAGACAATTTTTACATAGATTGTGTTTTGTAATATCAGCTAACTTGTCAGTGATGTTTTTGTTTAGAAATATTGGACAATTATATATACGATGTGGATTTTTGCAAATAATGCAAGAGAGTTTTATTTGTGTGTTTGTATTGTTTGTGTTTGTGGTGGTAAATGATTTTACAAATGCACCTTTATTCTGCCTATTTGAATTGAGATTAAAATTGCCATTCTTCTCTGAGAGATGGCGTTGCATTGTTTGATATTTGTCAAAACATCAGCGCGATCTGTTAAAAACTTCGTCGAAAGTATTTCGAAGTTCTTCCCATTTAGTTAGCGTGTTTTTGTCTAATTTAGTGGACAATATGTAAATAATTAAAATGTCCCACTTGTCGGTCGGTTGTCCTTAACTAGCGAGTGCACGTAAATTTATCATCAGGTGATCTACCAGACTTCGTAGGGAACGTTCCGACTCGCGTGTGATCGCGGTTGCATATTGAATATTGAATATTGCAGTTAGATGCTGATTGATAAGAACCCGTTTGTTATCATATCTGTCGCAAAGAAGCGACCACGCGTTTGCATAATTCGACGATGACACTTCGAGATTGGATATGACTCGAGCTGTATCTCCTTCTAAGTAGGAAAGTAAATAGTGAAATTTATGAATGTCAGTTATTTGTGTATTTTTTATCAACGAGAGCTAAAAATGCGTCTCGGAATTGAGCCCAAAGGAAATAAGATCCGTCAAATTTCGCAATTTCGATTTTAGGTAATTTAAAATTAGAATTCTGATCATGGTAGTGAGAATGAGAGTGAGAGCAGAGTGCTTCTCCGACCTCTGACTTGCGGCGAGATTCTATTTTGATGTTTGCATTTTCAATTAGAACCTTAGCCCTTGCCATGCAGGTAACTAGGTCTTGTTCGATTATCACCCTCTCATCAATCTCAGAATCTAAAAATTCGCAATTTAAAACTTCTATTTCTATTTGTAACGAATCAAATCTGTTTGCTAATTTTTAAATTTAATTCCAGACTACTTAACTCAATTGATTCTAAACTTGTAAGATAATTTTTAAATTTAGTAATTTGACCTTTAATTGAGCTACGTTTTGTGTTTAATTCTTTAAGAGATATCATGGATTTTGATGAATCAGATGCCATGGCTTTTGTTATTAGATAAGTGATTGAATTATGATTGGATTATATATTAAGATTGAATTATATTTTGTAAAATAATGTCACAGCTATATGAGTAATATTCTTGTTAAATATTGAATATATTGATAAGATTCTTTTTGACTTAGCTGCGTAAGAAAGTAGAGTAAGGTCTCACTCTCCCGGCAGTGGTGCCGACATCCTACGGGAACCTGCTCCGTGGTGACGCCCGCCAGCCGGCCCGTGCCGCCACTTGCTAAACACTCGTGACCGGGGCGCCCCGGCTAAATCTGGAATATTCGGCGAATCGGATCAAAACTAGGCATATAATACTAGTTCCTCTTATCTTTGGATACACACAGGCTTTATTTAGATAGTTATTAACAAAAGATGATAAATAAAATGGTACTTAACTATGTAGGTAGGTAGCTCACAGAAACGATGATGAAATTTGCTTGAATTTCGTACTAAATGATTAAATATATTTGAAAATTGAATGGATATGACCTTGTGAGCATACAAACACTTAGTATATCTTTTCTATGGTATAAGCTAATGACTAAAGTGTTCAAACCACATGAGTAGGTTCAAACGATATATTTCGAATTTAAGATGTTCTAAGGCAAGATTGAGTCAGAATGACATTTGGACTTCGCATAGATTGTTGGTAATACGAGATTAAATTTTGCACATATTTCGTTGTAAATGCTCGAGTAATAGAATTTACGTGATTTATATAAAGTTTCAACACACAGTAAAAGCAATATTTTTGATAATAATTTAACATTGAATTTAATCGTTAGAATATGGTATGGGTAGGAAGAAGGAAGGACACTTATCTTTCTTTTTGCTGTGGTTCCGTGACCGTGGCGAAGTCTTATCAGTGTTGCTTCGCTGCCAAATCTGCCGGTGTATTAATGCAATGTTCTTTCTTCTTCTTCGCTAATAAGCGTAGATTTTGTTGGATTTCTTCGATATGACGTCGTAAGCTTCGATACCGAACTTCGTTGGTACGTCGATACTTCGGTATCGACGTACCAAGTGACGAGAAGTCGTATATTTGTCGCCAAAAAAAAACGTATGTCTCTTAAAACACTGCGAGTTCATTGTGGTAATTTAATTGAAACACGTGATTTTGGTGAATATCGTGTATTGCTTTTCTTTGTTATTTTTACAATGCAGACTTGTAGCCTGTCGAGCGTTGTATTGGAATGAATGTATGTATATAATAGATTTTTTATATAATAGAAGTTGTTAGTCAGGTAGCTACCCTCCAGGGTAGATTATGTAGGGTAGATTTGAAAACATATTTATAAACTTTAACCTATGGATTTTCTTCGGATACGCGTTGAAGAAGCGACAATGTCAAGCCGCGACAGTCCCTACTAGGTGTATAATAAACTGGCCAAGTGCAAGTCGGACTCGCACTCGTAGGGTTCCGTAACACAGTTAAGTATTCCATAACTATGATTTTTGGCAACTACAAAATTAACTTTGTTTTTCATAGTGTTTGTATGAAAAACAAAGTTATCTTTGCGGTCGCCATATCTCAAAAACTGCTGACTGTATCTCGTTCAAGCCAATTTTAGTTGTTAGTTTTTATTGAGATCTACAGCATATTATTTTTTTAGATTTTTCACTCCCATACTTTAAAAGTTAGAGGGGGGGACACACATTTTACCACTTTAAACGCGCCTATCTTTCAAATTATTGACTTTGAGAAAAAATGATTGTAGAAACCTCAACGTCATTTTTAAAGACCTATCCATAGACACCCCACACGTATAGGTTTGAAGAAAAAAAAAATTTTGTTTCAGTTTCATGTATGGGATCCCCCCCCCTTAAACTTTTATTTTTTTTACTTTTGTATAAAAATCGGAAAGCGGTTCACAGAATACATCTACCTATCAAGTTTCAATTCTGTAGTCCTAACAGTCCTAACAGTTTCGGAATAAAATGGCTGTGACATACGGATGGACAGACAGACAGACAGACATGACGAATCTATAAGGGTTCCGTTTTTTGCCATTCAGCTACGGAACCCTAAAAATCAAGGTCTGGTATACATTTTAACTTGCTAGGTCCACCCGTTCCTGAGATACACGGACAGACGGACAGACAAACAGACAGACAGACAGACGGACAAGAAAGTGATCTTATAAGGGTTCCTTTTTTTATCTTTTGAGGTACGGAACCCTAAACATACCATCAGAAGCCTTGAAAAAGAGCCAGTTCTGGTGGAAAAACCACCAAGGTGGCAACACTTCGCAGTTGGTTCAACCGGCACAACATAAATCAGCTGATTGATCGTGGCGGCGCCATCTTGCCTCCTCAGCAGCCTCTCAACAAGGTCCCGGCAGTGTTTAACTTTGAGAGCTGTCAATGCAATACTCAACGACCTTTGAACTTTGATTACCGTTTATGAGTGAGATTTTCCTTGATCATTCAGCAGTTCAGCAATTGCTCAAAATTTGAGACACGTTTATAAGTACCACCGTAAGTGTACGTGTACGGGTTTCGGGGGCGATAAATCGATCTAGCTAGGGTTTATTTTCAGAAAACTTCGTTTTATCCGTGTTTTCAGGCAATGAAAAACTGCTACAATATCATTACAATACGAAGGTAAATTTCACCACTATCTACAAGGTTATAATAGCTCGGTAGGAATTTGGGCGGTCCCGAAACCAGAAGACCCCAGTTCGAGTCCGTATGAGATGATTATTTTTTCCTTATTTTTTCAAGTTCAAGTCAAATAAAAATTCTTCCATCCATCCAGGTACTAACAATTTCTTATTTGTTGTAATAGCGGCTATATTTATACCTTCATACTTTGCGAAAATGTTAAATGTCTGCCTATTTTAGAAGATAATGCCCTCTATATGACGGACAGACGGACGGACGGACAGCGAGGTCTCAGTAATAGGGTTTCGTTGGTACCCTTTGGGTATAGAACTCTCAAAAATACGTTATCAACCGACTTCCAAAAAAAGGGAGGTTCTCAATTCGTCTGTATGTTTTTGTTTTTTTCTATTTTTTGTGGGTATGTTACGCGATTACTGCGTCAATTCTGAACCAGAGTACGTTTCCGAGGTGGTCCCATTTTATTTTCATCGAGATCTGATAAGTATCTCCAGAAATATGACGACAAACGTCTCAAACTTGCTACTGAAATTGACTCGCGGGGCATTGAAGTCGGTTGTTTTAGTTTTTAATCTATCTTAATTATTAAAACCTTACAGATGAATGCTCGTCAACCACCCTGAGCACATATAGATAGAGCATACCAGGCACGTCCAACGATGGGGCAGATAGAATGCTCTGAAATATGCCCCACATCAAGGTGGCTGATTTCATACTTCTCGAAAATAATGTTTCTTTTAATCAGAAATGTAAACTAAATAAAGCTATTCATCACATAAAATTATTTCAGTTGTGTAGTTATTTGTAGTGTTGGGTATCAAATAAAATGGCTTAATTAACTAGCACATCTCAAAATTATATTTTTATGCTGTTGCTTGCGACTTTGCTTGCATATTATACACATGTATAGGTTATACATTCATAACGTACAAGAACTACTTGGAAAATATTTAGTAAAGGGCTCCGCAACCACAACCGCAGCCGCGTCCGCCAATTCCAGCAGCGCCGTAGCCGATACCAGCGAGACCGGCACCGTAGCCGCCGTAGCCGATACCAGCGAGACCGGTTGACGGGGGGTAGGCACCGGGAGAGGTGATACCGGTGGCGATGGAACCAGCCTCGGCGATGCCGACTCCTCCGTTACCGCAGCCGTAGGACACAGCACCGGAACCAGCGGTGGGGAGCACGCCCTCGATGCCGACGGTACCCAGGAAGGGAAGGTTGCCACCAGCGGCGAGACGACCTTCGTAAGCGTTCTCAGACACCAGGGAGACACCGACGGGAGGGATGGGGGAAGCGCTGGCGACAGCCAGACCGCCGCCGGTGGAGGCGACACCACCACAACCGCAGCCACCACCCAGACCAGCGCCGTACGCACCGTAGCCTCCGATACCGGCACCAAGACCGTTCCAGCCACCGAGAGCAGCACCGTATGCTCCACCAAGACCAGCACGAGCGCACTGGCTGTAAGCGAGCTGAAAGTAAAAAACTCGTTAGAAATAGATACAAATAGACAATACTTTATCTTCCAGCAAGGTTATGCATGAGGGAACACTGACGCTAAATTTTAAAATTGTTTTTTTCGGTGTTTTAAGCGTTGCGAGACAATTACTATCAACTCATTAGAAATGAGACGTTAGAGCAATCAACTTTGCTTTAAATGTTATGCTGTTCTTTAAGTAGTTTCCACCAATAATACAAGAGTTTATATCGAATCTCGATGGTCTTCAAAACATTACCTCTTCTAAGTCCAAGACAAAAAAAAGGTTGTTATAAGTTTGTCGTATGCGTATGTATTTAGTGTGTCTGTCTGTGGCATCGCAGCTTAACTTTAACTTCAACTTCAAATAATTTATTGTTCATACTCGTAGAGAGAGAAGGCAACCCATCTACGTTCCAGGTAGGTACATGATGGCATAATATAAGATGATCTCTGTAGTGTCCCTTGGCGTACAATATTTCGGTTATTTAGATAAAATTAATTGGAATCAATTCCCAAATTGATGAACCGATTTCGCTTTAGCTAGTTTAGTTTCTTATTTGTTTTGCTAAATTAATTAATCGAAAGTGTTCTTAACTTTGATTCTTGAAAATCCGATCAGCCATTTTAAGACTATGAGCTCTTTTCGATTTGATGACGCTATGACAGCAGCTTTATAGGTGACTGATTAATTGTCAATTCGCAATTCGGTAGCCTTTTACTTAATTATAATAAAAACATTGCCCTCAATCTACAGAATATTGAACTCCTCGCCTACTCACAGCAGAGATGTAGAGTTTGGGCTCATTGGAATGTTCTCAATGAACAAATTATAGATGCATCAGACGGGGTCGGTTTTCATAATTTAATTTTAAGTATTATTGATGTCACAACAGAGCAGTTAGGCTGAGTTGCACCATCTTACTTTTACTATAACAAATGTCAAAAATCAGTCAAACACACACATACATAAAACACCGGTTATAGTTATAGTTACAGTTAAAGTAAGATAGTGAAACTCAGCCGAAATCTTTTATTGTATGCACTTATATCATAATTATAGGCTAGCGTTTGACTAATATCTTGCGTGATGGTAAGCGATGATCTGTTTGAAAATGCTAAACCCGCTAGGCCTATAATACTCTGACTCTCAAGGGATGTGTGCTTTGCTACGAAATTTAAAATTATGATCAAACTCATACCTAAACCTAATAATAAATAATAAATAAATAAATAAAATACCTGGGCCAATAGGGCCTGAGCGCAGACAATAAGAACGGCTTTGGCGGACATTGTTAATATTATTCTACGAAAGCTGTTTCTCGAATAACATTAAGATATTCCCTTAATATTCCTTTTATAGCAAAGAATATTTGTTTATATCTCTATAGAAATTATTTTCTTACGACAGCTTTAATCGAACGTGGTTAAATGAAAACAAATAGAAACTATCATAATTACTAAATATATGTTTAATTCAGAACACTCATCGTGAATGTCGATGTTACCAAATCATTTTATCGGTGTTTTTGACCTATATTCAAAACGTGATGGATAAAGAAAACCAAGGGTATAAAACAAAGGATTTTCTAAAATTATTATACTGTTCCACTTCAGTTCATCCAACAAACATGTCTTCCTTCGGATTCCTCCTTCTCTGCATCCAGGCTTGCCTGATCCAGGTAAAGTTTAATACATTAATAATTAATATATTTTAAAAACTAAAACAACCGAGTTCCATGCCCCGCGAATCAATTTCAGTAGCAAGTTTGAGACGTGTATCGTCATATCTCTGTAGATACTTATCAGATCTCATTAAATTATAATGGGACCACCTCGGAAACGTACCGTACCGATCAAAAAAGAAATCATTCAAATCGGTTCACAATTGACGGAGTAATCGCGTAACACACAAAAAAACATACAGACGAATTGAGAACCTTCTTTTTGGGAAGTCGGTTGAAAACAGAAATTTTTTTGTTGGTTAAATCACTTGTAGTACTGTTTTAAAAGGAGAGTTAACAGATTCCTCTCTCAAATAAAAAACTGGCCAAGTGGATGTTGGACTCGCACTCGTAGGGTTCCGTAACACATGTAGTATTTTATAACTTAAATTTTTCGCCACCAAAAAATTAACTTTATTTTTCATAGTGATTGTATGAAAAACAAAGTTATATATTCGGTCGTTATATCTCAAAAACTGCTGAAAGTTTTTATTGAGATCTACAGCATACATATTTTTAAGATTTTTTGATACCCTTACTTTAAAAATCAGAGGTGGGGAGAGGGGGACACACTTTTTTCCACTTTAGACGTGCATATCTTTCAAATGATTGATTTTTAGAAAAAATGGCTTTAGGAACCTCATAGGTATACAAAATGTATTAATTGACTAGCAGCGCCCGCGGTTTCACCCGCGTAGTCCCCGTTAGCGTGAAAATACGGGGAAAAATACAGTTTATGTTACTCGCTGATAATGTAGCTTTCCATTACTGAAATCATTTTTAAAATAGGTCCAGTAGTTTTTGAGTTAAATCGAAGCAAACAAAAATTTAAATCTTTCCTCTTTATAGTATTAGTTTGCATAAAAGCATCTAGGTGGCGCTAGAGTAGGTCGAATAGCTCTCCTTGAAAATATTGCCTTAATGTATGAGATCCTGCATCGCGCAAACAATAATTTCCGCGATGTTGGAATCTGATGCACTTGCTTTTTTATCAAACATCTTAAAATTTGAACTCTTTATAAATGATTATCTCTTTATAATATTCAGTATAGACCTAATAATGTACAAGTATTTTACATCTATACAGGCTCCCGTACTAGCTGAGCTAGTATTTGCTGTAACCTTTCTATTTCTTACAGAATGCCTACAGCCAGTACCTTGCCGGTCCTGGTCTAGGTTACGGAGGTTACGGTCTGGGTGGTGCCGGTCTGGGCGGTGCCTACGGTCTGGGTGGTGGTTGCGGTCTAGGTTGTGGCGGTCTGGGTGGTGCCGGTCTGGGTGGTATCGGTCTGGGTGGTGCCTACGGTCTGGGTGGAGGTTACGGTCTGGCTGGTGGTTACGGTCTGGGTGGTGCCGGCTGCGGTGCTGCGTACGGCGGCGCTGGTGTCGGTAACGTGGCCGTCGAAGGCTGCCTGCCTGTTGGTGGTGCCACCGCTCTTGCCGGTCAGGTCCCCATCATCGGTGCCGTGGACTACGCTGGTCCCGTCTGCGCTTCTGGCTGCGTCTCCATTGTTGGTGACTGCGCTTGCGGATGCGGTTGCGGTGGTGCTGGTTACGGCTACGGCATCTACTAAAACCTAACGAATAGTTTTACTCCAACGAAACCGATGAAATAAAATACAAGTTATAAAATTTGTAATTTTCCTTTACAAGCTAAATGCTTGTAGCTCTGCATACAGTAACCACTCTCAAATGATACGAGTAAAAAATTTACCTCATGCTACTAACAACCTTTTCAAAGACTTTTGTTTATTAACCTTTTGCAAGGCACTATTATATGAGTATCACAACATATTAGGCGTAGATTTAAAAACGGGAATTTAAATTAGTTTAAAAAAAAATAGTAGCTTAGGGCTTAGGGCTAGCTACCACCCACAAGAGCTAGAAAATCTGTCGCCAAACATCTAATGTTCCGGTAGCTATCCTTGAGAGCCAGTTCCCATTCTAGGCCTAGCGTGCTACTGCATCATCACATACCAACAAGTGAGATAGTGGTCAAACGCTAGCCTATATGAAATAATTCAAAAAATATGTACTCAGAACAAAGAATATACTAAGTTTCGCAAATTAAATCAAAAGCGATAGCATAAGAATCGGCACAAAGTACGATCAAGTTTCCTGGGACTGCCGGGTCTTCCTATAAATTACCGCATGGGTGTCCCGGGATGACAAGTCGCGAACAAGCGAAAGTTTAATAACAATATAAAAATATCGGACTGAAGATTTGGTCCGGCGTGGAGAATATCATTTAATGAAATTCCATTATGACATTTTGCACTAGCGTCGAGAACAACACGAACTTTCGTAGTCTCTTTATCACGTCGAACTACGGCGTGATGCGGAATGAAATATCCCTTACAATAATCATCGCTGGACGGAAAAACTTCCGCTAATCGTTGTCAAGGTAGTCTTGAATGACTTCGTTATAACTCGACCTAAGCTCCGAGTCCTGCAGCTTACGTTCCAATGACAGCAAGCGGCGTAACGCTACGGAACGAGAATCACCCAACACGGCGGGATCGCGGCTGAACGGTAACGCGGTACAATACCTACCATCCGAATCACGCGATACGGTGGAGCGATAAATCTCCTCACATTGAGTTTCTTCGGGACTCATAAACCTTTTGGAAGGTATTTCTTCCATTTCCCAAAACTTATTTAAAGTTTGGTCAAGGTCAAGGTCATCGAAACGATCTGTTATCCCCACGTCATTAGAACACGTGAAGAATGTCGCAGACTTTACATTAGTGCAAGCGTTGTTATTATTATTTTTTGCGGTAGTTGGGACATCACCCATGAAAACGTATCCAAAAACAGTTTCAATCGCGGGAGGCGCGGGAGGAGCCACAACACGGCCTCCTAGTAACAGATAAGGAAACAGTTGAGCGCCGAGTATTATATTGACCTCTCCGGGAATGTGCCACAGAGGATCAGCGAGCGGTAGGTCATCTAAATGTTGCACTACAGAAGTGTCAACATAGTCAGCCGGCATGCGGTCGGTTATTTGGTCAACAACCAATGCGGTAATATTATAAGCATATTCGTTATTTTTTGCGGTAATAAACAGAGGAACATATCAACGAACCGTTTGTAAAGACGAGCCAACGCCCTTTATAAACGAATTGGAAAGCGGAATAGGTTTTAATTTGAGCTGATCACAGCATGCGGAAGTGATTAAGTCAAAGTCAAAGTCAAAGTCAAAGTCAAAGTCAAAGCATTTATTCAGTATATGGGCAAATTAAAAATTAGCACTTACACACGTCAAATAACATTAAATAGATCATATTCAAAAAAAAATTAGATATAACAGAAACATAACGCTTTGAATTTACAAAAAAAAAACAAAGGTATTGAGCCATTCAGCTTTCATCTAGACGTCGAACGTCACACTTAAAACACATGTTTAATTCCCCTTATTAATGTAGGGTTGCCAACCGTACCATTACGTGCACCCGCAACCCAGTGCATGTTTCAGTACTTCAGACAATTTTTATCCAAAAAATTGTGAAATAATGAAACATAATAGATAAATAAAACGCAGACTAATTGCAGTACAAATCATGTTCCGAATGGAACTGATTGTCCGACTATCAGCCGCATAATACCGTCGTAACAGGCAACCCTAGATCTGCAAACAAAAGATGAAAACTGATTGACTGTTGAATCTACTGGTGTTTCGGAAGTACTCCCATCAGAGAAGAAACACCAAGAAACTCTATGGGGCTTGTCACTTATTTTAATTCGTTTTTTTTAATTCATATTAAATAAATGTTTAATGTACAATAAGTAATTCTATTATCATACAATTTATATTATATCTTGGAGCTTGGGGCATTCAGGCCAAGCATTTTTGTCATTCATATAGTCATTTATTGTATAGTACGATTTCTTCATTAAATTGGATTTTACAAAGGTTTTAAATCTGCTTATAGACAGTTGATCAATATCTTTAGGAAGTTTATTATAAAATCGTATACAGTTCCCCAGAAAAGAACCACTAACTTTCCACAACCTGAATTGAGGTAGAATTAATCTGTTTTTGTGTCTTGTATTGAAATTATGTACATCGGACCTCTTATCATACTCATTCAAATTTTTGCGTACATACATAATATTTTCATATATATATTGACATGCCACTGTGAGAATTTTAATCTCCTTAAATTTTTCAAGAAGTGAGTCTCGCGACTTCATGGTATATATAGATCGAATAGCTCTTTTTTGTAAAACAAATATAGATTGGATTTCGGCGGCTTTCCCCCACAATAAAATGCCATAGGACATTATACTATGGAAGTAGCTAAAGTAAACCAATCTAGCAGTGGATTCGTCAGTCAAGTTTCTGATTTTACGTACTGCGTATGCAGCGGAGCTCAATCTACCTGCCAGAGCCGATATTTGAGAACCCCATTGTAGTTTTGAATCCAGGGTGATGCCCAAGAATGTAGCGGATTCAACAAATTCTATCGGTACATCGTTTATTAATATCCTGCTATTAATGACACCCTTTCTTACATTTGGCAGCGAGAATTTAATACATTTAGTTTTTTTGGCGTTCAGTAATAAGTTATTGGTTGTAAACCAATTCAAAACCTGTGCGATTGATTTGTTAACATCGTCAAATCCAGGCGCAATCCTATCTATTTTGAATATTAAGGATGTATCATCCGCGAACAAAACAATGTCACATAAGTTTAGCACGAAAGACGGCAAGTCATTAATATAAACTAGAAATAAAAATGGTCCTAAGATCGATCCCTGCGGAACTCCCATTTTTATGAGGGATCCAGATGACCTGACGCCATTGACCTCAACCATCTGTATTCTATTACTGAGGTAGGATGAGACCAGATCAAGTGCTTTTCCGTTAACGCCGTAGTGTTTTAATTTGCAAATTAGCGTTTTGTGACAGACGCAATCAAACGCTTTAGATAAGTCACAGAAAACGCCGATAGCATCTTGTGCTTTCTCCCAGGCATCAAATATATGTTTAAGAAGATCTACTCCAGCATCAGTAGTAGAACGCCCCTTAGATTATTTTGCGAAGCGTTGTCAATCAAACATCTAATCGAGACGTTTTGTTTATGCCCATCTTGAACATTAACTTGAGCGGTTGAAAGTAGAACAGTAGTGCACGACTTACTGCTACTTAACTGTGACTCATCACTACGAGCGTGAGCACAAAGCGATACAATTTTCGCGGGTTCATTGTGAACAGGCGCAGCCGGAGCCGGGTGCGAAAGCGCGCGAGCCGACTCGGGCGCAGAGGCGGGCGCCGTCGGGTACGGACGGCGTGCGGGTGAAGCGGGACGTGCATTACTCAAATGAAGTAATGTATGATGCGATTTATTACAGGTTTTACATTTATAAGTCGAATTGCACTTAGAAGTTGTATGTAACAAACTAAGACAATTCACACATCCATGTTTCGATTTAATGAAATCGAAACGATCTTTCGCGGTAAGCGACCTGAAATTGTTACATTTATATAATTGTTGATGATCCGAACTGTTACATAATGCACAGAAAGAATTATCTACACGCGTCACTGCGAAGGCGTGCGAATTCTGAGAATTACGCGGCAAGCGTTTAGGGCATAGAAATAGGAATAATAAGGTAGTAGAAATGTCAAAAATCGCCAATTACTTACAAAACGCTTGTCGCCACCTCGCCGCGCATTCTCCCCACCCATGCCATCACTACTACATACGCATATATTAAAACGCAGAGCCACGCTCACTTAAACAGCCCCACACTTAAAATTCTGCTCTGTGATTAGTTCTAACACATTCACAAACGCTTGTCTGTGAACTTACCAATGCGTTACACATTCAATTCTGCACTGTGATTAGTTCTAGCACATTCACAAACGGTTGTCTGTGAACTTACTTATACATCGAAAACAGTAATTTATTTCAGGACCAGTTTTCAATTTTCCGGTTAGTAACCGGTACATAACGTTCTTACGATATTTCGTTAGGAGCGCGAGGGTTATAAAAACCTCATTAACAACCTTTGTTTTTACAATTTATTCCGCGAGCCCATGTCACGTGTCTGTCGTTCGATGCAAGACGCACGGTGCGATCCAGCTTGCGTGGAGAAGGAAACGCGTATCTTTATATTTTATTCCAGCCAAATCAGTCAATCAAACAAGCTTCGACATCGTCTGTCTGTCTGTCTGTCTAGTCCCTTTATCGCAGGGACAACAAATTCTTGTTGTTTAAAGAAAAAACAAGTTGAAACTTATATCAAGTACTTGGATCTACGGTAGGTTTTGGGTGAGAACAAAACAAACCCGTAAGTCAAGGCGATCAAAAGATATGACCGTTTAAGTTGCATTTTTGGCATATTTTGCGAATTCACAATGCAATTAAAACATAGAGGATACTAAATTGTTAAACACAATCCAAAATTTCATCGTACCAACGGGATTTGAACCCGCAACCTCCGGAATAACATGTTCCGGTGCTTTGCCAATTAAGCCATGGTGTGAAGTAACGTTACGACGAAATTAGTGGATCGCATTGGTTAAATATAGGATACTTCCCGTTGGCCTAAAATCATGAAATTTGGCATGAAACAAGGTCTAGAGAAAGAAAATCTGAAAACAGTAAAAAATTTGTTTTAAGACCAAACAATAAACGAATTTACTATACCAATATAGATAACTTATTATTTGCGGTTGCAGTGTCCAGGCATCAGTCTAGGGCTCAAACTGCAAAGTTAAGTTTGTCTTTTAACCTACGAGTAGTTTGAGCACTTGGTACGGAAGCCTCGGTGGGCGAGTCCAACTCAACTTAGCTAGTTTTTTTAAAGAACACAATGACCACACTCTTGCTCCACGTCTTAGGAGTTCTCCCCAAAAAGAGGAAGGAATTGAAAATGTGTCATCCAAAGTCTTAAAATTTTTCGCTTTTATAATATTAGTAGGCAGTAGGATTTTATGGTTTTTGTACCGAATTTTGAAAGAAGCTAACCAAGTAATACATTTTCAATAGAAACTGTATCACCCTGTTTAACCATTTAAGGAAATGATTTTCAAAAATAATATTATCTGTATAATTAGTCAAAACAGACATTGATGAATTTTCTACGATTTTCCATTCCAGCCAACATTTCTACAATAAATATAAAACTGATACGAGCATACGTATACCGGTTTTTCGAACGAAACCACTTGAAAACCCTTATTTGCATGTATCGCTCTAAATAGAGGCTGAGGTAAACTAAACTTAAGTAGAACTAAACTTAAAAGAAAAGGTTTTAGGCATGTAAGAGGGAACGCGGGTTGCATTTTTACATACAAATGTATTTGATATTTTGTAGAAATTAATTTTGCTCCAGAAGCATTTTCCAGGGAGGAAACGGGGGAATGCATTTGTATAGAAAAGTGCACCCCGCGTTCCCTCTTAAGGCGTAACCGGTTTGCAAATTTTTCCGGTTACAAAGACCTGATTTATTTGACATATACAGCTAGTGCTGGACAAATCTCAAAACTAAAAAGTTGTCGATATTTCAAATAGCGGGGCGCAATCCTATTTGTTAATATATAATTTTATTATTATTTTTATACTTCAACAGGGTTCAATTATAGCTACGTATACGAACAAATTTTTGCGTAGTAGGTTTATTTGCGACGAAACAGCTGGTTTTTCTTCTTACTTCCTGCAAATAGTGATATTTATTTCGTTTTTAAGTACCATACAATAAGCTGTATCAAGCATTCGAATAGAACATGCAGAGGTAGATATTTTAATTTTATTTCTGGACCATATATAAAATTTGTAATTTTAAATGCTTTATTAAGTTTTTTTATGGTAACAGGACAAGCACGACGCTCGCCTGATGGTAAGCGATGATGTTTACCTATTACAGATATAGCGGCATGCAAAATGCTGGACTCCCAGAATTTTACATGTCACTGCACTGCGCCTGTTACTTTGAGACATAAAAATGTTGAGACTCACATGCCCTGTAATTAATTTCACTGGACACCTTGCCATTTCAACCGAAAAACATTCTTATTTCACGGCTGAAAATTAGTTGGCAAAGTGGTGGTACCGCCCCAGGCGGACTAGCAGAAGTCCTACCACTACAAAATGTAAAATACATACACTTAAATACATACACCACAAAATGTACATACACATAAAATACATACACTACAAAATGTAGCTAAATTAAAAAACAAACATCATACATGTTTATTAAACGATGCATTTATTGTAAGTGTTACTGAACAGTGTATTTATAAATTCAATTATACGTAGTATTATTATCTTTTCTATGATTATACACAAAACATTTAATTTAATTTTGAAAAAAAAACAGGTGCTATGCGATTCATAATTAACCACATAGCGCCTGTCTTCTAGAATTTACTAAATTAAGTAAATATAAAATATAAAAATATAAGCATTCACTAAAAAACTGGCCAAGTGCAAGTGGGACTCGCACTCGTAGGGTTCCGTAACACAGTAGAGTATTCCATAACTTTGATTTTTCGTAACTACAAAAATAACTTTGTTTTTCATAGTTTTTGTATGAAAAACAAAGTTATACTTGCGGTCGCTATATCTCAACAACTGCTGACTGTATCTCGTTCAAACCAATTTTCGTTGAAAGTTTTTATTAAGATCTACAGAATATATTTTTTCTAGATTTTCACTCCCTTACTTTAGAAGTTAGAGGGGGGGGGACACACAATTTACCACTTTAGACGCGTGTATCTTTTAAGTGATTGACTTTGAGAAAAAAAAATTTTTTTTTGTTCCATTTCCATGTATGGGATGCCCCCCCTTAAACGTTTATATTTTTTGATTTTGTACAAAAATCGGAAAGCGGTTCACAGAATACATCTACCTACCAAGTTTCAATTCTGTAGTCTTAATAATTTCGGAATAAAATGGCTGTGACATACGGACGGACAGACAGACAGACAGACAGACAGACATGGCGAATCTATAAGGGTTCCGTTTTTTGCCATTCGGCTACGGAACCCTAAAAATCGACCTTTTTTACACTCACACATACCTACCACTCACACTCAGTCACACAGATTTTTAGTTAAACAGTTTCAGATTGTACAGCCCCATGAAATGAAGAAATTTGTTTAAAAGTTGCCTTTTTTTGGACTTGTTGCACCGCATTTTTGGCAAAGTGATGAAGACGAATATTCATGTACCTCTCCAATACCCATTTTATTAAATGAATGATATGATTATCGAGTGGAGACTGATCATACTAATGATAGTAAATATTTTCAAATATTTTAAGTCCAAGAAAATTACCCATGGTTTTTGTAACATAGTGACGTTTAAATGTTTTTTTTTAATTAACTTATTGTCCGAATACATTTTTCTGAGTAAGGATTCACTTATTTTGCAAATTGTGATGACATCTGCGCTCGGCACAATGAGACATCCGTTTTCTTTCAAATGTAGGAATATAATTTGATCGTTGTTATTACGGACCCTGTTAATGCTGCAATACACGTCTCACACTTAATCTTTTTTAATAAGTTATGAACGACAGACCCTGCTACGTGCACTACCACTTGTGACCCGAACTCAGACATATTACTTACATCGTAACTCGACATCACGTCAATAAAAATAGTTTTAGTGTCAGTATCTTCGTCATTGTTGTCAACATGATATGGAGCCACTGTTTTAATATTTATTTGATCTACAGCTGAAGAACAACTAAGGATTGATATTTTTTCAAGGGCTACACAATTTCCGCTACCAAAATCTTTTAGTTCAACATGTGAAATATTTTTTTTTTTTTATTGACATAAATCATCTCGCTGTGGGTTATTATTAAAACCTCCGTGTGCTCTAATGTGACCAAAAGTGAGTTCGATATGGTCTTGCGATAACTTGTATAAATGTTGTAACTTGTATTGCTGGTAAATAATTAATCTTCTTCTAATTTTCTATAAGTCTAATGTACATTTCGCTTAAACTTTTTGTCTTCGTGAAGAAAGATTGACAAAACAGATTTATAAGACGAGTATGAATGGGCCAGCCGGTAGAGCGGCTTCTATCGGCTGGCCCATTCACACTCGTCTCATAAATCTATTTTGTCTAATCTTTCTTCATCCATCCTCTCTAGATGTCCAAACCATCTAAGCATCCCTTTCCCTATCTTTGTCACTACATCTTCCAGTACACCACAACATTCCCTTATCACGCTGTTCTCCACCTTATCTATCAGAGTCACTCCAATCATACTTCTCAAACTTCTCATTTCTACAGCATTAATTTTACTTTCATACTTTTTCTGCCATACCCAGCATTCACTACCATACATGAGTGTGGGAACCAACACTCCCCTATGTACAGCCAGTCGTGCTTTTTAGACACGTTCATTAATTCCTCAAATTATTATTAATGTTATGTATTAATTTTCATAACTTTAACTTTATAAATAAAAAAACCTTTCGATTTAAACTTTTATTCCCCATTGCACTACCTACCTTAAATACATTTTAGAAACAAAAAATATTGATGATATGTTACATTGAATGTTATAACTATGTATTTGTCTTAGCAAAGAATATCATATTAATATTATAACTATTATTTTCATCGATACATAACAATTTTATCGATAACTATTGACGAAGTATAACCGTACAATCACATCACTAGCTTACGACAAACGCACGCGCGTCGCTTGCGGCCACTCCATGTCATGCTCGCTAATCTTGCGAGCATGACGATATCGTTTGTATCTCATTATATTGTTACGTACGCTTGTACCGCTCTGGATGTTGAAGAACATATGCAGCAATGGTATGCAAAATGACGATAAAACAAATAGATTATTATTCTCGTAGTAAATAATTTGTTCCAGCATATTTAATTAAAAAACAGCATTAGAATTAAAAAAATACACTTATCAGTAAAATGTAATCCTCTTATTTATGTAATTACACGTTGTGGAAGAGTTTCCACAATTAGATATGCTGCAACACACCATTTTTGTAGGTGTTTCACGTCCGCCGTTTCGAACAATACTGACAGCTAATTTTGGGCAGTTTCCGCACAGTTGTGGCTGTCAAGTCACAAGTGCGGCGACAATTTACGTAGAGTATGTGACTTCTAATACCTTATTATTCCTATTTCTATGGTTTAGGGTTATCGTTCACTGAGCGCTGCGACGGCTGGGATGTGGTAGATCTAATATTTTTACTTGACCTTTGAGAAACTCGGTAAGATCCTTATACGAAGGAATCTCCTTGTCTCGTATGTGCATTTCAAATGCTTGTGCGGTTGCGGAATCGATTTTACGTAAAGCCAAATTCAGTAAAATAAAATTTTTTAAATCCGGTATCTTTAAATTATTTAAAGCCGATACAGCAGCATCAAATGATTCGATATATGAATTTAATGAAGCGGAATTATTTGTCGCGTTTTTTATATTAAACAAAATAGACATGTAATAGCTACCTAGGGCCCTTTTGTCTTCATATTTTTTAACTAAACTATCCCAGATAGCTGGGTAATTTTCACCTGAAGGAATAATTCCAGCGAGTATTTTTAAAGCGGAACCGGTCAATTTTCCGGTTAAATATCGAATTCTTTGAGCGTCAGATAAGTCTTGATTTAAATGAATATTTACTTTAAAAGATTCATAAAAGATAGGCCAATTTTCCATCTTTCCATCGAAAGCGGGAATATCTATCGGTGGCAACCTAATCAGTGGGCGGTCACTCTTATCTTCGCTCATGCGTGAAGTTGATTGACTAGAATTTGCAACAATGCGAGACCGTAACCTTTGCATCCTAGAGTAAATATCTTCAAATGCATTTAATCTTTGAAAGTCGGGGATAAAGTCAGGATCTTCTTCTATTTGAAGCTCATTAATGAAGTCTAAATTCTTCATATAATCTTCGCGAATTACATTTAATGTCTCTGACTCAGCCATAAATGTTTCCGAGGAACGAAGATCTGCGGTTACCGGTAATTTCTTAGCACAATCATATAATCTAGTTAAGCGCTGAAATATAGCGTTGTTTTTAGCTTCATAAAGCCGTAATTTAGATGCCATGATATATAGATGTATAGATGGAGTAGGAAATCAACAAGACTCAAACAGAATGTTATGTACTTACAATTTATATATTTGTACGTAATGCAAAAATAAATATACTCGAAAATAATTAATAACTCGTAGTTACAATTTAATCTACTAATAGTTATGTAGGTAGGTAGGTGATTATTTTTAATTAGCGTAACTGTAAATCTAAGACAAATATGACATACGAATGGCGGTTAATAAAAGTAAGGTAATTAATATTTAGTGCGAATGTAATATATATGTAAATAGAATGCGTTTATATATGCGTTGTTAACTAAAAGTGTCACCTTTTTTAAAAGTAGGTAGTAACTAGCGTAAAAGTCTTATTTTAGCGAACCTATAGGGAGGTTTACCCAGGTAAATTGGAAATGCGTTGCGTAGGTTAACAGTATTTCAAACACGATTAGCGTGAGAAATAATTACAAATGAGCGTAATTAGCACGTTATTAGGTAAAATTATCCTAAGAACGGCGCGATGCGATTAAATGACAAGAGAATGAAAATAGCGGGTATGCGCAGATTACGTGTCAAAACTATCGGAGTTTTAACACTAAAAATATGTTATTAGATCACGATATTTTAATGAAATATAGATTCAAATAATCCGGTGAGAAGGCGAACCAGAAATGGTGCGGCTGATATTTAGTGGACTGTATAAGGTTTGCGAGTTAGCGGATGCGAAATACCGAGATCTATAACTTCGGCGAATGAGATGCGGGTGGGTGTGGTAGTATCTAGGTACGGAGTTGTGCAGCTCTGATGCAGTGACCTGCTGATGGCCAGGAGAGGAATCATCCTGCCCTTGGTATATAAAGGTTAGAAAGAATGGGAAGCACGGTAAGGCAAAGGGTACTCACCACGTCTGATTTCTTCTTGTCCTTGGGGGTTCCGAATCCTTGCTCCAGCGGCTTGCTGTATGCACTAGATACACTTACTTGTTGTACTTATATTAAATGTCTAGACACAACACCCAAACGAATGAATGTTATTTTTGCGTTTCTCTCGTATTTTTATGCGGAAATTTAAATTTTCAACGTAGACACGTCGAGAGCGTTGTTCTTCACTTTTTGCGAAACTAAACAATATGGCGCGCGGTCTTAGCCAACCATATCTTCTGTCCCCCTCTATGCGATGCGTGTATGTGAGTAGGAAAAGGATGGGAACATATTGGGATGACCATTTAAGCAACTGCATCAGATACGCGGGAAATATAATACAAAATATTTTATAGGTAGATAATTAGATCCGTAATCTAATTATGGCGCGAACACTAGTCTGCAAGGTATTTATGAATAATATGGGTCTTGTATAGCATTTTCATGTTTACATAAGTTACCTGAAATAAAGATTTATTTATTTATTTATAAAACTTTCATTGGTAGGTATATAGCTAGGATTAGAACCAACAACCGTCGGGCCAGAGTCAGGGCAACTATCCTTTACGCCAAAGGGCAGTCCAATATCACTACGTAAATATTATAAAACAAAGTTCATCACTGCGTCTGTCTGTCTGTTCGCAATAATTTCAATAGTTACTGAACGTATTATCATGCGGTTTTCACCAATAGCCAGAGTGTTTCTGAGGAAGGTTTAGGTGCATAATTCGTTAAGGTTTTGTGTAAATTGATTGAAATATGACGATGATTGTTAATATTTTATATTCGTTGCAACAAACTAATGAAATTGTTGTAGGCATATGTGTTCTAACCCGTGCGAAGCCGGGGCGGGCTGCTAGTTAAATATATAAAGTGTCAATCGCATATCTCATCGCATATCTCGTTGTTTTTTTTTAAATATCAATAAAATCTAAAGTATAATACTTTAGATTTTATTGATATTTAAAAAAAAACAACACACCACATTTGGCCACATTTCGTCCCTGACTGATGATCATCAAAATTCGTAGGGTACTTCCTGAAGTAAAAAAGTAAAAATTGGGAATTTAGAGGAAAAAATATTTTTATAAGCAACTTACAAAAAGAAGTTAAATCCCACCAAAAACAATTTCATGTAAAATGTTGTTAAGACGAGACCATTTTGTGGCTCGCGCTGTCAAAAAGTTATAAGATCTCATGAAGAGCTTCTAACTCTACACGCCCTAACTGTACAAGCTCTACATCTTATTCAAAATATGTGGCTTGGCCATTACGATACATTAAAATGTATGCACTGTTCAATAATGTTCTGTTATACAATATTTATATTTAATGTTAGTAACGACACCCACACCACTTTAACTTCCAAAGCGCATCAAGAAGGAACGCGGGGTGCACTTTGCCATACAAATGTATTCCCCCGTTTCCTCCCTGGAAAATTCTTCTAGCGAAAAAAAAAATCTTCAAAAAGCAAGGTCCGCAAAAAATCATTTTTTTTATGACCAACCAATTGCAAATAGAAATATGACCCTTCAAAAATCTTAAAGAGGAGATTAGAAGGCTTATATTTATTTTTGCAAATGGTTGGTCAAAAAAGGCAAATGATAGGGACGGGACATAGCTACAGCAGACCTTAATTTTGTGTAGAAACAAATTTTACTCTAGAAGCATTTTCCAGGGTGGAAACGGGGGAATACGTTTGTATGGAAAAGTGCACCCCGCGTTCGCTCTTAAGTAATATACAATATTCAGAATGTGCTTATAAGCTTCTCAATTTGATACCAAACACGGTATGATTTAAGAAGAAAAAAATGGTGTAATACAAAATGCCACTTTGTTTTTCCTTTACGTTTATTATAATGTTGTTATTATTGCCTATAAAACTTAAGAGATCAATAAATACCTTTCATTCAAGACCTCATTCATTGATATCGGTCCAGTCGTTTGGCTTTTATGTGGCAATGCTGGTACTAGGACTATTTGTATATACAAATAGTGAGGACTTTCAAACAAATAAAGTTCGTATGTTGTTACATTGTCAAAACAGATAACTTCAACGTCAATAATCAAACAAACATGTGCCGTTCAAGAATTCGTTTATTTTTCCGGGCTTGTTTTAATGAGTGCATATTTCATTGGGTCACTGTTTAGTAGATTCCGTAACCGCCGATACCGCCGAGACCACCGCAGCCGCAGCCGCAAGCGCAGTCACCAGCGATGCGGACGCAGCCAGCAGCGCAGACGGGGCCGGCGTACTCCACGGCACCGATGATGGGGACCTGACCAGCGAGGGCGGTAGCACCGCACACAGGCAGGCAGCCTTCGACGGCCACGTTACCGACACCAGCGCCGCCGTACGCAGCACCGCAGCCGGCACCTCCCAGACCGTAACCACCAGCCAGACCGTAACCTGCACCCAGACCGGCACCACCCAGACCGTAGGCACCACCAAGACCGGCACCACCCAGACCGTAACCTCCGTAACCTAGACCAGGTCCGGCAAGGCACTGGCTGTAGGCATTCTAGAAAAAAAAATAGGGATATTATAGCAAACATGTAACGTTACCAAAAATGTGACGTAGATTCTTATTCTACGTTTTTTTTTAATATCTGATAGGCTAACGTTGAAATGAAATGAAATAATGTAATAATTTATTCTCCATAAATAGATTAAGACCAAGTAAGACCAATTAAGATGATATATTAAGAATAATAGGCCTTCTATTTAGCTCTTGGGTGCGTTGTGAAATTTGACCGCTATACCTGACCTGCAGGGCTAGCAGGCCTTATCCCCGGGGGAAAGACAAATTTAATTCCCTGTTTTTCACCACTGACAGGAGATCAACACAAAAATGTAAACGCTTGGTGAAGTTTAACCCCGGGTTTTGATTTTGTTTCGTATTAAAAAGTTTAATTGTCGAAAAACTTTATTTGTGTTTTGTTTGGTGGAGAAGGCAAATTTTATAATTCTCACAAAATAGTCCCCTAGCCATGCTAGCCCTGCTGGTGGTATACAATGCTGTTGTCGAGGATAATAAATACGCTAAACCTAGAACGGTCTCGACACGAACGACTGTGCTGCCGGAACACCGTAAGGTTATGGCGGCAGATTTTTCCTTGATGGTGGTAAGCTAGTTTTTATGTTACCAAAACTGACTTCACACCGCGAGTCAGTTTCAGTAGCAAGTTTGCGACGTTCATCTCCATATCTCTTAAGATATTCATCAGACCCCAATGAATCATAGAGATATGGAAAAAACTACCCATGTAACGTAATCATTTGAATCGGTGTCGGAGTAATCGCGATACAAACATATAAAAATACTAATTGAGAACCGGAAAAGAAGAGCCGAAGATCGGGCTCAGTGGCGCATCTTGGGAGAGGCCTACGTCCAGCAGTGGACTGACACCGGCTGATGATGATGAATTGAGAACCTTCTCCTTTTTAGAAGTAGGTTGAAAAGGGTAAATTCTCCGGATTATTCATCGTGTTTTAAAGTGATTTTATCAAAAATAATGTTTTGTGGTTGATGTATCAGTGTTACCTGGATCAGGCAAGCCTGGATGCAGAGGAGCAGGAATCCGAAGGAAGACATGTTTGTTAGTTGACTGAAACTTGTATTCAGAATATTGTGTTCCGACCGACAATACACTTTTTATACTGCACCCTATCAGGTTACAAAATAAGCTGCATATGTATGTCAAAGCTATCAGTAAATTGAAAATGTAGTTGAGTAAACAACTTTTATTTGTGACAAATATGTTATAATACGTGTTTGTTTCTATGTTGATAATAGTTTGTTCTACTACCAACATCTCTCTGTTGCAATGATGGACTGTACTGCAGCCTCTTGCTACATAGATAATAACTACCTATAAAAGGTTATTTTAGGTAAATGAAACATTATTCTCAAGTCGTTTGGAATAACAACAATGTCTCCCAAAGCCATCCTCGTCTTCTGCGCTCAGGCCCTTCTGGCTCAAGTAAGTTTCCTAAGATTTTTTAAATAACTTTATTTGACTTCCGATTTAATTATTAGAGTCTGGCTAACGAAAGTAGATACTTGATTTTTTTGCAAACTTTTTATATGACAACACTAAAGTGTTCCCATCGGATATTTACCCTACAAATTGGGGTATTTTAAGCAGAAAGTACTTAGGAACAATTAATTCCAAAAAGGCATTTTTAAAACAAACTTATTTTAAACTTTTTATAAAATGAGTTTTAAAAATTCGTACGTGTGCTAAAATTGTATTCATCGAAAATAAGTATCGTATGTACGTTTTGGATCATTTCAAGAGCAACACTAAGCCTTGGTTGGTAAAGAGTTGGTCTAATAAATAGCTTAATTAATTAGGTACACTATTTACTAGAGAAAAAATTGGCAATTTTATTTTAAAGAAATTAATTTTCGGCTGTTTTCCGAAAGATTTGGTAAAATCAGAATCAGTGTATGGTATCCCTATCTTTGACGCAACAAGATGGCGTGTTGTTGATGTTTGACTTTGGGGCTGCTATGCTGATATTTTTTAATTTTGCCGCGCTTTTTCAGTATCAACTTTCGTTAGCCAGACTCTAAAATGTTAATTTAGATTGCTATTTTTGAGCACCTGGCGATCTAACTAGTAAACCCATTGCTGCTCATTCTTTTACTATAATTACCAAAAATACTACTATATCATAAATGTTCTAAATAAATTTGTGACTGCATTTTATAACCAAGAATCGTTGAGGCAATATAATTGCAGCAAAATATATAGTATATATATATATAGTAAATAAAATATATATATAGTCTGATTCATAGAGATAGCTTGTAGTTTGTACTAACTACATTTGTACAAATTGCAAATTCTGCATCAATTTCTAAAGATAAAAGAGTGAGGTCACGTTATTGCATTTATTTTGCTGTTTATCATAAAACAACGGCAAAATGAACCAATTAAACTCATAAAATGTTGAAATCAGTGTACGTCGGTATTTTAACCAGAGTTTAACAGAGTAACCGCTCTCATAATTATTTACACGTGGGACACGTGATTTATATGCGGGAATGACTCGGATTAAAAATAGGCCAATTGCACCAAAATTTACTGTTTACATCCGCCTTAATTTAGCACTGGGCAATTGCTCGCTCTTCCCAAAAATAAAACCGCTTCTCTTTGCCACCACTCCCGAGATTGAAAGAGGCGCGGGAGAGCAGCTGATGGTCTTCCGTCTAGAAATGCAGGTGTTTCTCAAACATTCGTCCCTAAACATCTGGATTCTGCATCTTTTAAGAGATATCTTTCCGTTTTCCAAACATAAAGGTGCGTACAGACTATGTAACATTTCATGTTATAACATTGTTATTTAACATGTTTCAGATAATGTGCACACGGAATGTTATAAAGCATGTTATAATATATTTATAATATCCGGTATCCACATTATCTGAAACATGTTAAGTAACAACGTTATAACATGTTATGTTACATAGTCTGTAGGTACGCACCCTAAAATATCACCTACCACTTAAAAGATCTATTTGGGTTTACTTTCTCGGTTTAATTTAAAATAAATTAGTAAGGTGAAATTATTCCTTCATTGTAAACCATTTTAAGCTAATTTTTTTTTTTTACAGTCCGCTTTTAGCCAGTGCGCTGCTGGTCTTGGCGGAGCCTACGGTGTTGGTCTCGGCGGAGCCTACGGTGCTGGCCTTTACGGTGCTGGTCTGGGTGGTCTGGGTGGTCTCTACGGCGGTGGTCTGGGTGGTGGCTGCGGTTGTGGTGGTGTCGCCTCCACCGGCGGCGGTCTGGCTGTTGCCAGCGCTTCCCCCATCCCTCCCGTCGGTGTCTCCCTGGTGTCTGAGAACGCTTACGAAGGTGCTTTAGCCGCTGGTGGCAACCTTCCCTTCCTGGGTACCGTCGGTATCGAGGGCGTGCTCCCCACCGCTGGTTCTGGTGCTGTGTCCTACGGCTGCGGTAACGGAGGTGTCGGCATCGCCGAGGCTGGTTCCATCGCCACCGGTATCACCTCTCCCGGTGCCTACCCCCCTTCAGCCGGTATTGCCGGCGCCGGTCTCGCTGGTATCGGCTACGGCGGTTACGGCGCCGGTCTCGGCTACGGTCGTGGAGGTCTGGGCTGCGGCTGCGGATGCGGTGGTCTCTACTGAGTTGATATTCGAAATAATCTTCACTTTCTGTGCCACGAAATTAAACATGCCAAATAATAAACGAATGCAATAAATTTATTCTTTTACTTAACAGTAATCCGTACAGTTAAAAACTTTGAGTATTTATAAACTATTGCGTGTGTTAGTTATCCCTTGTCGCAAAACGTTGTAGGACGCAAACGTGTGACTTCATCAGAAATATTCTTAGCTAGAATTTAAGGAAATCAGTGTAGCCCTTGGAATATCATCAGCTCTTTTCTGATGATGAGAGAATGACAGAAGCTTTTAACGGTGTGATCGATTCGGTATCCCGTTAGACCTAATGGACACACATAGAGACACAACAACTTATAACACACCTTTTTGCGTCAGATGTTATTAACGGTAATGTACGGGACAAAAAACTTTCCCATAATATCTCATCGCAAACTATTAAAGAAAATGTTCATTAGGCAATAAAACATTTATTGTCAAAACAACTTCTCGCAAATTTTATAGTTAATCATAATCATAATCAATCATTTATTTGTCAAACACATATTACATTAATAATTAATTCCGGATCTTATGAAATATTTTGTCAATGTGTTCGGCCTGCACGCAGACGTACAAATATTTATATTTATTCTCTATGCTTAGGTATATAGGTATTAACATTATAATTTTTATTTTGATTTATTGTCTAAATATTCTTTTATGCTATAAAAACATTTGTCCAGCAGCCATTCATTTATCTTAGTATTAAAAACCTTACCTCTAAGTGACTTTATCTCATCTGGCAGTTTATTATAAACTGTGATGCACATATTATACATGTTTCGCTTGTAGATATCTTTATGACAAGGAGGTTGAAATAATAAATGTGTGTACTGCGCTCTTTTTTGTCGTGTCATTACTTTACTACGTTTTTGGAAATAACTTGGATTTTTTTTCACGAAACAACACAATTCCCTGATGTACATACAAGGCAAGGGGAGGATTTTATATTTCCTAAAAAGTGGTTTGCAGCTATCTAAATACCATGCCTTATCTATCACTCTGATACACTTTTTCTGGATTTTAAATGCCCTTTCCGATTTAACGGAGTTGCCCCAGACACTTAACCCATAGTTAAGGACAGACGACACGTACCCATGATAAGCAACTAAGGCTGCTTCTGCCGATATTGTTTGTCGAAGTCTTTTCAGAGCGAAGATAAAGCGACCGAGTTTCGTACAGATCATATTAATATTATGATCTTTCCAATTGAGGTGTTCGTCTAGATATACACCTAAGAATTTAAGACATTTTACCTTATCTACTGTTTGATTTAAATATCGAATGTCAAGTGGTATTTGATGAGTATTATATGAACGAAATTGCATTAATTTAATTTTACATATATTAACACTTAAGTTATTAGAATTGGTCCAATTTATAATATCAGCTAATGCATCGTCTACAATTATATGAGGTGAATCTTTGGTATCACATTTAATAATAATGGTTGTGTCATCTGCAAATAAAATACTCTTGTGAGATGTATTTTTAGGAAGGTCATTAATATATATTAAAAATAGTAAAGGACCTAGGATGCTTCCTTGAGGAACGCCTTTATTATTTATGATAAATTTTGATCGAAACTTTTGTTTTATATATGTGTTTTTATTACTTGTAACTACTTTTGTGACTTCTGTGAATTGTTTCCTATGAACTAAGTAGCTTGTCAACCACTCACAAGCCTTCCCCCTAATGCCACAACAATCTAGTTTGTCCAAAAGTTTATCATGGTCAACAAAGTCAAAGGCTTTTTTTAAATCTAGTAACAGAGATAAAACTACCTTGCCACTATTAAGATGTTTGGTGACGTTTTTGATTAAATTAAAACAAGCCAGTGTCGTTGAGCTTCCTTTCCGAAACCCAAACTGCTCCTTTGCAAGAATGTCATGTTTTGTGAGAAAACTATCGAGCCTACATAACATTGCCTTTTCCAGTATTTTGGACATAATAGGAACTATAGTTATGGGCCGGTAGTTGTTTGGATCCTGCGTGCACCCTGTCTTGAATAGTGGTTTTACTATCGAAGTCTTCAGCTTATCGGGGAATTTCCCTTCCATGAAAGAAAGGTTCACAATATGTGAAAGCGGAAAACATATAATATTGAGCTGAATACTTCAATACTCGGGTCGTAATTTCGTCATAACCACTAGTTTTACTGTTACTAAGCGACATTATAATTTTAAATATTTCGTGAGGTTCTGTGGGTTTAATGAAAATCGTATTTAAGTTCCTATTAATCTTTCTTTCTTCAGTACTACTCGCAGCGGGTTTTTGTATATTAGATATATTAATAAAGAAATCATTAAATACATTACAAATGTCAATAGGATCATCATATGTCATGTCATTGAAATATAATTTATGAATGTCATTTTTTGTTAAGTTATTATTCATAGAAGAAGATATTGTATTCCAAGTAGCTTTGCACTTATTTTTATCATTTTGAATACGCTTTATATTGAAATTTCTTTGTGCTTTCAAAATACATTTCTTATAAATGGAATTTTATTTTTTATAAATGGTTTTATTTTTACTTTTATTATAACCACTTTCTCTACATTTCAAATACAATATACGTTTAGTTCTACTTGGTATTCTTATGCCTCTCGTCAACCAACTAAGCCTAGCTGGTTTATTATTTACTTTCACCTTGATGACAGGAAAACAGAGATCATAGAACAACCTAAATAAACTGTAAAAATTATCGAATGCCACTGATAAACTATTTGCACTATAAACATCTGTAAAGAAGAGGGCAGATATGCATTTACCAAATTTCTCCATATTCTCAACACTATAGTCTCGTCTATATTCAAACCAATGAGTTATAGCTTTTAGTTTATTCCATTTTAGAGTTACCATTTGTGCTGTTTCGTGATCAGATAGCCCCAGTGGAATTATTTCAGATTTTGTATAGCTTGTGTTAGTAGCAATTTGATCCAAACAAGCATTTTGACGGGTTGGCAATGTAATGTGAGCCTGAAAATTATAACTTTCTAATGTATTTAACAGTTCTTTTTTAATTGCTGAATTTTTAATAATATCAATGTTCCAGTCTCCACATAACACAATTTTTTTTCTTTTAAATTCATCAGTAAGGTAATCTAGTAACTTGTCAAGTTTATAGAGAAATATACCTAATTGTGACTTGCTTTGGTCTGGGACCCTGTAAATGCACACAATGATCATATTTAAACCAATTATTTCGATGCCACTACATTCAAAACAATATACTGATTTTATAGAAGGAGGTATGCACAAAGGTTTGGTTAAAAATGTTTTTTTTACCATGATACAGGTTCCGCCTCTACACTTATCACAACAAAAGATATCAGCTAATTTAATATTATTCAGTTTGATATTAGACTCGGCAACCTTCTTTACAAATGTTTCACTAAAACATAATATATCAACCTCCTTGTCACTGCTTGCTAATTCTGTTAAAGCTATTTCAATCATGTCTAATTTACTACAAAGTCCCGCTATATTTTGGTGCAATATTCTTAATAATATAATAATAATAATGTGTTTATTTCAGGCATCTTAAAATTAGCCCATATTAATACATACCTTAGAGACTAACATATATACAATAAACAAATACAAGTAAATAAGACACGTTAAATTCACGACGACGTGTGACGTACGGTCATGGTGTCCGGTATCCGACCTCGAAAGCGTCGAAACTTGACACCCCTCGGCCAGAATTCCTCCGCCATATACGTTTCGAGGGACTTAGCTGGAACCCGCACCACGAAGGAACCGAAGTTGACGTTGTGACGCGACTCCAGCTTTATCACCCTCAGAGATAACTTTGTCTTCAGTTTCACATATTCCGCCACCTCTTTCTCCGTGATGGTATAATGGACGCGGGATATGTACTAATGGACGTTAATGCTCCTTGAATTGAATCTACAGTTAATACATTACTATTGGTTGCGACATTTTCACATACTAAATTAGGAACGAAAACAGATTTTGTTGCAATCATCTATGCCCGTCATATTGACAGCATAATCGTTAGTATATGACCAATCTGATCGTATCTCATTTTGTTTGCCTTGTGATTCATTTAGTATCTTATTAATTTCTGAATTTAATTTATATGTAAGTAATCCCAATTTCGATGATTTTTGCCTATCTACGTATAATTCATTAATTTCTATAAATCTGCAGTTATCAAATTACTTCACAAACATTTTTAATTCATAATTTAATTTTTTGATATATATATATATTTATTTTTTGTGACACATTCAATAGAAAGACTTTACAATTTCTTAATTTACACATTATATTATACAAATTAGTAAGTAGTTTATAGGGATTATTGTCATGTTTTCCTATTGACAATACGACGACATCGTCTTTGGACACCGTTTTAGTAAAATTATCCAAGTTACACAATATCTCATCTGAAGGGGCGTGAGGTTTTACTAATCCTTGTATATTGTAACTTTTACCAAATTTAAAGTTATTTTTATTATTAAGACTTATTGACAAGCCTTTCACTTCTTCATCGCCAATTATATGTATGTTATTTAGTTGTAGTTTTGCTGATTGGTTTTCTGTCATTTTAACAATAGCCCTTTTATCCAATATTTGTTCCTTGTTTCCTCTATATTCATGTTTGTTTTTTTCTATGTCAAGCTTTGAGCTACTTTGTTCAATTGTAAAATCTAGCTTAGTTCTATTTAAGCTGTTTCTAATATTTTTTTGTTTTTTCTTTGGTGTAGTTTTACAAATATCTGTTAATTGATTAATTCGAGTATCGTATGATAATATAGTTTTCTTAAGGGCAGCATTTTCCGAAAGTAGGTTTATGATTTCATTTTCTGCAATCTCTAATCGTTCTTTCAATTCCAAGTTTTGATTTTGTAAGATTTCCGTGCGTTCAAAATTGTCTGATCGAACATTGGGACAGCTTATGTTTAGTTTTGTGTCGCTTATATTAAGGACGATTCTTCAATATCCTCCTCCAACGATAGCGCTTCGAACGAGTTTTCCGTTAAAATATTAACTTTAAATGATTGCTGGGAAGTTAAATTATTCTGATGTGATGATTTTGGTGAATCATGAGATGCCTTATATTCGGTGGTGGGTGTAGGTGACACTTTGAGTGTAGGTAAGGGTGATGCTATGACTGTCTTATGACTGATAGTATTTAACTGCTTTCGTTTTTTATTATGCATAGATTCAATACATTCCCATGAGATTTTCTTCGCTGGTTCCATTAATGTATATAGCTTTTCGGACTTGTTTGCACATCCTATGTGAAGTATATTTCTACAGATAGAACATGTTAAGTACTGTCTGTTCGTTATCAACTGTTTGCATTTAGAACAGATTCTAACCATATTTGCGTTTTGCGAGTGCAAAAAGATGATGTGCTTTAGAGATTCGAACTTTGTACCTGTGGTTTGTTAAAGCAACGTTTGCAACCGCTAGTCCACAAAGCTGTTCAGCAACGAAGCGAAAATTTGTAACGCTCTGCGCTCAAAATGGATTTTAATAAATGCTTTGTGCTTATCGGTCGTTTCCGTTATCGTAACTTTGCACACGGCACTAGACGACTCACGCGCAAAAACTGTTCACTGTGTTCAATTTAAAACGACATTTTTACGTGGATTTTTGAATAATTTAGCACTAAATTCAAACTTTCAAATGTATTTAATTTCACAGAAAAACTTATTATTACTGTATTTATTGACAGGTAAATTTTTATTCTACTATTATTAACTTTTTGAGCACTTTTGAGAATTTTAATAACTGATAAAAATTATACGTGACTGCTCAGTTACGCGCTTCGAGCGTATCTCTCGAAGTTAGTGGGTAGTTTTATTTTCTTAGCCAAATTCACAGCATAAAAAATTGAGTAAAAAATTTCGAAGCTGCTCGTTTCTGGCACTTAGTCAGCCGCTGCCGCGGCACGCTCGCTTCGCTCGCTCGGCCGCGCGATGTCGGGGTCGAAATTCTAACCTAACCCACTATACTCTTAATCTAACCTATTTAATGTAAATTAATTTCATCATCATCATCATAATCAACGTCATAATCAGCTTATGTCTGTCCACTAATGTATATAGGTCTCATTAACTAAATTAACTTGATCTACTTTAACTTATTTAGCATCATTTATTACTCTATTAGTTGATTGTGTGAAGTGACAATTTGGACAACAATATTTTTGAATACCTATAATATTTACCAAAATAAAACATTTGCTAAGTATAACTAGTAGTGTGAGAACAGTAGACCTCGCTTGACCTTATAAAAATTGAAATCTGTCCATATATAACGCTACAGCATACTTCACTCCCTTTTTTCCCTCCATTCCCCCTTTCTTAGTTTTTTTGTCACCACATCTTATGTAGAATGAAGTCCATAATGTGCCTCTCAAATTTCATTGAATTGCGTTGATATATGACGCTACAGCAAACTTCCTTCTTTTTTCGCTTGAAACATAGGACGAGGAAATTCGACTAAAGTGAAACGTGAATAACAGCCGGTATATAACAGATTATTTATTGTCATATATTTGCATTATTGCTATTGATAAGTCCATATTTTCGCATTGTCACGCATGTTCGCATTTTTTTTATAATCCACCGCCTTCCATTTGTTTGTTATCCTTTCCGTGTATGTTTGTCTGGAAGAGATCGCTTTAAGTAATAAGACCGTCCATTGACGTCCATTGACGTTATTAGTTTTTAATTTGCTTGTTCCTAAGTACTTTCTCTTTTGTAAGTAATGTTCAATAAAGTGAACATCTTCTATCTATGTAACGTGATTTTCACTCACTGAAACTTTGCACTTATCAAGGACCGATGACAATGCAATAATTTGAATAGTTTGTTCTATTAACCTTACCCAGAATCATCGGGAATCGCGATATTTTCAATCCCCTTAGTGTCTTTGTTTTAAGTATCAAAGCACGTGCTCGTTACCTTAGAACTCAAGACAACGGAACTTCTTCAATAAATGCCAGCAAATTGTGTCACCTTAAAATTCCATCATTTAGTAACCGACTAGATAAATTCTTGTTTTGTATATATTTATATATCTGCATAGATATAAACACCTCAATATTGGTCTGAACAATTACTAGCGGGGCATTTGAAGTCGGTTTTTTCGTTTCTTAAACGAATAAAACGCTGTCATCATCATCATCAAACTGTCATTAATACTGTGTTCTTTAAAATTCTTCATAAAATTCACCCGGGAGCTGGAAGTCTCTAAATTGATATCTATGCGTCCTGTCATCGCAAACGTCTAGTAGAGGGAGATGCAGCTAGACAGTTGTATGCTTGCATCTCTGTTCATTACGACAAACATCGGTCGAAATTCATCGCTATTCATGTAAAAACTACCGGCCCAGGGCTAACTCTGCAGTGAACTTTTCAAACTCAAAAACTCGGCTGCCGAAATTGCATTGCCTTTGCTAATTGGTAAGAAGAACCTTCTGTAGTTCAACTTTAAACTGATTGACAAGTGCTTATTTAGAAGCCTCCATCACATCCTGGAATTAATTTTGTGTAGACTCCATTTAGAAAGTTTTTGTGTGAACGACGTTTACTGTGATCACTGTGATCTCTGGAATACTTATTTAAGATAGATTTTAGTGCACAGATAGATTAGAAGTTATGTCTTAAGAGGGAATGCTGGGTGCACTTTTCCATACAAGTGTATGCCCCCGTTGCTGCTGCCCTACGCTGCTACGCCCCACCCATTTTCTTTTTTGACCAACCGATTGCAAATAGAAATATGACCCATCGGTACGATGAAATTTTGGATTGTGTTTAACAATTTAGAAATATGACCCTTTAAAAATCTTAAAGAGGATATTAGAATGTTTATATGTCTTTTTGCAATTGGTTGGTCAAATAAAGCAAATGATAGCTACAGCAGCCCTTGATTTTTTGTAGAAACAAATTTTGCTCTAGAAGAATTTTCCAGGGACGAAACGGGGGAATTCATTTGTATGGCAAATTGCACCCCGCGTTCGTTCTTAATTAACAGTGCTACAAACGTATAAATGCTATAAAAGTTAGGTACGTCTTATTATAATCATTCTATTCAGCTTCAAGTTATAAGCGCTGTATCATAATTAAATATAAACTATATATTCAATAGTATTGAGATTTCGTTAAGTTAGATGAAGCAAATAAAAATATTTCATTATTTTTGCATTTGTTTATTCATCATCGTGAGTATGTTGTTCCGTTGAGCAAATGTAAGTTTAAAAAGCAACTCAGTAGAGACCACCGCAGCCGCAGCCGCAGCCTCCGCGACCGTAGCCGATACCACCGAGACCGGCGCCGTAGCCACCGTAGCCGATACCAGCGAGACCAGCGCCGGCGATACCGGTTGAAGGGGGGTAGGCACCGGGAGAGGTGATACCGGTGGCGATGGAACCAGCCTCGGCGATGCCGACACCTCCGTTACCGCAGCCGTAGGACACAGCACCAGAACCAGCGGTGGGGAGCACGCCCTCGATACCGACTGTACCCAGGAAGGGGAGGTTGCCACCAGCGGCGAGACGACCTTCGTAAGCGTTCTCAGACACCAGAGAGACACCGACGGGAGGGATGGGGGAAGCGCTGGCGACAGCCAGACCGCCGCCGGTGGAGGCGACACCACCACAACCACAGCCACCACCCAGACCAGCGCCGTACGCACCGTAGCCTCCGATACCGGCACCAAGACCGTTCCAGCCACCGTTCCAGCCACCGAGACCAGCACCGTAGACTCCGCCAAGACCAGCAGCGCACTGGCTAAAAGCGGACTAAAACAAAGAAGAAAAGTTTATCAATTATTTTGTAGGTATATTAAATACCAATAACAAGACAAAGTTCCGTGTAATTGTGCTAAGTAGAATCAGACGCTTAGTCATCTACATGACCCGAAGTTGCCCTCGTAAAACTCGTTTAGAACTATTTGTATTTCAAGCGTTTTATATAATTTACTAAGAATATCTACTGGTGAAACTTGTTTTTACTTAATTATAAATATTATAAACTCAAATTCGAAATTTTAAACCACCTCTAATCTAAGTATGAATTGTTCATTGAGTCCAATAAGCCTAAACACGCCCTCTCTGCTGTAAGTTGGTAATGATTTAAATTTGTAATAAAGAGTGTTACTATAGTGGTGGATATCCTCGCTTTAGCATCAGGTCATAGCATTGCCACCATGACAATGTATGTAGAATCAATACCAATAAAAATACCGATCAAAATGAACTCCAACACGACACAATAATAGCAGACATCTGCTATTATTTTAAAGAGTATTCTAGTATGCTGGATATCCTGGCTACAGCATCAGACCAGGAATTCTATAATCTTGCATAGTTACGTAGCAAAAACAAATTAGTGCTGTACGTGTTTCTTTAGAGCCACAGTAATATGCTGAGCCCAACCCTATTCCAACGGCAACGTTCACGTCAGCGATTTTGATATTAAAATAATATGTATTTTATTCTTATTTTGCTAGCTTTAGCAAGATTGTTATTATTATTTGTAAATTTGGTCGTTGGAATAAACTATAAATCAATCAATCATGCATAGGTGTTTCAAATTTTAGGTCACACATATGAAAACTCATCTAGTTTGAGGTAGTCCCAAACTATTAGGTGGGCCAACTTGTTTGCCTATAATTCAATGGAGAGCACAATTTAATGGAAGCTAACATACCTGGGCCAGGAGAGCCTGGGCGCAGAAGAGAAGGATGGCCTTGGGAGACATGTTGATGTTATTGCTGCGAGGAGGTTCTCGAGAATAATACTCAAAGCAACAAGTGTTTCCTTATATGCTCTAATTCTCAGAAATGTGGTGAAATTTGTAAGAATTATGTCGACATTTCAATTGGTTACAGTTGAACTACTCATAGGTAATAGTATTATCTCTTTTTGAACGTGTTTGTCCTACAAATTTAGTAAACAAAATAATATGTTACACAACTTTAGCACGTGGTTGACTTATTTACACTCCTAGTGGAATCTTTTGAAACTTGATAAAGGCAACGAGAAGGGTATAAAAACTATTAGTGTCTTATAAAATGTATTCTTGTAACTCATTCAGTTAAGAGAACATACAACAATGTCTTCCTTCGGATTCCTCCTCATCTGCATCCAGGCTTGCCTGATCCAGGTATAGTTTTAAAATATTAACTTGGTTATTTGATTCCATCGTTTTTCATATAATTTTTAAAATAATATGAGTATTTAAAATTGTTTACAAAACTAATAGAACCGACTTCAAATGTCTCGCTAGTCATTTTCAGTACCAGGTTTGAGTCGTTTATTACCATATATCTAGAGATACTAAACATATCTCGATTAAATTTAAATGGACTGGACCTGGGAATTATTTTGAAACAAAAAAGAATTTTCTAAATTGGTTCAGGCGTCATCGAGTGAAAAAAACATTAAATACATTAAAAAAATTAAAGACAAAGATTGGACGAATTGAGAACCTCCTTCTTTTTTGTGAAATTCGGTAAAAATATTCAACTAAAATAGAATTTTGTTTATATTAATCCAAATTTAAATTATTGCTGACGTATAGCCTATTCTTCTATTATAATTAAACATGTATTTATTGGAATAATATTAATGTACAAGTATTTTACATCGAATTTAGATAAACTACCAAACTAGCCAAGCTGTGTTTACTATAATCTTCCTATTTCTTACAGAATGCTTACAGCCAGTGCCTTGCCGGACCTGGTCTAGGTTACGGAGGTTACGGTCTGGGTGGTGCCGGTCTGGGTGGTTACGGTCTGGCTGGTGGTTACGGTCTGGGTGGAGGTTACGGTCTGGCTGGTGGTTACGGTCTGGGTGGTGCCGGCTGCGGTGCTGCGTACGGCGGCGCTGGTGTCGGTAACGTGGCCGTCGAAGGCTGCCTGCCCGTGTGCGGTGCCACCGCCCTCGCCGGTCAGGTCCCCATCATCGGTGCTGTGGACTACGCTGGTCCCGTCTGCGCTTCTGGTTGCGTCTCCATTGTCGGTGACTGCGCTTGCGGCTGCGGCTGCGGTGGTCTCGGCGGCTACGGCGGTATCGGCGGCTACGGCATCTACTAAACAACGACCCAATAAATATTTACTAATGAAGCAAACCTGGAAAAATAAAACAAACTCTTGATTGGCACATGTGTTGTATGATTTTTTTCCCTCTGTATTTTTCCGCCACAATCTATCCTATGAAATTCCATAACTGAGTCAGTTCTCGATTGGTATCACAACTAACATGCATTAAACCAGGTGGTGTTCATTAAAGGAAAAAGTATTTTCATGACTTATTGATGACTTATTGATTGTATAGTACCTATTATTTGGTGTCAAATGCAAATATCAATAGATAAGAAACACTCATTACTGCAGACTAATATTAAAATGTAGAGTCCTGACTGACTGACTGACTACTATTATCAACGCAAAGCCAAAACAGCTGGTCCTAGAGACATGAAATTTGAAGAGTGTGTTCTTTGTGAAGTATAGGTATCCACTATGAAAGGGTTTTTAGGGTTCCGTAGCCGAATGGCAAAAAATGGAACCCTTATAGATTCGCCATGTCTGTCTGTCTGTCTGTCCGTCCGTATGTCACAGCCATTTTATTCCGAAACTATTCAGACTACAGAATTGAAACTTGGTAGATAGATGTATTCTGTGAACCGCTTTCCGATTTTTATACAAAAATAAAAAATATAAAAAAATATACTTCTACACTTATACTACTAATACTATATACTTATACTATACTTATATACTTTTATCCCATACATGGAACTAGAACAAAAAAAAATTTTTTTCGTCAAACCTATACGTGTAGGGTATCTATGGATAGGTCTTTAAAAATGATATTGAGGTTTCTAAAATCATTTTATCTCAAAGTCAATCATTTCAAAGATAGGCGCGTCTAAAGTGGTAAAATGTGTCCCCCCCCCCCCCCCCCTCTAACTTCTAAAGTAAGGGAGTGAAAAATCTGGTAAAAATATATTCTGTAGATCTCAATAAAAACTTTCAACGAAAACTGGTTTGAACGAGATACAGTCAGCAGTTGTTGAGATATAGCGACCGCAAGTATAACTTTGTTTTTCATACAAACACTATGAAAAACAAAGTTATTTTTGTAGTTGCGAAAAATCAAAGTTATTGAATACTCTACTGTGTTACGGAACCCTACGAGTGCGAGTCCGACTTGCACTTGGCCAGTTTATTCATAATTCCCAACCCTTTGATAGGCGGGCGTTTGACTACTATTTCGCCTGATGGTAAGCGTGGATGTAGTCAAAAGAATAGTTAACACGCTAGGCTTAGAATCACAGCCTAGAATGGTCTGTCTAGTGGTGGCAAATTTTCAACTTGATGGTGGTATACTACTTTTTAACCGACTTCAAAAAAAGGAGGAGGTTTCTCAATTCGCCCGTATATATGCTTTTTTTTAATGTTCGTTCGCGGATAACTTCGTCGTTTATGAACCGATTTTGATTTTTTTTTTTTGTTGGAAAGGAGATATCTCAAGTGTGGTACCGTGGTAATTTTATCGAGGTCTGATTAGTATCTCCAGTGATATGGAGATAAACACCTCAAAATTGGTACTGAAAATTAATAGTGTGGCATTGAAGTCGGTTCTTTTTAGTTTTTAAACGATATTATTGGTAGCAGTATCAGTCAGGTGGAACATCGATATAATATGCACCTGTGCTCGAACACTCCTCGCTAAGAAGTCTAGCCATCAATCCTTAACGCTAATAGGCCTCGACAACGGGGCTATAAGCAAGGTATTGCCTATACTTTTCCCGGAGATGTAGTTTGTCGAATAGTGTTTGTACTCAGTCTAGAAAATGAGAGCCTCACAGCGGCTTTTTCGAACGAATCACCAGTAAAGAACACCTCGTCTCCCGGTTTGAACAAGCTTGCCTCCTGACCTCTGTCGACGACTACGCCAGCTCTATTATTAGCCCAAAATCTTTGGCTCTGTTTCAACGAGCGGATTCGATGAACGTTCGTTCGTTGTTAGGGTTCCGTACCTCAAAAGGTAAAAAAAGGAACCCTTATAAGATCACTTTCTTGTCCGTCTGTCTGTCTGTCTGTCTGTCCGTTTGTCCGTGTGTCACCACTGATTTTCTCAGAAACGGGTAGACCTATCAAGTTGAAATTTATACCTGATACTGGAGTCTATAGTCCCTATTGGGTGTATAAAAATCAAGGTCTTGAGTCAACACAAAAAAGGTGTGGGCAAATTTAGATTTCCGTGAAAACTTGTTAGTACCTAAATGTACCTTAATTTTCAACTTTTTTTATTTTTAGGAATTTTTCCTTGACTTGTGCTGTAAGACCTTGCTTTTGACCAAAATTGATAATTCTAGGTCAACCGGAAGTACCCTATAGGCATATACGTAGTATTATTATCTTTTCTGTGCTATAGGTTTTGGGTCAAAAACCTATAGGGTACTTCCCGTTACCCTAGAATCATGAAATTTGGCAAGAAGCAAGGTCTTACAGCACAAATTAAGGAAAAAATCCAAAAAATAAGAAAAAGTTGAAAATTAAAGGGTGCCCCCATACAAACATAGTTTGCGCTAATTAAGGTAGACCTCTGAGTTATATTAGTGCTGATACAACTAGTCTAGCTTAATTGGTACACACTGTTCTGTTGATGCGTTGCCGCCCTTTGAGGAGTTTCTGGATCTCCTTTTTCGATCCCATCAGACCCCAAGATCTCATTCTATAGCTAGATGGGAAGATTGCGGCGGGCAGGTCATTCTACATCTTACATGCCCACGCACACGCCGTAAAAATCCTCAGTTAATACGGGTAGTGCGAGACGTCCAAGTCTGTAAGATGGGAAAGTCAGCTTTATGACGGTGCCGAGCAGTACGATCAAAGAATAGCGATGGTGGAATCAGGTCAAAAAGCTCTTTAGAGCATTCCCTATTACAGAGAAAGTTAAAGATGGACTGCGCACCGACGTCTTTACGGAGGCTGAGTTGCTCCAATTTTTCACAGAGCTCGGGATCGTCGATAATTCAAGGGCCCCAGCTTCACTGTAAAGAGGCAAGAGGCTGAAGCTCAGAGCGGCGTTCCAGAGGTATGAGCAATATTTAATGTGTGGCCAAACTTGTGCTTTGTAAAGCACAAGCCGTTGATGTGGTGTGAAATAACGCTTCGCTCTGTTAAGCACAACGTAGCCAGCTTAGTTTTGATCAGGTTCACCGCTACCGCTTTATTTTCGACTGGGATGTCTTTCTCCTAGAGTTTTGGCAAGTTGACTTCGTCGGCGATCAGCAATTATTTCTAGAAGCCGACGGCCCTCATGGTCCTCAGTAAAATTTTAGCCATGGCTGATGCTGCCGCGGCAATGAGCACTCCAAGAATAATGTAGTATATGATGTGTGGTATGGTGAGTTCCGTAACCACATTATTCAAAAATAAAAACCAAACCAATTAGATACTTAATTAAAACTTGATTTTCTAATCTTTACTCTAATCTAATCTTTACTAGAAAATAAAAGAACCTTGCTTGATATGATGCCTTTACATAACGTCTGTAATAATCAAATACACAGCAAAGAAATAAGTAACTAGATTTTATTATTTTCTTTTCTGCTCCACCAAACAACATTTTAGAAAATCAGTGTCTGAAGTCTTATCTAACAACGGCCAGTAGGAATACACACACACACACACACACACGCGCGCGCGCGCGCACGCGCGCACACACAAACCTATAATATACATATACCTATATATACACATATATATATATACTAGCAGCCCGCCCCGGCTTCGCACGGGTAGAACATATTTGCATCAGGTTGTTGCATCGAATATAAAATATTAACATATTTAACAATCATCGTCATATTTCAACCAATTTACACAAAACCTTAACGAATTATGCACCTAAGACCTAAACTTTCCTCATAAATACACTGGCTATTGGTGAAAACCGCATGATAATCCGTTCAGATGCTATTGAGATTATTGCGAACAGACAGACAGACGCAGTGATGGACATTGTTTTATAATACTTACGTAGTCATATTGGTCGGCCCTTTGGCGTAAAGGATACCCAACTAGCAAAATCCTCTGAGTGGTTCTCAAGAGTTCTTCTCTTCAAGAGTTCTGAGTGGTCTCTTATCTGTTTTCGTCATTGCTATCGCTCCTATATTAGTCTCTGACAAGCCGTTACAGGCTCTAATACGTTTGATCTTAATACCTTGTCTTAATTATGCATATAAGATAATTTTACAGTGCCGTTGTAAGCCACTCTCCTAAAAAAGCATTTTTAAGACTGCAGCATTTTGAAGATCACACTTGAGATCTAATATCCACATTTTCTAAGCTCATTTAATTATATTACATATTTTCTAAATGCTATTGTAAGAATGTTAGACTAATATCAGCATTTAATTAGAGTACTTAAAACGTGTACATTTTGATCTTATTCAAAACTATTATAAGATCAACAGCAGTGGATAGGCACGGTATTAGAGTGATATAGAATCATCATACTTACAATAGAGAAAACGATTCTAATTTAAGAATGTTTGATCTTAAATAAAATTTGTGACTAAAATTATAAGAATAAAATTTGATGTATTATTATACTCGTATTTCACTTAAAGTATTTTAGTGTGGTCACATAAAATACTATTTCACATCCCAAACGTTCACTCTTAAATTAAAATAATGTTTTATGTCAATTTAAAGAACTCTAATTTATTCCAACATGACTCCATGTTGGAATTAATTAGATTACTTCTAAATGGTCTTACAATAGTCTTATAGTGATTCTAATAAATGCAATACTAATGGCGACGCTTTTAATACAAATAAAATAATTAAACAAGAATACTAAATACTATATTTTGATGAGGCGCACGAGTTGTGAAGCGTAAACTAGGGTCTACTTTACAGTAAATAATATTTTCCAATACTAATACTTACCGAAAAGCATTAAACGAAACACTTGTGAATAATGGTACGGTTATTACAATATAATTATTAAATACCTTTGTCCTTACAGTTTTCGATTTCTTTTTTGTTAGTTGTAACTTTCAAACAAACAGTATCTATACCAACAGTTTTTTTACGATTGTGTTTCGTCTTAATATAAATCAAAATAAGCTTTTTTACGCTCACAGTACTCTAACGTTAAAGCAATGTAAGCCTACGAACGCTTAAATTAGTTTTAGTAAGATTAATTTAAGTGCAAACAACATTCAATAAGACTGATATTAGAAAGATATGAGCAAAATACGCTTATAAATGGTGCCCAAATACAGGCTTATACGACGATGTAAGAATGGTATAAGAGCAAGAAATAGTGGTCTAGAGATTGTTTTAAGTGTAGTTTTTGCTGGTTGGGTAGTTACCCTGATTCTGACCCGAGGTTATCGGTATCGAGGGATCGGTTCGGTTCAGACACACAGATACACACGTTAAACGTATATTACCCCTACATTTTGCGTCGGGGAACGCCATAAGGTTACGGCGGCAGATGTTCTCCTTGGTGGTAAGCTACTTCTTGGTAGATTTAATGATCCCACTACCACTGTACGAAAACTCATGATTCATGAATGCACATAAAACTTTCATTGGTAGGTATATAGCTAGGATTAGAACGACCGTCGGGTCAGAATCAGGCTAACTATCCTTTATGCCAAAGGGCCGTCCAATATCACTACGTAAGTATTATAAAACAAAGTTCATCACTGCGTCTGTCTGTCTGTTCGCAATAATCTCAATAGCTACTGAACGGATTATCATGCGGTTTTCACCAATAGCCAGAGTGTTTATGAGGAAGGTTTAGGTGCATAATTCGTTAAGGTTTTGTGTAAATTGGATGAAATATGACGATGGTTGTTAAATATGTTCATATTTTATATTCGATGCAACAAACTGATGCAAATTTTGTAGGCATATAGCAGCCCGACCCGTACGAAGCCGGGGCGGGCTGCTAGTCTCTTATCTAATACTAGCAGCCCGCCCCGGCTTCGCACGGGTAGAACATACATGCCTACAAAATTTGCATCAGTTTGTTGCATCAAATATAAAATATTAACATATTTAACAATCATCGTCATATGTCAACCAATTTACACAAAACCTTAACGAATTATGCACCTAAGACTTAAACCTTCCTCATAAACACTCTGGCTATTGGTAAAAACCGCATGATAATCTGTTCAGAAGCTATTGAGAACAAACAGACAGACGCAGTGATGGACATTGTTTTATAACACTTACGTAGTGATATTGGACGGCCCTTAGGCATAAAGGATAGTTACCCTGATTCTGACCCAAGGGTCGTTGGTTTTAATCCTAGCTATATAACCTACCAATGAAAGTTTTATGTGTATTCATGAATCATGGGTTTTCGTGGGATCATTAAATCTACCAATAATTAAGATAGTTTAAAAACTAAAACAACTGACTTCAATGCCCCATCGAGTCAATTTCAGTAGCAAGTTTGAGACGTTTATCGTCATATCTCTGAAGGTACTTGTCACATCTCAATGAAATTACAATGGGACCACCTCGAAAACGTACCCTACCGATTACAAAAATAATCATTCGAATCGGTTTACAATTGACGGAGTAATCCCGTAACATACACACACCAAAAAGAAAGAAAAAAAACGGTCGTATTGAGAAACCTCCTCCTTTTTTTGAAGTCGGTTATAAAAGAAACATACAGACGAATTGAGAACCTCCTTCTTTTTGTAAGTGGGTTGAAAAGTAGGTTACCACCAGAAGAACATCTGCCGCCGTAACCTTACGGGTACGGCGTTCCCCGACGCAAAAAGTAGGGGTATTATACGTTTAACGTGTGTATCTGTGTGTCTGTCTGTAGCATCTGAGCACCCAACCGGATGAACCGATTTTGATTTTATTATTGATAGTTTTTTTTTTATAGATGTCTTCATCGAGAGTGTTCTTAGCTTTGATTCATGAAAATTCGTTCAATCGTTATAAAACTGTGAGCTTTAATCAACTTTCATAGGCCTGACCAATTCGAAAATCTTCTTCTTCAACGATATTGTAAGAACATGGAAGCATTGACCTGATGCTGGGACATCTCCTAGACTCTACAGAATACTCAAATCCTCACCAACTTACAGCTCAGATTTTTAATGTCGTGTTTAGAGTCATTGGAATGCTTTTAATGAAAATATTATACATAGATCAGTCGGGGTGGTTTAAAATATTATCTTCTAATATATAAAATTCTCGTGTCACAGTTTTCGTTGCCATACTCCTCCGAAATGGCTTGACCGATTTTGATGATTTTTTTTGTGCTTATCCGGTATCTATGAGAATCGGCCAAAATCTATTTTTCATCCCCCTAAATGTTAGGGGTAGTCCACACCAAAATACAAATACATACAATCCTCAATTTTCACCCTTCTACGATCAACCCTTATTTTTTAATAGCCATTTATTTATATGGCAAAACAACGTTTGCCGGGTCAGCTAGTATTATATATATATATATCATTATTATTTTATACAATAGATCATATTATTATACTATATTGACTTCAAATTGATTGCGATCGGTGGGGATCTACAGAAAAGCTAGCCTTATTAATATTTTCGTAGTAACTATCCCCCTTTTTCTATCGGACAACCAGACGTACCGATGTGCGCCATCGATTTATGATGGACATTCCATCTACCCGCACAAAACGTTTCGATTCATCATTTATCATACGTGCTGCCAAGGAATAGAATTCCTTGCCGGTATCTGTGTTTCCCAGTAACTATAACCCGGGGGTCTTCAAATCGCGAGTGAACAGGTATCTTCTAGGTAAGCGTGCTACATCGTCGATCGCATCGTCACTTAACATCAGGTGAGGTAGTGGTCAAACGCTTACTTATCCAGTATAAAAAAAAAAAACCTATTCTGTGGTTTCACTGCAAATATTTTATTAATTTTGCGATGCGTGTATGTGAAATTCGTGATATCTTCTAGAGTTTTCATTTGAATTATATACTGTAAAGGACAATTTTAATCTATAATATGTGGCCAAGCTAATTATTATAAATGTAATTATTTGGATAAGGATTAATACTATATACTTGAAAATAGCCTTGGAAGTTATGTAATATTTATTAACAAAAATTTTAAAATTAAAATGGTTACTGTGAGTCAACCTTAAGAGATAGACATATGTTGTCGCGGACTTTTTTGTAGGTCTTATTAAGTTGTACAACTCTTGCATAGAAAATATTCTTCTATCTATTTTCAATTAAGCAGCGTTCGTAAGAAACGTGTTTATTCGAACGTTTTTTTGCCGACTTAGGTTGCAAATTAGGTCTCCACGAATGTACCTTTGATTTAAACGGAATAATACTCGTATATACCCTTTTTTCATTCCGAAAGTCTATTCTATGTATTAGTGAAAGAATTTTTTAAATCGGTTCAGTAGTTTTTGAGCCAAATCATTACAAACATACAAAAATACAAATGTTCTCTCTTTATAATATTAGTATAGATATAGCTATAAGAATCTTTGTCCTGACATACTGACTGACTCACTGACAGACAACGCACAGCCTAAACCGCTGGTCGTAGAGACTTGAAATTTGGAGGGTATATTATGGTATGGTATTTGTCTTAGTACGTAGAGGTGTACTAAGAAAGGATTTTTCAAAATGCACCCCTTACGGGGATGAAATGGGGGTTCAAAGTTTGTATGGAGAAACAAGATTAGATAGTCTTTTCTATCCGAAACTCCACACAAGTGCTTCAGTACAAAAATAAGTAAATACGTATTTCAGATTTATTTTAAATTCCACCCCTAAGAGGGTGAAATGGGGTAACAAAGTGTGAAAATCAATATTTTTTCGGATTGCGCTGAAATATGGCATGCAGATAGTTATTACAAAGTTAGTTACCTCTGAAAAAGGATTTTTCAAAATTCACCCTTGAAAGGGATGAAACGGGGTTCAAAGTTTGTATGGAGAAACAAGATTAGATAGTCTTTTCTATTCGAAACTTCATACAAGTGCTCAAGTAAAAACATAGGTAAATACGTGTTTCAGTTTTTTTTTAAATCCACCCCTATGACGGTGAAATGGGGGTAATAAAGTGTGAAAATCAATATTGCGCTGAAATTTGGCATGCACATAGTTATTACGAAGTTAGTTCACTCTGAGTAAGATTTTTGTTTTCAAAATTCACCCCTGAAGGGGATGAAACGGGGGTTCAAAGTGTGTATGGAGAAACAAGATTAGATAGTATTTTCTATTCGAAACTTCATACACGTGCTCCAGTAAAAAAATAAGGAAATACTTGTTTCAGGTTATTTTTTAATTACACCCCTAAGAAGGTGAAATAATAATATAATAAAAAAATAAATTTATTCTGTTTTTAGTATTTTTTGTTATAGCGGCAATATAAATACATCATCTGTGAATATTTCAACTGTCTAACTATCGCGGTTCATGAGATACAGCCTGGTGACAGACAGACAGTCAGACAGACAGACAGACAGACGGACAGCGGAGTCTTAGTAATAGGGTCCCGTTTGACCCTTTGGGTACGGAACCCTAAAAAAGGGCTCTTTTTTTGCGTGGGTTGAGAATGAGGGTACTACTACTACTACATATCGTTATAAGATTACCGATACAAATTCTTTGGTATCAATGTTTTGGACTTAAGAAGCCGTTTGATGTACCTTCTAAGTAAAAAAGTATTGGATATTATGTTTCTTTGAAGTGTTACACACTTTATATTTTTGTAAATTGTTAAACACAATCCAAAATTTCATCGTACCGACGGGACTTGAACCCGCAACCTCCGGAATAACATGTTCCGGTGCTTTGCCAATTAAGCAACGGTGCGAAGTATCGTTACGACGAAATTAGTGGATTGCATTTGTTAACCCAATTATGCTTAATTGGCAAAGCACCGGAACATGTTATTCCGGAGGTTGCGGGTTCAAGTCCCGTCGGTACGATGAAATTTTGGATTGTGTTTAACAATTTACAAGTATTGGATATTTTGTACAAGTTTCGCCTGTAAGTAGGGTACGACCACATCGCTGCGTCCTGCGTGCGAGATCTAGGCGGTGATTAGATAGCGCGGTAGTATTTGTAGCGACAGGTTCATACCAAATGCGATCGACGGCGATCAGAAAACGATTGAAAATCAGACCGCGAACGCGTATGCGGATGCAGGACTCAGTGGTGTGGTCGTACCTTAAGACTCTTTCAATTGATTACCATATAGTATTTGTATACTGAGAAAATCAATACTGCAGACAGACACTAATTTATACAAATAGAAATGCACTTAATAATATTTTTCGCATCATTATAGGTAAAACCTTTGTTTAAAGTTTTTGTATGTATAACTTTTCGGGTGCTAAGAATACGTTCTAGTAAATTGAATAGAAAACTACAGTAGTTTCTTAATGCAGTCATATTTTTATTAAACAGTCAAAACTTTCATTGGGACAAACTTCTTACAAAAGACCACCGCAACCGCAGCCGAGTCCGTAACCACCGATACCAGCGGCGCCGTAACCACCGTAGCCGAGACCGGCGCCGTAGCCTCCGTAGCCGATACCAGCGAGACCGGCGCCGGCGATACCGGTTGAAGGGGGGTAAGCACCGGGAGAGGTGATACCGGTGGCGATGGGACCAGCCTCAGCGATGCCGACACCTCCGTTACCGCAGCCGTAGGACACAGCACCGGAACCAGCGGTGGGGAGCACGCCCTCGATGCCGACGGTACCCAGGAAGGGAAGGTTGCCACCAGCGGCGAGACGACCTTCGTAAGCGTTCTCAGACACCAGGGAGACACCAACGGGAGGGATGGGGGAAGCACTGGCGACAGCCAGACCACCGCCAGTGGAGGCGACACCACCACAGCCGCAGCCACCACCCAGACCAGCGCCGTAAGCACCGATGCCTCCGATACCGGCTCCGTAGAGACCAGCACCGTAGGCTCCGCCAAGACCAGCAGCGCACTGGCTATAGGCGAGCTAAAAAGAAAATGCAATTAAATATTGGTTCAAAGTGAAAATGTATAAGTGATTGTTGTTTTAAATAAGTTTATGCGGTGCATAATGGTTTAACTAGAAAATTACCTCTGTCAGTTAATTTAGGCATTTATCGAGTAATTGTAAAGGTTGTCTAGAAATATGACCGCTGATTGTTTTACTAATAAATTTATATTTGTTACTACTGTACATTATTCTTCGTTTTTTTTGTAATATCAATGAAGAGTTTTTGTATTGTTTGTTAAGTTTAAAAAATATATATCCAAAGTTCCATGTTATTCAATCAATCCAGTATCTTTTCGATATTCATCATAAACAGTAAAACTCTGTTATGTATAAGAGAGCTGTAGAAATAAAAATAAATAAGGTGTGGTGGAAACCACGATACAAGTGAAACATTTTGTTTATGTTTTTCTATAGTAGCACGGATGATAGACTAGTAGATATAGTAGCTAGCTACTATGACAGCAGTTGACATGACACATTAACATGTATATAAATATGGCTGCGGAAGCGTCCGCCCACAGATATCTATCCTCCGTGCGTCCGCCAATCACAGCTAGACTTAAATGTCATATATCCACCAATCAAGCTAAAGCACCGGCTGTAATTCGACATGCGACATGCGATAGATGTACGAAAAAAAATCAGGGAATGTCATAAAAGTTTCACATTAAAAAAGTAAATTATTAGATGATTATGTATGTTGGTATTACTCGATGATCAAAATATTTTATTTACCTGAGCCAGGAAAGCCTGGGCACAGACGAAGAGGATAGCTTTGGCTGCCATTTTGTCCTGTGAGATATACAACTCAAGAATGACAATTAGGTCAAAGTCACGACATTTATACTGAAAGTATTTATCAATACTTGTTTGTTACAACACGTAAATAATAATTACAGAATAGTTTCACGCACTCACTTGCTTATCTTTGAATTACAAAACAACAGTTATAACAATTTAGAAGGTTTATGCTTTTCGTTTAACATGAGACTGGGACTACCAAGGTTGGAAAGATTATTCTGCCCTTGAGATTATGAAGATGATGTTGTAATGTATAAATATGTGAGGTATATATTATGGGCGGATATCCTGTGTTCTCAATCTGAGCCATTTCCTAGTTCAAAACCTTTGAGAAAAATGTCCCGTCTTACCATTCTTCTTCTGTGCATCCAAGCCTGCTTAATCCAGGTATTTTCATGATTTTCTAGCATGTTCTTATATCTAATTAATGCATTACTTAGTTATGTCATTACATAACAACATTTATTATATTATTATATACATATTTATAAATTTTCATTAAATGATATGAAATTATGAAGTTGTTAGAATTTTGGTACCTAACTTAAGATTAATTTAAGATCGTTTAAAAACTACAAGAACCGACTTCATACGTCGCGCTATTCATTTTCAGTACCAAGTTTGGTTTATCTCTGGTATCTCTGGAGATACTGAACTATATATATTGTTTACGACCAATCAAGCCTTCTTATTTGGTCTGAGGTCCAAGGTATATTAAAAAAACAAGGGGTTGCACTCCGGGAGTGCCGGCAGAGATGAAATCTTAAACATTAAAGTTGTGCATTTGGTCTACTCTCCCTCCTTCTTACGAATTTTCGATCACTTCACGGGTCCTGACGCGAGTATACCATTTTTTACTTATCCTAGAAAAAATTTCTACTCTCCCTCCGTCTTACGAATTGTTCATCAGGTCACGTGTCCTGACGCAAGTTCCTGACGCGAGTTTAACATTTTTTACCCATCCCAAAATGTTCACAGAAGTAAAATTTTGAACATTGAAGTTGTGCATTTGGTCTACTCTCCCTCCTTCTTACGAATTTTCGATCAGTTCACGTGTCCTGACGCGAGTAAAACATTTTTTACCCATCCCAGAAAAAGTTTCTACTCTCCCTCCGTCTTACGAATTTTCGATCAGGTCACGTGTCCTGACGCAAGTTCCTGACGCGAGTTTAAAATTTTTTACCCATCCCAAAAAGTTCACAACGCCGCTAAAGAAGTCATCACTTCAAAAATCTTTTAAATAAAATTTCAGATACAACATAATATCAATATCATTAAAAAACCATTAGTCAACAAGCATACTCGTAATTATTGCAAAATATATTCTGCTGAAACCTATTATAATTGTTTTGAATTCGTCAACCTAACGTTTACAATGTTGCTGACTTGCTATTCCAATGTTTACACCTAAATAGTAATAATCTACTAATAGTCCATTGAAATGTTACATTTTTAAGAGTTCCGTACCCTAAAAGTAAAAAAGTAAAAGCGTAAACTAAATACTAGAACTAAATACTTGGGTCTACAGTATCTTGCGGCTGTAAAAAAGTCAAAGCGATCAAAAGATCAACCGTTTGTCGCATATTTTCGCATATTTTGCGATTTACCTATAGGGTACTTGCCGATGACCTAGAATGATGAAATTGACCGTAAATATGTAGTTCAATAACAAAAATTGCACATTTACTATTACAAACTCATTATTTGCTATTGGTGCAATACATTTTCTATGGATTGAACTGCAAAGTTAAGTTTGTCTTTTAACCTAGTTTGAGAAGTAAGTACGGAAGCCTCCGTGGGCGAGTCCAACTCGACTTGGGCGGGTTTATTTAGTCTTAGCGTATTTTGAAAAAGAAATTGCTTCTGCTGCTTAATGCAACCCCAAATGAAACTTTTCAATGGACTTGCTTCATTGTCATATTTGGACGTGTATATAGTGTATGTGTGTGTATATAGATAGCCAAGTAGGTATACACCCACTTGGCTAATATACAATTTTCTAAACAATGAAAAAAAAATCTATTGAACACTCTACATACAGTGATCAAAGCACCTATCTAGCTCTTAAGTGAATATACGTTTTTAACCGACTCACAAAAAAGGAGGAGGTTCTCAATTCGTCTGTATGTTTTTTTTTGTATATACACTATTACACGTATATATCGCGTAATATACACTATTACGCGATTACTCCGACAATTCTGAACCGATTCGAATGATTATTTTTGTTATCGGTAGGGTACGTTTTCGAGGTGGTCCCACTCTAATTTCATCGAGATCTGATAAGTATCTCTAGAGATATGACGATAAACGTCTCAAACTTGCTACTGAAATTGACTCGCGGGGCATTGAAGTCGGTTGTTTTAGTTTTTAAACTATCTTTATTATCGAAGTGAAAACTTCTTTAGAGGCGTTGTACACTTTTCTTGGGATGGGTTAAAAAATGTTAAACTCGCGTCAGGAACTCGCCTCAGGACACATGACCTGATCGATAATTCGTAAGACGGAGGGAGAGAAGACCAAATGCACAACGTTAATGTTCAAGTTTTCACTTCTGCCGACACTCCCAGAGTGCAACCCGTTGTTTTTTTTTTCATATTTATAAGCACCGTTTTCTCTGCCAAATTGTAGAGCGATTTTTAAAATTATTTTTTGATTTAAAAGAATGTAATACTTCTGATATAAACCCTTTGTATTTTTTTTCATATCTGATGAGTATCTCTAGAGATATGGATATAATAAACATCTTGGAGTTGCTACTGATAATACTAAAATTCAAAATTTAAAACCACTTCTGACTGATCTGTTTATAATCTGTTCATTGAGACCATTCCAATGAGCCCAAACTCAACATCTCTGCTGTAAGTTAGTGAGGAGATGAGTATTCTGCAGATTGTAAACTTTAAACTTTCGCGATTTGAACACATAGTTATAAATATTAAAATACGGGACTTATCGCGCCTAAACGTTTATTCAATCGTGGTCACGAGACGACTCGTACCACGATTTGGTCGAAACGTCGAGTTAAATAAAAATTTATGTTTTAGGCGCGATAAGTCCCGTATTTTAATATTTACAACTATTCTGCAGATACCAAGAGATGTATCAGTATCAGATCAATGCTACCATGTTCTTACAATATTTTTGTAGTAGAGGAAACAAATTTCGAAAAGATCAGACCTGTGACGGTTAATTTCATAGCATCCGCATCATCAACCCAAAAAAATGCTCATAGTCTTTAAACTGCTGAACAGATTTTCACGAATGAAAGCTAAGAACACTCTCGATTAAGACCCCTATCAAACAAAAAAACTTCATATTTGTTATATTTTTATATTATATTTATATTATATTTTTTTTACAGAATGCCTTCAGCGCCTGCATCGGGCGTGCTGGCATCTCTGGACCGGGTCTAGGCGCTGGCGTTAACGGCTTGGCTGGGTTCGGTGGCATCGGTGGCGCTGGCTGTGGCGCCGCGTACGGTGGCACTGGTGTCGGCAACGTGGCTGTAGAAGGATGTCTGCCAGTGCGTGGCGTCACTACCCTGTCTGGTCAGGTGCCCATCATAGGCTCCGTCCAGTTCGCTGGACCTGTGTGCGCTTCTGGTGCCGTCTCCCTCGTCGGAAGCTGCGATTGTGGATGCCGTGCTACTTGCGGCATTTAACAAGCGCATATTGAGTGGTTATTTATAAATAAATCTATTAATTTATAACGATTATAATTTTCAATTGTTTTACTTTTGCTATTATCATTTATAAGGCGCTGAGTAGACTAAAACAAAATGTGTATAGTTGTAGGTTTCTTTTTTAACCGTCTTCCAAAAAGAAGGAGGTTCTCATATCGTCTGTATATATTTTTTTGTATGTTTGTTACGCGATTACTCCGTTAGTTGTGAACCGATTCGAATGATTCTTTTTTTTAATCGGTAGGGTACGTTTTTGAGGTGATCCCATTGTAATTTCATCGAGATCTGATAAGAATCTCCGGAGATATGACGATAAACGACTCAAACTTGCTACTGAAATTGACTCGCGGGGCATGGATGTCGGTTGTTTTAGTTTTTAAACTATTTTAATTATGTTATTTATTATTATGGTTACGGAAATACTAAAGGAGTAACATTTGCGACATGACCGCGGTAATCCATGGTAACTTGACAAGGGCAAGCGAGAAGCAGATGGAATAGATAGATGCCAAAAGAAGCTCAATATTTTGTCTTGCCTAATAATACTTAAATTCAAAATTTAAAAGCACTAGCGACTAATCTATTTGTAATCTGTCCATTGAGACCATTCCAATGAGCCCAAACTCAACATCTCTGCTGTAAGTTGGTGAGGAGATGAGTATTCTGCAGATTCTAGGAGATGTCCCAGCATTAGGTCGATGCCACCATGTTCTTACAAAATTGTTGAAGTAGAGGATACGAATTTCGAATTGATCAGACCTGTGAAAGTTAATTTCATAATGTCATCAATCAGAAATAAACTAGTCAAATGCGAGTCAGACTCGCACACGTAGGGTTCCATACCACATTACAGGTTGGCAAAAACGTCTTGAATCGGAACCTTTTTTTTTCTGGCCTCGCAATAATCTAATCTGTGATATTTTTTTTGTTAACTGTGGTCAGTGACTGAAAATTTATGAATAAAGTTTTTTTGTGCAACTTAATAGTAGTATTTTAATATTTTCCGTAACCTACGCGACTTAAAGATATTTTAACATGAGTAAGACTATCCGTAGTTCCACTAAAGAAGTAATTTTAAAGTTCACCGCCACTCTCTCTGCTATCGGGGTTACTAGTATATAGCAATAGTGGCGCCCCTATTTATTTCTACTCTATTTTGCCAACCTGTACAACATTTATTTAATAAAGGCCTCTACACACCGCCAGCTAGCCGCCGGGCTTGTTTTGCGACAACCTCCTAGTAGAGTCTGTGCAAAAAGAGAACCGTCGTGGCGTTACGATGAACTAACATTCAAAGGTAAGGAAATAAGGTACATACCTACCTAGTAGCACACGATAATGATAAGAGTAGGCACCTACCATGTATCAAACATTTTAGTCGTACTAGTAATGACAGCAAGTGTTATCAATGCAACAAAAACAGTAAATTAAAACGACCGACGACCGACGCGACCTCAATTTCTATAACGGTTTTCTTTTTTTCACGGACTCTAAAACAAGGGCCGGCGGCTATGGCACATAAGTAAAGCCTTAAATTTTATTCGGTTTTAAGTAAGTTTTTGTTGAATAGCGGCTATAGCAATACTAATAGTGAGATAGTGGGCAACCACCATTCCGGAAACACAGACTGAGGCTAATTCTAATTCATAATAACAATTCAGTTCTAATTCCTGGCAGTCCGTAATATGTAGGTTAAATGTGGAAGCAAAACGTTCGTACGGTACGGATTAGAGAACCTTATATAGAAATAGTTCAAAGTAACATTCAACTTTTTGAGGATTGGGTGAGTTAAGGAAAGTCATATAAGTAGATATTGTAAATTATGAATTACATAAATTTATATTACTAATAACAAAACAAATAACATTAACAGACTTAGAGTAAGGCTCCACCACAACCACATCCGATGCCACCGAGACCGTAGCCGGCGAGGCCGTTGTAGCCAATACCGGCGGGGCCAGCCAGACCAGCGATGCCAACGGGGCCAGCCAAACCAGCGTAGGCACCAGGGGAGGCGGGGGCAAAATTGTTTCCACTGATGATACCGGTACCGATGGCACCTTCTTCAGCGGCGATACCAATAGCACCGCTACCACATCCGTAAGAAATAGCACCAGAACCAGCAGTGGGGAGCACGCCTTCAACTGCCACGGTACCCAGGAATGGAAGATTGCCGCCAGCGGCCAGAGAACCCTCGTATGCGTTCTCAGATATGACAGAGACACCGATGGGAGCGATGGGGGAAGCGCTCTGCACGGGGAGACCGCCGCCGGTGGAGGCGACACCGCCGCAGCCGCAGCCGGCACCGTAGGCACCAGCCAGACCGGCACCAGCCAGACCGTTCCAGCCGGCGGGACCGGCTAGACCCCAGGGAGCAGCTCCAATACCGGCAGCGCACTGGCTGAACGCAGCCTACAAAAACAAAGCAATATAATTAAAACGACAGTATTAGAAAAGACCTCACTATTTTAAAACAAAGACCTCGCCCGACTATCTGCTTGCGATAAAGTCAAAAATTACTGAATTAATTTTCTTGCGGTTTTCATCAATAGACAAAGTGATCCATGACGAAGGTTTAAGTTTATAAATCGTTAAGGTTTTGTGTAAATTGGTTTAAATATGGTTTAGATATATATCACACTCAACGCAACCAACTGAGGCAATATATGTAGACAAATGCTCTACTCGTGCGAAGCCGGGGCGGTTCGCTAGTATTTATTAATTTAGTTATTAAACTCAATTTTCATTCGATTATACTACTAGTTGTGCCCGTGGTTTTACTTACGTAGACATCGGTCCCGTGGTAATATCGCAATAAAAAGTATATTCTATGTGTTATTCCAAAATCTAGACTATCTACATATTAAGTTTCAGCTCAATCTGTTCTGTAGTTTTAGCGTGAAGAGTAACAAACATACTCACACACTTTCGCCGTTAGTTCTTGTGCTCCAGACTGAAACTCACCTTAAAGAAAATCGCCTGAGCGCAGATGACTAGGATTGCTTTGGCTGCCATTGTAATGTTTCTGTAGAAGATCTGTACCAGAATGATTACCAGCTGCAAACATTTGACTTTTAAACTGGTAACCTACTTCACTATCACCTCCTTGACACAATTATTACACCACTAGATGTAACACATTTAGAAATAGGACACAGTTATCGATTGCGTTACGTCACACCTACCTAACCTACACTAAGCTTTGATCACGTATGACTTAACTGCCTAGATATTTACAAAGTTATTTTTTTATAATCGCTACGGAACTGATACAAACCGGTGTCTGGGTAATTTTTCATTTTAGTCAAAGCGTAATCAACCGACTTCAAAATAGGATGTTATATGTTTCACTGTATTTTTGACGTGACAACGTCTAATAAATCGATGAACGCCGGATCGAACGCCAGCTGCATGCACGAAAAATGTCCCGGTACGCGCATTGTCCCGTTACACTCATTGTCCCGTTACGCTCAATGTACGCATGCGCCGATTTCATCAATGTTATGTTGTATGAATGTGAATATGGATACGCATATCAATATGAACATTCAATGTTTTGTTATGACGACTATCGTCCGTAAACCAACTGTACAGACAACCAATTTTTTTTATGTTTTATCACCGATTATCGAAAAACCCCCGGACCGGTTGGGAAAGTTCTACTTTTTTTAAATTTTTTAGGATAATACTTTCCAGGTGGTCCCATTTAAGTTTAATCGAGATCTGACAAGAAAATTCCTTTTTTTTGTTTCAAAGTGTACCCTTCCCAGGGATTTTAAGTTTTAACGAAATCGGTCGAGCCGTTTTTAATATATATCAACATTTGTATTACGATGCATTTATATACCTCGATGACATGCTACTAACTACTGGCTACTTTGACTAGCACGACGTTTGAAGTCGGTTCTTTTAGTTATTTAAACTATCTTAAATTATGTTTGACAGACAAGCATTTGAACAAAATCTCACCTGAAGTTAAGTGAAGACTATGTGGACTAAGGTGAAATCGAGGAATCAGTCCAATCCACAAAAAGCAACGTTCCCAATATTTGAAAATTTAATAATCATGCAAGAAATTTTAAGTAATTTATTTTGCTAATCATTACTATGCGAGTACTGCAAATTGGCTAAGTTTTTAACGCGGGCGAAGCCGCGGGGCACTTCTAGTAATTATATATAGGTAGGTAATATGATTTCTTTCTGCCTTGGAAACCACAGATGACGTAGACTTGAAACTCGAAGAAGTGGTGGAAAATAATAATATCGTTTAAAAACTAAAAAAGAACCGACTTCAATGCCGCGCTATACATTTTCAGTACCAATTTTGAGGTGTTTATATCAATACCTCTGGAGATACTTATCAGACCTTGATAAAATTACCATGGTACTACACTTGGGATATCTCCTTTCCAACAAAAAAAGAATAATCAAAATCGGTTCATAAACGACGAAGTTATCCGCGAACAAACATAAATATATATATATATATATATATATATATGCGGTCAAATTGAGAAACCTCCTCCTTTTTTGAAGTCGGTTAAAAATATGCAATCATCATCGTGAAATAGGTATATTAAGAACGTAAAATATTATGAAATCTTGTACGATTATAATGTAAATTGCAAACTATAATTATGTTTACATATCATTGTGACTAGTACTGACTATTCATATATCTACCTACAAATCGGTATAACTGTGACGAAAATTATGCATAATATTGGGTGTTATTTTCAAAATGCCTTACTTACATTATAATGTGTAAAATGCTTTGTTTGAAACAATTATTGCTCGTGACTTTTACTTTGATTACAGTTTAAGAACGTGATAATATGGATATTGTAACTTGTAAGAGTATGTAGAATGTAGAAATCAAACAGTTTTGCTTCCGTGGTTACAGACAGGTAGAATTAGTTTGCGATATTTTATGTAAACAATGATATTTTTTAAGGTTCCGTACACTTTTTTTTATATCTTATAGGCTAGTTTAGCTAGCCACTTTCTCACATGTTGGTAATTGATGATGCGGTCGAAGATGGTAAGGACGCTAGGCCTAGAATGGGAACTGGCTCTCAAGGATAGCTGCCGGGGAACACATTTGATGTTTTGGCGTCAGATTTTAACTTGAGAGTGGTAGCTGGCCAGGCGGACACTAGATAGTGTCCTACCACCATGCGGGGGTTGTTGGTTTTGTAACGATGTTTTTCCTCCACCCTTCACCGGAGGGCCACAGTGAAAGCGCACATACATTTACTATAGATAAATCCATCGGTGCACGGCGGTTTGAACTCGGTAGTAAACTCGGTAAGTATCAGTAATAGGGTTCCGTTGGTACCCTTTGGGTTACAAACTCTAAGAACTAAATAAAATTAAAAATTCATGGGGGTCCCCAAGCAGAAAACTTATTATTCTGGCAAATTTTGGTTCAGTTGGAACCCTACGTGTGCGATTCCGACTCGCACTTGGCTAGTTTATTACATGCTTTATCTCTAATTCACAGCGAATTTGTCCGTCACAAATCTTGCGATTGATTTTAGAGCGACTTCTAGGGGTTCGATTGAGCTGAAATTTTGCATACATGTGTAAATCGCGTGACAATGCAATATTATGATGACATGGTGCTGGTGGTGTAGTAGGTATGTTGCATGTTTGGGGTCAAATCTTGCAAGCTGCATTAGAATCACTTCCTCACGTGCAAGGAACTCAAATTTTGTATTCTTGCGTATTTTCGGTGACAATGCACCACACACTAATTACTTACCGAGAATGCGAAGTGTGTCATTTTCGAGATTGGCCAAAAATGCTTTTGTCCGTCTGTCAGTGTATCCATCTGCTTTCACCTACAGTCGCATTTTACAAATTGCCACACAAGTTCCTTGAATTTTTATCATTTTTGAGTGGAGAGAACATAAACGTACGACCACACCGCGGCGTCCTGCGTCTGCGTGCGCGTTTGCGATCTGAATTTCTATTGTTTTCTGATCGCCATAGATCGCGTTTGGTGTGGTGTGAAAGAGAACGAGAACGAAGAGACGAAAATCAAATTTAAGCGGCGCACTAAAGACTTCATTTTTCACAAGATGTTTCGAAATAAATATTCATAATACCCCGACTGATTTGTATATGTATAATTTATTCATTGAGACCATTTTAATGAGCCTAAACTATATCGATGGCCTAAAAACGACATCTCAGACCAGGAGTTGATTTCTGACATTCTAGGATATGTCTCAGCGTTAGGTCAAGTTTACCATATTATTGCAATATCATTGAAGTAACAGGATACTGAATTTCAAATTAATACATTTAATTTGACTAATTTAAACTACGCTAAACAGACGGCAGCAGAGTGACGGGTATGTAGTGCGCAGAAGCGACATTTTGATTTATTGACGTCCGCGGTCAAGGGTTACGAAAGTTGCTATCGTAGTCTCACCAACCAAAAAAAAACTTATAGTAATATATAAACGGCTGAACGGATTTTCATGAAACAAGACTAAGAACACTCTCGATGAAGACACCTATCAAACAAAAGAAACTAAATCAAAATCGATTCATCCGTTTAGGCGCTACGATGCCACAGACAGACACACAGATACACACGTCAAACTTATAACACCACTTCGTTTTGCGTCGGGGGTTAAAAAATCCAAAAAGGGAGAATAGAGAGGTGAAAGAGTGTAAAGTTTGCTGTAGCGTTGTGTGTCTGATAAATAGACGGATTTCAAATGTTGAGTAACCATTAGTGAGAAGAACCGAGCCTTAGCCTTAGTCTCCGCCATTATGATTAAAGTTGAACCTTAGTTAGTTTCATTTCAGGCATACAGGCGAATGCACAGTCAGGCAGTATTACAACTTTTTTTGTCAGCTGCCGTGCAGAAACATTTTTGGCGACAGGTTTTTTTAACCCCCGACGCAAAAAGGAGGGAAGTTATAAGTTTGACGTGTGTATCTGTGTGTCTGCGTATCTGTGTATCTGTGTGTCTGTCTGTAGCATCGTAGCGCCCAAACGGATGAACCGATTTTGATTTAGATTTTTTTGGTTGATAGGTGTCTTCATCGAGAGTGTTCTTAGTTTTGTTTCATGAAAATCCGTTTAGCCAATTAAATATTGTTAGCTCTTTTATGGTTGATGAGACTACAATAGCAACTTTTGTAGACTCGTAGTCCTTTGACCACGGACGTCAAAAAAATCATAATGGCGCTTTTGCGCACTAAGTACTTACCCGTATCTCTGCTGCCGTCTGTTTAGCGTAGTTTACATAAGCCAATTTGAAATACAGTATCCTGTGAATTCAATGATATTGCAAATATATGGTAAACTTGACCTGATGCTGAGACATCTCCTTGAATCTGCAGAGTGTAGAATACTCTCAACTCTTCATCTGAGATGTCGTGTTTAGGCTCATTGGAATTGTGTCAATGAACAAAATTATACATTTAATACAAACAAGCTAAAAGCCGAACTTTGTGAGGGCTCGCGTAGTTTTTCTGCCTGGTAATAATTATGAAGGCATTTTTTTTATATTAGATGGCAAATCTGCCCGACACTGGCAAAAAATCTGCCAAACCACCAACCACTCCAACAAATGAATAGCATTTGCCAACATATTATTGAATTACGGCATACAAATAAAGTTTACCTTCTCATTCATTCTTTCACAAATTTCCAACCAAATAAATGCATAATAAAAATGTTTTACTTTAAATAGAAACAGAAAAATGTCAAAAAACTATTTATATTTCGAAAATCATAAAGATCCTTGAACTCTGCCACTTTTTGGAATCGTCAGCTTAATCTGCCAGAGTTAAAATTTTGGTCCAATCTGCCTAAATGGCAGTAATCTGCCACAAATGGCACACTGATACCAGACGTCATTTGGATGACAGATGTAAATTCTTTAGATTTCCCACAGATGGCGTTAGAAACCATGGTTTACCCTTGTTTCGCATAACAATTTTTATTATAATATATCTTTGTATAATTTCAGTTCGTATAAAATTAGTTAACGTAAGTATTCAGTTCACCTAATATTTATTTCCTCTATTATTGTTTGAAACAAATATTCATTTAACTTAATTTTATTTAATGTAGTTTTCATTTGTAATAATATTGTTTATCACTCATTTATTTCAACTAATTTTCATTTTTATAATATTTACTATACCACTAACGCCATCTAGTAAGTCTTCAATAAACGATTGTTGAAACGAAACGAACGAACGAAACGAAAACGATTAAACGAAGTGTCGTAATGTTCAATAATATTCTTAAGTACTAAAATTTTATATTTTATCTGCCTTAGACTAGTGAACAGGGGCCGATTCGGTTCTGGCACTCTCCGGCACGCTCGCTTCGCTCGCTCGGCTCGTGAGTTGTGGTCACAAGAAACCTAACCCAACCAAAGCCTACTATCACCGTAAGCAGTCATATATTTAGCATCAACCACGGATCTCGTTGACAGAGATGGGCTGATGATGATGATGAATATTTTAATGAACAGATTGACTAAATCATATCACACACCTTGTAGCACACACAGAAAGGGAGTAGATTGTACGGCTCCTCGTAGTAATTAAGACCAACTAAATTTGTATCGACCTACATTCTATGCAATAAATGATTTATAATTATTTTCCAAGTTATTATGGTATTATGGCAGACCAATAAAGGAAAACCATAAGGATTCGCTTACCGAAATGCCACTATGTAACTGTATATAATATAATGAATATCTTCGATAGACAGCATGCTAGGAGTAGGTAATCGAGAATAACGTAATATTTGTGGGTATGTCCACAAACATCAAACATTTAGCTGAATTAACTTGAAATATCATCATCACACACACAAATACCACCAGGCAAGATAGTAGTCAAATTCTAGCCTATACGATACTAAAAATTAAAAAAACAAAAATTGTTTCACTTGTTTCATTTTAATTATTTTTGTCTCCCTACATAAATAACTTAAGCACTTTATTTTAAATTAAAACATAAATACTTAATCTACTTAAAAAATTAAGAACGTATTCTAAGACAATTCTATTTCAAACTCGACCCAGCACCGATACCATTATATCCATACCCAAAACTAGGTCCAGCCAAACCGTTTCCAAAAGCCGGATTGGACAGAGTAGGCCCATATCCGTTTAAGCCAGAGGCAGGCAGAGTTGCTCCCGCTCCGAAAGTATTCGACAAACCTGGACCAAATTGCGACCCAGCAAGATTAGATCCATATGCTGCAGGCGTATATGAGGAGGGACTTCCAAGACCTTCATTGGTGATGCCAACATTCCCGTTCCCACAACCATAGGAAACGGTACTAGTTCCAATAGCCGCTAACGCTCCTTCTAATCCTACAGTGCCTAGGAATGGCAACTGTCCTCCAACGGAAAGAGGACCTTCTATTGAGAGGTTTTCAGCAAGAATCGAAACGCCAGTTGGTGCGATTCGTGAGCTGCTGGTGACTGCAAAGCTGCCGCCGTTTCCTCCACATCCAGCGGCTTGGCCGGCTAAGTTTGCCTGACTGTTGGGGAAGCCATAAGGACCGTTGAAGTTAAGGCCAGGGTTCAGAGGATTGCCCAAGTATTGACTTGTGGTAGCCTGAAAATTAAATACACTATTTTAGTACGGTTACATCAACTATCAAAGTAAGGTAAGAAAGTTACTTTACACCTCCTGTAATCTATATATAAAAATTTAGAATCGACTTATCGAATTGGTTATTAGCCTAAACTATTCTTTAAAAGTGAGAACAATAATGAAATGAACTACTCTATGGGCCAGTAACCAGTATCAGGAACCAGTGAAACTCACTGGTTCCTGATAATGCGTTAGATAGTTATCTGACACATGACCCCATATTAAAGCTGTCAAAAATCTGTCAGATTTCTTCATATCAGCGCTATCATAGGACCAGTGAAACTGGCCCCATGTCTCTTAATTGTCCTAAGTAAAAAATTGATGAAATTATACGTTTGAAAACAGTAGTATATTTTGAACCGACTTTCAAAAAGGAGAAAGTTCTAAATTCGTCGGTATGTAATTTTTTTTTCTTATATTTTTGTATATTTGTTACCCGGTTACTTAGCTAATTGTGGATCAATTTGAATGATTATTTTTTTCGTAGGTCTGTAGAGTTCATCTCCAAGGTGATTGTATCGCAATTTCATCAAGATCTGTTAAGTATCTTCAGAAATATTATGATAAACGTCTGAAACTTGCTACTGAAAATGACTCGCGCTGCATGGAAGTCGTTTTATTAAGTTTTTAAACAATCTTAATTTATATTTATGTTAGTACTAACTAATATTAAGATAAAATTAAAAAATACAAACCCGAATGAAGGCCAACGTGGCAACTAATGCAATGGTAAACGCCATTTAAACTTATCTGTTGGGTAAACTAATTATAATGAATACAAAAACATACATATCGTTTTATAGAAAAGAAAACTTTTGTTTCAAAATAAAAAAAATCAGTCGATAAGATAACTTATATTACAACAATACTAACAATCGTAGATTGACTCAATATTCGATTGTGTATTTTCGTAATATTTGCTATCAAAAGATCTGATAAACAAATTCAGTAATTCCTTAGTGCTTCCGTATAAAAATCAAGTTCAGTAGATTTTTAATTCATTCGTTTTCGCACTGTTATTAAATTATCAAGTAATATGGGCAGCTTTACATATTTGGCGTTTTGCTTACAAGTACTGCTTATTCAGGTAATTTTCAACCAACGATCCTTTCATGATCATTAATTTGATATATATGGTAGGTTGCTACTTAGATGTTGTATGTGACAGTAACTAAAGCTGTATGTTTAGTCTTACTAAACTAAGTTAAATTCTAAGATATGACACATATGACAGTACCTAGTCATAGGAGTCATATCATACATAACATTACGCCCTATAGGTTGCCACCATGGATTTAAAATATATGAATTGTGTTGTTGTTTTGAAAAATTCAATTTAATCCGTATGTTCTGAACATAAGGCTGTAATTGCTATGTATATGAAACGGCTCCAATGAGAGGAACCCAGATGGGAGTGTGTCCTTGTCTAACAACCTGTCAGTGCTATACTATGACACGACTTACTTGCAATTTTTTCTATCAGTTACTGTTGTTGCTCAGAAAGCCATAGTAATAGTGCTTAATAAAACTCCTTAAAACATTTTGCTAACAAATAATATTTTATATTTCAGACTGCCATCTGCCAGAATGCAGGTCCATACGGCCCAGGCCTAGCAAATCCTGCTGGAATCGGCCCCATCCCTGGACAAATAGGCCCCATTCCTGGTCAAATCGGACCCATACCTGGACAGTTAGGTGGACCTTTAGGTCCCTTAGGGCCTGGAGGACTAGGTGGATCTTTAGGTCCTTTAGGGCCTGGAGGACTAGGTGGACCTTTGGGTCCCTTAGGACCTGGAGGATTAGGTGGTCCTTTGGGAGGCCCCATTGGACCTCTAGGAGGCGCTATTGGCTCTCTAGGTGGTCCTCTAGGTATCGGCGGTGGGCCTATTGGAGGCCTTGGAGGGGGAATTGGACCACTTGGTGGACCTTTAGGAGGTCCGATCGGTCCTTCTGCAGCTGCTTACGGAGCTCCTTATGGAGCAGCTGGATACGGGGCGTACGGACCGGCTGGTGCAGTCGGCCCAGGCTGTTCAGGAGCGTATGGAGGTAGTGGCTCCGGGGATGTGGCTGTCGTTGGAGAGTTGCCAGTCGCTGGAACCACCACGGTGGCAGGCCAGGTGCCAGTGATCGGCGCCGTGCAGTTCGCGGGGGCAGTGCCCGCCGCTGGTGCTGTCACCATATCTGGCACTTGCGCTTGCGGTGCTCCTTACGGGTATTAGGTTTAATGTAGGTTAATGTTATAAATAAACTTATTTATTTTATCTAACATATAGTTTTTTTTAAATTTATTTTGTATTTCCAACAGTAATCCCTACCCACTTTCTCTCGTATACTGTAATTTGTAATGTTTATTTAAAATAGATAAAATTAAAATAGGAATGTTATAATACTTATTTGCTGGTTCAGTTTGGATGTATGGTAGATTACTTAGTCACGCCAAAACGGGTTTCACGATGAGATATTTTATACTTCTTAATATGATTATTTTGTGGCCCGTTGGCGTAAAGGATCGTCTGACATCTTGTCTTCTAACTTAGAGATCCCGGTACAAATCCCAGCCATGCACCAATTAATTCCTCTATGTATATTCATGGGTGTCCGTCCACACGTGGAAGGGGCATTATATCGATGTACTTGCTACCAAAAAGGAGCTTACATCAAGGAGAAAATCTGCCGCCGTAATCTAATATTGTTCGGCAGTTCGGTTCCGGCAGCACACAGCCATTGATAGTCATATATTAATATACAATATATTATACATACTATAGATATTCTTCGACCTCATCATCGCCTACCATCAGGCAAGATAGTGGTCAAATGCTAGCTTATCAGACATTAAAAAAAAACTGACCAAGTGCAAGTCGGACTCTCAATCGTAGGTTCCATAACACAGTAGAGTATAGTAGAGTATTTTATCACCATAATATTTCACCGTCAAAAAAATTACTATGTTTTTCATAGTGTTTGTATAAAAACAAAGTTATATTTGCGGTCGCTATATCTCAAAAACTGCTGACTGTATCTCGTTCAAAGCAATTTTCGTTGAATGTTTTTATTGAGATCTACATCATATTATATATTTTTTAGATTTTTCACTCCCCTACTTTAAAAGATTGAGGGGGGGGTCACACTTTTATCTCAGTGGTACGTTCACATAAATTTGGCATGTTGGAATTCCTATTATTCCAAGTCCCGATTTTTCTTACCACATTAAAATATGGATGTCATAATAATTATGTAGAATGCAACTCACACTGCACACGTGACAAAATTGTGCTACCTAATCAGAATTTGCTGGGACAAACAAAATAACTATTACATGGTTTTGCACGTATATTATTAAGGTAAACATACAAACTCTGTTTCAGCAGTTCTAAAGACCAACTTACTAAGTAAACGATTAGCAGCAAGGTTATGTGATCATATTTCTAATTATTTAGTATAGATAGCAGTGAGACGTTTTCTGGGGGAAAAAAATAGTTTCATTACACTCACTAGATGGCTCTTGATGTGACCTTACTTTTAGATGTCTTTGTTTTTGTTAGCGAATCTTTGTTTGTTATTGTTTAGCGAAAATATTTATCATTATACAACGTGTAACATATTAAACGCAAGACCTGAAAATAATTTGTTCAGAATCGGCTACTGAAACCGATTTGGAGATTTATTAATTTTTAATTTTCACCAAATCAATTACACGTATATATGAAATTATATTTATTTTTATACTTATGATTCCATTGGTTGGTTGAACTAGAAAACAGAACCTTATTTCAAAACCATAAAACCCCTTTCCACTTGTACTAAATTGTTCGTGTTAGTTTTGAAGTAACTATTAAGTAACTGTGGTGTTAGCTTAAATAAAAAGTTTCATTAGGTTTTTCTCGAATAGACAATAACCAAATCTTCTGGGCGAGAGTGAGCGCTATGACACTGTCATACGATTTTGACATGTTTTGGTATACAATCTTTTATTCCGATATTAAATTCAGCGTAAATAAAGATATTATTCAGTCGCAAGAAATTAGCAAGCAATCAGCTAATGAATACGTTTTCTCCCGTAATCGTGAAACCCCCATTATCCGTGCCGTATTTTTATTGTGTGCGCTTGAAGTGAGATACGAGAGTAACAGAAAAGTTATACATACTACGTAACTTGTTAGTGCGTCCAAAGGTGCGTCCTTTATGGACTAAGTTTTAAGTTAAGACTTTTGTGTTTTTTGACTTTTTGTGTTGGTATATCTAATAGCTTATAAAAAAAATTATTACATGTCTGGAAATTAGTTTACGCATTAGCCATTACATTAGGATTTGATATTCTAATTGGGGTGTCCGAGGTCTTGCGCTTATTATGTGATACTTTGTTTACAGCAGGAGTCATCGAAAATTACACATGCTAAAAATCTAAGGAATAAAAGCGGCGAAAATATCAATGGAAAACGATCGATAAATTATAAGTAAAAATTATTTTTAAAAACAAGCTTTTATCTGGGACAATGAACTAAAATGTTAAAAATAAATTCTAGTAAGTATTTGGCGTGTAGGTACTTACCTATATTCTTAAAAGCTTGAAGCACTACCCGTTTTCAGGCTAGGTAATTACTATACTTCAGTGCCTCAAGCTTTTAAAAATATAGGTAAGTACCTACACGCCAAATACTTACTAGAATTTATTTTTAACATTTTAGTTCATTGTCCCAGATAAAAGCTTGTTTTAAAAAATATTTTTACTTATAATTTATTTTTAACTTTTTAGTAGGTAGATATAGATATATATGATGTTTTAAAATATTCCACGAATATTTGATGTGAATATGGGTAAAGTGCTCTTCAAAGCAAATCAATCGACTCGGTGGAGCTATGTTGCTTTATAACAGAAATGCCATGGCCACCTTACAGCTTCATCATCAGATCCTGGCTATAATTTATGTGTAAAGTGCTCCTCAAGACGAATGATTTGAGCCCAAATTCACTGGGGTTACGTTATTTTATCACAGAGATGCCGTGCCACCTTCCAGCTTCATCACCAATCGCTAAATATCATCTAGGTGTAAAGTTCTCTTCAAGACAAATCAATCGAGCCCAAACTCGGTAGAGTTACGTTGATTTATCACAGAGATGCCGTGGCCACCTTACAGCTTCATCATCAGACCCTGGATATCATTCAGGTGAAAAGTTATCTTCAAGACAAATCAATCGAGCCCAAACTCGGTGGGGTTATGTTGTTTTATCACAGAGATGCCGTGGCCACCTTTCGTCTCCATCATCAGACCAGCTCCATGGTACCATATCATCGTATTGTCACCGAAGATACATAAGTACACCAAATTTGAGTCCAATCGGACATCGGGAAGTAGGTCTAATTTAGCTTCCAAGATTCCACCCGAACATACATAGTGACATACATACATACATTGCAAGTTAAATAAAAGCTTGTAAAACGCAAACGAGTTTCGACAGTCGTATACAAAATACCTCTGGAGTTAGTGATAACTGCGTATTATTGTTATAAATTTGTTTAGTCCTACGTCCTAGAACATGAACATGACAAATAAAACCGGCCAAGTCAAGTTGGACTCGCCCACCGAGGCTTCCGTACCAATGTTGGTTTAATACCAATTAAGCTAGACCTCTAAATTGTATGAGCGCTGATAAAATTCAGAGGCCTATCTTAATTGGATTAAACTATGTATGTATGGGGACACCCTTTAATTTTCAACTTTATTTGTTCTGTAAGACCTTGATTCTTGCCAAGTTTCATGATTCTAGGTCAACGGGAAGTACCCTATAAGTTTTCGACCCAAAACCTATAGGGTACTTCCGGTTGACCTAGTATTATCAATTTTGGTTAAAAGCCCTTGCTTTTACCTTTCTTACAGCACAAATAAAGGAAAAATTCCGAAATAAAAAAAGTTGAAAATTAAGGTAAATTTTGGTATTTGGTACAAGTGGTCGCGAAAATCAAAATTTGCCCATATCTTTTTATCGTGTTGACTCAGGACCTTGATTTTTATACACCTAATAGGGACTATAGACCTTAGTATCTGGTAAAAATTTCAATTTTCTAGGTCCACCCGTTCCTGAGAAAATCAGTGGTGACACACGAACAGAGTGACAGACGGACAAGAAAGTGATCTTATAAGGGTTCTTTTTTTTACCTTTTGAGGTACGAAACCCTAAAAATGATAGGTCGTTCTAGGAACTACCATATGTGTTAAGGAAATGCCTTATTTGCCAGCAATTTCGTTTGGTTTTAAACAATATTTTTCCGAGGACTTGGTCTTGGTGGTCTTTTTGGTTAAAAAGCAATTGTAATTATTTTGCATTGCAGAATGTAGATGATTTAAACAATACCTCAGGATGTTGTGTCAGGTTGTTGTTAGAAAAGACTGAGAGAGTTTAGTTGGCAAGGATTTCTAAATATCTAGAAATCCTTTTGTCCTACTAGGTACGAGTAGTTTAGCTTATATGAAAAACTAGGCAAAATGGAACTGCTCAGGCCAGGATTTGCCTAGTAATGTTTTCTTTCTACGTAGGTACGTAGAAGGTACTAGGTAGGTAGTAGAAGGTAGTAGAAGTAGTAGAAGGTAGTTGGTACGTAGAAAGAAAACATTACTTGGCAAATCCTAGCAAAATATTACTAGAGCTTATACCTAAGCTCTTCCAATCGCACACGCGAGCAACATTTTAACTGAGCTGGCGTCATTACTGTCCTATTATACAACGCAAAAAATGAAACATAGTTTCACATTCTATAACAATATTTAATTATAACAGTCACATTAGAGTCTAGTAAATAATCCCTCCATATCCACAACCGCATCCTCCGTATCCCGGCCCAACGATCCCTGTACCAAGGGGACCTTCAGAGAACACAGCTATGGAATCTCCACACCCGCATCCGTAAGACACTGATCCAGCACCGTAAGCTGGCAACGCGCCTTCCAACGCCACCGTACCAGAAAACGGCAGTTTTCCAGCTACCACAACTGGACCAGATATCAGCAGATTCTCTGAAGCGATGGACATTCCAGCGGGGATGTTAGGAGCTGCAGCGAGAGGGCAAGTGGAGACGGTTAATGATGCAGCACATGGTCTGGTATAGACATTGGCGCAGCCGCATGGAGGTCCTGCCAGGATAACGCCTGGGTTGCAGCCGCATTGCGCAGAGATGGACTGAAACGAGGAAATAGAACTCAATAGAATTTAGGTGGATTTTCAAGCACAACTAATTTATTTATTCACACATATCTCACACAGTCACATCTGTCGTAGAACCCATAACCGTTTGAGTAGATGAGTTCTAGAGTGGAGAACACGGCTCGGCAAACGTAGCGTAGGACGCCCTCCAGCTAGTTGGAGCGATGACATATGCAAGCTGGCTGGCAGCGGTTGGAAACGAATAACTGAAAATCGAGCTCAGTGGCGTGCCATAAGAGAGGCCTATGTCCAGCAGTGAACGAAAATTGGCTGATGATGATGAATTATTTATTAGAGTAAAGGTTTTTGAGCAGTATGAGAAGGTTAGACTAAATTATCATGAGATTTTTTTTAAATCTGATAGGCTAGCGTTTGACCACAATATCGCCTGGTGGTAAGCAATGATGTGGTCGAAGATGGTAAACACGGTAGACCTGGTCTTACTCTCAAGAGCTGTGTGCTACCGGAAGACCGTAAATTGAGAGCTGCGGATTTCCTCATTGATGACAGTAAGCTACTTGAGATGCTTGTACTATTAATTAATTCTGTGCTTGAGATAAAATAGTACATTCATGCATAAAATCACGCCTTTTCCTCGTTGGGGTAGGCTACTTCTTTTTACATAATGCGCGGTTCGCCGATTGTTACGGAGCCATTGTAGTGTTTCTACAGCTAACTTTTGCTAACTTTAGTTTTTTATTTGAATTTAATTTACCTATTGCATAAGTGTAGATAAAGTTGCATATGAAACTGCACATAACTAGGTATTAAAACAAGTTTTAATAGGCCTGTTTATGCAACAATTAAATTATTATTATTACGCCTATCAATCGATATCTATGAGAAGCTCCAAAGCCAGCTGACAGCTATTTTCTGCAGTTTATCTACATTTAAATGCACCTCCTAGTTAAATAGCACGTAAGTATATATCTTTATAGATCTGATTGTATATATAAATACCTGTATAAGAAGAACAGAAGCACAAAATAAGATTTCTTTCAGCAACATGTTTATATTTTAACTTTAAAAAGCACAGCGGTAACCCTTTGGAATTAATACAAGACAACAAGCCTGTGTGTCTTCAGTAACCTATATATATAGCTGATTCATATCGAAATACTGTATCTTGACACAATTTCTTCGTGACCTAATCTTTGTTTCGGAAATGGGTGATAAGACCGTCGGAAAGTCGGTTAAGAAATTGCCTTTAGGAATAAATACGTTTCGAATGTCAAGTGCAATTTTACAGTCGTAATAAACTACACACGCGGTTGCTGATGTCTCTATTGTGATAAAACGATTTTGGTGATTTATAACAGACTTCACAAAAGAAGGAGGAGGTTCTCAATTCAACTGTTTTTTTTATGTTTTTTACCTCAGAATTTCGTCGAATCTTAACCGATATCAAAAATTCTCTTTTTATTTGATAGATTATGCCTTCTATTTGATCCCATTCATTTTTTGAGATTGTTGACAATTATTTCCGGAGATATGGAGATAAACAATATGAGCAAATTTGTATACTTAGATGACATAATTATAACTAGCCAGTACTTTGACTATCGCGGCATGTGAAGTCGGGTTTTTTCGTTTTGTACGATCATAAATTACACTATAATACTTACAATTTAAAACCACTTCCGACCGATCTATTCATAATCTGTTCATTGTCACCATTCCAATGAGCCCAAACTCTACATCTCTGCTGTAGGGTGGTGAGGAGTTGAGTAGGTATTCTGTAGATGGTTTAAAATTTTTTATTTAAGTAATATTTGAGACGTCAGGGTTTTGACTTGCAAGGGGATGGTTACTTATCCGCTGTAGATACAGAAAAGGTTCCTAAGTCAAATGAGGCCAAACACATTGCTGTTAAAATAAAGTAATAGGTTCCTTCTTCAACTGGGCAGGTAACGAACCAGTATCGTCTCTGGTACCTACTTCCAGCCCCTGATTCTCAATCATTCGAAAACCTATTCGGATTCGGAAGCCTTATTTTCAATTTTGAATATTGATATATCCATGAGCGATTTTGTTGCGGAAACCTTTTTAATCAGATTCACTGATTTTTAACCCACTTCCAGAAAGGAGGAGGTTCTCAATTCGTCAGTATGTTTTTTTTAATATTTTTTTTGTATGTGCTCGTATGTTACGCGATTATTCCGTCAATTCTGAACCAATTTGAATGATTCTTTTTTTTATCGGTAGAGCACATTTTCGACGTGGTCTCATTGTAATTTCATGGATATCTGATTAGTATCTCCAGATATATGACGATAAACGACTGTAGCTTGCCATTGGAACTGACTCTGCGAACGAACTCTGAACTCGCGGGGCATGGAAGCAACTGACTTCCATGCCCCGCGAGTCAGTTGAAAACCGACTTCCAAATAGAAGGAGGTTCTCAATTCGTCTGTATGTTTTTTTTGCGTGTATGTTATGTGATTACTCCGTCAATTTTCAACCGATTCGAATGATTCTTTTTGTAATCGGAAGGGTACGTTTCCGAGGTGATCCAATTGTAATTGAATCGAGATCTGATAAGTATCTCCAGAGATATGACGATAAACGCATCTCAAACTTGCTACTGAAATTAACTCGCGGGGCATTGAAGTCGGTTGTTTTAGTTTTTTAACTATCTTAATTATATTAATTGAAATGTCAAATGTAACCGATCAGAGTATTGCGAATTGCAAAGATCTGAGTTGAAGAAGAGGCAGATTCCGAATCAGAATTTGCTTTCGAATGATTGAGAATAACTTTGCAGGTGTCAATAGGCGGCGGTAACCACTTACCATCAGGTGAGCCATTTGATTAATTGCTGATAAATGTTGTGCATAGTATTGGTATTGAATAAATTGACTCTTCGGTCACGTTTAATATGTTCTTATGATCGAAGGGTTACATTTTTTCGAACCGTACATTTTTTTCTCTTAGGACTCAGTCCTCGGTGTTTTGCTACATTACGATATGCATCAATTTGGTGTCTATATTTTGCAGTGCATTTATGGCAATAGGTCAACCTGGTATAGACATATTATGATTAGAAATGAAGTCCACGTGGCTAGGAAGGCAATTAACATGAAAGTGGACGGCTATCGAGGAAGACTGAAGAAAGTGAGGATGGACTGTGTGATAGAAGATGTAAAAGGAGCAGATTTGAGCATGACTGCGGATAGACCTCAATGGAAGAGAATGACATGTTGCACCAACCACATTTAAGTGGGATAATGGTAGGAAGATGATTATAATGATGTCAAAAAGTTAAAATCTGTCTCGTAAATACATTTTGCTTTACATAGTACATAAGGAAGTGACGGTCCTCATGGTCCCATAAAAAAATCCACCCCTATGAGTATAGTCTGTGTATTCTAAACTTAAAAGTGATATGTCTATAGTATGTCACAAAAATCCTTACAAGGCGAAATCTACAATACAAACAAATGCAATATGACAACCTACGTTAATAAGGTTTCACTATCTGTAATTACATAAGTTTACAAAGTTACTGTAACGCGTTATCAGAAGGTCTTGATATGAAACAGATTGTTTTACGCAAACTTACAACTGATAAACTAATTTATATGATATCGAAAGAAGGCGATATAAAAACATAAGTTTGTAGGTTGCTGCCTTCAGTGACATATAGAAATACTAACATAATGTACAAAATTATTTTATTTTGCGTTCAGGCACTGCTGATTAAAGTGAGTATCAGTTTTTTATTGTGAAAGGAGTTACCTTTAACTTAAGGGCCACAGCGAGCGTACATACTTCGCATCACCATATTATAGTACCTATTATCGTGACCGGATGTGTTTCATACTCAAAGTGCCACTAGCTAGCCTCCTAATTATTATATACAGTCTTGTTACCACATGAGACTTAACATCATAATGCAAATAAAAATAACTGGCACTCCGAAGTTTTACGTGGTTGCTGTTTTCATACGTCATAGCTTACCATCAGACGTCTTGCATGTCCTGTTACCTTATATTATAAAAAAAACTCTAATATTATCGACTACTCTATTATGCTAGTCAAACTTGCGTAAAGACAACCAAACCAAAAAGGAGAGGAGATTGATGTCATCAAGGAATAAGGTTTTGACAAGCTGCGTGGTTTTGACAGATCCACTCAGCTCAGCATTTGTAGCGCCATGAAATGCGCTTTTAACTCACTCAGGTGATATAATCTAATGGTTTCTTCCACAGGATGCCTTCACCTACGCAGTCAATGGACCTTGCCCAGGCCTCAACCCATTGTTCAACGGACCTCCGAGCGTGATCCAAGGCAACGCTGTCACCACTGTAACTGCACTACCAACCTATAACCCAACCATCGGCTTGGGCTCACCAGTGTCCACTACCCAGATGACTCCTCTAGTCACAGAGATTATCCCTTCACTCCAGCTGGGAGATATCACTGTAGCTGGAGACATACCCATCGGAGGTTCTATCAAAGTGACAGGATGTTTCCCAGTCTATGGCCTGGTGTCAGTGGATGGAGCAGTTCCCTCAGCTGGAACTGCTGCCATTAATACTGGAGGTGGTCTACTGGCGCAGGTTGTGAACCCTTGTGGGTTGTATTAGATGTTCTACTGTTGATTAGTTGGTGAATAAACTGTTATTTTGGTATATATTATTGACTTTTTGTCCGTTTATTATAGGAGTCAATATTTTTAACAAGCTTTTATTTAACTTGCTGTACCTATTAGTATGTACCCACACAAACATAACTATGTTTGTGTGGGTAAAATCTTGGGAGCTAAATTAGAACCTCCCTACGTTCGATTTGACTCAATTTGGTATGCTTGCGTATCTTTAGTAGCAATGCAATAATATGAGGGCCCGGTGGCGTAATCGGGAGAACGGTTGGCTTTGATGCCAGAGGTACCGAGTTCAAAACGCCGTGCACAAATGGATTTTTCTATCAAAACAATTATGTGCGCTTTTCACAGTGGCCCTCCGGTGAAGTAAAAACATCGTTAAGAAACCAACAACCTCCGCATGGTGGTAAGACACTATCTAGTATCCGCCTGGCCAGCTACCACCCTCAAGCTAGAAAATCTGTCGCCAAAACATCTAGATGTGTTCCGGCAGCTATCCTTGAGAGCCAGTTCCCATTCTAGGCCTAGCGTGCTTCTATCTTCGACCGCATAATTACTTACTATCAGGTGAGATAGTGGTCAAACGCTAGCAAATAAGATATTTAAAAAATAAACTGGCCAAGTGCAAGTTGGACTCGCACTCGTAGGGTTCCGTACCACACTACAGTATTTTATAAGATCGAGCAAAAAATACCACTATCATTTTTGGCCAGCAAAAAATAATTAATAAACATTGTATTTCTTATAACGCCATCTAACGTCTAACAAAGGTGTTAGGGATCGACATTTCAATATAACGCCATCTATGGGACGTTTACCTAACTAAGCGTTCATAGATGGCGTGAAATGCCGAAAAAAACATGTTTCTTGTATGGGGACCCTCTATTATTTTTAACTTTATTTTGTTTTTAGTATTTGTTGATATAGCGGCAACAGAAATACGTCATCTGTGAAAATTTCAACTGTCTAACTATCACGGTTCATGAGATACAGCCTGGTGACAGACGGACTGACAGACAGACAGACAGACGGAATAGGGTCCCGTTTTACCCTTTAGGTACGGAACCCTAAAAATGTGGTATCATCGAGCTGACCTGATGATGGAGCCGGGCTGTAGGGACTGAAAGTCCGTAATGGCAAATGGTAGGTAATAAACATTTTCAAGGTAATAACCATTTGAATTTGAATTAGTAAGTAAGTAATAAGTGTTATCTCAGTACTTTTCATTACATATGATAACGTTTTTACAAAAAGCTTGTTTGCAAAATGTTTTTATGATCATTCATACGTGATGTGAAATTAAATGAAATTATATAAATAAAATAAATAAATTCTTTATTTTCTCCAATATACAATTTTTACAATTTATTAATTAATACAATTAATACAATTTATTTCATTAAGTTGTTATTAGATTTTTAGGATTCTTTAAAGTGACCCGGATTCATTGCTCTCGAGTGTAGTTCCCAGCCAGGCTAAATCGCTACCATCGTTGACCGACTTCCAAAAAGGAGGAGGTTCTCACTTCGTCTGTATGTTGTTTTTTTTTATTTTCAACCGACTTCCAAAAAGAAGAAGGTTCTTAATTTGTCTGTATGTTTGTATGTTATTGAACCGATTCGAACAATTATTTTTGTAATCGGTAGGGTACGTTTCCGAGGTCGTCCCATTGTAATTTCATCGAGATCTGATACGTACCTCCAGAGATATGACGATAAACTTCTCAAACTTGCTACTGAAACTGTCTCGCGGGGCATTGAAGTCGGTTGTTTTAATTTTTAAACTATCTTAATTATTTACTTTTGTATGTATGTTACGCGATGACTCCGTCAATTGTGAACCGATTTTAATGATTCTTTAATCGGTAGGGAACATTTCCAAGATGGTACCATTGTAATTTCATCAACTGATTAGTATCTCCAGAGATATGACGATAAACGTCTCAAACTTGCTACTGAAACTGACTCGCGGGGCATGGAGGTCGGTTGTTTTAGTTTTTAACCGACTTCACAAAAAAGGAGGAGGTTCTCAATTCGTTGTTTTTTTTTTTTTTTTTTTTTATTTGTTACCGATTACTCGAAGATGCCTGAACCGATCAGGAAAATTATTTTTTTGTTTTAAAGGGTACCCTTCCCAGGTGGTCTCATTCTCATTGTATCATTGTATCAAATTTTAAGGAAATCGGCCGAGCCATATTTAATTTATCAACATTAATATTACGATGCATTTATTTATCTCGGCGACATACTACTAACTACTGGCACATACTCGTATTATATAATAGTTACTACGTCTACTGGCTACTTTGACTAGCGCAACGTTTGAAGTCGGTTCTTTGAGTTTTTTAAACGATCTTAAATGTATTAAACTATCTTCATAGTTCATATTATATTGGCCAGCGTTTGACCAGTTCTTATTGCAGAAAGACGGTATACAAGGGTAGATTCCTTTATCGATATTTCTAATGATGAATGAAGTTGGAAAGCTATTGACGAAGAAGCAAATCGCTTCGTTCGGTCATAGAATAAATAATAGTAGAAATTCGACTAGATGGTATAGGTATATACATATATATCGTCGGCGCACGTCACGCGGTGGTCACTGTTCTCATGTGTGTTGCCTTAGTGTCAGACTAAGACATATGAATGGCCTAAGCATTAGTTAGCCAGTTTACTAAATGTTGTAACAAACGCTGCGGCTGGATATCATTCAGGAATCTAGTTGAACGGCGCTGTTTAGTAAAGAGTCTAGGCGTTCAATTGAACGGCTAATTAAGCTATCTGCCTGCGACATATACACCGTGTCACAGAATAATGAATAGTACACCGTGTCTCGATGGCGCCTTTATATTTTGGTGGGATGGTGGAATCAAATTATGCAGTTCTGTAGCACACTCTCCGAAATGTATCCGGTGATAATTAATATACCTAATTTAAGATTGTTTAAATAAACTGGCCAAGTGCAAGTCGGACTCGCACTCGTAGGGTTCCGCACCACACTACAGTATTTCATAAGATCGAGCAAAAAATATCACTATCATTTTTCGCCAGCAAAAAATAATAATTAATAAACATTTTGTTTCTTGTAACGCCATCTAACATCTAACAAAGGTGTTATGGATCGACATTTCAATATAACGCCATCTATGGGATGTTTACCTAACTAAGCGTTCATAGATGGTGCGAAATGCCGAATAAAACACATGTCGAAAAAAACACGTTTTTTGTATGGGGACCCCCTATTATTTTTTTAATTTATTCTGTTTTTAGTATTTGTTGTTATAGCGGCCACAGAAATACATCATCTGTGAAAATTTCAACTGTCTGACAGACAGACAGACAGACGGACAGCGGAGTCTTAGTAATAGGGTCCCGTTTTACCCTTTGGGTACGGAACCCTAAAAACTAAGTAACTCACTAGCATACACCACGGAAGAGTACCTTACTCGACAAAAATTTGCTTATATTGACTTCAGCACATACCTAAATATTTCAGCCTCGGCAAATATCGACGATACTGCAATATTGATGACATGCACGCTCGATGCTACGAGGTCACATTGCTTGTAGCACAGAATAATATATGGTTGAAAGAACTTACCTAAGTGAATTTCAACCGGGATTATACTTCGGTGTAACATCCTCAAGATTTAAATTAACCACGTAGTCCGTCTTTCGTTGTATCGCATCGTCACACTGTTTAAAGCACATAAAATTAAAATAAAAAAATTGTTCATTCGTTCAATACTCATTCACCAGCCAATATTTTGACTGTGTTCCTTCATTTGTTTTAGAGTAGTAGATCAGTCTGCATTCTGCAACACTTGGGTTTAAAGTTGTATTGACAACAGGATATCCCACGGGTGGGTGGGAGTTTAAATCTCTTCGGATGTTACACCTCGTTAATCCCGGTTGAAATTCACTTAGGTAAGTTCTTTCAACCATATATTATACTTCGGTGTAACATCCTCAAGATTTAAATTAACCATGTAGATGTTTAGCGCCTGTTGCAGAATAAAAGCACTCCTCATATTATTTATTTACTCAGTAATTGATCAAAATTAAATTTTGATGATTACCTAATGCATGTATGCATGCATAAATAGTTAGATTTTCCTTTATTAGTAAGGAATTAAATCAATCATTAGGATTAGACACAAGAAATAAAAAATATTGCACAATGGCTGACCTCCGGAATGTAAAATTGGTCGTTATACATATATATATATTTTGTATAAAATTATTTGTATTTATACGTTACCCATACAATTTGAATAGAACAGTACAATGACAGTTGTTCTTTTGATGACGTCAATAGATACGATCAATTGGCAGCAAAGTAGAACCACGACTATCGTACGACGATGCGTACTATCGCAGGATAAATAATAGTACTATATACGGTGTAGATAAAAACGTTCACATATAGCTGAAAAGCTGTAACATAGAGTAAGTTTACATACACATTTAAAGATATTTAAGCCAAAATAAGGGATATCGCAACGTCACACGCAATAACAACGTCTGCATACTCAAACTTTCTATAGCATCAATACATTTGAAATGAATTAAAAAATAAAATGTAATATTATTCAATATTGTCACACTTGCACGCAGTCTGAGTACTTCAACTTACAATCTATCATAAGATCTTTTAGTGTGAAATTGTATTCTGGAAAATTAAATGATTAAATGTTTGACTTGATATGTTGACATGGCAAGCATATTATCCAATTTATTTTGTCAAGGTAAATAGTTTTATAAAAATGAAGCAAAACATTATCATAGAGTATAAAACAATGATCTAAGAAAAATCATTTAATTCGCAAGTGATTGATGTTTAGAAACTTAAATACACCCTTACAATCGAATATCACAGCCAGTTTAATAATTAGTATAAAATCATAAATTTATGATTTCTTTTTCCTAATAACAGACTCCGTTTAAAAATTCTATTATTACAAATGTTATTCGACGCTGATTCATGTCATAAGTATTAAAATTTTAGTACTGCATTAGAATAATCTCATATAGCTGACGAAAAAAACTATCGATGGTTATTACTAGTAGACTAATTATATCATCATTAATCTTGGTAAATACCGTACATATCTACGTTTATAACGAACTAGAAGCTCCCCGCGGCTTCGCCCGCGTTAGACTTATTTTATTTACTTAAAAACTTTTATTTTGTAAAATCCTTTCTATCATAAAAGACATCAAAGAAGTAAAAGCCAAATCGGTTCAAATTTTGAACCCCCGTTTCATCCCTTTTAAAGAGTGAATTTTGAAAAATCCTTTCTTAACGGATACCTACGTCAAAATAACTATCTGCACGCCAAATTTCAGCGCAATCCGAAACAATATTGATTTCAGACTTTGTTACCCCAATTCACCCTTTCAGGGGTGGCATTTCGAAAAAGCCTAAAATGTGTATTTTCTTATTTATTTACTGAAGCACTTGTGTGAAGTTTCGAATAGAAAAAACTATCTAATATTGTTTCTCCGTACAAAGTTAGAACCCCCGTTTCATCCCCTTAAAGAGTGAATTTTGAAAAATCCTTTCTTAACGGATACCTACGTCAAAATAACTATCTGCATGCCAAATTTCAGCGCAATCCGAAACAATATTGATTTCAGACTCTGTTACCCCACTTCACCCTTTTAGGGGTGGCACACGTATTAACTTATTTATTTACTGAAGTACTTGTGCGAATTTTCGAATAGAAAAGACTATCTTATCTTGATTCTCCATACAAACTTTAAACCCCGTTTCATCCCCTTAAAGAGTTAATTTTGAAAAATCCTTTTGTAGCAAATAACTAAGGGGTGGCATTTAGAAAAAGCCTAAAACACGTATATTTTCATTTATTTACTGAAGAATTTGTGTGAAGTTCGAATAGAAACAACTATCTAATATTGTTTCTCCTTTCAAACTTTGAACCCCCGTTTCATCCCCTTAAAGAGTCAATTTCGAAAAATCCTTACTTAATTTTTTTTTGTTTTTACTTAACGGATACCTACGTCAAAATAACTATCTGCATGCCAAATTTCAGCGCAATCCGAAAGAATATTGATTTTCACACTTTGTTACCCCATTTCACCCTCTTAGGGGTGGAATTTCAAAAAAACCTGAAACACGTATTTACTTATTTATTTACTGAAGCACTTGTGTGAAGTTTCGAATAGAAAAGACTATCTAATAATGTTTCTCTATAGAAACTTTGAACTCCCGTTTCATCCCCTTCAGGGGTGTAATTTGAAAAATTCTTTTTCAAAGGTAACTAACGTTGTAATAATTATCTGCATGCCAAGTTTTAGCGCAATCCGAAAAATATTGATTTTCACACTTTGTTACCCCATTTCACCCTCTTAGGGGTGGAATTAAAAAAAAAACCTGAAACACGTATTTACTCATTTTTGTACTGAAGCACTTATGTAAAGTTTTGGATAGAAAAGACTATCTAATCTTGTTTCTCCATACAAACTTTGAACCTCCATTTCATCCCTTTAAGGGGTGAATTTTGAAAAATCCTTTCTTAGTACACCCCTACGTACTAAGACAAAAATACCCTCCAAATTTCAAGTCTCTACGACCAGCGGTTTAGGCTGTGCGTTGTCTGTCAGTGAGTCAGTCAGTCAGTATGTCAGGACAAAGATTCTTATAGTATTAGATTGTAGCTACCGGGTTATAAATGCAAACAAGGATCATGTTGTGCCTCAGTGGATTTGTGAAATAATATAAGAGGTTTTATAAATTATTTCAGAAAGAACATAGTTGTGAATACGTATCTGGCACAGGCTTATCCTGTGATACAATATGGAATATAGAATTTGCCATATTATTATTTTAAAAACTTTACGGAGCTCGATAATCAATATTTCTAAATTAAGAAGCACGATCATCAATCAACATGCATGAGAATTCCAATTAGAACTGTGATGACCTTTGGTGATCTGTGAATCACAGGCTGTGATACAGTAAATACTTCTCCATAAAATTGATTGCATCAAATTTCTACAACTATCGCGTAGTTAGTTACTTAATTTAACTTTAAACGTCATATGTATTGTTACAACATATAGCATAACATTTGTGACACTTAAACATTGTTGTTGTTATTATTATGATTATTTATCGCTATTCACACGCCATAATTAACGATGGGCCGTTGGCTATAATTTAATATTGCTGCGGCAAGGCAAGAAGTAGTTAATTTGGTAACTTAGTAAACTCACGGACTCGTAAGTATATGAGTTTATTCTCGGTTACTAACGTTGAGCTTGTGGTAATTTAAGTATGACACATTGAGTGTATTCATCTAAAGACCTAAAAATTTGTGGAGGCAATGCATATTACATTTTCCATTCCAAATTATTCCTTATCATATCAAACACACAGACGTGTTTACTACTTACTTGCTGCTTTTTGCAAGTTTTGTACTCTGAGTCTACGCACAAAATATTAAAAGGGGTGACAATAGTGTGTCCCTTTTTTTTTCATAATCAGAATAACTACTGACTTCATTAACGTAGCAAAATCAAGGTTGTACTAGAGCGCTTAAGGCCGTACATTAAGCTATTTAACCATACTATAATATTATGTATTGTTTCATATTGTACTATGATATTATCATTGTAACAAAAACCTTTTTGGAACCATATCTGACGTATTAGTTAGTGCACATTATTTTACAATGTTCATGTATGAGTGTGTGTTGTCTAATTAAATCAGGCAACATAAATAGGCCTTCTTGAAGCCGATTATGGCTATGTAAAATTAGTGCAACATTAACGGTAAGTATATAGTCTTACAATTTATGTTAACAATAGGAAGCGACACTAAACTGTAAGCTTGTATACGCTCCATTGCTTTTGTGTGATAAATAATTTATAACATTTAACACAAACTAACATGTTGCGTAGAACAAGGTGACTTTTTAGGTTAACGTTGAACCATTCACGTTTGCCTACATTTGCAACCAAAATGTATTATTATTTTGCAATGTATTGTTGATGAGGGTAGGCATTATAATGCATAGTCGAAGATTATTAGTCTATTATTGCTCACTTAAATCTGTGTCCTTGGGTAAAAACTATACCGATTTCTGTCAATTTAAATATGAGGATGAATACTATCTAAATCCACAAATATGCTACAATTTTATACGATTTTTGTATTATGTTTGTATGGACAAGACATTGTATGCCAGGACCTTTTTGGCCTTTTAGGCCTTCTCAGCTTGGCAACGCGCTGCCATTCAGCCACGGTCATTCAGAAACAGGTGTATTAAATGGAACAATATTCCGTGGTACAGAATGTACTTTAATCATTTACAAACAAATTACTGGGTCAAAAGTTATTGATATTAAATACCGGCGTGTTCTACTCACGCGTGGGTACCTCCAATCTTATTATTGTAGTTAACGCTCGCTATGCTTATTCGCAGTTGGCTCGTAGTTCTTCCGTGACGACGTTGTCGACAGCTGCTTTAGAATGTACTTTAGACGATTCGGCATTTGCAGATTTATGTTGTTTGACATCGGGGTCGAAAAATGAAAGGTTGGTCGCTCCGTCGTAGGTTTATTATTATATAAACGCACAACCTCTTAAAGATGTTAAGTTTGATAACAGTAGGCTGTATCAAGACTTAGTCATAAGACATAAGTCAACTAGGTCAGTGAAGCCAGGATATACCTTAGTTTGTGGTTTTTCTAGCCCTTTGTGCCAATAGGAAAAGAAAAATAATCACTAAGATGACTCATTCTTTTTTAACCTGACTAAAGTGAAGCAAAAGAGAGGATTATGTTTCTGACCGGTTAATGTGTATTTAGTAATACAATGTAGTACAGTCTTACCCCAACGTTCAGAGATAACTGTAGGTGTTTTCAACCTCATCAATGAGAACATTTCTTGACCGCTTTAAATCATTGCAAGATCTTATTTGACACGGTTGAAGAAGTTGGTTAGTTGACTAATGTGTTGAATCTTCGACCAAGAGTTTAGCGGGGTTGGAGCCATGGTCAAGGTCTTTACCGAAATCGTATCGCATAGACAGGCGATATAGGTACTATAACAGTATCTAGACATATCTAGTTGAATTATTTTGTACCTTATGTCGTAGCCTTTCTTTTGCATAATGGCTTTTCCATGTACTATACGACACAGTAAGAAGTACTTTCTAGGGTAGCATCGCGTACTACCACACTAAGAAATTATAAAAACACATGAGCACTTTATTGCATACCAGACAAAACCTTTATCAAGGAAACAATATAATAAGATTTATTTAACAATGGGCATGTCTTATCTTTTGGTAGACAGGAACAGGAACGGAACCGACCACATTATAATGAATCTACATTATAATGTGGTCGGTTGCATACTATATAATTCGCTTAGAGGTTTAATGAAATATACGGGTTCTTGTTCTTCTTCTTCTTCTTATGGCTTTTAAACGCTTGGCATTTTTCTGCCAGTGTTAAAAATAGATTAAATTAATTACTTACCTGTAATTCTGCTATGACATAATGGTAGCAACATTATCGGCAATTTTTATTGCCTATCTTCATGCTCGGACACCGTAGTGGAGCAAGTTTCTGATCTCTGGTTAAGATCTGTAGAATCCAATAAGTCCCATGTAGATATATGCGACACAGGCGGTAGTTACTTTCTGAGTAGCATCTCGTACTACTACATTAAGAAAGAATTAAATAAATTCCGGGATGATACGAGTATCTCGTAGCACGACTTTAAGGAATTATTTTTGTTTATTGTCGGGATAATTTCACGTATTACCACGTTAAGACAATAAGTAATTTACTTCAACACATTTTTTCTTTCTAAAAATGTGGGTGTAGGTAGATTTTGCTCGGAGCGGTATATTTTTCTCCGCATCCTAAAAATCCGACGAAATTTTCGTCTGATAACGTCGCAATCAGAACTTTCCAATCGTTTATAACCCATATTTAAGTATGAGAAACAAACACTAATTCACAAAACTTATAGCAAATACTTTTAAAACATTAAAATTGTGACATCTGGACGATGCTACACACAAAATACGAATGAAGGAACACAGTCAAAATATTGGCTGGTGAATGAGTATTGAACGAATGAACAATGTTATTATTTTAATTTTATGTGCTTTAAACAGTGTGACGATGCGATACAACGAAAGACGGACTACATGGTTAATTTAAATCTTGAGGATGTTACACCGAAGTATAATTAAAAGTACTACGTACTATATATACTATATATACTATATATACGACTAATGTCAATCAAAACGCTTCCAACAATACCTCATTTGTTACCCACAACGGAACGGAGACTGTATGTATGCGTTTGGGGTGAGGGGATGTTTGTTTGTGTGTGCAAATCTATGTTGTCATTTTTCTCCAAACCTACTAGTCCGATTTTTATGCAGTTTTCAGTTATGGGTTCGGGTGTAATTAGTGCATGTTTTAGATAGGTGTTACGGTGACAACTCACCAGGGGGCGCTGCAGTAATCATTTGTTGGTGCAAATCGATGTTGCCATTTTTCTTTAAAACGACTAGTCGGAGTTTTGGCGGGAACGTGGAAAAGTGTGTGTGATCTCATTGTATTTTTTCCTAAAACTTGTGTTCTTCCGCGTGTTAATGTGTAATAAATGTATGTGTATGTGTATGTGTAACCATTAAGTGCCGGTGAATGTGTGCGAGTCTAGGGAAACAGCACAATGTTGAAAAACATGCTATTTACGTTCTCACCAAAATTCCACTGAAAATCTTCAGTAAACACCACATCTTTACTGAAGGTATGACTTATACTAGACTTTTACTTGAAAACTGACCTGAAATGTGACTTTGACCCATCTCTACGACTAAAATTCATAAAAATTTGAAAATTTTCAATACTTGACACTGGCTAAATGCACTAATCGTGTCGAGCCATAAAGAAACTAAAAAAAAAAACGACTAGTCCGATTTTGATGCAGTTTTTAGCTATATGTTTGTGTTTAATTGGTGCATGTTCTTAAATAGGTGTTACGGTGTCAACTCACCAGGGGGCGCTGCAGTAAACATTTGTATGTGCAAATCCATGTTGACCTTTTTCCCTAAAACTAGTTCGACCGTCTTTAAACGGTTCGTAATTAATCAGTGGTGGTTCTTAGATAGATGTTGACGTTTATTTTCTAAAGGTCATCGTCGTGGGTGTTTATTCAAAATTTTAATTTTGTTACTTGTCAAATTATAATAAGGAGCACAGAAGTACAGTGTCACAAGTATAACTTGGCGGTGGTGGTTTTTGGTGAGTTTGACGTTTGAGAGATTACCGCGACATTATTGTTGATAAATCATATATAATAATGCCAAAAGTAATTAAAAGTGGTTTAAGAGAAACTGTTATCAAAGATAAAAGTAAAAGCACAGTGGCGCACAGGCACGCCAAGTTATACTTGCCGGACTGTAATGAAGAACACATAACAGATGAACTCATACATACCAGTCAAAATCATAACCCAATCTTCTAATACTATGGCTGAATGGCTCAATACCTTTTACCTTGTACCTTAGTACCTTTGTTTTTTTTTTGTAAATTCATAGTACCTTTGTTTTTTTTTTGTAAATTCAAAGCAATAAGTTATGTTTCTGTTATATCTATAATATTTTTTATTGAATATGATCTGTTTAATGTTATTTGACGTGTGTAAGTGCAAATTTTTAATTTGCCCATATACTGAATAAATGCTTTGACTTTGATTTTGACTTGAATCTTTGTCCTGACATACTGACTGACTGACTGACTGACTCACTGACAGACAACGCACAGCCTAAACCGCTAGTCGTAGAGACTTGAAATTTGGAAGGTATATTTGTCTTAGTACGTAAGGGTGTACTAAGAAAGGATTTTTCAAAATTCTCCCCTTAAGTGGATGAAATGGGGGTTCAAAGTTTGTATGGAGAAACAAGATTAGATAGTCTTTTCTATTCGAAACTTCATACAAGTGCTTCAGTACAAAAATAAGTAAATACGTGTTTCAGGTTTTTTTGAAATTCCACCCCTAAGAGGGTGAAATGGGGTAACAAGGTGTGAAAATCAATATTGTTTCGGATTGCGCTGAAATTTGGCATGCAGATAGTTAATACAACGTTAGTTACCGCCGAAAAAGGATTTTTCAAAATTCACTCCTGAAGGGGATGAAACGGGGTTAAAAGTTTGTATGGAGAAACAAGATTAGATAGTCTTTTCTATTCGAAACTTCATACAAGTGCTCAAGTAAAAAAATAAGCGAATACGTGTTTCAGTTTTTTTTTAATTCCACCCCTAAGAGGGTGAAATGGGGTAACAAAGTGTGAAAATCAATATTGTTTCGGATTGCGCTGAAATTTGGCATGCAGATAGTTATTACGTAGTTAGTTCCCTCTGAGAAAGTATTTTCCAAAATTCACCCCTGAAGGGGATGAAACGGGGGTTCAAAGTTTGTATGGAGAAACAAGATTAGATAGTCTTTTATATTTGAAACTTAACACAAGTACTTAAGTAAGTAAATACGTGCTTCATGCTCTTCGAAATTCCACCCCTAAACGGGTGAAGAGGGGTAACAAAGTCTGAAATCAATATTGTTTCGGATTGCGCTGAAATTTGGCATGCAGATAGTTATTATGGCATAGGTTAAAACATATTTTTTTTAATTCACTCTTCAAGGGGATGAAGCGGGGTTTCAAAGTTTGGATAGTCAATTTATTCGACATTTCACACAAGTACTTCTGTAAATAAATAAGTAAATACGAGTTTCAGACTTTTTCAAAATGCCACCCTAACAGGATAAACTGGGGTAACAAAGTCTAAAAATCAATATTGTTTCGGATTGCGCTGAAATTTAGAATGCAGATAGTTATTATGACGTAGGTATCCGCTCAGAAAAATTTTTCCTTAAATTCCTCCCGGATACGGAACGGGGAATCATAGTTTGTATGGCGGAACAAGATGAGATTAAGTACGTGTTGTAGGATTTTTCGAAATAGGGTAGGCAACAAAGTCTGAAACTTTGGGTTTTCGGGTTTTATAAATATGAATCCCGAATTGCCTTAGTCACGCGATAACATGAAAACGGGTGAACCGATTTGGCTAATTCTTTTTTTTATGTTATTATTGATAGAATCGTTTTTACAAAAGAAAAGTTTTAAGTAAATAAAAGAAGTTTTTAACGCGGGCGAAGCCGCGGGACACTTCTAGTATACATATATAATAATATACATTTTTTTTAGTAGATCGTCGGATAATAATAACTGCACGGGTCGAGTTGACCTAGACAACGTCTACATGTCTGCCCAGCCGTCCTAGATACGACCCAGACGACATTCAGCTTTGTTAGTCTATAATCCAGTTACACACAGATTTAGTCTGTGGTTTTTCTTAGGGGAATATTATTTATAAGGCTAGATATTAGATAGACTACCTACCCTCAAAGAAATTACGTAAATGTATGTGTAGATAAGGTATCTTTCATCTATGTCGGGGGCACAGAAGTAGCCCCCACATTGTGCCCCCACAAATAATCTATAATATAGATAATGTTGTAACATAATATAGATTGTTTATTATGTTTCTATGGCGGTAAAACAAGCATCGACCATTATTTTTTTCCCCAAGAGACACAAAAAGGAGGGGAATAATTATAAGTTTGGCGTGTGTATCTGTATGTCACTCTGTGGCATCGTAGAACCTACACGGATGAACCTATTTTAATTTAGATTATTTTTGTTCGATAGGTGTTCGAGAGTGTTCTTAGCTTTGATTCATCCAAATCCGTTCGGCCGTTTTAAGACTATGAGCTTTTTAGGGTTCCGTACCCAAAGGATAAAACGGGACCCTATTACTAAGACTCCGCTGTCCGTCTGTCTGTCTGTCTGTCTGTCCGTCTGTCACCAGGCTGTATCTCATGAACCGTGATAGTTGGACAGTTGAAATTTTCACAGATGATGTATTTCTGTCGCCGCTATAACAACAAATACTAAAAACAGAATAATGTTAAAAATAATTGGGAGTCCCCATACAAGAAACGTGTTTTTTTGGCATTTCAATATAACGCCATCTATGAACGCTTAGGTTTGTCCATACGTCCATAGATGGCGTTATATTGAAATGCCGATCTCTGACACATTTGTGTTAACTTTCACTTAGATATTAGACGTTAGATGGCGTTATAAGAAATAAAATGATTATGAATTATTATTTTTTGCTAGCTAAATATGATAGTGATATTTTTTGCTCGATCTTATAAATATACTGTAGCGTGGTACGGAACCCTACGAGTGCGAGTCCGACTTGCACTTGGCCAGTTTATTTCTAGATGATGACGCTATGAGATCAACTTTCATAGGTCTGATCAATTCAAAATTCGGTATCCTCTTACTTCAATGATACAATGGTAGCATCGACCTGATGCTGGGGCATCTTCAGAAATCTGCAGAATTCTCAACTCCTCACTAATTCAAAGCAGATATATGGTGTTTGGGCTCATAGGAATGGTCTCAATGAACAGATTGTAAAATATAAATCAGTCGGGGGTAGTTTTAAATTCTGAATTTAAGTATTATAACCTCCCGCACCTGACCATGACGCTTGTTTAGAAGATACATCCCCGTCATCTTTTGACAATGACGCTTACCTAGACGATACATCCCCGCCATCTTTTGACAATGATGCTTGTCTAGAAGATACATCCCCGCCATCTTTTGACAATGACGTTTGTCTAGAAGATACATCCCCGTCATCTTTTAACAATGACGCTTTTCTAGAAGATACATCCCCGCCATCTTTTGACAATGACGCTTGTCTAGAAGATACATCCCCACCATCTTTTGACAATGACGTTTGTCTAGAAGATACATCCCCGCCATCTTTTGACAATGACGCTTGTCTAGAAGATATATCCCCGTCACCTTTTGACAATGACGCTTGTCTAGAAGATACATCCCCGCCATCATTTGACAATGACGCTTGCTTAGAAGATATATCCCCGTCATCATTTAAAAGTCCCGTTGACGTAAAGGATAGATGGCTCGACTTATAAAGAAGAGGTCGTCCACGGTTGGTAGGAGCATATTATATCGATGTTCCGCCTGACTTAACTAAAAATTACTATTAATTATTCCATGCAAAAAGCAGCTTACTATCAAGGAGAAATATGTGTTAATATACCTAACCTTATGGTGTTCCGGCAGCACACAGCACTTGAAAGTCAGAGTATTCTAGCCTTAGCGTGTTCACCGCCTTCAGCCACATCATCGCTTACCACCAGGCGATATAGTGATCAAACCCTACTCTTTAAGATATAAAAAAAAGTTCTTTTCGTTCATTCAATTCAGTTTATTACCGATACTTCAGCAGCCCAGCCCCTGCGCTCACCCAATTCAATTACACAATACAATTTCTGTTAGCGTTTACGCAAAACGCAATCCCAAAATGTATACAAATTACAAGTTCTTTTCAACAAAAAATTTCAATTGCCTTTCCGTTTGTTTTTTCTTTTGTACATATTTTGTAGCTTTGATGCCATTAAAAAATATGATTATCTTATTATTATTTTATCGCTTGTCCTTGTTGCATTGTGCCTGAACGCTAACAGAGATTTCGTTTTGTCTAGGGGTCATTTCACTCTCAAAACAGTGACCGAATTGATCCTGTTATTAAATTGATTTATTTGGAACTAGACCAGCTGTGCCCCGCGGCTATGCCCGGGTTAACAAATATCCTATGGTCTAATTTATAATACTGGCTATCCGCGTGCACAATTTCAGCTAAATCGGTTCAGCTGTGAAGCCGTGAAGAAGTCCCAAGCAAATAAATATACAAACTGACTTTCGCATTCATAGCGTTGGTGCTGATAAATCTTATGTATACTTGCTTTGTTATTTTTGTAAGGAATATAATATTATAAGTGGGTAATAAAATACTTGCGTTTTAATTTGACTTTTATTCTCATTTGTTACTTATGTGATTATGAGCGACGTATTGGTAAAAATCGTTAGGTACCTATTATTTAAAATATGTAGAATTTTATCATTAGACATTATTTGTTTAATATATTATATTAGTAGTTTACAAAATAGATTTTAGTATACATGATAATAAATTGTGAAATTATGTCATATTGTAATTTTATTTATACTTTTCATCACACTATATACCAATACAATACTTAGGTACTTCGTTTCATTCAAATCAACTGATTACCATACTCATTATTGTTAAGCTAATTCAACAATTTTTTTATTATTATATAATTTATTTCAAATATTAAATCCATATTGTTTTTTGCTTAATACAATGCATTCAGAATACATTTAAAAGTATAAAAAACAAGCGTAAAGAAAATGCATGTAAATTAGTTATATAGGTTATGAAAAGGATAAATGCAAATAAATATATGTTCTCGCAGAAATTAAAAAAAAATATTTACAAGAATAACTATTGTTATTCGGCTTACTGTTATTTATTTAATATAGTAGGTAACTAAGTGATTTATGAATAGTTTGCGTTGAGAAAATAAATCTTGAAATTGAAAACCGGAAAGAAATTCCGAGGTTTAGATAAAATGGACCGTTCGATCTCGAGTCGGTATCTATCAAACAAAAACCGCACTCAATATGGCCCAGCGAAATCATGCCGAGGCGCTGCAAAGATACTAATAAAATAACAATGTAAAGTAAATCTCTATGTAAAATCTACCTCACAGAAATACAGAAAACGTTCGAGTGTGATACATTCTTCCCGGACATAGACAATAAAGTGTTCAAACAAGTGCAAGAAGATGGCGTCCCCACGGAAAAACAGATTGAGGGAGATATCACGTATTATTATAGAATATATGAGAACCTATAACATCCATACTAATGTACATTGTTACACATAATCCTAAATGTCATCGTACCGACGGGATTCGAACTTGCACCCTCCTGGGAAACATGCTCAGACGCTGTAACTAACTAAGCTACAGTACTTGTACTATTCATTATTCTGTGGCTACAGTACGATCCTATCAATGCGACGAAACGAATGGATTGCATTTTATAAAGAACTATGATGTTTACTATTGACCAGGCATTTCATATGATGTCCAGTCTCGAAAAAATATAAAATGTCCCGACAAATAACAAAACAAAAATTCCATATTTTATTACATAAAATATCTAGGCAAAATTTATAAATTCGGAATTTTGAGATTAAAGTCGGAACAAATAACAAAGTTATTAGAAAAGCGCGAACTTAAGGATCCAAATTAGTGGATTGATTCGTTCTAACTGAATCCGTTAATTTGGATCCTTGAGATAGCGCTTAACAATAACTTTGTTATTTGTTCCTACTATAATCCCAAAATTCCGAATTTTGCAATTTTACTCAGATATTTGCGGTCTTCTCATCTCAACCCTATTACCAGGACATGTATCGCAAACTTACTGCATCGAAACTTTAGTAACCCATTACAAGCTAGCTACAATTTAGTTATTATCTCAACGCAAAATATTTGAAATTAACTACCCATTAGTTAAGACTAATCAAACTCAGACGCGATTATTGAATATTGCGTTATAGCAAACAGTGGTAAATAAGTCTTCAGTTACATCTTCACTAGTCAATAAAACTCAACTTAGTAGTACAATCCACTGTAACCGCATCCACCGTAACCGCATCCACCGTAACCGTAGCCGCCATAGCCGCATCCGCAAGATGGCGCCACAATGATGTTAGGGTTTAGCGGCAGGCTCTCGGCAAGTAAGCTGCTGACGGTGAGTAGAGAGAGAGTGTCAGCAAGGCTGGCAGCGACTGAGTTGGACTGGATGATGGCGGGGATAGCTGCAGGAGCTATGATAGAAGATGCGCATGCTGGGACTCCGCAACCACCACAACCCTCCAGCAAGCTGGGGCCGAGCGCTCTAATACACTGAGCGGATGAATCCTGAAATACAATGTAGGTATTATTATATAAGATCGTTTAAAAAACTAAAAGAACCGACTTTAAACGTCGCGCTAGTCAAAGTAGCCTGTAGTTATTAGAATGTCGTCAAGGTATATAAATGCATCGTAATACAAATGTTGATATATTAAAAACGGCTCGGCCGATTTCGTTGAAATTTAAATGGGACCGCTTGGAAAAGGTACCCTCAAAGGGTACCTTTTCAAACAAAGAATAACATAAAAATAATTTTCCAAATCGGTTCAGGAATCTTCGAGTAATCGGTAAAAATACATATTAAAAAAAAATATTCCTACGAATTGAGACACTTTTTTGTGAAGTCGGTTAAAACCCAAAGTCATGGTAAGATAGGGTGCAAACACCATTTTACCCGACTACGGCGAAGCAAAAAGGAGGGTTATGTTTTTGACCCGTATGTGGGTATGTAAGTATGTATGTAAGTATGTTCATCTGTTCCCTCATAACTTCTAAACTACTTATCATATTTTAACAAATGAGGTGTCGTTGGACGCGTCTTATTCGTCTGCTGGTTATAGGCTATGTGACGTCACAACAAATTGAATGTGGCGCCCCCTAGAGGGGACGAAGTCCAGAACAAAAAAAATATTTTCACCCCACCCCATCGTGTGTGGTATCGTTGAATTTTAAAATGAAGATAGGGTGTATTACATTACATCATATTTTTGTCGGGCGTAGCGTTGGCGATATATAACCCTCCGATGTCAAGAAAACTAATTTTTACCCCACGGCGTCACAAAGAAGCAGTTGGGAGGATTATGTGTTTGTTGATCGCTGTGTATGTATGTAAGTATGGTGACACGTATACATGTATATATCTATCCATAAACCCCAAAAGGCTTTAAATAAAAAATAAGTTCAAAAACTAAAACCCGACTACTGAAAATCACTCTCTAAAAAGTATGAAACAAGAAAATATTTTCATCTGAGATCGCTATGTACAAACTATTCAATATGTATCGTGTATTATACAAACAACTAACTTGTAATAATTATTTTATTGTATTTCATAAATATTCTTAGTGGTGTTCAGAGGATACCCGTGGTCGTATGTCACCTACCGTAACAAAACAATACACTCTGCAAAGTAACATACGACCACGGCTATCCACTGAACACCACTATGAATATTTATGAAATACAATAAAATATTTATAAAAAGTTAGTTGTTTGTATAGAACGATACATATTGATTAGTTTGTACACAGCGATCTCAGATGAGAATATTTTCTTGTTTCATACTTTTTAGAGAGTGATTTTTCAGTAGTCGGGTTTTAGTTTTTGAACTTATTCTTTATTGATTAAAAGAGTTAAACTTAAAGAGGTTCCGAAATGGTCAACCGGCTTATTGGCAAGAACATAAATTGGTTTTGCTTGAGCAAGCAGCTTGATGCGGCCGTCAAGCAGCTTGATTCAGATGCTGGTACTTTTCAGACTTCATATGCTGTTTTCAACCGACTTCCAAAAAGAAGGAGGTTCTCAATTCGTCTGAATGTTTTTTTTTTCTGCATGTTACGCGATTACTCCGTCAATACTGAACCGATTCGAATGATTATTTTTGTAATCGATAGGCTACGTTTCTGAGGTGGTCCGATTGTAATTTTATTGAGATCTGATAAGTATCTCCAGAGATATGACGATAAACGTCTCAAACTTGCTACTGAAATTGACTCGCGGGGCATTGAAGTCGGTTGTTTTAGTTTTTAAACTATCTTAATTATTTTGGAAGTCAATTAAAAATATTAAAAATACAACAGCGTACCTGTACGACCACGAAAGCCACGAAAAAAGCGAACACAAAAGCCTTCATTGTAAAATTTGTGATTACAACCCTATGCCCTCCTTTATTTATAGTTAATTGTGTCACAATTAATTACTTATGTCTATTTATTAACTAATTATGTTACCTAGCAATGTTATTGAGATTTTCTCACGTTGGAATATAGATAAGGGACCGTGTGATTAGAACTATATCGAGTTGATTAGTTGGATAGGTCGATTACGTGCCTTCAACTATGACACCTGTAGATTCTTATCATTTTTGATATAGTAATTATTTCATAGCTTTTCGTTTAGATAGAAGGTTTTCTTATGTTCAGTGGGCCGCAAAAAACATAACCCTACCGAGTTTGGGCTCGATTGATTCGTGTTAAAGAGAACTTTTCACCTAGATGATATCCAGGGTCTGATGATGAAGCTGGAAGGTGGCCACGGCATCTCTGTGATAAATCAACATAACCCTACCGAGTTTGGGCTCGATTGATTCGTGTTGAAGATAACTTTTCACCTAGATGATATCCAGGGTCTGATGATGAAGCTGGAAGGTGGCCACGGCTTCTCTGTGATAAATCAACATAACCCTACCGAGTTTGGGCTCGATTGATTCGTCTTGAAGAGAACTTTTCACCTATAGGATATCCAGGGTCTGATGATGAAGCTGGAAGGTGGCCATAGCATCTCTGTGATAAAATAACGTAACCCCAGTGAATTTGGGCTCAAATCATTCGTCTTGAGGAGCACTTTACACTTAAACGATAGCCAGGATCTGATGATGAAGGTATAAGGTGGCCATGGCATTTTTGTTATAAAGCAACATAGCCCCACCGAGTCGATTGATTTTCCTTGAAGAGCATTTTACCCATAATCACATCAAATATCCGTGGAATATTTTAAAACATCATGCCTTCTCTTAAATACTTAGGTAGTAGGTAGGTAGTCGGTATCTATACCTACCTACTAAAAAGTTAAATATAAATTATAAGTAAAAAATATTAGACAAAAGCGTGTTTTTAACACGCTTTTTATAGTAATTACCTAGCCTGAAAAACGGGTAGTGCTTCATGCTTTTAAGAATATACGTCTTAAGAATTATCGTCATATCTCTGGAGATACTCATCAAATCTCGATGAAATTACAATGGGACCACCTCGGGAACGTACCCTACCGATTACAAAAAGAATCATTCGAATCGGTTCAGAATTAACGGAGTAGTCTCGTAACATACACACAAAAACAAAGAAAAGAAACATATATACAAATTGAGAACCTCCTTTTTTTTGTAAGTCGGGTGATAAAATGAAGTAATAATACAATTAACGATAATATCGTTTAAAAACTAAAAAAGAACCGACTTCAATGCCGCGCTATTCATTTTCAGTACCAATTTTGAGGTGTTTATCTCCATATCTCTGGAGATACTAATCAAATCTCGATAAAATTACTATGGTACCACACTTGAGATATCTCCTTTCCCACAAAAAAATAATAATCAAAATCGGTTCATAAACGACGAAGTAATCCGCGAACAAACATAAAAAAATATATATATATACGGTCGAATTGAGACACCTTCTCCTTTTTTTGAAGTCGGTTAAAAATTAACTCACAATAAAGGTAAGGTATACATATTTCAAAATATGTAATTTTATGTTACCAAACAACATGTAAACGACCTAAAAGTGTGTTGCAATCTTGTAAATTTAGTAAATTTATTATGACTGTGGAAATTTCAAATGACGTAAGAGTCATTTTGTCGTAATTAGGTACTCTGAATGAAAACTGAATATATTTATCATTGAATGGAAATGTTTAGTCTCGAACAGTTCTCAAACTATTTAAAACTACAAAGTTATTATGACAATCACTTTGTAGTAACCTAAGTGGTAAAAATAATTTAATTTTATATCGTATGGGTCAAATTTTAAACAATAAGTTGATTGATTGGGTCCGTGGGGTCGAGATGCGCGAGGTTTTGTAAAGGAGCTGTCCAGACGATTAATAGACGTCACTCGTGACCAAAGAGCTGGCGCTTACCTCGGCCAACGGATTAGCCTAGCAATTCAACGAGGTAACGTCGCCAGCTTTTTGGGAACGTTACCGGCAGACAGCTGCGACCTAGGTTCTGTTTTTTATTTATAACATTTTACGTATCAGTTTAAATAGTTTTTATCTTAATTTAGTTTTAAGTTGTATATATAATGTACTATTTGTAAATATTGTTTAATATGGAAATAGTGTTAAAATAAGTTGATTTTATTTTTGAGCTAAGTCGTAAGTATCTATGGCTAAGAAATGTATATATAGTAATGACTCTTAAAAATTCTTTTATTTTCCATAATATTAAAAAAAAATTGTACTTGGTAACTAGTAACAAATGATTACACTAGTCGTAAATGAAATGAAATGTCGTAGCGGCCATCTTTTCCAAATTTCAGTGCATAATGGACAGCATAATTTAAATTAAACAATTGTATTTGTTCTGGTTTGCTGAATAAAATGGTTTAAAACAATCTGTATAGAAATCATATATATAAGGGAAGGAAATGTTATCATTTCCTTGTAGTAGTGATGTTTTCTAGACAAAAAAATGTTTTTTGTCTCTCCTAAAAAGTAGAGGTTTGTCCATTACGACATTTAAAATTTCCACAGTCGATATGTTATGATATTGATTTCAGTATCCGCGATTACCTATTGAAATAGCGCGCTTTCTTATCTATTGAAGCGAAATGCATACAAAATCGATTAAATAATTCGTGACGTAATCTATACAACATTGCATACATATACTTACGAACACAACTTCTCTCTCTATTGATAAAACGATATTGATTCAGGTTTCATGTGTCGTTAACTGAAAAATATTAATTATTTTTTGCTTTTTTTTGCAATATGATAAGCGTTATATTCCTCGCCATTCTTTGCTGTGCTTCTTGTGTAAGTTTAAATCTTGTTACATTTAATTTTCTAAGCAAATACTTACCTCAGGGTGTTAGAAAATTCTTCTTTTGTGTAAGACGGTATAATTCACGTTTGGCTCTATTGTAAATTACACCTCAAATTTACTAGAAAGAAAACTAGCGCTGCATATTTAGAAGTCAGTTTTTCGTTCTATATATTCTATATTCGTGTTTAATATATTTAAATTTACTAAACAAAGCGAGCTACATTGTCGATCGCATCGTCTTTTAACATCAGGCGAGATAGTGGTCAATCAGTGCCTATCTAGTTTGAAAAAAATATGGTCCTACTCGTATACCCAAACATTATTTTTTAATAAAAAAGTCAAAAGTCAAAGCATTTATTCAGTATATAGGCAGATTAAAAATCTGCACTTACACATGTCAAATAACATTAAATACACCAAACTATAAATAATAATTGTCCTAAATACAAAAAAGCATAAGTGATGGCTTTAAATTTCAAAAAAAAACAAAAGTAATGAGCCATTCAGCTTTCATACAAACATCATACGTCACACTTGAAAAATAATGTTTAATTCCCTTGATTAATGTAGAGTTGCTAACTGTACCATTACGTGCACCCCCAATGCATGTTTCAGTACTTCAGACAATTTTTATCCAAACAACTGTGAAATAATGAATATAATAAATATCTCAAAAACCGATCTGATATCTGATAAATAAAAAATAATAATAATACGTTTTTATGCAAGTTAATAAGAATTACTTATTAATATATCTAATAAATTTTAATAATAATTTTCAGTCAGTAGCAGCACAATCTTCAAATCCAGTGGCAACGTTAACTATAGGCCTCCAACCACAATCAAACTGGGAAGAATTCACATCATCACGCCAAGCTGAAAAGGAAAATACTAAAGAAAACAAGAATAAATTACAATGTGTATTAAATATATTGAAAAATGCTTTGTCAGAGGAAATAGCAAACTCACAACTAAAAATAACAGAAGAAAATACCCAAGAAGCGCATTCTTCTCTACATAGTATTGTAAAAGAAGAGCATAGTAAAAACGAAGAAGAGTTAGAGAAATATGGTGCCAAAAACGAAAACGATTTTGCTGATGAAAAAGCATTGTACCAGAAAGTTATCACAAAAATTGCATCAGCATTTTCAAAACCTCAAAATGTTACAAATCAGAACAATCTAGAAATTCCAAATATGATACCTATTTTCAAGCCACGTCCATCACTGCTAAGGAATGAAATAACTTTAAATGTTGCAGATTACAAAGCAAAACAATCCCCAAAATCAAGAGACATTGCTTTCGTTCCAGAGAAGATTATCCAAACAAATATGAACTCAATACCGAGTCGGCCAATGTTCAATATACCATGCCAAAGAGCTTCTGACGTATTGGATATGACAAACTTTGCAATCCCAAGTGAAGCAGTTTGTAGGGATATTAAGCCGAAAGTCAATCCTATTGTGGAAGCTCCAAAGGCAAATTTGCAAAGTGACATTCCAGCTCCAGTAACGCTATCAGTAAATTGTGCTGACTCAGAAGACACAGTGGCGATGTTGTTCAAGCCAAAGAATATATCGCTAATGCAGCTTTATGGGAACTTGCTAAAGAAAATTACAATTACTGTTCTTGTGCCATATCACATGTCTAAGTTAGGAGGACAATAGACAATGAATTATACCCAGCAGGGTTATTCACAATCATTTGAGGACATATTCGGATTCGAAAACTGCTTATACTTCAACTCGGCTCTTTATAATTCATAATGCTCCGATCGGAAACTTATACAAAAAAATCTGTGATTATAATCGGAAAGGTTTTTGCAGCCAAATAGGTTACGGATTAATCAATTTTCGATATTCAAAACGACGCTTCCAAATTTTAATGTATCTTATTGAAAAGAGAATATCTGGGCAGATCTGCCCCCTAATTCTAAATCCATCGAAAACCTATTCGAATTCGGCAGCTTTATTTTATATTTTGAATATTAATTAATCCGTGTACTATATTGTTGCGTAAACCTTTCCAATTAAAATCACAGATTTTTTTCTTATTGAAATATCAAACGTAACCGATCGGAGCATTGGTAATTGCAAAGATCTAAGTGAAGGCAGTTTCAAATCGAGAGTGAATAGGTAGTATTTACTGAGCAAGCGTGCTTTACACAGAAATAGTAATAATTCATATTTTTGTGGTGCTACATCTTACCATCAGGTAAAATTGTAGCCGAACGTTAGCTTAGTCGTAAATAAAATAAAATAAAAGTCTCCGAATCCGAATTTGCTTTCGAATGATTAAGAATAATGAAGCCTGAATGTGTGTTGCATTTATAATTCACTACACAAGATACATCAGTAGAAAATCCAACTAAAAAATAGAAAATAAATTTTAATAAATTTGAATTAAAAATAGTGTAAGAAAAAATGATTTTATTGTAAAAAAAAAAGCGTGGGGTGCATGGTATCAATAGTTCCAAATATTTTATGAACAGATATGACTAGAAGGGTTATTTTGATAATATCCTGAAAAGCACCCCACGCTTTTTTTTACAATAAAATCATTTTTTCTTACACTATTTTTAATTCAAATTTATTAAAATTTATTGTCTATTTTTTAGTTGGATTTTATATAAAAGCGTATTTTTTTAGTTTTTTTAACATATTATTTATTTTTCATTTTTTAGTCGATTTTTTTTTTAATTTATTTATTGTCATCGGTCCTTAATAAGTATGCCAAATTTCGAGTTAATCCGACGTTTTGAAGGGGGTTAAAATCATGTTCAAAGATTCCGTTACATACTAACATACAAACATACATACGTCTGAAGCTAATAAAAGCGTATTAAAAAGATAAGATTGATTAAGACGGATCAATGCCATAATCACTATCATATTAAATACAACCTAGTTTTAGACTTTAGAGTCATGTAAGTTGTTTTTTTATAGTAGGTAGGTGTTATTATTTGTCAGTAAATTATAATTATTAAAATGTTTATTAGGTAATCTGTGATAAAATAGTAATTGCTAGATTTTTATCGAAGTAAGTAATTATTGTGTTGTAGCTGTGATTAGTTAAACAATTTATTTTTTAAATGTCTTAGAGGCTTGCATTTGACCACTTTCTCCAATGGTAGTAAGCAATGATGTGGTCGAAGATAGAGAACACGCTAGGCCTAGAATACTCTGACTCTCAAGGGCTGTGTGCTGCCGAAATAATTTGCGTGTAAACATTTTTCAGTATCTCGCTTCTAAGCTTCATATTTAGATTCCAAGATGCATTACTATTTGTAAATTACATTTATAAGGCCACTCGATACGTGTCAGCAAGCATCGAGCAAAACTATTATACATTTTGCATCAAGTTCTCAAAAGGTTCGGCAGGGCAGTTTTTGAATTTATTTGGAAGACAATTATAGCATATATTTTTTTTTTTCCATTATTAAAAATAAAGATTGCTCGCAATATGGGTTGCACATTACTAGTAGTCTTGTTAACCCCTCCAACTAAGCTAAACATGCTTGTGTCTGGAGTGGGTTCACGTCAATAGTGCAATAGGTGGGGTGGGATTCGAACTCACGACCTCTCGATTGCCAGTCCGACACCCTATCCATTGGGCTATTGCCGCCATTTTCAATAATTACTGCATTGAAACTGTTGCCAACCCTAAACCGAGCTGCCTAATCATTAGTGGTGTATCGCTGTTAATTTCTTCTTTTATCTTAGCAAAAGGTATTATAAAAAGTTCCAATCCATATTACGTTAAAATAAGTCTGACATTATATGGCATTATATTATGTGTTCGTTTAGCGTTAAATAGAATAATAAGTTATTAAAATTATGACTATTTATTTACTTTATTCAGTGTGTTGTTGAATGTAATAATTATAAAACAAAAATACATTTAAATAGTTTTTTTTTACCGCTTTCCTAACAGCGGGAGTTTCTCAATTCCCTACGCAATTTCTCCACCGATTGTGAACCGATTTGAATGAATCTTTTTGTCGTGGGTAAAATTCATCTCCGAGGTGGTCCCATTAAAATAATTTCAAGATGTGATAAGTATCTTCAGAGATATGGTGATAAACATCTGAAACTTGCTACTAAAACTGACTCGCGGTATGTCAAGTCGGTTTTTAGGGTTCCGTACCCAAAGAGTACTAAAGGAACCCTATTACTGAGACTTCGCTCTCCATCCGTCCGTCCGTCCGTCCGTCTGTCCGCACTTTACAGGGTTGTATCTCCGTCTTTGATTATAAACTCGTCTTAACCGTAATAGATACATAACTACTTGAAATTTTTACCAAGTATGTATTACTATAGGAGATTTAATAGCAAATACCAAAAACAAAATAAAATTAAACATTAAAGAGGGGTTTCCCAAAAAAAAAACTTCTTTTCGGCAAATTTTGTTCAACCAGAACCCTACGTGTGCGAGTCCGACTTGCACTCGGCCAGTTTATTTAGTTTTTAAACTATCTTCATCATTTTACTTTTTCTATTTTCCTTAAGTTTCTAGGCGTCCTTTTAGAATTAAAGAAATGGCTTGCGAATGCCAATTTGCACTCTTTCTGGTTCTCTCTTGTACTTCATTCATGCGTATTTGGGGAGGAGGTTAATCATCATCATCATCATCACCATCAGCCGGTGTCTGTCCACTGCTGGACGTAGGCCTCTCCCAAGATGCGCCACTGAGCCCGGTCTTCGGCTCTTCTATTCCAGTCACTGCCCACCGCTTGGCATATGTCGTCGCTCCACCTGGTCACAGGACGTCCTACTACGTAGTATTATTATCTTTTCTATGGTCCTACGCTACGTTTGCCGATTCGCGGTCTCCACTCTAGGACAAGTCTACCCCAACAGTTATCAGTGCGGCAGATGTGACCAGCCCACTGCTACTTCAGCTTACTAATCCGTTGAGCTATGTCGATAACTTAAGTAATTATAAGGGTAAATATAATAAGACTTATATTAATTTAGACTGTTACTGTACTGGAACTGATCTATTAGATACATAACATACTTTATAGTGCCTAGTACAAGTTTGTTTACATTTGTTTACTCCAAAATAAAGTATTGAGAGAAATCGCAATGGTTCCTTGGTATGTACCATCGCGTACAGTTGTGCGTATCCAGTTTCAAAACATTTTCGGTAGCAAGTCTCGATTATATTTCTAACCAATCAGAAGAGCCAAAACCAAAAAAATCTTACCAATCAGAAGAGCCAAAACCAAAAACAAAACATAACATTTTGGCTTTGTCCCTTCTTGTCATTGGTCAACAATGTCAACATAGACAGAAGCGAAATGCCAATTCAATAAGAGTGCACAGGAAATTATTCCTTAAGGTGGATAAGCACAAATGAAGGCGATTGTACATAAGAAATAACGATCTACATCGGGACCTGAAAATTGAGACCGTCATCAAAATTGTCCAAAAGTATGCAGAAGCTCACGAAAAAAGGCTTCACCATCATGTCAATGTCGAGGCAATCCAGCTCCTTGACCATACACACATAGTAAGAAGACTCAAACGGACAAAACCGTTCGATCTAGTGTAAAAATATATTGAGTTTAGTGATAAAGTGCTAAAAGTGCTATATGTATGAACACTTGAACAATGTGTGCACGTCTTTATTAGAGACAATAAGAAAAGTGTTAATGAACACATTCTTAGTTTAGTTTACGTATAAAGTTTAGGCTAAAGTAAAACTGCTTATTATCCGAAAAGGCTAGATTGTAGTTACAATAGGGACGTATTTACTTAGAAGAAACATACCCTATAACATTTTTAAAAAAAATGTTTACTAACTCAATCATGTTAAGGTAATCGCAAATTTGTATGAAATTTGAAATTACATGTGTTAACTATGTGCAAGTGTGGATAATGCATACTAGATGTAGTTTTTAGGGTTCCGTGCCCAAATAGTAAAATGGAACCCTATTACTATTTGTTTATTGGTTATTTTAGTTTGTGTAATGTTATGAGTCCGTGTTACTTGTGAAATAAATAAATGATGATGATATTACTAAGACTCCGCTGTCCGTCTGTCTGTCCGTCTATCACCAGGCTGTATCTCATGAACCGTGATAGTTAGACAGTTGAAATTTTCACAGATGATGTATTTCTATTGGCGCTATAACAAAAAATACAAATAAAAACTAAAAAGTAAACAACTAAAAGAACCGACTTCAAATGCTGCGCTATTAATTTTCAGTTCCAAGTTTGAAGTTTTCATCTCCATATCTCTGGAGATACTTATCAGATCTCGATGAAATTGCTATGGTACTATTCTTGGGATATCTCCTTTTCAACCAAAAAATAATCATCAAAATCGGTTCATAAACGACGAAGTTATTGGCAAACAAACATAATAGGTATAAAATTTATGATCGAAACGAAATATATATACGGCCGAATTGAGAAACCTCTTCCTTTTTTTGAAGTTGGTTAAAAAACCGACTTAACATGCTGCGATAGTGAAAATATCCACTAGCCATAATCATGTCATCGAGGTATCAAATTTGTGTATATTGTTTGTCTCCATATTTAAGCAGATAATTTTCATATATCGATAAAATTTGAATGGACCAAACGGAAGGCATATTCTCTCAAACAAATAAACTGGCCAAGTGCAAGTTGGACTCGCACTCGTAGGGTTCCGTAACACCGTTAAGTATTCCATAACTATGATTTTTCGCAACTACAAAATTAACTTTGTTTTTCATAGTGTTTGTATGAAAAACAAAGTTATCTTTGCGGTCGCCATATCTCTAAAACTGCTGACTGTAGCTCGTTCAAACCAATTTTCATTGTTAGTTTTTATTGAGGATGATGATGATGAAGGAACCGGAACGGTTCGGGTGTCTTCAAGTAATCGCGGGGGAACATACATTAAAATAAAGATTATACGACAAATTGAGAACCTCCACCTTTTTTGAAGTCGGTTAATAAAGGCATCTTCGTAATACTTACTATAAGAATCTTTGTCTTGACCAACTTGACATTCAATGACTGATTTAAGAGACAATGCACAGCCTAAAGCGCTGGTCGTAGAAACTTGAAAACGCAGCAAATGTTACTTGTTTTTAACTGACTTCACAAAAAAGGAGGAGGTTCACAATTTGTCGGAACCTTTTTTTTATGTATGTTCACCGATTACTCGAAGATGCCTGAACCGATTTGAACAAATCTTTTTTTTTGTTTCAAAGGGTACCCTTTCCAGGTGGTCCCATTTAAATTTTAGCGAAATCGGTCGAGCCGTTTTTAATATATCAACATTTGTATTACGACGCATTTACTTATGTCGACAACATAGTACTAACTACTGGCACAGATTATAGAATAGTTACTACGTCTACTAGCTACTTTGACTAGCGCGACGTTTGAAGTCGGTTCTTTTAGTTTTTTAAACGATCTTAAATTATTATTAAAATAAAAAAAGCTTACTATCAATGTGGATTGCATATTACTAGTATTCTTGTTAACCTCCAACTAAGCTAAATATGCTTGTGTCTGGAGTGAGTTCACGTCAATAGTGCAATGGGTGGGGATCAAACTCACGACCTCTCGATCGACACCTTAGCCATCTATGTATATAATAATAAACTGGCCAAGTGCAAGTCGGACTCGCACTCGTAGGGTCCCGTACCACACTACAGTATTTTTTATGATCGAGCAAAAAAATACCACTTTCATTTTTCGCCAGCAAAAAATAATAATTAATAAACATTTTATTTCTTACTAGCAGCCCGCCCCGGCTACGCACGGGTAGAACATATATGCCTACAAAATTTGCATCAGTTTGTTGCATCGAATATAAAATATGAACATATTTAACAACCATCGTCATATTTCATCCAATTTACACAAAACCTTAACGAATTATGCACCTAAACCTTCCTCATAAACACTCTGGCTATTGGTGAAAATCGCATGATAATCCGTTCAGTAGCTATTGAGATTATTGCGAACAGACAGACAGACGCAGTGATGAACTTTGTTTTATAATACTTACGTATTGATATTGGACGGCCCTTTGGCGTAAAGGATAGTTACCCTGATTCTGACCCGACGGTCGTTGGTTCTAATCCTAGCTATATACCTACCAATGAAAGTTTTATGTGCATTCATTAATCATGAGTTTTCTTACAGTGGTAGTGGAATCATTAAATCTACCAAAAAGTAGCTTACCACCAAGGAGTACATCTGCCGCCGTAACCTTACGGCGGTCCCCTACGCAAAATGTAGGGGTAATATACGTTTAACGTGTGTATCTGTGTGTCTGTCTGTAGCATCTTAGCACCTAACCGGATGAACCGATTTTGTTTTTATTATTGATACTTTTTTTTTTTGATAGATATCTTCATCGAGAGTTTTCTTAGCTTTTTTTATTTTCCGTTTTTTTCCATTGGGCTACGGATCCCTAAAAACACGTTTCTTGTATGGGGACCCTCTATTATTTTTAACTTTATTCTGTTTTTAGTATTTGTTGTTATAGCGGCAACATAAATACATCATCTGTGAAAATGTCAACTGTCTAACTATCACGGTTCATAAGATACAGCCTGGTGACAGACAGACAGACAGACAGACAGACGGACAGCGGATTCTTAGTAATAGGGTCCCGTTTTACCCTTTGGGTACGGAACCCTAAAAACTAGTGATTATGCATATCTGGACTAGCCAGACGCTATAATTACAAGAAAATATCTTATTGACACGAATTGCTGTGCAAATACGCAGTAACGCAAATTTTGCAGTCGCGTTACTAACTGTTTCCTAGAATAATCTTGCAAACAGTTTACTTACTTAATTTATTTACGTTAACTTATTTCTGTATTGGGTATATTTGTGAAAAAGGCTCGTATTTAGAAGTATGCGATAAGCTCGAATTTAAAACTCTAACCATAAATAACACGCATATAGCTGAGAAATAAATTATTTATTAGAACATGTAAAATCAATTTATTTACCCAAGTAATCGATTAAAAATGCAGTTTATTGAAACCTCAACAGCTGAATAAACATATTTGCTTATTATAAACATAAGCGTGCTAAAACGGTAAGCAGTGTGAAGAACAAAACAATCGACTCAACGGTTAGGTACCTTAGGGTGTAAACAGACTGTGACGTCATGCAAGCTATGCGCATGCGTCAAGATCAGCGAAGGAGGGTGAATATACGGGTGGACTTTCGTTTATTGTTTTAAAATCGTTACCTCATCATCGTTCATCATTAGGGCTCGGATAAATATGTGCTAAAAATCCCAAAATATGTACATATAATATGGATCTAAAAACCGGAAATATGCAAAAAATATGGACTAAAAAGACTACTGTTTAAGACCAGAAATAAAACTTTATTCAAAATAATTGTTTGAATATTTTATTCAAAAAATCAACGAAATTAAAATGCTTAGCTAAAAAATGTATTCTGCCTCTTTATTCGAGTTGTTGCAGTATACAACAATATGTTTCTTCATATTTTCAAAATTGAAGCTCCTTTTGTGTGGTTGGAAAAACGCTTTATATTGACTGAATGATCTTTCTACGTCACAGGAAGTAACTGGCGAAAGGTTTACTACCGCGCGCCAGAGGGGGGTGGCGCGTGGCGGGCGGCGGCGCGGCGCATTGACAAATAATATCGTTTAATAATATCGTTTAAAAACTAAAAAAGAACCGACTTCAATGTTCATTTTCAGTACCAATTTTGAGATGTTTATCTCAATATCTCTGGAGATACTTATCAGACCTCGATAAAATTACCATGGTACCACACTTGGGATATCTCCTTTCGAACAAAAAAAGAATAATCAAAATCGGTGCATAAATGACGAAGTTATCCCCGAACAAACATAAAAAAAAAAAAAAAAAAAAAATATGTATATACGGTCGAATTGAGAAACCTCCTCCTTTTTTTGAAGTCGGTTAAAAACTAAAAAACAACCGACTTCAATGCCGCGCTATTCATTTTCAGTACCAATTTTAAGATGTTTATCTCAATATCTCTGGAGATACTTATCATACCTCGATAAAATTACCATGGTACCACACTTGGGATATCTCCTTTCGAACAAAAAAAAATAATCGAAATCGGTTCATAAACGACGAAGTTATCCGCGAACAAACATTAAAATATATATATATATATATATATATAAATATGTGTCTACATATTTATCCGAGCCCTATTCATCATTATCTGCCAATTTCTGTCGACTGCTGCACATATAGGCCTCTTCTATGGCAGCCCGAACACAGCCAAGCAGCCATCAACTAAACAGCCATATTATTCCGTTATGTACCAAATTATTTCACCTTTTTAGGGTTCCGTAGCCGAATGGCAAAAAACGGAAGCCTTATAGATTCGTCATGTCTGTCTGTCTGTCTGTCCGTCCGTATGTCACAGCCATTTTATTCCTAAACTATTAAGACTACAGAATTGAAACTGGGTAAGTAGATGTATTATGTAAACCGCTTTCCGATTTTCATACAAAAATAAAAAAATTAAAAGTTTAAGTTAATTTAATTTAATCCCATACATGGAACTGAAACAAAAAAAAATTCTTCAAACCTATACGTGTGGGGTGTCTATGGATAGGTCTTTAAAAATGACATTGAGGTTTCTAAAATCATTTTTTCTCAAAGTCAATAATTTGAAAGATAGGCGCGTCTAAAGTGGTAAAATGTGTGTCCCCCCCTCCCCCTTCTAACTTTTAAAGTAAGTGAGTGCAAAATCTAGAAAAAATATATTCTGTAGATCTGAATAAAAACTTTCAACGAAAATTGGTTTGAACGAGATACAGTCAGCAGTTTTTGATATATATAGCGACCGCAAAGATAATTTTGTTTTTCATACAAACACTATGAAAAACAAAGTTATTTTTGTAGTTGCGAAAAATCATAGTTATAGAATACTGTACTGTGTTACGGAACCCTACAAGTGCGAGTCCGACTTGCACTTGGCCAGTTTATTATTTTATTCTTTTCATTACCTATATTAATTTATTTTTATTTTATTCATTAATATTTAAAATATTTCTTAATTAATTCATATTAAGTATCAATTCCATTATGTATGTTTACTTTATATGTATCTAATATCAAATACTATAAGAATCTTTGTCCTGTCATACTGACTGACTGACTGACTGACTGACTGACTAACTGACTGACTGACAATGCACAGCCTAAACCGCTGGTCGTAGAGACTTGAAATTTGGAGGGTATATTTGTCTTAGTACTTAAGGGTGTACTAAAAAAGGATTTTTCAAAATTCATCAGGGTAAGGGGATCAAATGGGGGTTCAAAGTTTCTATGGCGAAACAAGATTCGATAGTCTTTTCTATCCGAAACTTCACACAAGTGCTTCAGTAAAAAATAAGTAAATACGTGTTTCAGGTTTTTTTTTTAAAATCCACCCCAAAGAGGGTGAAATGGGGTAACAAAGTGTGAAAATCAATATTTTTTCGGATTGCGCTGAAATTTGGCATACAGATAGTTATTACGACGTTAGTTACCTCTGAGAAAGGATTTTCCAAAATTCACCCCTGAAGGGGATGAAACAGGGGTTCGACGTTTGTATGGAGAAACAAGATTAGATAGTATTTTCTATTCGAAACTTAATACAATAAAAGTAGTTTTTAACGCGGGCGCAGCCGCGGGGCTTCTAGTTTGTATATATATATATTTATAATATGATGTATATCTATTTATGAGTATTATACACATATATATATACATATATTCGTAAGTACTATTCTCTATTGTATGTTTTAGTTTTTGGATATATGTAATATATCCTATCTGTATGTAATATAATAGTAGTTTTCGCCACTAAAAGAACTGTATTTCTGCCACCTCTAATGTAACCTCTATGTAACGCATAATATTTGTTACTAAAAATAATGCAGCTACCAGTATCAATGGTTTTTTAGAAAAATTCATGAATAAGAACATAATAATTGTATAATAATAATAATTGTGAATTAATTTGTATTCAATTTAATAATATTATAGTTACTAATAACTAGTATTATATAAAATCCCATCCAACGTAACAATCTAAGAAAGGCATTCCAAATCCGCTGTCATCAGACGGAAGAGGCCTGGAGCCTATCACACGGGTCTCGAGCCTAGTTTAGATTCCAGGTGAACCATTTACTTTGTTGTAATAAGCCTAAGTTTCCTCAATAAATTATTCTTATTCTTATTCTTATTCTTATTCTCTAGGTCGTGACTGAAAACCAGTGCTGGTCAATTTTTGTCTGTTTATTTTTTAGTTTCCTCTATTCTGTGTACAGTGTTGATTAAATGTATTTTCTTTCTTTCTTTCTTTCAATCTCGATCGCGATCTGTGATCAAAATCAATGATCGCGATTCAGATTGATAATGTACGAAGTAGATTGATGGATCTAATCACAAAATATCTAGATAATTTGAAATCAAGAAATCAACATCGCGATCCTCTGATCGCGTGATCTAGATTGAACGTGTAAGCGCAGTTTCACAGGCTTTCGCGTCTCGTCTTCAGGCTTTGTGATATGGGCAATAATAATACGTAAATTTAAAATTTAAAACCACCCCCAAACTTCGAGTATTTACCAATGGAGATGTTAACGCAAGGCGTACCCCTCTGCTGGCCATATAGTCATTTTTGGCCATATGAGCGTGCGTAACTACGCTATATTTTTAATACTGTGTGCGTGTTTCAAGCTAATACTGTGTTTACCTCGTCCCCCGTAAGTATTGGCAGAAACAACATCTCCATTGGTTGGTCTCCAAATGCTCGAAGCCCCCAACTGATCTGTATACTTATGTAAAACTAGAAGTCCCCCGCGGCTTCGCCCGCGTTAAAAACTCCTTTTATTTACTTAAAACTTTTTTTTTGTAAAAACGATTCTATCATTAAATACATCAAATAAGAATTAGCCAAATCGGTTCACCTGTTTTCATGTTATCGCGTGACTAAGACAAATCAGTATTCATATTTATAAAACCCGAAAAACCCAAAAAAACCTGAAACACGTATTTACTTATTTTTTACTGAAGCACTTGTGTGAAGTTTCGGATAGAAAAGACTATCTAATCTTGTTTCTCCATACAAACTTTGAACCCCCGTTTCATCCCCTTCGAGGGTTAATTTTGGAAAATCCTTTCTCAGAGGGAACTAACGTCGTAATAACTATCTGCATGCCAAATTTCAGCGCAATCTGAAACAATATTGATTTTCACACTTTATTACCCCATTTCTCCCTCTTAGGGGTGGAATTTCAAAAAAACCTGAAACACGTATTTACTTATTTTTTTATTGAAGCACTTGTGTGAAGTTTCGGATAGAAAAGACTATCTAATCTTGTTTCTCCATACAAACTTTGAACCCCCAATTCATCCCCTTAAGGGGTGAATTTTGAAAAATCCTTTCTTAGTACACCCTTACGTACTAAGACAAATATACACTCCAAATTTCAAGTCTCTACGACCAGCGGTTTAGGCTGTGCGTTGTCTGTCAGTGAGTCAGTCAGTCAGTATGTCAGGACAAAGATTCTTATAGTATTAGATTTGTTCATTGTGACCGTAGATTGGGACCATTCCAATGAGCCTAAACACATCTCAGAGTGGCAGGTAAGTAGTGCGCAGAAGCGCCATTTTAATTTCTTTGACGTCCGCGGTCAAAGGGCTACGATTGCTACGAAAGTTGCTATCGTAGTCTCATCACCCATAAAAGAGCTGATAATATTTGAACGGCTGAACGGATTTTCATGAAACAAAGCTAAGAACACTCTTGATAAAAAAAACTAAATAAAAACGGTTCTTCCGTTTGGGCGCTACGATGCCACAGACAGACACACAGATACACACGTCAAAATTATAACACTCCTTCTTTTTGCGTCGGGGGTTAAAAAGTCTTGACGAAGCTTTCCGAATGCTGCTTCCTTCTCGAAGTTGTTTCTACCCAATTGCACAGAATAATAAATAATAGTACACGATTGAACAAAATTTGCCGAAAAACACGTTTCTTGTATAGGGACCTCCTCTATTTTTCACCGACTTCACAGAAAAGGAGGACGTTCTAAATTCGTCGGAATCTTTTTTTTTATGTATGTTCACCGATTACTTGAAGATGCCTGAACCGAATACCGATTTAGAAAATTCTTTTTTTTTTGTTTCAAAGGGTACTCTTTCCATGTGGTCCCATAAAAATTTTATTGAAATTGGTTCTTTATAATATCAACATTTGTATTACGATGCATTTATATACCTCGACGACATGCTACTAACTACCTACAGGTTACTTTGATTAGCGCGACGTTTGAAGTCGGTTCTTTTAGTTTTTTAAATGATCTTAGATTATTTGATATTCTAGCAACCATTATAATACACGCTATGGGCACATTTCAAGACTCTTGTTGTTGTCATCTTGTTTGTATGATCAAGCATAAACGGCCGGAAAAAACTCGTTTCTTGTATGGGGACCCCATTTTACTTTTAACTTGATTCTGTTTTTAACCGAATTCAAATAAAGGAGGAGGTTTCTTAATTCGACCGTATATTGTGTGTTCGCAGATAACTTCGTCGTTTATGAACAGATTTTGATGATTCTTTTTTTTGTTTAAATGGAGATATTTCAAGGGGTGTACCATAGTAATCGAGATATGATCAGTATCTTTAGAGCTATGACGATAAACGTCTCAAACTTGCAACTGAAACTGACTCGCGTGGCATTGAAGTCGGTTGTTTTAGTTTTTAAACTATCTAATTAGTATGAGGGCCCGGTGGCGTAATCGGGAGAACGGTCGGCTTTGATGCCGTGGTACTGAGTTCAAACCGCCGTGCACCAATGGATTTTTCTATCGAAAAATTTATGTGCGCTTTTCACAGTGGCCCTTCAGTGAAGGAAAACATCGTTAAAAAAACCAACAACCCCCGCATGGTGGTAGGACACTATCTAGTGTCCGCCGGGCCAGCTACCACCCTCAAGTTAGAAAATCTGTCACCAAACATCTAATGTGTTCCAGCAGCTATCCTTGAGAGCCAGTTCCCATTCTAGGCCTAGCGTGCTTACCATCATCGATCGCATCATCACTTACCAACAAGTGAGATAGTGGTCAAACGCTAGCATATAGTGTATAAAAAAAAAATTAGTAATTGTCGTTACAGCGGCAACAGAAATACATCAACTGTCAAAATTTCAACTGTCTAACTATCACAGTTCATGAGATACAGCCTGGTGACAGACGGACAGCGGAGTCTCAATAATAGGGTCCCGTTTACCCTTTGGGTACGGAATCCTAAAAACTAATAAAACACGCATGAACTAAACAGTAAACCCCTATTATTGAGACTTCGATGTCTGTCCGTCCGTCTGTCAGAAAGCTCTGTTATTAGAGTGGCCATAGTTAGGTATACATACTTTGTAAAATAAAAGTGCCTTGTCTACCTACGGTTAGAAGATACAGCCCTTTGACTGACGGACGAACGGACAGCGAAGTCTCTGTAATGGGGTTCCATTCGTAGGTACCCTTCGGGTACGTATCCAAAAAATAATTTAAAAATTAAAGGATCCCCTTTAGTTTTTTAATTATTTTATACATACAAGAAACGTGTTTTTCGACAAATTTTGTTCCATCTTATCCTGGTTATAAACTTTACTCTTGAATCACTCTTTCGAAAATTGCATTAAAAACCCTTATTTAAGTATAATCTGTGGTATAATCTTGTTTTATTAAATACTATGCTTGTAATATAGGTACTCGTCTGCGATACTATGTAAATATTTGTACATACTGTGGTACGGAACCCTACGTGTGCGAGTCCGAGTCGCACTTGGCCAGTATATTATAAGAAAACGCCTCATTAGGTACTAGAAATTAGTAGAGTTAACTTACAGCTTAGCATCTTAATAATTAGACAAGTACCCAGTCAAAAGATAGTTAAGGGTTTTTGCGCCTACACATATTGTTATGGCAATAAAAAATAAGGTTAAAAACTAAAACCCGACTACTGAAAAATCACGCTCTAAAAACAATAAAACAAGAAAATATTCTCAGCTGAGATGCTATGTACAAGCTATTCAATATGTATCGTGTATTATATATACAACTCCTCCTACTATAATATTATAAATGCGAAAGTAAGTGTGTGTGTGTGTGAATGTTTGTTACCACGTATCTCGATAACCACAAAACCAATTTTGATGAAATGTAAAACGTAGATAGTGTAGGTTTTAACTTAAGACATATGCTAATCTTATTTTAGAAAATCATCCCCTAAAGGGGTTAAATAGGGTGATAAAGTTTCTATGGAAAATTTTATTCCTTGGGCCGATTTACTCAAAACTCGGTACAAATATACTTAAAAACAAATAATGATACACGTGTATTTCATTTTTTTAAACTACCCCTAGGGGGCTTGAAAAATAAATTTTCTTTATAAAATTATAAAAAATCAGTAATATTTGTTTTCACGTATTCCTTTGTATGATTCACTCAAAACTCGGTACAAACAAATCTTAAAACAAATAATGAGACACGTGTTTTTAATTTTTTTATATCTACCCCTAAAGGGAGTGTTAAATGATTTTATTTAGAAAAATCATAGAAAATTCAGTAATGTTCGTTTCCACGTATTCCTTGGTCCTAATCACTCACAATTCGGTACATATAATCTATAAAACAAATAATGATACACGTGTATTTCATTTTTTTAAACTACCCCTAGGGGGCTTGAAAAATAAATTTTCTTTGTAAAAATTATAAAAAATCAGTAACATTTGTTTTTTTTTATTTTAAAATTATCGTGAATTTGTAACATTATTATTGTTATATACCGGCTGTAATTTTTATAAAACCCATAAAATCGTATTGATTTACAGGCTTTGTTTTCTTTGTTTGTTACCCCATTTCACTCTCTTAAAGGTGGATTTTCGAAAAAGCCTTAAACACATATTTACTTACTTATTTATAGAATATATATTTACTTGTGTGAAGTTTCCAATAAAATAGACTATCTCATGTTGTATCTACGAGTATATACAAACTTTGAACTCCTGTTCCATCCCTTTAGGGGGTGAATTTCGGAAAATCCTTTCTTAGCGCATACCTACGTCATAACTCATAACAACTAACTGCATGAATGTATCAAATTTCGCCAAATCCGTTAAGTGGTTTGAGCTGTGCGTTGATAGATCAGTCAGTTAGTCAGTCAGTCGGTAACGTTTGCCGTTTATATATACAGAATTCATTATTTACGTTAAACTGTATTTCCTTACCTAGTTAATGGAACCAGGGAATAAATGTTTTCTATACTTACAAATTTCATTTTGCACATGAATGTTGAATGAATCAAACCAAGTATGTAATAAAATTTACCATAGAAACTTTATCACCCTGTTTAATCATTTTAGGGGATGATATTTGAAAGTTAAAGTACCTTAGTATGTTTTATTTCAGGACCTACACTATCTACGTTTCCAATATCATCAAAGTCGATTTAGTAGTTATGCAGATACGTGGAAACAAACATTAATATATTTTTTATGATTTCTCCAGACAAAATTAAATTTTCACTTCCCCTAGGGGTAGATTTGAAAGAAATAAAAAATAAATGTTTCATTATTTGTTTTAAGTTTTATTTTTACCGAGTTTTGAGTGAACCCGACCAAGGAATAATATTTTTAATTGAAACTTTAATTATTGAGGCCACGCGGTGAGATCGCGATCTCACCGCGTGACCTCACTCCCGAGGAAGAGCGACTGACTCGCTCGAAACCTAGGTCGAGAAAATTCGACTAATGGTACGTGAATTACAGCCGGTATATAACAATAATAACATTTGTTTTCACGTATTCCTTTGTCTGATTCACTCAAAACTCGGTACAAACAAACCTTAAAACAAATAATGAGACATATGTTTTTTATTTTTTTAAATCTACCCCTAAGCGGGCTGTAAAATGATTTTAGTTGGAAAAATCATAGAAAATTCAGTAATGTTCGTTTCCACGTATTCCTTGGTCGGATTCACTCACAACTCGGTACATATAATCTATAAAACAAATAATGATCCACGTGTATTGAAAAATAAATTTTCTTTGTAAAAATTATAAAAATACAGTAATATTTGTTTTCACGTATTCCTTTGTCTGATTCATTCAAAACTAGGTACAAACAAACCTTAAAACAAATAATGAGACACGTGTTTTTTTATTTTTATAAATCTACCCTTATAGTATATTATATATTATATTATATATTATTCTATATAATCTATGGGGGGTGTAAAATAATTTTATTTGGAAAAATCATAGAAAATTCAGTAATGTTCGTTTCCACGTATTCCTTGGTCCGATTCACTCACAACTCGGTACATATTATCTATAAAACAAGTAATGAGACACATATATTTTTATTTTCCAAATTTACCCCTAGGGGGTGTGTAAAATGAATTTTGTTTGGAAAAATCATAGAAAATCCAGTCATGTTTGTTTCGACGTATCTGCATAACTAATTAACCGATTTCAATGAAATTTGAAACGTTTGAAATTTGAAAAGATAGTGTAAGTTTTGAAATAATACACAGGTTAAATAGATTTTCAACATTCAACCCCTGAAGGGGTGATAAAGTTTCAATGAAAAATATTATTCCTTGGTCGGGTTCACTCAAAACTCGGTAAAAATAAAACTTAAAACAAATAATGAAACATTTATTTTTTATTTCTTTCAAATCTACCCCTAGGGGAAGTGAAAATTTAATTTTGTCTGGAGAAATCATAAAAAATATATTAATGTTTGTTTCCACGTATCTGCATAACTACTAAATCGACTTTGATGATATTGGAAACGTAGATAGTGTAGGTCCTGAAATAAAACATACTAAGGTACTTTAACTTTCAAATATCATCCCCTAAAATGATTAAACAGGGTGATAAAGTTTCTATGGTAAATTTTATTACATACTTGGTTTGATTCATTCGACATTCGTGTGCAAAATGAAATTTGTAAGTATAGAAAACATTTATTCCCTGGTTCCATTAACTAGGTAAGGAAATACAGTTTAACGTAAATAATGAATTCTGTATATATAAACGGCAAACGTTACCGACTGACTGACTAACTGACTGATCTATCAACGCACAGCTCAAACCACTTAACGAATTTGGCGAAATTTGATACACGCATGCAGTTAGTTGTTATGAGTTATGACGTAGGTATGCGCTAAGAAAGGATTTTCCGAAATTCACCCCCTAAAGGGATGGAACGGGAGTTCAAAGTTTGTATATACTCGTAGATACAACATGAGATAGTCTATTTTATTGGAAACTTCACACAAGTAAATATATATTCTATAAATAAGTAAGTAAATATGTGCTTCAGGCTTTTTCGAAAATCCACCTTTAAGAGAGTGAAATGGGGTAACAAACAAAGAAAACAAAGCCTGTAAATCAATATGATTTTATGGGTTTTATAAAAATGAGTCCATATGTCCCTTGATCACGATATAACTTGAAAACGGGTAGACCGATATAGCTCATTAAAACGAAAAGTTTTTACAAAAAAAAAAAAAAAAATGAATGAAGTTCTACTAACGCGGGCGAAGCCGCGAGACACTGCTAGTTTGTAATAAATATTTTATTGTATTTCATACATATTCTAGTGGTGCTCAGAGGATAGCCGTGGTCCAGCAGCCATTATCATGTCATCGAGGTATATAAATGCATCGTAATAAAAATTTTGATATATTAATAAGACTACTTGGGAAGGGTACCCTTTGAAACAAAAAAAGAATTTTCCAAATCGGTTCAGGGATCTTTAGGTAATGGGTGAACATACAAATTTATACATAAAACAAAGTCCCCTGCCGCGTCCATCTGTCTGTCTGTTCGTGATAGGTAAATTCAAAAACTACTAATCGGATTTTTATACGGTTTTGACCAATATACAGAGTAATTCATGAGGAAGGTTTAAGTGTATAGTTTGTTAAGGTTTTCTGTAAATTGGTTGAAATATGATGATGATTGTTGAAGATGTTAATTCATACTTGACGCAACAAGCTGATGTCACTAGATGTGATGGTCACTTGTGTTGCATAAAGAAGACTTTTTTTTAAGTGGCTTGGGGCTCATCTTAGCGACAAGTTAATCCAGCAGCTTCACTGAAAAGAAAAAGGCTAATTTGTACATTACCTGACATCGACTTGGAGGCCAGGATTTTTTTACAGAAGGGTCTTATTGCACGAAGGCTTCGTGTGAAGTTTTAACTTGCGGAAACTTATACTTTCCGAGATATAAGTATTTCAAAATCGGAAAATTCGCCTTACATTTTTGCATTTTAACAGTTTATATCACAACCACAGATTACTTATATGTGTATACTAATTACAGTGAAGTTTTAATTTACGGAAACTAACACTTTTCGAGATATTAATGTTTAAAATCGGAAACATCGCACATTTTTACGTTTTGAGAGTTTATATCACTAGGTACCACAGATTACTTATATGTGTATACTAATCACAGTGAAGTTTTAATTTACGGAAACTAACACTTTTCGAGATAGAAATGTTTAAAATCGGAAAATTCGCACATTTTTACGTTTTGAAAGTTTATATCACTAGGTACCACAGATTACTTATATGTGAATAGCTAATCACAACAACGCAAATTTAACGTATCATTATACCCGCTATAAAGTTAAGAACTTTAAAAGTTCTATTTAACAAGGATCAATACAAAGGAAATTTTACGGAATGGCTTATCGAGTATTCTTGAAGAAGAAAAATTAGAATATTTCATAAAGACCCATTCGAGGAGTAATTGAAAATAGTATAATAATTATGTTTATAAAATTGAAGAATAAATCATGTCTTCATTTATATATGCGTTTATGTTACTACCTTGCAAATGCGTGAAATGGAACGCGAATACTAGGTAGCCTTTGTCCAACACTAAGGCAATACACTAGTGAACAGTGACCAACGCGTAACGTGCTCTGACGAGCGTAGAGAGGAGGAGAGCCGACGCCATAGCGCTTAAATAAAGGTAAAGAAGACTTTATTTGTAAAATGTCCTTCTATTGTATCGGTAATAAGAAGTCAATTAATTTTCTTATTCAATTTTCTTTTTTTTTATGTTTCTCCGTGCATATGGGAGTGGTCCACCTCCAACCCCCCTCCCCCTCTTCAGCCTTAAACTGATTACTTAACCTAAAAATTAAAAAAAAACATATCTCATAAAGAGGGGTTGGGGGGGGTTCTGCCCCTTCCTCCCCCCCTCTTCCACACTTTCACCCCCAAAAATCAAATCATTGATACATTTTTAAGTACTTAACGTCAACATTTAAAAATATGCATATCTCCTAAAGGGTGGGGGGGGGGCCTTTTCCGCAACTTTTTCTTCAAGGAGGCAGTTCTACCTCTCCCCTCCCCTCCCCCTCCCGCCCCTAAAATTGATGTCAGGTAAAGTACATTCCTAACAAGAAATATAAATAATATTAAGTCCGTAGCATCAGTGACTGCTTGCTACATGTAAACTAGTTATCTACTAGGTACTTAATCCCAGCGCACTGGACAAAGCCAGTCAAACGGGAAAAAATTGATCGAACGAAAAACGAACCCTTATGTTTTCGCCCCAAAAGCTCCCTGAAGCTCTTGATAATACGTATATACATTTATACACCACAGGGGTGACTGCGGCGGACTACGCCAGTCGCGAACACACCGCCAAGCCTGAATGTCGTATTTGAGGAACCAGCCCCATTCTATAAAATACAAAGTTCGAGAGTTTCAGTTCATGCATGTTAAACCAAGAGAAAAAACTAAATATCCAGTAAGTGGAAGTGATTACAGTGAAGTGTTACTTTAAAGTGAGATTATGACGTTATATGCCGCACCGGCTACAAGTTACATGAAACAAAGGTTTAAAAGTATCGATTCGAATTTGAGTAGAATGCCGTCGTTAATTTTTCGTAATCGGTAAGTTTAATCGATTATTTTGTTTATACGCAATGACGTCGAGCACTATTGATCGTTTTAGTTTGTTGCTAACTTCAAGTCAATAGTGTTTTGACGTTTAAGTCCATACGTAAAACGGAACGTTAATGAATTGACTTAATTATTTTTTGTGCATTATTCTATAGATCAATTTGCTATGCCAATATCTAATCATAGATATTTTGTTACAATATAACATGTAACGAGAATCGCAAGTTTTTTTGTATAGTTTGCTTTTAAATATCGTGTAATGAAACGTTATTAGATTGTTTCGAAACTTCAAGAAACGTCACATTTCCGGTAGCCATCATGGAAAATTGTATAACGCGACCAAGTTCAGTACGTTACCAATCAGGTGGAGTTTGTGTGTAAATAGATGACTTTTTAATACGAAAACTTATTCAATTAAAACGAACTTCAGATATTAGTCAAGTCATCATCATTCAACATTGTGCACACTTTGATTTTGTTGAGCTTGTTGATTACTGCGCAATTCTCGCAATCTACGGTTTTGACCGTGTATTTCGTTCCCAAGTATAAAAAGGCTTAAATACGATTTGCCAAGATGACGAAGATAATACAACAGTTAAGTTTTAGTAGTAGTTTTAGTAACTACTTTGATGTCGATGTTGCTGGTTTAGAACCTGCTTCTGCCAAGAAAAAATACAAGTAAGTAACTTTCATTATAATTTTACCTTGTGCATACCTTCATTTGTTTTAGTTATCGTTACATCGCCAAAAACAAATGCATGTGAAATTGCAATGAAATTTTATTATTTTCTTAGAATTCGTCCTTGAGTCACGTCATCACAACTGCTGTTTACCTTACCTTCATTTATTTTACATTCTTCAATGTCCTCTTTGAATGCATAAATAACTTATTTTTAGGTTAGAATTAAACACACGATCATGGTTCTATTTATACATTTTTGTAATGACATGTTTATTTGTAAGGATTTTGTGATAAATACCCTAACGTGCCTACCTAATTACCATATGTAGGTAGGTAGGTACTCTTTTCATGTGTACTTTTCCTTTCAATCTGACATATTCTATTCAAGGTCATTCTCTTAAGATTTTGATGTACATTGAATCTGGGGCACTATTATCTGTAATTGAGATTTCAATGTAGGTACTCATTGAGAAGTTGTTATAGACATTTGGTGATTTAGGAATCAGCTGATAGGTTTACAAACATAAAATATAGTAGTATAGTATATATAGTTTTATTTGACTTTTCATTATAAATATTGTTTAGCTTGACTACTGTCATCAGCACCTTTTTTTTCTGCATAGCCAGAATGTTGCATGTCACTACACTGCATCCTGTTATCCTGAGACATAAGGATCAAACGTCTCACATGCCCCGTGATTTCTCTGGACATCTGCCATTCAAACCGAAAGACATACCTATTTGATGGCTAAATTAATTGGCATAGTAGTGGTACTCAAAAATAACATAGGAAGCTCTTGCTTTTCTTTTGTAAAATAGAACCGGCCAAGTCGAGTTGGGCTCGCCGACCGAGGCTCCCGTACCAATGTAGGTTGGTACCAATTAAGCTATACCTCTAAATTGTATGAGCGCTCATATATATATATAGCTTTTTTTTAGGTCTTGACTCAGGACCTTGATTTTTATGCATCTAATAGGGACTATAGACCTCAATATCTGGTATAAATTTCTACTTGCTAGGTCCACCCGTTCCTGAGAAAATCGGTGGTGACACACGGACATACACACAGACAGACGGACAAAAAAATTATCTTATAAGGGTTCCTTTTTTGAGCTTTTGAGGTATGGAACTCCATAAACCATTACAATACAAAAAGTCTTTAAATAAAATATTGCATGCCGAAAATCATAACTCAACAAAACAATAAATATATATACACAAATCTTTTTCTTACCACTAATATCTATTACTGCAGTGGTCGGTAATGTGTGGCCCGTGGCCGCACCCTTAAATAATAATGTTATGAGGGTGCTAATCTGGAGACTCGATTGATCTGCATTCGATTACCTAAAGTCGATTAATAGATCGCGATACCCTATTATCAACCAACTTCCAAAAAAAGGAGATTCTCAATTCGTCTGTATATGTTTTTTTTTATGTTATGCGATTACTCCATCAATTGTGAACCAATTAGAATAATCCTTATTTTAATTAGTAGGGAACGTTTCCGAGGAGGCTCTATTAAAATTACATCGAAATCTGATAAGTATCTCTAGAGATATGATGATAAACGTCTTAAAGTTGCTACTGAAATTGACTTGCGGGGCATGGAGGATGGTTGTTTTAGTTCTTAATCTTAATAAATTAAAAGGTTGCCAACCACTCTACTAGACCCATATATAATAATATAGCCAAAGTTTAATAACACGTGTTTATCGTCACAAAAACAGGAAACATTCTTGCCAACCATGTAGGTATATGCATTTAAATGCATCGCAGTTCACTCCAAACCCAACTGACAAACAAAATTCAACTTAAACGTCCAGAAAATATAGCTCATGTAGTGTAAAAAGTTGCATATTGATTTTAAATGAGTTACTACTATAAGGCTTCTGTCTATCCAATTATGGTGTTTAATTACATTGTAGATCAGTAAGAAATGTCTATTTCTAACCGTGGTTATAATTATGCATGGGTGGTGTTAACATGTGACCTCTAGTCAGATATCTAGGTGTCTTGAGGCAATGGACACAGTGAAGTTTATTTTTTATATCATATAGGCTAGAGTTTCACCACTATCTCACCTGTTGGTAAGTGATGATGCGGTCGAAGATGGTAAGCACGCTAGTGTAATAAAAATTTTGTTTATTAAAAAAATAAACGTTACTGGTTGTAACATGAAGGTTATAGAGTATAAAAAGCTAAAAATTAATGTTAGGTAGACAGTATTTATGAATATCGAGCGCCCTTGTTCTACCAAGATCTAAAACGTACCAGGATAAATCTGCGGTGTCATTGAGACTTTTAATCTCGGACCGGGGGACTGGCAAATGATAACACGGTTTTGGGATTGTATGACAAATTTTAATACTTCGAAACGTCCCTTACCTCCAGAATGAGATACACATTATTTAGTTAAAGCCGGAATACTATGTCTAAACATTTGACTATAAATACCATTCGGTTTTCGTTACTTTTTAGGTTAATTTATTTTACATTTTACTACTGAAATTTGGTTATTGTCTTTCTTGCATCTTGCTAATATGAAATTAAAGTTTTAAGGGTAATAAAAGAGTTATAATGAAATTAGCTTATCTGCAGCGTCCGGTGGCGTCTGAGCACACCGTTCAAAATAGACGACGACATCTAGCGTCGCTCAAACAGCTCAAAACTACGACGACATCCAAACGTGGTGCGTCGAACAAACATCTCAAAATAACGACGTCTTCCGGCGTCGTACAAACAGTTGACGACACCCATAGTCGCACAAACAGTAGACGACAGTCGTCCAAACAGCTCAAACAGCTCAAACCGCTCAAACGGCGCCGAAGGCTGTAACCAAAAATCCGATTGTAAAGTATATGTCGCCATGAAGGATGACGCGAAACATTTTAGGTTATCAAAAATTGACTCACCGCAAAATCACGTCGCTAACACATAATAGAACACTATATGCACGCCAATCAGCGTCGCATAAGTGATTTAAAAGATGGATTCTTCTTGTTGAATCCGATTTAAAAATATTACAAAAAGGTTAGCCCTTGTAGGCCCAAGGTGCAAGAAAAGTGACGTCTCCGATCGAGAATTGACAGATGTCAAAGTCATTTTTTTTTTGAAAGATTGTCTATAGGATATTGAATGATCCACAGACCAAGTAATAACTCGATTATTTAAAATCGACTAAAAATGGCTAAATACGAAAATGTTCTAAATTATTTAAAACCAAAAGGTAATTTTGTCAGTCTTAGAAGCTGAAATGTGCTTCCAAACGAAAAATATGTAACGAGTCGAAATACCTCGTTACAGTACATACCTTCCCAAAAAAAATAAAAGAATGAAACTTCTTTTATTTTTGAGAAGAACTCCCAAAAAATTCCTAATAAAAACTTATTCAAAAAAATTAATAAACAGAAAATATTCCGCCACCAAAATATGAAATTTATTCAAACTAAAAGAAGACACTAATAAAGCATAACGTTAAATCAGTTAAGCTTCTAGCCACTGACTAAGTTGCTCTAGAAAAACAAGTTATAAAAACTTTCTAACTAAGTGAAAAACAATGTAAAGGTTTACCAAAACTAATCCATCAATATGACTCAATCCTAAAATCCATCACAAATTAATTATACTCAAGAGTGGATAAGCACCATAGCCTCCATCTACCTATCTGTATTAAAAACCAAATAAATATTTCTGAAATATTTAACAAAAGTGTAGATAAGCACCATCGCCTCTATCTTTTATAATCTCAGAACGATTCTAACTAAATTAAAAGGTAATAACAAAGGTTATCCATATTGTAGTACGGTTAAGCATTAGCTGCCGACTTTAGATAATTATTCACTGCAAAAGATTCAGTGAACAAGTTTTCAATGAAAAAGTTGAACAACAAAAGTTCAAATTATTCTCATAAAAATAGAGAACCAAAAATAATAAGTAGTGACCGGCTCAACTCTACCGACTTTCCGAACACTAACAAATTAATAAAAGGGTTTGTCAAAAAGACCAAAAATTGTATATTGTGACCGGCTCAACACCACCGACATTCCGTGCACAATAACAAGTTAACAAAAGTTTGTTGGGAAAACAACAAAGTTGTATTGTGACCGGCTCAACACCACCGACTTTCCGTTCACAATATCTAAAAAGTTTTCAACGCTTGAACTAAAAATGTCAAAGCGAGGAAAAAATGAAGAGTAAAAAATTACCCAAAAAGGTTAACTGAGACAAAAGCTCAAAAGAGTCAAATCCGAGAGGCTAATCCGGGTAAAAATTATGTAGAGCGCTAAGTGTCAAATCCAAGTCTTAGGTCTACAACAAACACAAACTAAATAATCTAAATAATATATAACATGCTTCACAAAGACTGAAACACATCTATATTAAAAATGTATTTACACTATGTGCAGGCTATTTGAAAAGTGGAAAGCTTTTCATAGCAATCTAAAACAATATTTATACTAGAAAAGTGGAAAACTTCTCAAAGTATCTAAAAGAGTTGAGTACTTGAAAAGTGAAAAGCTTTTCAAAGTAACCAAAATAATAAAATATACAAAAATATACATAAGATCTTTTGATGCCAAGAAAATTTCTAAAAGAAAATATAATCGTTAGATGTAGTTTCTAAAGTTGGGTAAAAGTTCAAAAGTAGGATAAAAGTACTAAAATAAAATAAAATTACCAAAAATAGACCTAAGTTAGGTTTAGTAATTTAAAGTTGTATTTGAATAAAGTGTTGGTTTCCTTTCAGATAATCATCTTTCATCCTGCACGTCCTCTTCCATACATCAAATCTCATACTTCCACAATCAACGTGCCTCCCAAAACAGAATACCAAAACAAAGTTAAATAAAAGTTAAATCCAAAAATGAAAATTTTAATATTTAATTATATCTTTAACATGATAACGTCCAGTACTTGTTTTATTAAATTCCTTTAGTACATAAACGTTAGGAGAAATTCTCTCTACAATTTCACATTTAATAAACTTAGGTGCTAATTTAGCCGAAAAATATGCAGGTGCATTTGACTGTACAAAACTTCTACGCCAAACTACATCACCGACATCAAAAGAAATGACTTTTCTTCCCCTATTATAATAAAGAGCATTACGCCTATAAGCTTTCAAAAGATAAGCTTGAACTTTAACAAAAACTTCACTAAGTGAATTTAAAGAGTGAGCATAAGTATCTCTAGTACCAAGCTCAAGTTGATCTAAGTTATCAAAAGAGTTACTAAAACGGTGTAAAGATGCATCAAAAATAAGTTCTCTACCGAACATCAAAAAGTTAGGAGTGTACTCTGTAGCAAGATTTACACTACTATTTAAAGCTAATTGGACATGAGGCAAAAACCTTGACCAAGTTCGATGATCATTTTTAACAAAACAAGAAATACATGTTTCTATTGTCTTATTATATCTTTCTACTGGATTATTCTGTGGAGTGTATAGTGCATTATAAAATATTTTAGTTATGTTGAAATTTTTTAAGAAATCTACAAAATGTTTAGATATAAATTGGGGTCCGTTGTCGGCCACTAAAATTTTAGGTACACCAAATTTAAGAAATATTTCTTTTTCAAAGATTTTACAAATTACTTTAGAAGTAGCATTTATCATTGGAAATATCCAACAATATTTAGTAAAAACATCTACAATTGAAAGAATGAATCTATGTCCAGAATAAGATTTAGGTAAAATCCCAATAATATCAACGGATAACATTACCATGGGTTGATCAACTTTCTTAGGGTTAACCATCTTACCAGCAGGAGCAGAAGTTGAATGTTTATAAGCTTTACAAATGTCGCAAGAAGAAATATATCTTTGAACGTCTCCGAACATTCCTTTCCAATAATAATGTTGTTTTATTTTATTAAGAGTTTTATGTATTCCAAAGTGTCCAGAATTAATATCATCATGATTAGAACGAATAGTATCTAAAACATGTTCTTTAGGTATAACAATTTTCCAATTTAAACGACTATTAGGGTCAAATTTATTTTTACAGTAACGATATAAAGTATTATCTTCTACTCGAAGGTTTTTCATTCTAGAAGGGTATTTTTGACAATTTATAAAGACTTTTCTATACCAAGGGTCTTCTATATCTTCATCTGGTGAGACAATATTTATAGCGGAAACTAATATTGAAGTTATATTGATTCTAGATAAAGCGTCAGGAACTTGATGTAAAGATCCTTTTTTATGAACAATATCAAAAGTAAATTGAGAAATACGTGCAGCCCATCGAGCTAAGCGTCCACTAGGGTTATTAAGTTTTAAAAGCCACTTAAGACTAGCATGATCTGTCACAACTGTGAATTTCATTCCTTCGACATAAGGTCTAAAATGTTCAATTGAATCTAAAACTGCCAAAAGTTCACGTTCAGTGGTACTATAATTTCTTTCACATTTATTTAAAGATCTTGAATAATAAGCAATTGGATGTTGTTCATTATTTTCGTCTTCTTGACTCAGAACACTACCAATTCCTACAGAACTAGCATCGCAATGTAAAAAGAAAGGTTTTTCAAAATCAGGACACTGTAAAACAGGTGTAGTTATTAAGGCATTTTTTAAATTAATGAAGGCTTCTTCAGCTTCTTCATTCCAAACAAAAGTACGTTTTATCTTTTTACTTCCGGAAGTTAATTTAGTTAAAGGGGAGGCAATATCAGCGAATTTACAAATGAAACGTCGATAATATGAACATAATCCTAAAAAGCTTCTAAGTTGTTTTACGGACTCTGGTCGTGGAAAGTTTTCTATAATTTCTAATTTAGACGGATCAGTATGTAGGCCTTGACTGTCTACAATATAACCGAGATAACGGAGTCTTTCTTTGCAAAATTCACATTTTTTAAGATTTACTGTTAAGCCTGAGTTTTTAAGTATTTCATGGACTTTTTTAAGGTACTCTATATGATTTTGAAAATTATCATTTACTAAAATCAAATCATCTAAATATTTAAACAGGACATTGTCAAATTCAGGTCCAAAGAGTTTATCAACCAAGCGTTGTAACTCTGCCGGTGCGTTGGTGATTCCAAAAGGCATCCGAACAAAATGGTACAAGTTTTTTCCAGGAACTACAAAAGCAGTCTTTTCACGAGAGGACTCTTCAAGTTTAATTTGCAGAAATGCTTTAGAAAGATCTATGGTAGATATGAATTTAGCCCCACGAAGGCTGTCTAATATCCTAGAAGGGTACGGCAAAGGATAAGAATCTTTAACAGTTATTGAATTTAATCGTCTCGAATCTAAACATAATCTGGTTCCACCATCTTTTTTATCGACGGCTAATACAGGGGAACACCAAGGAGATTTTGAAGGTTCTATAATTCCTTCTTTTAATAAAACTTCCACTTCATCATAAAGTTCTTTTTGTTTAGCAGGACTCAACGGCCAATATCTACTTTTAAAAGGTTCGCCAGTAACGTTAATTTTATGTTCCACAAGGGTGGTAAGGCCTAAACCTTTTTTCTCATAAGAAATATCTTCAAACAAAGCAATGGTTTCATCTAATTGTTGTTTCTCAGAAGGAGTTAAATGAACTGTAGAAGTAACAGCGTTCACTTGAATTTTATTATTGTGAACATATTCAATATTTTTCCACAAGTCTTTAGCTAAATTAAATTTCAACCAAAAATCAAATCCCAATATAATCAAAAGAGGGTATTATTAAAAATTCTACAAGTTTACAAACATTGTCAACGGTAACCGGTAATCGCATAGAACCGATAACTTTTCTTGATGAACCGTCAGCAGTACAAGCGGAGGCATCAATAGGTTTAATTTGAAATCCTAGTTTAGAAAAATGCATGTGTTGATTATTACCTAAAACACAGCTATTTGAACCACTATCTAGCAATCCAGAAAAAGTTTCATTATAAATGGTAAATTTTAAAAATGGTCTAGTATCATTTTGTTTAGTAAAAAGTATAGGAGCTGCTTTATGAACAGAAAAAAATGTTTTTAAATAGTCAAGCCATTCTGAAAATTCTCTCTTACACGTATCATCATCAGGTTTATAATTGGATATCGGAGCACCTGAAGTTTTAGTTTAAAAACTTGGGCCCGATGCCTTACAAGTTTTTTGAATTATTATTATTTTTAATATTGTCAGAATGACAAGTATCACAGTTCTTTGTCAAAACGCCTCGTTTATGACATTTAAAGCACACAGGTCCAAGAATCTCTGTACACTCTTTATAAGTGTGGTCAGTCGACTTACACTTCAAACAAGAAAGTTTGGTTTCAACCGCATGAAAGTTTTGTTTAATTTCCTTTACAGGTTTTCGGTTAACTAAAATCTCTAATTCCTTACTAATTCGGATAAACTGTTCAATAGTGTCTATTGATTTTCCAAATAAAAACGGTGTGTAAATAGGTAACATGTTGTGTTTAATTATAGTTATCAAAACATTCTCAAAAATTGGATTAGCTAATCTGCTAGACATATCTAAAATCTCAGTAATGAAATCAGGAAGTGACTCATTACTCCGTTGTTTGCGAGTTCTCATTTCATACTCCAAATGATAATCAAATTCAGGTTTGTCGAATCTGTTCAACAATTCAGTTTTAAGTGTTGTCCACGAAGAAACCCTAATTCGAATACTACGGAACCATTTCGTTGCTGTTCCAGTGAGCAGATCAGAAAAAGAACCGACTAAAAAGTTTTCATCAAAGTTTTTATACAAAAAATATTCCTCAACCGAAGTGATAAAGTCTCTAACACAAGTTTTCCCATCAAAAGATATCTTACTACGCTTCAAATCAGGAAGTTTATTTGTTGAAGGCAAATGCTTTTTCAATTGTTCATTGAGTTGAACATTCATCGAGTTAAACGAAGGTAAAGGTGTAAAATTATGCAAGCTACTATGACCAAGGTTAGGTAAGAAAGGGTCAACCTCTGTTGCATTCTGCATAACTAAATTATCCAACGCCGGATTAGAAATAACATCCCTAGAAGTACCAGGTAAATTCTCTTCCAACAAGGGTGGAAATTGAACCTGTTTGTCAGTCATGATGAATAATCAAAAATATTAAAGAAACAAAGACAAACAACCAACTAAAAATTCAAAGAATAGTTAAAACTCATCAAAGTTTATAAGATTTTTTGTTAAAAACGGTTTAAGTTATTATGTTTTAAAGTTTATGTTAATATTTAATAATGTTCAAAAGTATTTAAAGAAATTTGAATGTACAAAGAAACATTCAAATTGTGAAGTATGTAAGATGCAAAAAAGATTCACAATTTATCTTAATTTTCAAGATTATTAACAACGGCTAAGGTTATATCTATTTATGAAAAGTAAAATCAATAAACTAGTTAATAATTATGTTAATAAGCTAGTATTTTCTAATATGAATGTAGTTTAATGCTTCTCAACAGTAAACAAACGTTATAACTTTATATAAGACAAAGTTATATCAATTCAAACAAAAACTTAGCACTTTCAATGTGGTCAAGGTCAGTTCCTTACAAAATGTAAACAACGCATATCTCAAATGTTATTATATAGTAAGTACACACTTAGATTAGTCTATCCAGTATATAAGACATATAAAGAACATTGTATGTTAATTAGTTTTGTTAAAATACAAAAAAGTTGTAAACAAAGTTACAATTCTGTTTTCAAAGTACAAAAACTGTAAAAATGCTAAAAAAATAACAAAAAATTGCACTAAATTGTGACAAGAAAAACAAAAATAAGATGCAAGAAAGATTATATATGTGGAGGTAAATCCGGTCCCTGTTCTCGCGCTAATTGTAATAAAAAAATTTGGTTTATAAAAAATATAAACCTTACTGGTTGTAACATGAAGGTTATAGAGTATAAAAAGCTAAAAATTAATGTTAGGTAGACAGTATTTATGAATATCGAGCGCCCTTGTTCTACCAAGATCTAAAACGTACCAGGATAAATCAGCGGTGTCATTGAGACTTTTAATCTCGGACCGGGGGACTGGCAAATGATAACACGGTTTTGGGATTGTATGACAAATTTTAATACTTCGAAACGTCCCTTACCTCCAGAATGAGATACACATTATTTAGTTAAAGCCGGAATACTATGTCTAAACATTTGACTATAAATACCATTCGGTTTTCGTTACTTTTTAGGTTAATTTATTTTACATTTTACTACTGAAATTTGGTTATTGTCTTTCTTGCATCTTGCTAATATGAAATTAAAGTTTTAAGGGTAATAAAAGAGTTATAATGAAATTAGCTTATCTGCAGCGTCCGGTGGCGTCTGAGCACACCGTTCAAAATAGACGACGACATCTAGCGTCGCTCAAACAGCTCAAAACTACGACGACATCCAAACGTGGTGCGTCGAACAAACATCTCAAAATAACGACGTCTTCCGGCGTCGTACAAACAGTTGACGACACCCATAGTCGCACAAACAGTAGACGACAGTCGTCCAAACAGCTCAAACAGCTCAAACCGCTCAAACGGCGCCGAAGGCTGTAACCAAAAATCCGATTGTAAAGTATATGTCGCCATGAAGGATGACGCGAAACATTTTAGGTTATCAAAAATTGACTCACCGCAAAATCACGTCGCTAACACATAATAGAACACTATATGCACGCCAATCAGCGTCGCATAAGTGATTTAAAAGATGGATTCTTCTTGTTGAATCCGATTTAAAAATATTACAAAAAGGTTAGCCCTTGTAGGCCCAAGGTGCAAGAAAAGTGACGTCTCCGATCGAGAATTGACAGATGTCAAAGTCATTTTTTTTTTGAAAGATTGTCTATAGGATATTGAATGATCCACAGACCAAGTAATAACTCGATTATTTAAAATCGACTAAAAATGGCTAAATACGAAAATGTTCTAAATTATTTAAAACCAAAAGGTAATTTTGTCAGTCTTAGAAGCTGAAATGTGCTTCCAAACGAAAAATATGTAACGAGTCGAAATACCTCGTTACACTAGGGCTAAATGAGAACTGGCTCTCAAGGATAGCTGCCAGAACACATTAGATGTTTGGACAGATTTTCTAACTTGAGGGTGGTAGCTGGCCAGACGGAAACTAGACAGTGTCCTACCAACATGCGGGGGTTGTTGGTTTCTTAACAATGTTTTCCTTTACCAGAGGGCCACTGTGAGATGCGAACATAAATTTTTTGATGGAAAAATCCATTGGTACACGGGGGGGTTTGAACTCGGTACCACGGCATCAAAGCCAACTGTTCTCCTGATTACACCACCGGGCCCTCAAAGCATGTGATGCATGAGATTCTGGCAATACAGATTTGTGAGTGACATGGTGTCTATTAGCAGTTGTTATCGTCTTAATTCTCATTGGTAATAGGGGCCATAAAGGTTATCACTCACCAACACAACTCCGCTCCCACCCGGCAAAAAATGTTCATTAATATGTAAGCCTACTTATGTTCACTGTAGACAGACTTTACATTATTATATTTCTTGAATATTACACACTTAAAGTTTTTGTAAATTGTTATACACAATGCAAAATTTCATCGTACCTACCTACGGGACTCAAACCCGCACCCCCAGTTCGTGAAGATGATGGTTTTCGTATACATCATATATTCATCTAGTAATCATGAAATGATTAGCAAAATATAGAGAAAATGTGAAGTTTTTTCATGTAAATTTAATTAGACATTTATATAAAATTGTTTAAAAAATTAAAGGACCAACTTTAAATGCCGCGCTATTAATTTTGAAATAACAAAGTTTGAGGCGTTTATCCATATCTCTAGAGATACTTATCAGATTGTAATCTTTATACTTTCGCGATTTGAAAACATAGTTATAAATATTAGAATACGGGACTTATCGTGCCTAAAGCCCGTCACAGACTTAGCTATAATATATATTAATATACAGTACTATAATATATATTATAGCAAGCTACCACACACTGAGAAATATATATTTTGCCTTCATAATTGATGGTCGTCCTAGTGTATAGTAATATGCAATAATGTATACTACGGTCTCGCTTGGTGACGTCACAGAAATATATATTATAGCTGAGTGTCCGGTCACGCGAAAATTAGTATAGAAAATATATAGTAATATGCCTAGCTATAAAAATATTAATATATATTATAGCTAAGTCTGTGACGGGCTTAAAACATAAATTTTTATTTAACTCGACGTCAGTCGTCTCGTGACCACGATCAATGCAACTTGGTCGAAACGTCGAGTTAAATAAAAAATAATGTTTTAGGCGCGATAAGTCCCGTATTTTAATATTTACTTATCAGATCTCGATGAAATTACTATGGTACCACCCTTGGGATATCTACTTTCCAACAAAAAAATAATCATCAGAATCGGTTCATAAACGACGAAGTTATTTGCGAAAAAACATAAAAAAGAAATGTATAATTGTATATATATATATACGGTTCAAATGAGAAACCTGCTTTATTTAAGCCGGTCAAAAACATATTATCTAGCTACGCAAATTAATTCACAGAGTGGCTTATCGAATCACCAGCTCTAAACTCACACTATTTAAGAATGGCTTCACTTTTAGATGAGTTTACATGACACCTCCTGGTTTATTCTATATTCTGAATAAGCAGTGATGTAGCAATCAGGGACATCTGCATGGTAATCAGAGCAATTGATCACGTGTCATTGAAACAGTTTGTGATCAAATTGATAATTGATCAATCTATTGCCTTGGGGAATTTCATTGGTAATTTTTTTCTAGAACGTTCATTACATTGTCTGATGTAAACTGACATCAAATGCTGAACTAATAATTTTCAGTACCAAGTCTTAGTTTTAGTCTGTATCTCCATACTTTTGGAGATACTTATCAGATCTTGATAATATCAAAATAGTAGGTACTAAACATGAAGCATACACTCTTATCATCATATCATCGACCGCATCATCACTTAACATCAGGTTAGATAGTGGTCAAGTGCGAAGTTTGGTGAAAGAAAACTCATCAAAAAATAATTTGCCAAGTCGGTTGAGAAATTATGGAGTTCTTCTTAGGTAACAAACATAAAAAAATATATAAGTGAATTGAGAACCTTCTTATGTATGTTGTTTGTTAATTGTGAACCGATTCGAATGATTCTTTTTTAGGGTTCCGTAGTCCTGACAAGGAACCCTTATAGTTTCGTCATGTCCGTCTGTCTGTCTGTCCGAGGTTTTGCTAAGAGCCCATAATACTAGAAAGCTGTAATTTTGTGGGGGTATGTATATAAATTACGCCGACAAAGTGCTTTTTTTGAAAAATTGTGTGTTTGTAGTGTACATCTCCAAAGTGGTCTCATTGTAATTTCATTGAGATCTGATAAGTATCACTAGAGATAAACGAAGAAAAAAAGAAAAAAAAATGTAAAACGATAAACGTCTCAAACTTGATACTGAAGTTGACTTGCGGGGCATGGAAGTCAGTTATTTTAGTTTTTAAACTATCTAAATTATAAGAAACCATTTCCCACATATAATTTTACATTGCACGTCACCCGAAATGTGAAAACTGTTGACTCACATTATATTAACTATACGTAAGACATTGTACCCAAGTACATACTTTTCATTTCATTACTTCACAGTTTATGCAATAAAGAACATTCTTATTCTTATCTCTCCCTATAGAGTCCCCTTATAGTCATAGACTGAATGGCCATAACCATAGAACATCAAATACAAAACCAATTAGGTACCCACAAAACTACATTTATATTTGAGTTGCTTGTTGCACAATGAATAAAATTGGTATCTACTTATTGTTGACATTCAGCGGTCAAACAATACATACTATGACACATTATACATTCAACTATATGTAGGTACCTACCTACCTTCTGCGTACATAACAAGTATTAGTTGCATCCAGTACCTTTAGTACGAGTTTTTATCGTAAACGCTTTTGACTTTGATAGTTTTCGACTTATTCTGGCTCCCTGATTGGTCTAATTTTATTTAAGTGTAAGAATAGTAACCACTAGAGGCGCTGTACTGTTTTTCATACAAAATTTGCTCGATATACGATATCGAGTTTGGTATGAAAACTCGTACTAAGGGTACAGCATTAAAAAGTATAATAATTATATTCTACCGTATTATAGTCTGGCCATAACTGCTGTACACTCTCTGAGGTATGCGCGCGGCGAGACGGGGGGGACGCGGGTATGCGCGCGGCGAGACGGTGGGGACGCGCTCCGTCAGTCTGCCGTCCCCACAGTCTGTTTCCCCGGCTCCCACCTCGCCGCGCATACCTCAGGGAGTGTACAGCAGTTATGGTCAGACTATAAGGTTAAGGTTAAGGAGATTAAAATTCTCACAGTGGCATGTCAATATATATATGAAAATATTAAGTATGTACGCAAAAATTTGAATGAGTATGATAAGAGGTCCGATGTACATAATTTCAATACAAGACACAAAAATAGATTAATTCTACCTCAATTCAGGTTGTGGAAAGTTAGTGGTTCTTTTCTGGGGAACTGTATACGATTTTATAATAAACTTCCTAAAGATATTGATCAACTGTCTATAAGCAGATTTAAAACCTTTATAAAATCCAATTTAATGAAGAAATCGTACTATACAATAAATGACTATATGAATGACAAAAATGCTTGGCCTGAATGCCCCAAGCTCCAAGATATAATATAAATTGTATGATAATAGAATTACTTATTGTACATTAAACATTTATTTAATATGAATTAAAAAAAATGAATTAAAATAAGTGACAAGCCCCATAGAGTTTCTTGGTGTTTCTTCTCTGATGGGAGTACTTCCGAAACACCAGTAGATTCAACAGTCAATCAGTTTTCATCTTTTGTTTGCAGATCTAGGGTTGCCTGTTACGACGGTATTATGCGGCTGATAGTCGGACAATCAGTTCCATTCGGAACATGATTTGTACTGCAATTAGTCTGCGTTTTATTTATCTATTATGTTTCATTATTTCACAATTTTTTGGATAAAAATTGTCTGAAGTACTGAAACATGCACTGGGTTGCGGGTGCACGTAATGGTACGGTTGGCAACCCTACATTAATAAGGGGAATTAAACATGTGTTTTAAGTGTGACGTTCGACGTCTAGATGAAAGCTGAATGGCTCAATACCTTTGTTTTTTTTTTGTAAATTCAAAGCGTTATGTTTCTGTTATATCTATATTTTTTGTTGAATATGATCTATTTAATGTTATTTGACGTGTGTAAGTGCTAATTTTTAATTTGCCCATATACTGAATAAATGCTTTGACTTTGACTTTGACTTTGACTATAGTTCTCGTCACATATACAGTACTGTTATTTATTCTGTTCCTCTACATACAGCGATGACTAAAGACAATAACATATTGTCGTCATCATCAACACGAGTACAACATATGCTGTACGGCCTATTGATGAACGGCCAACGCAAGGGCGTCTGCAGCTTATGACTAAGGGGGGGCAATGGGGCAATATTATAGAGGACAATAAATATGTACGCCGAGAGCATGAAGCGTTACACTTTGGAAGTCTTTACCTTCTGAATTTATTTACGTTTTGTCATGCGATGCGGAATTTATTAAAACATTCTCTGCCGCGTAGGTCATCGGCGACCTCACCTCGACTGGATTAAGGCGCCGCGTAGGGCATCGGTGACCTCAAGGCAGACCTGAATTTCACTTAAAATTTTTTTTAAAATATATACGGAACCCCATTGCTGGTCAAACCCTATCTTATATCAAAGTTCATATTTTGACCTAATGCTTATATTTCCATCAAAAAGTTTTTTTGTAATTTTTGTCATTTATACTACCGGCAGAGAACGTGTTAATAGGTAAGGAAGTCAATTGCTCGCACTTGGGTCGCTTTGCGGCTAAGTACATTTGATCTCTAGGGGGAGGCAACTGCCCCCCCCCCCTGCCCCCCCTTGGCGACGCCCTTGGGCCTACGGCTGATTGTTCTCAACTCATTGGCCTCCGGATGAACTTGGATAAAACAAAAGTTATGTTTAATGAATGTTAATTGTACATGACATAATGATCATATATATAATTGTAGTTATTAATTTAAAAAAAAAGCATTAAAAGTAGACTTTTAATCGGATAATATCGTTTAAAAACTAAAAAAGAACCGACTTCAATGTTCATTTTCAGTACCAATTTTGAGATGTTTATCTCAATATCTCTGGAGATACTTATCAGACCTCGATAAAATTACCATGGTACCACACTTGGGATATCTCCTTTCGAACAAAAAAAGAATAATCAAAATCGGCGCATAAATGACGAAGTTATCCCCGAACAAACATAAAAAAAAAAAAAAAAAAAAAAAAAAAATATATATATATACGGTCGAATTGAGAAACCTCCTCCTTTTTTTGAAGTCGGTTAAAAAACCATATTGCATGATCCAAGTCACGTATACAAATGAATTGCTAGGGCTTCAAAGGCAGTTACCTCTGCTCTTTCTCTTTCATTCATGATGTTACTCCCTATGATTATAAGATACAGAATTTTGACCAGATTTCAAGAAAATGATATTGGCAAATATCTATCTATCTGTTTAGAAAGAACATTAAAAAAACTTTCTTGGATGCTTTCCAAAGTGTTAATAAATGTAGGTAAAATGAAATGGCCACGCCCCGCCGACAACACAATGTCTATCTATGCTCACGTGAGTTTGTTTTGGTTCTTGGCTCGATGTATAAAAGTACATACATAATTGATTTATAGAAGTGGTAGATAATTTTAATGTTATTGATAGTCGTATCAAAGTATGAATCACTACGTGATACCGGCTTCGTTTACGTACACCAAGAATTTTAATCACTGTAAATTTCTGTCAATCAGACCACAGTTTTACAATCATACGAGATATGCCCAAGCTGGCTGGCAGCGGTTGGAAACAAAGAGCGAAGATCGAGCTCAGTAGCGTGCCATCAAAGAGGCTTATGTCCAACAGTGGACATAAGCGGACTGATAATCATAATCATCATTAGGCTTCCGTAGCGGCAATAGCCCAATAGCTAAGGCGTCGGCCTGGCATTCGAGAGGTCGTGAGTTCGATCCCCACACATTGCACTATTGACCCACTCCAGACAAAAGCATATTTAGCGTAGTTGGAGGGGTTAACAAGACACGATATTATCCCCATTACCAGAATCCAGTATTGGCCGGTGCTCGCTACAATAATAGTTCAAGTACTTATGTTTACATTGTAGCTACTTACCCATTACGTGCGTCATTTGAAATGTTGCCATAACGGCTTCTGATAGCGGCTGTACTGCCAAAACTGGCATAGGTACACCGACGTATTTTAGTACAATAGTAAGTATAGTAACCATTTGAGTTGTTTCTGAATTCGGTGGGTTCTGAGTTTCAATTCCGGCTACTATCATCTACTTACCCCTCACATATGGGATTGGTACAATATAATCATTCTCTGCCATTTAGCTTTATCATCTTTCGTTTACATATCCATTTTCTACACCACATAACCTACATTTAAACTTACTAATCAAAACATATTGTAAATAAGTAATCACGTACATTTTAAACTTTAGTAATGGCTTCGGTTTCTTTCGGAAGCCTGCATTGGCTTAGCACTGTACCCTTAGTACGAGTTTTTACCCGACTACAGCGAAGCAAAAAGGAGGGTTATGTTTTTGACCGGTATGTGGGTATGTATGTATGTATGTTTGTTTGTATGTATGTTCATCTGTTCCCTCATAACTTCTAAACTACTTTCATAATTTGACAAATGAGGTGTCGTTGGACGCGTCTTATTTGTCTGAATATTTTCTTGTTTCATACTTTTTAGAGTGTGATTTTTCAGTAGTCGGGTTTTAGTTTTTGAACTTATTTATTATTACAGTAAACGCTTCTGACAGATCTCACATAGTTTTCGACTTATTCTGGCTATGATTGGTCTAAATTTAGTGAAGAGTAGTAACCACTAGAGGCGCTGTACTATTTTTCATACAAAATTTGTTCGATATACGATATCGAGTTTGGTATGAAAACTCGTACTAAGGGTACTGGGAAATGCGATGGCGCCTCAGCGAGTGCCCCGAATTCGAGACCCTGCAGAAGGCTGCCTATCCTAATGACGTCGAAACCATTTGATTGAAATTTAGCAGATAGATAGCATCATTACCTGAATTTTTATTTAAGAAAACTCCTGTAGGCGCTCGGGGGGAAATTTGACGGAAATGATGTAGAGTCACGGTCCGCATCAACGGATGTGACGTAAGCGACGTGTTATATTAGGGTTCCGAACCCAAAGGGTACCAACGGAACCCTATTACTGAGACTCCGCTGTCCGTCTGTCTGTCTGTCAGTCTGTCTGTCTGTCGGTCTGTCTGTCTGTCTGTCTGTCTGTCTGTCTGTCTGTCTGTCTGTCTGTCTGTCTGTCTGTCTGTCTGTCTGTTCGTCTGTCACCAGGCTGTATCTCATGAACCGTGATAGTTAGACGGTTGAAATTTTCACAGATGATGTATTTCTGTTGCCGCTATAACAACAAATACTAAGAACAGAACAAAGTTAAAAATTAAAGGGTTATAACAAAAAACGTGTTTTTAGGGTTCCGTACCCAAAGGGTAAAACGGGACCCTATTACCAAGACTCCGCTGTCCGTCTGTCTGTCTGTCTTCAAAAACTTCTTCTAGCAACAGAACGTCTAACGTCTTCTAAAAACAGAATAAAGTTAAAAATAATAGAGGGTCCCATACAAGAAACGTGTTTTCTTCGGCATTTCACGCCGTCTATGAACGCTTAGTTAGGTAAACGTCCCATAGATGGCGTTATATTGAAATGTCGATCCCTAACTCCTTTGTTAGACGTTAGATGGCGTTATAAGAAGTAAAATGTTTATTAATTATTATTTTTTGCTGCCGAAAAATTATAGTGGTATTTTTTGCTCGATCTTATAAAATACTGTAGTGTGGTACGGAACCCTAAACTAGAGCGAGCCCGACTTGCACTTGCCCAGTTTATTTACGATACGATACGAAATTAATTCACCTCGACGCAGCTAGATGGCAGCACAGGAAAAATTAGCACGCGCAAGCATTTCATTTGTTAAATTTGTGGGCCTCGGTGGATTTGTTTACTAAGTTAAGGTTTACGTACATATACTCGTATGTAGTGTACAGTATTGAATAATATATCTTCAATTTTAATACTTAAAAAGCTTCAATTAGCTAGAATCAGTAGAAAGTTAGTCGTACGAACACTCGATCTTCCAGATATTTAATTATATTAATTACCTTTGTGTTATTATTTATTTACTTAGTTGGTGTTAGAAGTTCGTGGCGTTCGGACTTCGGAAATTCGGAACCCTCCGTGTGCGGGACAAAAGTCTGTTTCGCACTTGGCCAGTTTTATTTTTTTATGTTTATAAACGCCCTCTATTGTAGAACGGCGTAACCACGCGTAACTACGAAGACATATTCGCTACGTACAGTGAACAGTATACAGTGAACGTCATAAATGAGGCAATTTTTTTTACCGGATGGGAGCCGAGCCGTGTAACTGGTTCACCAACACGACTCGGCTCGAGTCAATCAAACGAGAAAATCCATTAATTAATAATAAACACCTTTAAGGAGAGAGATTTACTCGTTGATGGTGGTAAAGCTACTTTTTGGTAGGCTTTTTTAACATCGATATAATTCAAAGTCAAAGTCAAAGCATTTATTCAGTATATGGGCAAATTAAAAATCTGCACTTACACACGTCAAATAACATTAAACAGATCATATTCAATAAAACATATTATAGATATAACAGAAACATAACTTATTGCTTTGAATTTACAAAAAAAAACAAAGGTATTGAGCCATTCAGCTTTCATCTAGACGTCGAACGTCACACTTAAAACACATGTTTAATTCTCCTGATTAATGTAGGGTTGCCAACCGTACTATTACGTGCACCCGCAACCGCATGTGCATGTTTCAGTACTTCAGACAATTTTTATCCAAAAAATTGTGAAATAATGAAACATAATAAATAAATACAACGCAGACTAATTGCAGTACAAATCATATTCCGAATGGAACCGATTGTCCGTCTATCAGCTGCATAATACCGTCTCTACAGGCAACCCTAGATCTGCAAACAAAAGATGAAAACTGATTGACTGTTGAATCTACTGGTGTTTCGGAAGTACTCCCATCAGAGAAGAAACACCAAGAAACTCTATGGGGCTTGTCACTTATTTTAATTCATTTTTTTTTAAATTCATATTAAATATTTTTTTAAATTTACAACAAATAATTATGTTATCATACAATTTATATTATATCTTGGAGCTTGGGGCATTCAGGCCAAGCATTTTTGTCATTCATATAGTAATTATGATCCTACCCACAATCCTACCACATACGGAATTACCACATATGATTTAAGTTTTTATACCTTATTAGATACTAACATTTTTAAAGCAGGCGAATCTGGCGGGGCCACATCTAATCTATTCTAAAACAAGTAATATGTAAAAAAAACCTTTTCAAACACAAGCTTTACATAACCTAGGACCAGTGTAAGTCAAGACAAATCCAACGAGTCCAAACACGACCGGTAAGTTTAGGAGTTCCCTTGGCCACCTTCCAGCTCCATCATCAGATCAGCACCGTGTCATAATATTGCATTGTCACGTGATTTACACATGTATGCAAAATTTCAGCTCAATCGAACCCCTAGAAAGTTAAAATCTCTAAAATTAAGCGCAAGATTTGTGACCGACAAATGAATTCGCCGTGAAGTAGAGATAAGCTTGTAATAACAAGAAAATAAAATAAACGCAACTGGCTAGGCAATTCTAAAGATAGCTATTTGTTTGGTCGGTGCTAAATAGGTACAGTATTTGGGCCAATTCAGTGATTTTCTTTTTGCCAATGTCGTAAACAAGTGAAAGTCGTTTTGGCATGCGTTCCGTTTCACGTATTTGATGTATGTATTTTGGTGAACTTGTTATCTTTATACTTATGTATTATTATTTATTACTGAGAGGAAAATTGGAACTGCGTGGTTCGAGCGATTTTCGTTGATATCTGGGTTAATCGCACTTTATAAATATTAATTTTATATCAACAATATTTCACTTTCACATCACATTAAGAGGGAACGCGGGGTGCACTCTTCCATACATATGTATTCCCCCGTTTCCTCACTGGAAATTGCTTCTAAAGCAAAATTTGTTTCTACAAAAAAATCAAGGTCTGCTGTAGCTACGCCCCTATCATTTGCTTTTTTTGACCAACCAATTGCAAAAGAAATATATGCCTTCTTATATCCTCTTTAAGATTTTTGAAGGGTTATATTTCTATTTGCAATAGGTTGGTCAAATAAAGCAAATGATAGGGGCGTAGCTACAGCAGACCTTGATTTTTTGAAGAAACCTTGTTTTCTCTAAAAGCATTTTCCAGGGAGGAAACGGGGGAATACATTTGTATGGAAAAGTGCACCCCGCGTTCTCTCTTAAAATTTTTATTGTATGGTTATTAGAAAGATTAATAATGTTTTGAGCTCTACTTTTTTTAACGAATAGATTTTCCATTGAGTTCTTAGTGCAAGTTTCTTTTTAACCGACTTCACAAAAAAGGAGGAGGTTCTCAATTCGTCTGTATGTTTTTTTTTTGTTTATATACTTACTCCATCACGTTAAAGTAAACGCAGATTTGTATGGCAATTACAATGTTACCTGCTACATACATTAGATGGCGCTTTTTATGGTTCCGTACCCAAAGGGTAAAACGGGACCCTATTACTAAAACTCCGCTGTCCGTCTGTCAGTCCGTCTGTCACCAGGCTGTATCCCATGAACCGTGATAGTTAGACAGTTGAAATTTTCACAGATGATGTATTTCTGTTGCCGCTATAACAACATCACGCCATCTATGAACGCTTAGTTAGGTAAACGTCCCATAGATGGCGTTTTATTGAAATGTCGATCCCTAACACCTTTGTTAGACGTTAGATGGCGTTATAAGAAATACAATGTTTATTAACTTTTTTTTGCTGGCGAAAAATGATAGTGGTATTATTTGCTCGATCTTATAAAATACTGTAGTGTGGTACGGAACCCTACTAGAGCGAGTCCGACTTGCACTTGGCCAGTTTATTTAATCACGCACAAATCTGCGTTTAAGTTAGAGCGACTAAACCAATCTACAGAAACTTTCACTAGGCCATGCTGGCCTTTACAATTTCACCAGAAGGTGGATGAGAAAATTGAGAAAGTACGAGTACCTAGCTAGTGATGTAACGAATATTCGCATTCGCGGATATTCGCGTATTTTGGATATTCGTATTTGCATTCGCATCCGCAAAATTTCTGAGATTTTTTAGCGAATATGAATATCAGAAAAATAGCAGTTTTAGTTGTAGTATGACATTCGTTACATCACTAGTGCCTACCTCGTCTTAATATTAGGTTTTGGGGAGATAGGCAAGTAGTTACAATGTAGAAGGTGTGGAGATACCTATTCCCGGGAATACCTTTGGCACAGAATACTTATTAGTACTACGTACCTTTGGTAACGGGCACGTCGCGACAGCACACGTGAAAAGCTATTATTTCTTAATTCTATTTAAGCTAGAGGTCCCACTAAATCGAGAAAGGTGTGTTGTAAAACCTGAGAGCCTTCAACACGATAGTGGCTTTTAATGGAGCCTCGGGATTCCCACAGGATATTCATTCATAGAGCGGCGACGAAAAATACAGACTAGATGATTTCTTAACCAACTCATACGCCTAGATCTAATTACTGGCATCAATGCAGTTATTTCTTTACTGTATTTCTCGTGTGGTTTTGTGGTCGACCTCATATAGGTACTTATCAGATTTCTAGGGATTATATCCCCATTATACTTCTGTTTCATGTCTTATACTGTATGCTGTACATGGAAGATAAAAACCTTATAAACACGAGTCCCTAGTCCTACCACTATGAGCATAACTCATACCTTCTACCATACCAAATATTAATTTATTTACCTCTTTATTACTAAGTTTCACTATTATATCTAATCCTACCACTACATTAAGCAGATATGGACATTGCTAAATTACGACCACAATAACTTCCAGAAAACTTAACATCGAAGAAATCGTTATACTGTATAGCACAGTGTGACCTAAACCAGCACTTTACGCACGCTTTTCCGTGACTTAAATAGTCGATTATTGCACGACATTTAGCACCCTCACTGCGCTCGAGTGCCTACTTCACGCCGTGCAATAATCTTCTATTTGACGGAAACGCGTAGCAAGCGTAAATTGCGGGTTTATGTCACACTGACAGCTATATAATAGTATATTACGATACGTGTGACTTAAATTGTCTATTATTGCACGGCGTGAAGTTGAGGGAATAATAGACTACTTAAGTCACACGTATCGTTATATACTATAATACAATAGTATCTATCTATCACTCTGAGATAATTCCGTAAAACAAGGAATATTCAGTAATTTTGGCACAAGGCCGAATAGTTCTGTTGTTTTTCTCACGTCTTGTTTTGGTAGATCATCGCATCATTCCCTGTCGTCACAGAATAAATAATAGTCTCTATAAAATTAGGCTATGTTCAGACTGTGCTCGTAGTTCGCACTTATTCTCAGCTGCACATACTAACTCTAGCCTCAATTGGCGAATACAATATGTAATTGTAATTTAGTATTAACTCTTTCGTGCTATGACATTTCTAGAACATTTTGAGGCCAACTTTTAATGGACTCAATACGAAATAAATTACCTACATTCACATCATTGAAGCTCGGCGTCTGCCATCTGATACATTCGAATAAATCAAATCTCGAATCAGCTGACAAGCTTGTCTTATTATTAACACAGCTGAGAAATCTCAAACAAATTGGGTTGCCTTTTTGCAAACCAATTTGTCTGAACTTGACGTGAAATAGTACAGAAATGAATAGCTGAAGATCGAGTTCAATAGCTTGCCATAGAAGAGGCTTATGTCCAGCTGTGAACGGAAATTGAGTGATAATGATAATTATTATGAAGAAACCAGTACCTGAAACTAGAGCCCCAATACTGCAAGCTAGCGAGCAAATAGATAAGTCAGCGCGATGTTAATGCGCTGTTATCATTAGCTTATAGGACCGCAAACGCTGCCAAAATCGGCGGACGAATGCATGGCATTGGCGTGTTTTAAAGCGGTTCGCTAGTTTACGCAATAGAGGTCCAGGTGTTGGGTATGAAAACACCCACCGGACATCTACCATCTCCCATACACACTTTTTAGGGTTCCGTACCCAAAGGGTAAAACGGAACCCTATTACTAAGACTCCGCCGTCTGTCTGTCTGTCTGTCTGTCTGTCCGTCCGTCTGTCACCAGGCTATAGCTCATTAACCGTGATAGTTAGACGGTTGAAATTTTCACAGATGGTGTATTTCTGTTGCCGCTAGAACAACAAATACTAAAAGCAAAATAAAGTTAAAAATTAAAGGGAGTTCCCATACAAAAAACGTGTTTTTAAACGCCATCTATCTAATTCGTTTCGGCAAAATGACATAGATGGCGCTAGTAAACGAGCCCCGTCTTTCTAGATCGCGACCAAACCAAATATTCTTGGTAATATCAATTAATCAAATATATGAGGTTGAAACTCTGTTATGTTTCGTATTGTACGGAACCCCTCCCTAAGTGTGCGATAAGAGACGCGATGCTGACTCGCACTTGGCCAGTTTTATTTACTCGTATGTCTGACAAGCTAGCTAGCGTTTGACTACAATGTCGTCAAAATACAATGATATTTCGTTATCAGGTCTATGGATGGATACAAGGTATTACAATTTGGTACCTTTGTTCTTGTCAAATTCAATATTCAATCCAAATGATAATTTATCTATTTTAATCTTGCCGAATCAAATATCTAGGCAATTTTAAAAACTTTGCATGAAAATAATTATGAATACTCATGGAATTGTATCTAGCTGTCGTTTGCCCATGTTTCTGTTAAGAGGCAACGCGGGTTGCACTTTTCTATACAAATGTATTCCCCCGTTTCCTCCCTGGAAATTTGACTTGATTGAACCTTGATTTTTTTTGTAGAAACATTTTTTTCTTTAGAAGCATTTTTCAGGGAGGAAACGGGGGAAATACATCTGCATGGAAAAGTGCACCCCGCTTTCCCTCTAACACAACATGTGCATGCATGTGCACAGCCTTTTCAGATCGCAATTGCTGTCTAGAGCTGCGGCTTCATATGAACGTACCCTAAATCTTTCCACTCTCCCTGCTATTTTTAAACTTGGCAAGGCTTGTATTATTTTGGTTTCTTCATTCCGCCTTCCCAGTGTGATATTTACTTTCATTGAAAACACTTGTTCTGTAAAAAAATAAACATTTCTTACTATACTCAAAGACGTAATATGCTGTATACGGCATACAGCATAAAAATCTTTTTCAAAAAAGACCCTTTGAAAATTTGTAAAATATTTTTTTAATAATATTTTGTTGTTTTTGTATAAAACATTCCATTCGTTGTGATAATATATTTTTTGTTGATATTCTTTTACGAGCTCTACTTCGCGTTTGTGTATAGAAGTTTTATATTTTTTATATAAAATACAAAATGGTTAAGATCTTCCGGTAAGAATATATCGATATTTATCATTATTAATCCACCAAATGTTATAAATCATTAAATAAATTCACTAACAAAAAACATGTGTGATTAATTGATTATTGATCTTTTATTACGTTCATAAACTTACTTTCATAAATGTTGTTGGAGCGAAGTATGCAATGACACGTTTAAGAGGAGTGCATTTTTCCATACAAATATATTCCCCAGATTCCTTCAAGAGCAAAATTTTCTTTTACAAATAATCAAGATCTACTGTAGCTATGTCATTAGCTTTTTCTCACCAACCATTCGCGAATAGAAATATGACCCTTCAAAAACTGAAAAGTGACATATTTTACTGCCCTGATCTAAACGGCTACCAAACAAATTTGAAAGGGTTTCAAGACAAAAAGGTCCAAGGCACGGATGCCGCACTCATTTGCAGTATTTGAGTGCAAAAAATCATTTAATCAGATCAGTTTTCGAGGAGAAAACAGGACACAATACGAAATCTTATATTAGTCAAAATGTTGTAGGTAAAATGGGTCTGAGATGCTGTTGTCCCTTACGCACTCTTGTTGGTTATTCGGGTACTGCGCGACGGCAATAGTTTCTCTAAAATACTTACCTATTTTTCAAATTCCTCGCACCCGCGTTTCCTCTTAACCTTTTAAACACGGACGAAGCCGCGGGCGCAACTATTAATATAAGAAATATATTTAGTTGTTTTGTAATGTTAACATGTATGTGTACATATAACTACGTTATTTTCCCCAACCTCACAGATAAGTCATGTTATCATGTAAGATGCTACTTAGATGCTCATGCGCATGTCTCCACTCCACTGAAAAGGTGACATGTCTCAATAATTGTATGGTTATGGATTTGTACTTGTGAACTTGGTAGAATGAAATCCATAAATAATAATGAAGTAACATTGAATTTGTTAAAGAAGACAAAGAAAGATTCAAAAGATGATGATATGATCGTACGAAACGAAAAAAGAACGATTTCACATGCCGCGATGGTTAAAATAGCCAGTAGTATCATGTCGTCAAGGTATACAAATGCATATGTCATCAAGGTATGCAATGAGTTTGAGATGTTTATCTCCATATCTCCCGAGATAATTCTCATACTTCGATAACATTTTAATGGGACCAAACGGGAGGCATAATCTCTCAAACAAAAAAGAATTTTTCATTTCGGTCAAGATTTGATGGAGATCTGATAAAAAATACAGTCGAATTGAGAACTTTGTCCTTTTTTGTGAAGTCGGTAAAATACATTTATTCAACTTAATTAACTAAGTAGGTACACAAAAATAAAACTATTAACACAAATAAAATTTTTATATATAAACTAAAAATATAAGTTACTAGCTGGTACCCGCGACTTCGTCCGTGAGAACGAAAGGCAGCCTACGTCCGTCTCCAAGGTCTAATCTATTTCTATGATAAAATTCATTAAAATTGGTTTAGTCGTCTTGATGTAAGAACGAAACATACATACAAACACACACACACTTTTGCATTTATGGTATTAGTAGAATAAACAAGGTAGTTGCTGATAAGACCTATCTCAGCACAAAACTTTCAGGCAGATAACCACCACAACGCTGATTTTCGGATAGGCCTAAAGCGGGGTGTTGAACTGACACTAAACAATTTCTGCATGTTATTTTTTATTTACTCTATCTCATCTTATGTACAATACTTAATAACTGCAAGTTACTTTTACGGAACAAGTAACGCCAAGTCCATAGTATCCTTTAATAACTAACTGCATGGTACTTAGTTAGTTTAAAATAACTGCAAGGTACTTAGTTACTTTTACGGAACAAGTAACGCCAAGTCCATAGTATCCTTTAATAACTAACTGCATGGTACTTAGTTAGTTTAAAATAACTGCAAGGTACTTAGTTACTTTTACGAAACAAGTAACGCCAAGTCCATAGTATCCTTTAATAACTAACTGCATGGCACTTAGTTACTTTAAAATAACATGTTACGCCCCGGAGAGCAAGCAAAGTATCCTATTCTACAATGTAGTGATAGTGGAGAAATCTAAACTGTCCGAAGTCCTACAAAATATATCGCCTACAAAAAACCTTCAGTCTTATCAGCAGCAATAAAACGTTCAACTTTATATTATGTCAACACATAAATACTGTTATCTTAGCACTGCAGATATTATTATCACGACAGTAAAATGTATACGAGGCACCTATCTATAGATCTTGTTTATGATATTGACGCGCTGTCTGCAGCAAATTAGAAACAAAACGCGGAACGCTTCGCAATACTTTGTATGTAATTCAACCCTAAAATAGCAATATTCGAAATGTGATTGTCTTGTGAAAAAAGACCATCGTCTTCCTATCCTTATCCCACTTCTGGGTCGGTGAAACATGTCATTCTTTTCCATTTGGGTCCACTCCTTTTATACCCATAATACAATATAGAACTAGCTGACACCCACGACTTCGTTCACATACACCAAAAATATTATGATTTTATTTTTACAAAAGTAGCATATGTTCACCCTCTTCCTATAAAGTATCTCTTTGTTAAATTTCAGTAAGATCGGATTGTCCGTTTAAACGTGATTAGGTAACAAACAGACAGAGTGACATAGTTACAAACGTTTTGATAATATTAGTCTGGACTACGTCCTATCTAAAACAAGTTACCAAACTCGGGACCCACCTCTAGCAGGCCTGTCGCACTCCGCGCTGTAGCTATGAAACTATTAGTACATAAGCGGCAGGCCGTGTGGCTGCAAGTTCAGTCAGTAGTGTCACGCGCGCTCTCGATCGGACACACGCCATTACTTTATTATTCAATCTTTTTTCTCACAACACTCAACCTTATAGTAAGAGACAGCTGACGGCCCGCGTGCTGACAGAGTGATACAGACTCTCGCCTCGCGGACTTACGGTGCGCAACATGCGGTTCCTAGTTACTATTAGTATATTCTGTGACGCAAATTCAAGGTCGCATCCAAGGCGTGTGGCGTATTTTTAACGTTACCGTCGTTGTAACTAGGTTTAATCTCGCATTTTTGCCATCAGGGAGTGCATCTTCTGTACTTGTACTTAATTATTCTTAATAATTCATTATTCTGTGCCTCTTCTGCCTCTAAGAAATGTAACTGTCTAGCTAGCTGCCAGTTGCCCGCCGACTGGCCGTTGACACGGTCGGTTGGTGCGTCGTTCTACAGACAGGACCCACAAAAAATTCGCTCGCGACCGACCCATAAATTGGGAAACCCTGGTCTGGATAATAAATAATATGCTGAGATGCATTGTCTATTTAACCCTCCTTTCTATCCAATACATTATTGACCACATTAAACTCAATCCATCCCACATATCTTGGATCTTTCTCTCCCTGTCTATCCATATCTTTAGTCTCCATTTCCCTCCATTTACCACACTTGTTATATCACACATCTCAAGTAGGTCTTCACATAGACAAAAGAGCAATAAAATATTTAAACAGATAACTATGCAAATATTATTCAAAGTGATTTCACTGAGCTGTACTCGTCATTTCAGTCCTAATTACCATAAGAAGCAAACATGCTCGACGTTACTAATCACTTGCTTTTAATTAACAATGGGATACATTTTTGGTACGACTTTTTTTTCAAATATTTTAACCTATCAACGATTCGCTTGTTTTGAATTTGTCCATCGCTATGTATGTAGTTCTTGAAAATGCATTCGTTTCAGTGCTAAGAGACTTCATAATGTAATTTCATTTGTCATCATCATAATCAGCCGGTATCAGTCCACGGCTGGGCGTAGGCCTCTGCCAGGACATTTCAAGCCCGATCTTTGGCTCTTTTTTTCCAGTCCGCTTTGGGCATGTCGTCGCTCCACCTGGTCACAAGGCGTCCTTCGTAACGTTTGCCGATTCATCGTCTCCAATGTAGAAAAGTAGACCCCGTAGACGGAGTATATTAAAAGAGACCTGGCATTAAAATATGAGAAGGATAAAACTATAGAATCACTAGTATGAAAGAAAAAGAGAGAGAGAGAACACTCTTTTTATCCCTCTCTGCGTACGCGATTTTATTGTTTGGCTCCAGCTCTGCCTCCAGAGTCCAGCTCTCGTGGCGCCCATTGGCCTTCACCCGCTGTCATGTATGACCCTACCAAATTACGTTGATCATTTTATCTTATAGTTGTATGTATGTATGTATCACGTGTTAATCATTTTAGTCGGGTTATATCTTTATAGCTATTTCATCGTATACGCGAATGTCTTGTCTATTTAATATTCCGTCTACGGTATACCCCAACGGTTTATCTTCATTATAATACAAAGCATTACTTGAGAGACATGAAAAGGTGAACAGTTTAACGACTAATTTCTCTTGCTGTTTTAAAAATGGAATATCAATAATTTTGCGCAAACATTTTAGAGTTGTCAAATGTCAGTTGGGTGGTCAAGATAATTTTCTCTCGCTGCTCTGTGTCTTTCTGAATGGTGTCCGTTAAGTAGCTTAGAAGGGTTTAAAAAAATATATTTCAACTTAGCTTTATAGACGTGAAAGAGATTCAGAGATTCGAGATTCATTTTCTGTCGCTGTAATTTACTTACCATGATGCTGGTTTCTCAATGGTGATTTGGTTTTAAAATATGCCGTCCAAAATTTTGAAGCAAAATATTGCGCAGTTTTGACAGCCCCGTTGGCGTAAAAGATGGCTTTACTTCTAAGCGAAAGGAACCTATTTTTTTTTTTATAGCACGGTTGTTCGTCCACCGGTGGCAGGAACATTATTATATCGATGTTTCGCCTGACTTTCTACCAAAAATCTGCCGCTGTAACCTTACGGTGTTCCGGCAGGCCTTCAGGCCTAGCTTGTTGACGATCTTCGACCACATCATACGCTTACCACCAGGCGAGATAAAATAGTGGTCGAACGCTAGCCTGTAAGATAGTTCTGAAATGCAAGGTCGAGGTTTCTTCGTTTCACGCTAACCCTGCTAACTTTTATTTTAAGAGTCACTGTAAGAGAAAGAGACCTGTTACTGCTATGTGATGTTAAGCATGTTCCAAAAAAGCATGTAATCCAGTATCCCAACAGAGGTGACCTTGATTGTTGCCATCCATCTGGACTGCAGATGTAATTAAATTTTGATTTGACCTTTAACGTCCTTGGAGTACGGGCGAGAGTTCCCATCCGCTAGCGTGTTGGCGCGTGGATGTCATCCGTGTAGACAAAACACAATCCGCAGATGGAAAGGTCACCTCTGTTGGGTCGCTGGATTACATCCGTCTGGAACACGCTTTATATATAACGAGTGGTTTGTATTGTTGTAGTGGCGACGGTGCGTCCCTGAGCGCGTCTGCGGGCAGCAAGCGGTCGGCTTTGTCGGCTTCGGACGCCGAGTGTTTCTCGCTGTGCCTGGGCGCCGGGCCTCTGTGGTACGTATCACTTCACTAGAATCACTAATCCCCGGCCCCAATTATTACAGTGAAACTTACATTACATGGCCTCAAAGTTTTTCGTCCATTTCGCATTACAGCCGGTGCTGATTGGTGGATATTGGTGGACACTGGACACAGTCTAGTGTCCACCTGGCCAGTTACAACCTTAAGTTAGAAAATCTGTCGCGAAACATCTAATGTGTTCCGGCAGCTGTCCTTGAGAACCAGTACCCATTTTAGGTCTAGCGTGTTTTATTATTTTAGAACCAAAATATGTAAAACCACCACGTCTGTTTCTAAAGTGGTATATTATACAGGTGGTCCTGATGTCCCTGCGCACAGCCCTGCCCCGCCCGGAGGGGTGAGTGGCGGGGCTTCGAGCCCCGCTTCACCCACCACCCCCACTCACGACGACAACCGTGAGTATTATATAAAACACACCCACAAACACACATTTTCACCATCCGTACTTTAAAATAACACACACACACACACACACACACACACACACCCTCGCACACAAACTTACCTTTACACCCATCCGTGAACATCACACTCACAGATGCACAAGAACATTCATATTAAATTGTAGCCATCTGTGGTTGTAAACAACATAAATCCATTGGATACAACATGTTGTACTAATGCAGACAGACTTGCACCGTTTAACCCCCAAATAACTCTGAAGTTTTAAACCCAGTTGTACCAAGTCAAGAGACATCGAGTGTCATTATTAGTGAAAATCGTATATGTGTTTAATGGTTAAACTTTATTGAATCTGTGTACGAGAAAGAGATCTGTTGCTCGCGACCGCGCGGCACTCATACCTGATAAAAATTTAGCAACTTATACACATTATAATCACCTAAATCAGAGGCCTCAAAGGTGGAACATTTTAAATATTGTTAAATATAAATAATGTGTAACATTACAGGTGACTTGTTGAGCGCGTTACTATGGAGCAGCGCGAGCTCTCTTTGCAGCAGCAGCGAGAGTCTCGCCGAGCCACACCCTGCCCGGGACCATGCCAACGCAGAGGTATGTATGTCTGTCTCACTCCACCATCACCATTGTAGACCCTGTGCGAGAGAGGGATGGAGCAGCGCGAGCTGTCCTTGCGGCAGCTTCGACCCAATGTTTCAATTAAGTACGACTAATCTCCAGTTTTAGTACGGACCAATCTTTCAGTTTTAGGAGATTGGTTGGACTAATCTTTCATATTAGTACGAACCAATCTTTCAATATTAGTATATAGATCGAACTAATCTTTCAAATAAGTACGTCCAATCTCCAGTTTTAGTTCAAACCAATATTTCAGTATTAGGAGATTGGTTGAACAAATCTTTCAAATCAGTAAGAACTATTTAGATTTTACATTTTTTTGCTAATTTGAAGACAGACCTTGTCTATGTCAGACAGACTTGTCTATAAGAGACAAGTCTGTCTTAAAACATTCGTGACTATAGTCTGCGCTCAGCCTTATATCAATTTTCCGTCAGATTGTTTGAAATAATTATGATAATATTGTGTGTAAATATTGCAGGTATTGGCTAAAATCCTGGAGCGCAAAGAGGTGCGTCCGGTTAAAATCGACTTCAAGATCTTCGTCACGCCCAACACGTCCACGCGCTGGGAAGCTGTGAGTATTATTTATATTGACCCATAGACGTAATATAAAAGGATGGTGCACTGCAGATGTTTTGACAAATTCAATTTAATCTGTATGCTCTAACAATAAGGTTGTAATTGCTTTGTAGAACAAAACGGCCCAATCGAAAGGCGCTCGGGTGGAAGTGTGTCCTTCTCTAACAACCTGCTAGTGCTATATATGTTCTATACTATATGTATAACTCGTCCATACAAAAGAAAGGGACAAACTCCGTTCTAGTTCGGTCTCATGAGGGCCGTTTTGCGCTGTCAATTTATATTACGTCTATGTATTGACCTAGTTAGGGTCTATAATAATTAATTACACTTCAATTTAAAACTTTGATAATTTAGGATTGTTTACAAAACTAATAATATCGACTTTGAATGCCGCTACAGTCAGTTATCAGTACCAAGTGTTTGTGTGGTGTTTTATATCCATCTCTCTGAAATACTCACATCTAAAATGACAATGGAACCAAACGGAAAGCATACTCCCTCAAGCATTACTAAAAACCAAGGGGAATTGAGAACCATTTCAGCCATTTGAGAGCTACGATGCCACAGACACAGATTACACCCCTCTATTTCCGTCGGGGGTTAAAAATCAAAGATCAATGAGCCAACAAGCTGTTTACTTAAAAGCAAGAATGCCATTTTGAAGGAGGACTGCACACGCTGGGAATATTCCCTATTTAGTATATATATACTAGAAACAGTGTCGGTCCAATGATGCTACCTTGGGGTAACTAAACCTAACTTTTAAATACTGTTTTCAATTAGTAAAATAATCTTCCAACTTTTTAACCCGTCGCTTAAAATGAACTGTATTCGTCATAACATTTTGTGTTACTTGCACTACTTAACAAGAAGTGATATGGTTATTTTCCATCCAATTCACAAGCATAGAATAAATAATAGTATGTAAAAGTGTCAAAGAGTATCATATAGATATCTCAAGTTTATCTGATATTGTTGATAAACTCATGTCAATAATTCTCAAGACAAAGATATTCTTAACGTCTATCTCTTATTACCTTATTTGTTATTAACCCCCGACGCAAAAAGAAGGGGTGTTACAAGTTTGACGTGTGTATCTGTGTCTGTCGCATCGTAGCATCCAAGTGGATGAACTTATTTTGATTTAGGTTTTTAAGGTTCCGAACCCAAAGGATACCAACGGAACCCTATTACTGAGACTTCGCTGTCTGTCTGTCCGTCTGTCACCAAGCTATATCTCATGAACCGTGATAGTTAGACAGTTGAAATTTTCACATATTATGTATTTCTGTTACCGCTATAACAACAAATACAAAAAACAGAATAAAATAAATATTCAAGGGGGCTCTCATACAAGAAACGTGTTTTTTCGGCGTTATTGCTTGAACCATTCTAGATAGAAACTTGAAATCTTCACAAAGTATGAATTACAATGGCCGCTATGATAACAAATACGAAAAACATAATAAAGTTACAAATAAATTATAAGTAAAAATTTTTTTTAAAAACAAGCTTTTATCTGGGAAAATGAACTACAATGTTAAAAATAAATTCTAGTAAGTATTTGGCGTGTAGGTACTTACTCGTACCTATATTCTTAAAAGCTTGAAGCACTACCCGTTTTTCAGGCTAGGTAATTACTATACTTCAGTGCCTCAAGCTTTTAAAAATATAGGTAAGTATCTACACGCCAAATACTTACTAGAATTTATTTTTAACATTTTAGTTCATTTTCCCAGATAAAAGCTTGTTTTTAAAAAATATTTTTTACTTATAAATTATTTTTAACTTTTTAGTAGGTAGGTATAGATATCGACTACCTACCTACTACCTAAGTATTTAAGAGAAGGCATGATGTTTTAAAATATTCCACGGATATTTGATGTGATTATGGGTAAAGTGGTCTTCAAGGAAGATCAATCGACTCGGTGGGGCTATGTTGCTGTATAACAGACATGCCATGGCCACCGTACAGCTTCATCATCAGATCCTGGCTATCATTTAAGTGTAAAGTGCTCCTCAAGACGAATCAATCGAGCCCAAACTCGATAGAGTTACGTTGATTTATCACAGAGATGCCGTGGCCACCTTCCAGCTTCATCATCAGACCATGGATATCATCTAGATGAAAAGTTCTCTTCAAGACGAATCAATCGAGCACAAACTCGGTAGGGTTGTGTTGATTTATCACAGAGATGCCGTGGCTACCTTCCAGCTTCATCATCAGACCCTGGATATCATCTAGGTGAAAAGTTCTCTTCAAGACAAATCAAACGAGCCCAAACTCGGTGGGGTTATGTTGTTTTATCATAGAGATGCCGTGGCCACCTGCCGTCTCCATCATCAGACCAGCTCCATGGTACCATATTATTGCATTGTCACCGAAGATACATAAGTACACCAAATTTGAGTCCAATCGGACATCGTGAAGTGGGTCTAATTTAGCTTCCAATATTCCACCCGAACAAACATAGTGACATACATACATTCATACATTGCAAGTTAAATAAAAGCTTGTAATAAAAGTGGGTCCCTAAACAAGAAACGTGTTTTTTCAGGCGTTTTATGCTAGACAAAGACGTTTCGTACAAAGTAATAGATAGAGACTTAAAATTTGCTCATAGTGTGTTATAATGGTTGCTATAACATTAAATAATAAAATTTAAATTATATTTAAAATTAAAAAGGGTCCCCATACAAAAATCTTATTTGGGTTTTGTTCAATCGAAACCCTAATTAATCCTTAGTGTGCGAGTCTGACTCGCACTTGGCCAGTTTATTTTGTTGAATAGGTGTTTTATTCGAGTGTTTAGTTTTGATTCACGAAAATCCGTTCAATCGTTATAAGATTATGAGCTGTTTTCTAGATGATGACGCTATGACATCAACTTTCCGGTCCGGACAATAGGCTAGCTTAAAAAAAATATTATAGTCCGTCATTTACATTATCAAAAAATATTGGATACGTATTATAATTTTTTTATTTAAACAAAAAATGACGAAGATATAGAGAGTTGAAATTCCGAGTGACGTCACGAGCCTCCACTCCCGAACTTTGACGCTCTTTATCTTTGTCAATTTCTAAGGATTTGTAAAATAAAAAAATACGTTTCCAATATTTTATGATAATCTAACTGACGGAATAATTAGAATTACTATTTTTCGAGCCAGGCAACACCCCTATTGTAGGTATATTTGAAGTACGGTACCTAGTACTGATTGTAACCGAGTTATAAAATCAGTTTATGTTGAAGCACAGTTATTTGAAGGTTTTGCGTCATAGCGCTGTAATGGAATTCTATTTTCGGTATTACTAACTGTATTTCGTGATTTTACGTAAATTGTAGACTATATAAAAGCAAATGCTTTTGTTTATAGCTTAGACTAGCGTTTGAACATTACTTACTTGTTGATAAGTGATGATGTGGTTGATGACGTGTAGTATGCTTTCCGTTTGGTCCCTATGTAATTTTATCGATATCTGATAAGTTTCTCCCGAGATAGGAAGAATCAAAGAATCAAAGCATTTATTCAGTATGTAGGCAGTATAAATATACGCACATATACACGTCAAAATCATAAATCATAAAATAAATCATAACCAATTATAGGGTGATAAACACCATAAACTTGGTACTGGAAGTGACTAGCGCGGCTTTCGATGTCGGTTTTGTTTTGTAAATGATCTTAACACTTTGGTTGTGGCACTTTTTCGCATATTTTTTAATTATTTTTTGTAATTTTTTTCGTAGCTGTGGTATCAAATCAAAACTAAAATCCAACAGCCGAAGGTCACACGCACCACTTGTGAAAATTTTTTTATTATATATTTTTTTTAATTTTACTTCCGATACCAAAAATAAAAAACGCACGGTGTGTGTTTTCAGCAGCGAACGAGATTAAATTATGAAGGACTCGAATTGACTCCATCTTACAAAATACTTTAGTACTTAAAATGCAAAATATTCTAAGCTTGCGTTTCCATCATTTAGTATAGTAATTGTAATTGTTTATTTGGAACTTAGCACATCAAAAACAGAGTTTCAAAGGCTTATATTCTAAAACAAAGCTTATGAGCTCTGAATCTCACACTAGAGAAAACTCTGTGTTGTAAGATTCAGTCTCTTCCTGTCGTGATTCTTTGAGATGTGGAACAAAATTAGTTTAATATAGTAGCTTTGATATATATGCAGTAATATGGATTTGAAGTATAGTTTTGTATTAGTTATTTATTATACTAGTGCGGTAAGTTGGTTTTTACAAACGAGTAGACAAATGTAAGTCCGAGACGAAGTCGAGGGTTTACCATAGTCACGAGTTTATTAAAACCAATATCCGCACGTGTCATACAATATTTTTCAGCAAATTTGCGAGAAAACACTGCTATTGATAATAAAATAAAACAAACATAAATCAAGAAACAATCTTTAACGTTTCTAATATGAAAATGGCGCGAATTTGCAAATGGCGTCATGTGTATTAAAAATTAGAACTACATCTTTCGTCTCATTTACTCTGTAGTATTAAAGTGAGACAAACTTATTAAGCAAAAGCGCTTTCAAGGAGGTTCTAACATTCAGCTTATTTATTCTCGCAATATGAAACTCTTTGGTGGAATCCCTATGTAGGTTCTAGGGAAATGAAAAAAAAAACCGTAAAGGATACGCACGGCGCGTAATTTTTAACTTTGGAACGATGTATACAGGCTTCGTAAATGCATTTTTTAAGCAAATGTGCTGAAGAATATATTATATATCATAGTTTTTATATATGTAGTAGGTTTGATTTAGACGTAAATGATTGCACAATATTTTGTTATCAGTGCATTCACCTCGCGATAACATTTGCAACGGTTTACTGATTGGATACGTAATAGGTTGCACAGTTATCTGACTTGACCTGAGACTGTGATCTGTACTGTTAGATAGGGCATTCTAATGGCCATGACAGTGTAATGTCTTTTAAGGTGCTACGATTTCTATACTAATAGTATATTATAGTATACTATAGTAATTAGTCTATTATTGCACATTTATACATAATTCATAATAGACACATTTATACTAGACAGACAACTGAACTCACGAGTATCGTATATTATTTTATAGATAGCAGTGTGACATAAACCCGCACTTTACGCTTACGCTACGCTTTTCCGTTAAATAGTCGATTATTGCACGGTGTGAAGTTAGTGCTAAACGCCGTGCAATAATCGACTGTTTAAGTCACGGAAAAGCGTGCGTAAAGTGCGGGTTTAGGTGGTCACTTTGTGCTATAAAGTTTAATGCACTAATATGAGTAAATAGAGCTAAAATTTGCACTGATATCATATCCGTTGGTATATCATATTATTCTATCAATAACTTTTTATTTGATTTTTACTTATATCAAAAGCAATTTCATATTATTTAATCACATCATGTAGGTAAATATAATTTCCCATATGTAAAGACTTATAAAAGACCAATAGATGTGATTTCAGTGTAATGTTTTGTTCCATTTACTCATTTTTGTGCATCATACTTTTGTATGGAAATCGTATCCCCTTAATAGGGAACGCGGAGTGCACTTTTCCATACAAATGTATTCCCCCGTTTCCTCCCTGGAAAATTCTTCTAGAGAAAGAATTGTTTTTACGAAAAATGACTATGTTGGTCAAAAAAAGCAAATGATAGTAGCTACAGCAGTCCTTGATTTTTTTAGAAACAAATTTTGCTCTAGAAGCATTTGATGGAAAATGGGGGAATACATTTATATGGAAAAGTTTACCCCGCGTTCCCCCTTAAGCGACATTATCATTCTAATGGGCCATGATAGTGCTATGTGTCATACGTAATATTAATTATTATGAGTGAGATAGAGAACTTGGTAAATGACACATGATGTATGGTCATGTCTAGTCTAGGTGAAATAAGTTAGAAAAGACGCGTAATACTATATCTAGTATTAAGCGTCTATTCTAACTTTCTTATACATACTATTATTTATTCTGTGAGAGCTCCGTTGGCGTAAAGGTTAGATGGTCAAATCCTAGCACGGGTGTCCGTACACAAGTGGTGGAAACATATTATATAATATTAGCTGTGCCCCGGTTTTACCCGCGTAGAAATCGTTCCCGTGGGAATATCGGGATAAAAAGTATTCTATGTGTTATTCCAGGGTCTAGGCTATCTACATACCAAATATCAGCTCAATCGGTTCTCTAGTTTTTACGTGAAAGAGTAACAAACATACATCCATACAAACGCGTTTATAATATTAGTAGTATAGTAGGATATAGATGGCGCTAGCGTAGATTTTAATAGCTCTCCTTTGAACATTGCCTAAATGTATGAGATCTTGCATCGCGCAAACGATATGTTACCTGTAATGCACATTGCTTCGTCATCGAACATTTTGAACCCGTTATAAAATGTTTTCTCTTATGTTATGTATATTAGTGTTTTCTCTTTGTTATGTATATTAGTGTGTATTAGTGTATATTGTAGTACTGTGGTACGGAATCGGAACCCTACGAGTGCGGGTCCGACTTGCACTTGGCTAGTTTATTTTTTCTCGTGCAAAGTATCATTAATTAGTGTGCGTTAATCCGCGCACACATATACACACAAACACACGCACACACACAACATTCTATAGATTTAATAAGTATACTTACTATCTTAATTCATCCGCTTAATTAATTAAGAATGTAATTTACTTTACTTACTTACTTAATTTGGGAAGATACTGCTTTTTGCACACTGTCAAAACGACTAAAGCAGAAGGCAGGGTACAAATCGTAGACAGAGAAAAGAATAGACCGCGGGTAGCTCTGTCTCCTTCCCACATGAAATAGGATATACTATGGAGTTATTCAATGTAACGAAAAAGGACAAAGCTATAATATTTCCCTCTGTCAGTGCGTGCCGGTTTTACAGGGTCAGTAACGTAGTTAGCCGTTTTTAGCTTAACGAACTTTGACCTTTATTGCTATATGTCACTGGGTACTAAATACATATATGGTTATCTCACAGATTATATAATAGTTACTACGTGTTATGTTACACTCTTCTATCTCATGTGGCCACGCTACCCAAATCTCTATAATTCTTTACTTTATGGTACAAATACTTTGTTAAAACAATTTTTTTGAAATAAAGCATTTTGTATTTGTATTGTATTTGTAATGAATGTGTTTTGTTGTAAGGTGGTGAGCGGTAACAGCATGTACCTGCGTGTACCGAGCGTGCTGCAAGCTGGCAGTAAGGACAGCTTCCTGCTGCTGCTGGACTTCGCAGAGGAACATCTTCGATGCACCACGTTAGTATATACACGCCTTTACTTCACTGCGAATGCGCAACGAACTTTCACATGTAGTAGTATAGAACATTAGAAATGCAATATGTGAAGAGAGTGGCGAAATCGGGAGAACGGTTGGCTTTGATGCCAGAAGTACCGAGTTCAAACCGCCGTACACCAATGGATTTTTCTATCGAACAATTTATGTGCGCTTTTCACAGTGGCCCTCCGGTGAAGGAAAAACATCGTTAAGAAACCAACAAGCCCCGCAAGGTGGTAGGACACTATCTAGTGTCCGCCTGGCCAGCTACCACCCTCAAGTTAGAAAATCTGTCGTCAAACATCTAATGTGTTCCGGCAGCTATCCTTAAGAGCCAGTTCTATAGGCTATAAAAAAAACAGTGCATTAGGCACATTCGGTCACATTTAATTCTTAAGCGTAGTAAGTAGCACACGCCGTTTAGTAAGATATTAAAATAAATGTAATTGTAACATCGATCCATATAAAAAAGGGAGATAAGGTACCCCGCTCCTCAACGTGGATCGTATGAACTAAGTTCGCGAACCTAATTTCACCTCAGTCACAATCGAACTGGCGTTTGTGTAGCCCGTACATAATTACATGTGCAATTACGGCAGATCCATTTAAATAATTAGCAACAATGCCTTCCTCTGTTCTTTATGCACATCAAGCTCGACATTAGAAATTCGTGTTTTCATGTAGTTGTTACTAGTTCCATTATGTTTACGTGGCTTAAGACTGAGTACCTCATCTCCCTTTTTATATCGATGAACTGTAATAAAAAAAACTTGTCTATATTTCCAGATGCACAATCTGCGTGTTGAAGACTCGAGCTGACCGCGCCACTCTCCTACGCACGTTTATGTTCATGGGCTTCCAAGTCCTGGCTCCAGCCTCGCCCGTGCTGCCTCGCGAGATCAACAATCCTGACTACATCTTCCTGCACTACACCATGCAGTAACCACGGGGAAACGGATCGGAAAATACACACAGAATTGGGTTGGAAAGTTCGAAAATAGAATTGGAAAGCTTGGGAAAATAGTTGGAATGTTTGAGAAAATAATTGGAAAGATTGGAAAGCCGGTATTGTAATAATTGGAAATTGAATTAACATCACAAGCTATGGCAGTAAAATCATTGAAATGGGAAGGAATTACTTATAAATTAAAAAAGCTCAAGTTGAAATAATATCTTGCAAAAATAGTTCACGGTTTTGTCGCAGTATTGGAAAGTAATATCTCGTAGTTTTAGAATTTCCGTTTAATATCTAGTTGGAAATTAGAATTGCAAAGTTTGAGATACAGAATTAGAATTGGAAAGTTTGATTTAACAACTTATAAGAAACACAAATATAATTATATACATCTTAAATAACATAAAACAAATGTAAGATGTCTTTAAAAAAAACTATAATCTAGTATAATTGAAACTGTAACACCACAAACACTTTAAATGTAATAATTTAACAACAACGTTCGTCTTTATTTCTGTAGTAAAAGCTTTAATGAAAAGTAGTCCTTCTTTTGCGTTTAGATGATTTTTCTATCAACAAAACTTTGTATATTACCCATATTAAATTAACTATCTCAGTTTGAAGTAGTTTTTAGATATTTTTAAATAGAAATATAAAACATAACACTCAGTATCTACTCAAGCAAATGGTTTTTAGTACGTATCCGATCCTTTCTGCCGTTTTCGATTTTAAACCACATATTATTGTGTCAGTATTCAATATTTGCACCTTTTTGCTATTATTAATAAAGTATATAATCGCTTCTAGTAACATCAACAAGTTAGGAATAGGTTAAGCTTAATGTTTGTGTATGGGTAACTTGAATTTTTTATGAAAGATCTGCATTTACTGGCGAAAATATCGTTCCGATTCGACGATAATCTTGTGTTTTAAATACCATCTACTGGACTTCTGCTAATCCTCCTGGGACGATCAAAATTCTGACAGCGTTTTGTGTGTATCTGTTATCGTCAGTTGTCATCGCTTACCATCAGGCGAGCCTCTTGCTTTTCCTATTGAATTAACCCAATATGAAAGATACATTCAAGTTTATCGAATTAAATGAATTCGTTTTTTAATGTAAAAGTTGCTGTGCTCATAAGAAATTCTAGCTACTCAATATTTCTATACCTTCAGTTCTCACGAAAATATATGCAACGAGTATTTTATTTAAAAAAAAATAATCCATCATTTTAACTGAAGGAGTAGAAATTTATTTTTAATTTTTTTTTCTTTCCTTATAATCATATAATTGTATTATTGTCGTCGTGTTTACTTTTCTCCCACTCCGGGGTTAGGGCAAATAAAAAAAATATAAAAAAAATAAAAATGCATAAAAAATATAAAATTAAGATTTTTACTTCCACCTCACGGTTTTTGAACACGAAAACAAACGCTTTCGTGTACTACCCTCTTAAGCGAATTTTACTTGACGAGAGAAATTTCGAAGTACCGTCATTTGCAAAAATATTTTATGACGACTTTCTTTCAGTCAAAACATACTCCATCTTTAGAATTTATCATTGTTTACCATCGAGTTAAAATGCTTTAGTACTTACCTATCTCATTTACAATAAACACATTAAAACAAAAAAAAGTAACTTTTTTGATTATCAATATACTCATCGTCGAGTAAAATACACTACAATGTCTTTCTTATGATATGACTACCAAGTACTAGAATAAAATTAGCTATAGACTTTAAGTTTAAGGTTATTTTTGTTTCTAGAACTTTAAGTCCGTTTATATTAACGGTCAGGGTCTATCAAGGTCTTAAAACGTCGTTTTTTCAAAGCAGGGGGGAGCGCGATGCTCTGTAGTGGCATCTCTGTCTTTTTTGACGTGTGATTCCAATGTTTTAGACTTAATGGTAGCACCCTGGTATAAGTATTTCATTTTCAGGGATTTTCAGTATTCAAAATCCATAACACCTTTATTTCGATCCCTGTTTGTAGTTTAGTTGTAAGATTATGTATTGACAGATTAAATATAATTATAATCACTTTGTGTTTTATTTTAGTTTTGTATTGTTTTATTTATAGATGCCTTTCTCTGCCATAACAACAAACAATTGTTGTATATTGGTGAAGACATCGGGTATCGTGAAATAATTTAAATCGCAATATTTATTTACATTGCAAGGTCAGAATAGGAAAACCGTTGCTATCCTTACTTAATAATATTATAAATGCGAAAGTAACTCTGTCTGTCTGTGTCGCTTTCACGCCCAAACTACTGAACCGATTTAAATGAAATTTGGTACACAGATAGTCCAGAGCCTGAGAAAGGACATAAGGCTACTTTTTAAAGCGAAAAAGGGTAAGGGGATGGAATGTATGGAAGTCAAGTTAGAAAATCTGTCGCCAAAACATGTAATGTGTTCCGGCAGCTATCCTTGAGAGCCAGTTCCCATTCTAGTCCTAGCGTGCTTACCATCTTCGACCGCATCGTCGCTTACTAAGGCTATGTACGCACTATGCGGATAGCCGGAATGCGGTTAACCGCAGTCAAATAAATGTATGAAAAATTAGTATTTATGCGCACTGGCATGCAGCTGCCGCTCAACCGCTGCGGTCGCTCGCAGCGCTGCGGCCCGACTGACGGTTGCTATACCCACTACGCGGTTAGTAGTTTGCGGTCGACCGCCACTGATGACGCACGTGTGTACCTACCTACTGACGCGCTAAAAACAGGACGCAATGAATTTCGATACAGAAAAGTTTATAATTGAAATACAGAATAGGCCGGCAATATGGAATATAAAAAGTAAATATAATAAATAGCTGCGACTTCTTCAGCGTCCATCTTCGAAATGGTTCGATGAAATCGCAACGTTGTCCTGTCCGCACTTTCCGGTTGCGGTTACGGCTAGCCGCCGCTCGGTTAACCGCAGTTGCAATCGCGTCCTGCGGCTAACCGAACGGGCAGCCGCGTTGCGGCAAACCGGTTAGTGCGTACGTACCCTAACAGGTGAGATAGTGGTCGAACGCTAGCCTATAAGATATAAAAAAAGTCTCGTCATTTTTAGAGCTAGAAGCTTGAAATTTATTTTTTATGCTGATGATTCGATATAAATAAGTATGACATTAAAAGTTAGTTGTAAAAATTGTACCCTCAAGGGGATAAATAACAATAGGCGATGAAAGTTCGTATGGTAATATGTAAATTTTATGTGAATGTTCTACTGAACCGATTTAAATGAAATTTGGTACACAGATAGTCTAGAGCCTGAGTAAGGGCATATAGTCTAGTCTAGAGCCCAGCTAGCCTCAACACTGCGTTTTGGCTAAGGTGAGACAATACTTCACACCGAGACAGTTGTTCAATCTTTACCAAAAGTCCGGTCGTGTATGGAGTATTGTTCTCACCTTTGCGATGGTTCTGCCAAATACCAGCCAGAGACATTGAAAGCTATTGAGAGAAGAGAGCCAAGAAACTCATTTGTGACAACCTACTAGTATAAGCAAGAGACTCCAGCCAGAGTCTCGCGCATCGCCGCAAAGTCGCGTGTTTATGGGATACATTTCGGAGATCGTGCTATGGTACTGCAAAATTTGATTTCACCATCCCCATTTCATAATCGGACATTAAAAGGCGCCACCGATTTATGGTAAATATACCATCTATCCGAACGAAGCGATTTGCGTCTTCGTTCATCATACGAACCACCAGGGAATGGAATGCTCTGCCTGAGTCTGTGTTTCCGGTTAAGTACAATATGGGTCTTAAAACCGCGAGTGAATAGGTATCTTCTAGGTAAGCACGCTCCATCATCGATCGTGACGTGGACACTCACAGTTCGACTAGTCCACCAGTTTAAAGTCGCTCAGCGAGCTATGGAGAGAGCTATGCTCGGTATTTCTCTGTGGGATCGAATCCGGAACGAAGTGATTCGCCAGAGAATTAAAGTTATCGACATAGCTCAACGGATTAGTAAACTGAAGTAGCAGTGGGCTGGTCATATCTGCCGCAAGACTGATAACCGTTGGGGTAGACTTGTCCTAGAGTGGAGACCGCGAATCGGCAAACGTAGCGTAGGACGTCCTAGGCTGTAACTAGGTGGAGCGACATACGCAAAGCGGTGGGCAGTGACTGGAAAAGAAGAGCCGAAGACCGGGCTTAGTGGCGCATCTTGGGAGAGGCCTACGTCCAGCAGTGGACTGACACCGGCTGATGATGACGATGATCATGGATCTCATCATCACTTAACACAGTCTCGCAACTGCATTTTTCTGCTGCAGAACAGAGAATCTGGCACTGCAACCGTTCTACAGCAGACAAACCCAGTACCACAGAATAATCACTAGTAGTGTGAGAACAGTAGAGCACGCGTGCCTTTATAAAAATTGAAATCCGTCCATATTTAACGCTACAGCTAACTTCACCCCCATTTCTCCCCTCCACTCCCCCTTTTTGGAATTTTTTATTTTTATTAGTAACATCATGTGTAGAATGAAGTCCTTAGTGTTCCTTTCCAATTTGACTGCAATCCGTTGATAAATAACGCTACAGCAAACTTCTAAACCTTTGACAACCACCCCCCCCCCCCCCATTTCCTTCCTTCCTTATCTCTTAGTTAAATTTTAACTGGCAAATTTATAAAAATGAGAAATTTGACACTAAATTAACTTCAAACCGGTTTGGGCGTAAGTACATATGAACTTTTGATTTTGGTTTACGTTCGTTCTATAAACCGCTATTGAACGATGCCTGTGCTAAATGCAAGTAAGTAGGTCCACGTGAGATTCTCGCGGAATAAACCGTTTTATAGAGGTTTTTGAACGAAATAATTAAAAAACCGGTTTATGCCGTATTTAAACCGGTTTCTAAGCCCTGCTTTGAGCGAAATAATTGGTTAAAACCGGTTTAAACCTTTAAGAAACGGTTAAGCATAAACCGATTCCAAGCCTTGGTTATGACCCACCCTCTCACCCCGTGCCTGCTTGGCGTTGAGTAACGGGACATCCTGTATAGTGATCAACAAACACATTAAACCTCCCTTTTGCTTTGCGACGCCGTGGGGTAAAAGTTTTTCTTGACTAGATTTTTTGCCACAATTAATTTGTTGTGACGTCACATAGCCTATAACCAGCAGACAAGACGTGTGCATTTGCCCAGCAAAAAGGATCGGCTTTTCAAGAATTGATGCAGATAATTAGTGCCTTATATCGTGTAAATGTGCCCGAAATTTTAAATTTGTGCCTCCAACGGCTTCGGAGTTATTTAAGGAAAACGGATTCTGCTGCACGAACGTTCGCCCAGCAAAACTTTTTTTAAAAGATGGGTCTAGCTGTATATAAAATATGCAAAAAGGTAGCTTAAATACGAGTATAAATGTGCCGTGAAAGCCAAATTTGTGCCTCTTAAGATTCCAGATCTCTGGAATCTTAAGAGGCACAAATTTGGCTTCCGCCCAAACGTTCGCCCAGCAACGTTTGGGCGATTGCTATATATCGGAAACGGCTGAACGCACAGTTATGATTTTTTGTATACAGATAAAGTTAATTTGTGCATATTTGTGCCCGAATTTTCAATAACATGACTAGCATGGTTCAGGAGCTATGATTTTATTTCCTAGAAAATGGAAAAATGTTCTGGCTCTCGAACGAACAAAACCAAGGACTTCGCGTTAGTGCCGACTGGTACCCGTTATATAATCCCACGATTCTGTAAAGTTTCGCCGGCCTACTACATATAATTGGCGAGTTCTTAACGATTTTGTCTTTTTTTGAGGTTATTTTGAATGAAATTACTTAGAATACGAAAATACTAGTTTGCTGTGAGCTGGCTTATTACACGCTTCTACAAATAATTAGAGCGCTATTTTAAGAATACGTATGCAAAAAATCAAGCATTTAAATCCATTACTTTAGACAATAATGATAAAAAACCATTCGAAATATTTTTGGTAGATTACCCGACCAAATTCGAGTGAACAGTAAAAAGCGGCAGCACGATACTTCAAGCTATCCTTCTTAAATCGCAATGATATCATTTAGTGTTTGGAGAACGTTGCGCACAAAAGTGGAATTGTCATTTAAAAAAATAAACTTTAAAAATTTTATTATTTTATTGTAATATTTCGAACGGTATATTTATTAAAACATTAAGTATTGTTTTAGTATAATATTATTACATTGCTCTTATCAATAAATAAGTAGTAAGTATATGTAAAAGGTCGCCGATGTGCCGTTGTATACGGACAATTTATTTTTATAATACATTACAAATTATAGTGTATTATAAAAATAAAACAATTCACATTTTATATCATGTCCCTAATGTACTATTCATTATTCTGTGTCTATACTAATATTATAAAAAGAGAACGTTTGTATTTTTGTGTTTGTAATGATTTGGCTCAAAAACTACTGGACCGATTTAAAAAATTCTTTCACTAATATATAGAATGGATTTTCGGAATGAAAATAGGCTATATATTATCCCGTTTAAATCAAAGGTACATTCGTGGAGACCTACTTTGCAACCTAAGTCGACAAAAAAACGGTCGAAATACACGTTTCTTACGAACGCTGCTCAATTGAAAACAGATGGAAGAATATTTTCGATAGAAAAGTTGTACAACTTAATAAGACCTACAAAAAAATCCGCGACAGCATATGTCTATCTCATAAGGTTGACTCACAGTAACCATTTTAATCTTAAATTTTTTGTTAAAAAATATTACATAACTTCCAGGGCTATTTTCAAGTATATAGTATTAATCCTTATCCAAATAATTAATTTTAAAAGTTAATTAGCTTGGCCACATATTATAGATTAAAATTGTCCTTTACAGTATATAATTCAAATGAAAACTCTAGAAGATTATCACGGATTTCACATACACGCATCGCAAAATTAATAAAATATTTGCAGTGAAACCACAGAATAGGTCATAGTTACTGCGAAAATATTATTATAGGCTTAGCTTTTCTGTAGATCCCCACCGATCACAATCAATTTGAAGTCAATAATATGATCTATTGTATAAAATAATAATGAGATATCATCATCATCATCATTATCAGCCAATTTCCGTCCACTGCTGGACATAGGCCTCTCCCATGGCATGCCACTGAGCTCGATCTTCAGTTATTCGTTTCCAACCGCTGCCAGCCAGCTTGCGTATATCATCGCTCCATCTAGTTGGAGGGCGTCCCACACTACGTTTGCCGAGCCGTGGTCTCCACTCTAGAACTCGTTTACCCCAACGGTTATCGGTTCTGCGACAGATGTGACCGGCCCACTGCCATTTCAGCTTGCTAATCCTCTGAGCTATATCGATTACTTTGGTTCTCTGACGGATGACTTCGTTTCGAATTCGATCCTTCAGAGAAACTCCGAGCATAGCCCTCTCCATAGCTCGCTGAGCGACTTTGAATTGGTGAACTAGTCGCACTGTCAGTGTCCACGTCTCGGCTCCGTAGGTAATAACAGGAAGGACGCACTCGTTAAAGACTTTCGTCTTCAGGCTTTGTGGTATGGGCGATGTAAAGACTCGACGAAGTTTTCCGAATGCTGCCCATCCAAGCTGTATCCTTCTGCGAGCTTCCTTCTCGAAATTGTTTCTGCCCAATTGCAAGATTTGCCCAAGGTAGACATATTCGTCAACAACTTCGAGAGGGACTCCATTTAAGGCAATCGGTTCCGGAATAACATGTTCGTTGAACATGATCTTGGTCTTATCCAAGTTCATCCGGAGACCGATGCGCGCAGAAGAATCAGCGAGGGTGGTCAGCATGTATTGCAGGTCCTGCACGGTTTCAGCCATGATGACGATGTCGTCCGCAAATCTCAAGTGTGAGAGGTAATTGCCATTGACATTTATGCCCCGTCCTTTCCAGTTCAGCGTTTTGAACATATCCTCTAGAGCGTTTGTGAATAATTTGGGGGAAATAACGTCTCCTTGTCTAACTCCTCGATGTAAGTGGATATGTTCAGTCTGCTGATTTTGTACTTGGACGGTCATAGTTGCGGTGTCATATAGACCTCTCAACACTTGGACGTATCGCCAATCGACTTGGCACCGTTGCAGAGACTCCAGAACAGACCAGGTTTCAATGGAGTCAAAGGCTTTCTCATAGTCCACAAACGCTAAGCACAGGGGCTGGTTATACTCTTCAGTCTTCTGTATAACCTGCCGCACTGTGTGGATGTGGTCTATGGTGCCGTATCCTCCTCGAAACCCAGCCTGCTCGGGGGGTTGAAATTCGTCGAGCCTACGCGCGAGACGATTTGTGATGACTCTAGAAAACAACTTATAGACATGGCTTAAGAGCGAGATAGGTCGATAGTTCTTCAAAAGGGTTTTGTCTCCCTTTTTGAAGAACATAACAACCACACTCTTACTCCATGTCTTCGGAGTTCTCCCCGAAAAGAGGACGGAATTGAAAATACGCTGAAGCTGTAGTAGCGTAGGAGTTCCACCGGCTTTTAAGAGCTCCGTTGTAATTCCATCCTCTCCGGGGGCTTTTACGTTTTTAAGCTGCCTGAGAGCCATCACAATTTCATCTAGGCTGATTTCTGGCAAATCTTCGGTGTAGTGGCGGGTCAGAGTGGCTCTAGGATCCTCGATGCCGGGTTGGGGAAGGGACGCTTGTGAGGTGTATAATTGGCTGTAGAAGTCTTTTACTTCCCTAAGAATCTCCGGCTTAGAAGCGACGACACTCCCGCTAGAAGTGGTCAACTTCGTCAGATGGCTTCGGCCCAGCTGTTGGACAAAGACTTTTGACCCCCGGTTTTGCTCGATCGCTTCTTTAATTGAGCGTGTGTTGGAGCTCCGGAGGTCACGTCGTACCAATTTAAAAATCTTTTTATTTAGGGTCCGTTGATCTGACGAAGTGACTGCAGGGTTATCACGTCGCTTTTGTATTAGCTGCAGAGATTCCTCTGAAAGCTTGGACTTCTTGCCAGCACCTCGCGTCTCACAGAATTTTGTCCCTTCCTCCCTGAGGATGTCCACCACATGGTCGAGATCCTGGTCAACGTCAATTGTGGTTTCCAGTGCAGCAAATCGGTTTTCCAGTTTCAGCTGGAACGTTTCAGACCCGACCACGGATTGTAGCATATTGGGTCGGAGCGTGGACTTCATTAGACGAACACGTTCAAGTTTGCAGTCAATATCTAGAGAGCCTCGGACTAGTCGGTGATCACTGCCGGTTTTAAACCTAGTGATGACTGAGACATCCCTAAATATGCGCTTTTTGTCCGTCATAATGAAGTCGATCTCATTTTTGGTCATAGCGTCGGGGCTTTGCCACGTCCACTTCCGCTGGGGATTTTTCTGGAAGAAAGAGTTCATCAGAAAAAGCCCCTCTTTTTCTAGGAAGTTGACGAGCATTTGCCCCCTATGATGAGATATATATATTATATAATATTTTAAACCACCCCGACTGATCTATGTATAATCTTTTCATTAAAAGCATTCCAATGACTCTAAACACGACATTTAAAATCTGAGCTGTAAGTTGGTGAGGATTTGAGTATTCTGTAGAGTACAGGAGATGTCCCAGCATCGGGTCAATGATTCCATGTTCTTATAATATCGTTGAAGAAGAAGATTTTCGAATTGGTCAGACCTATGAAAGTTGATTAAAGCTTATAGTTTTATAACGATTGAACGAATTTTCATGAATCAAAGCTAAGAACACTCTCGATGAAGACATCTATAAAAAAAAACTATCAATAATAAAATCAAAATCGGTTCATCCGGTTGGGTGCTAAGATGCTACAGACAGACACACAGATACACACGTTAAACGTATAATACCCCTACTTTTTGCGTCGGGAAACGCCGTAAGGTTACGGCGGCAGATGTGCTCCTTGGTAGTAAGCTACTTTTCAACCGACTTCCAAAAAGAAGGAAGTTCTCAATTCGTCTGTATGTTTCTTTTTTTGTGTGTGTTACGCGATTACTCCGTCAATTGTGAACCGATTCGAATGATTATTTTTGTAATCGGTAGGGTACGTTTCCGAGGTAGTCCCATTGTAATTTCATTGAGATATGATAAGTATCTTCAGAGATATGATGATAAACGTCTCAAACTTGCTACTGAAATTGACTCGCGGGGCATTGAAGTCAGTTGTATTAGTTTTTAAACTATCTTAATTATTGGTAGATTTAATGATCCCACGAAAACCCATGATTCATGAATGCACATAAAACTTTCACTGGTAGGTATATAGCTAGGATTAGAACCAACGACCCTCGGGTCAGAATCAGGGTAACTATCCTTTACGCCAAAGGGCCGTCCAATATCACTACGTAAGTATTATAAAACAATGTCCATCACTGCGTCTGTCTGTCTGTTCGCAATAATCTCAATAGCTTCTGAACGGATTATCATGCGGTTTTCACCAATAGCCAGTGTTTATGAGGAAGGTTTAGGTGCATAATTCGTTAAGGTTTTGGGTAAATTGGTTGAAATATGACGATGATTGTTAAATATGTTAATATTTTATATTCGATGCAACAAACTGATGCAAATTTTGTAGGCATATATGTTCTACCCGTGCGAAGCCGGGGCGGGCTGCTAGTATAAAATATTTTCCAAAATAACAATTCAGTACGCATCTGTACTATTTAAATTTCAAGCCGCGTCCAGCGACACCTCATTTGTCAAATTATGATAAGTAGTTTAGAAGTTATGAGGGAACAGATGAACATACATACATACATACTTACATACCGATCTAAAACATAACCCTCCTTTTTGCTTCGCCGTAGTCGGGTAAATAGAAGAACTAGGGATATTTGTGAATATCTATATATCATTATTTACTCTCTATTTTCTGAAATAAATATTCATTCATTGTTCACTGTCATATTTTTGGAGTAAAACCAGGCTAAATGAAACAAATTATGATTATAAAATAAAGTAGAAAATATATTATTTTAAAAATTACGCATTGGTCACTTAGTACATCTCAAATGAACTTATCTATATTAATTAACAATTAAGAGCAGTTTCTAACTGCTTTTTAGCAATTTCATCGATTTTAACTTCTAAACTTTACGGTTGCTTTTTTTACGTTTGTTTTTTATTTGTTTCTTGTTTTATTTCGTACTAAAAAAAATTTGCATATTTCAAATGCGAACCTTGCTTTTTGCCTTAGTTCAAAACTGTATTACAAAAAGCAGTACCTTCCCTAAATGATCATAACAATATTACTTATATCAAAAGCTTAATTAAACAGTTTAGTAATTAATTCTAGTTTCTATTCTAGTTGTTATAATAGTAATTACTACATATTAATTATGTGCGTGTGTGTGTATATGTGTGTGAGAGAGTGAACAAAAATAAATAATTGTAGAAAATTAGGAAAATTGGGAGATTGCTTGTAAATTCTTATTTTAATGACATCAAAAGCACAACCCTCGCCTAAAGGTGGAAACGCACTAGAGCGGCGCGGCGCGGTTCGATGCGGCAAAATATTCTCCAGGAGGCAACTACGCCGCGCCGCGCCGCTCTAGTGCGTTTCCACCTAAAAGGTAAACGTTTAGGTCTTATAGCAGAAACTGTGGCACGCAGAACTCAGAATTTCCGGAATTAAGTGCTTCACTGTACTGAGACCGTTATCTTTACACATCTAGTCGTTCAGTCTCACAAGCCCTGTCATTTTACTCAACACTTAAAGCTTAATTCTTAGATTTAGACTTTACTACATTACAATAACAATCTAAATAGGTACAATCGCCTTCATTTGTGCGTATTCACCTTAAGGAATAATTTCCTGTGCACTCCTATTGAATTGGCATCTCGCATTGGCATTCTGTCTATGTTGACATTGTTGACCAATGACAAGAAGGGACAAAGCCAAAAATTATGTTTTGTTTTTGGTTTTGGCTCTTCTGATTGGTTAGAAATTTTTTATTTTGTTGTGGTTCTTCTGATTGGGTAGAAAAATAATCGACACTTGCAACCGAAAATGTTTTGAAACTGGATACGCACAACTGTACGCGATGGTACCTTAGGTAATATTTTGTGTATGATATTTAAGTTTTTGGTTAATATTTTGGAGATTTTTAAGCAGCTTCTGTTTATCCTCATGCAATAAAGTATCTCCTTGTTAAATTTCAGTAAGATTGTATCGTCCGTTTAGACGTGATTCATGAACCGTGATAGTTATACAGTTGAAATTTTCACAGATGATGTATTTCTGTTGCCGCTATAACGACAAATACTAAAAACAGAATAAAGTTAAAAATAATAGAGGGTCCCCATACAAGAAACGTGTTTTTTTCGGCATTTCACGCCATCTATGAACGCTTAGTTAGGTAAACGTCCCATAGATGGCGTTATATTGAAATGTCGATCCCTAACACCTTTGTTAAACGTTAGATGGCGTTGTAAGAAATAAAATGTTTATTAATTATTATTTTTGCTGGCGAAATATGATAGTGGTATTTATTGCTCGATCTTATAAAATACTGTAGTGTGGTACGGCACCCTACTAGTGCGAGTCCGACTTGCACTTGGCCAGTTTATTTAATCTTTTCTTAGCGGATACTTTCGTCATAATAATTATCTGCATGCAAAATTTCAGCGCAAACCTAAATAATATTGATTTTCAGACTTTGTTACCCCGTTCCCCGTTTACCCCTCTTTGGTGTGGAATTAAAAAAAAACCCGAAACTGTGTTCACTTATTTGTTTAGAGAAGTACTTGCGTGAAGTTTCGAATTAGATAATCTATCTACTCTTGTTTCTCCATACAAACTTAGAACCCCCGGTTCATCCCCTTAAGAGGTAAATTTTGGAAAATCCTTTTTAGCGGATACCTACATCATATATCTGCATGCCAAATTTAAGCGCAATCCTTTAAGTGGTTTGAGCCTTGCGTTGATAGATCAGTCAGTCAGTCAGTAACGTTTGCCTTTAATATATACAGATATCGATAAATATATATTTCTTTAATACACTTTATATTTTAGTACATTGTTACAATTTGTTACAATAGATGACGCCACCAATGCACAATTGGTTAAAATGCAATCCATTAATTTCGCCGTATCGATAGAATCGAACCGTGGGTTAGTTGGTCAGAGCACCTGGGTATTTCCCAGGAGGGTGCAGGTTCGAATCCCGTCGGTACGATGACATTTTGGATTGTATGTAACAATGTACATTAATATTGATGTTATAGTTTCTCATATATTCTATAATAATACGTGATATCTCCCTCAATCTGTTTTTCCGTGGGGACGCCATCTTCTTGCACTTGTTTGAACACTTTATTGTCTATGTCCGGGAAGAATGTATCACACTCGAACGTTTTCTGTATTTCTGTGAGGTAGATTTTACCGCAATTTTTGTGTTCCATTGTGGCCTGAAATGCATAAGAAAACTTATATTAGTTTGTGATAGTTTCAGGCTTGTTTTAACCGACTTTACAAAAAGGAAGAGGTTTTCAATTCATCGGAATCTTATTTCTCTAAGACACTGAACAGATTTGATTTTTTTTTTAATTTGATTAATTGTACTTCCCAGATGGTATCATTTAAATTTCATCTAAATGTGTTCATTGAAGTCGGTTCTTTTCGAACGATGTTACTAGTGAATTATTGAAATCTAAAGGACGCCCTCCAGCTAACTGAAGCGATGATATACGCAAGCTGGCTGGCAGCGGTTGAAAAGGAGCTGAAAATCGAGGTCAGTGGCGTGCCATAGGAGAGGCCTATGTCCAGCAGGGGACGAACACCGGCTGTTAAAGATGATGATGATGAAATAAAATTGAGAACAAGACCGTTTAAGTATTACGTAAGCAGATATATTACAATTATTTACCCCCTCTCTCTTCTGTCAGAAAAAGTAAGCATAGCTGTTACCCCCCCCCCCCCCCCCCCATTCTTCAATTAAAACAACAGATTGACGGAAGAAATTTAGACAAGTGAATAACGCCCGGTATTTCCTCTACTCGGTTCTAAGCGAGTACCTAAACGTATTCATTATTTGTGGGAATCCCCAAAAATGTGTTTGATTTTCAAGTATCGACAATGGGTGGGTTACCATATGCGTAAAGAAATAAATAGCTATTGCCGACGTAATCACCATCTAGACCCCCCCTCACCCCCCATATCATCAAAAATAAGCAACGGATAACCCCCCTCCCCGTATAGTGCTTACGTAATACTTGAACGGCCCCGACGGGATAAAATAACAAACCTTATAAATAGAAGACCCACCGATGACCCAAGAAGACTCGATGTCTGCTCTACTATCGATGTAGCTCACCGCCTCGTCCAGAGATGGCACCACTACCACTCCTTCGGGGACCTGGAATAATGATTTTTTTATTATTATTTTAAACCCCAACATAATAGAAGGGTTTTAAGGGTTCCGTACCTTAAAAGGACAAAAGGGACCCTTATAGGATAACTTTGTTGTCAGTCTGTCCGTCTGTCAAGACCCTTTATCTCCGGAACGCGTGGAGGTTCATCAAGGTTCATCAAGTTGAACCTATACTAAGTACTCGGCTCTACGGTATCTTTCGGCTGTGAAAAAATAAAACCAGTAAGTCTTTTTTTTTTTTAATATTTTATAGGCTAGCGTTTGACCACTATCTCACCTGTTGGTAAGTGATGATGCGGTCGAAGATGGTAAGCACGCTTGGCCTAAAATGGGAACTGGCTCTCAAGGATGGCTGCCGGAACACATTAGATGTTTGGTGACAGATTTTCTAACTTGAGGGTGTTAGCTGGCCAGGCGGACACTAGATAGTGTCCTACCACCATGCGGTGGTTGTTGGTTTCTTAACGATGTTTTCCTTCACTGGAGGGCCACTGTGAAAAGCGCACATAAATTTTTCTATAGAAAAATTCATTGGTGCACGGCGGTTTGAACTCGGTACCACGGCATCAAAGGCGACCGTTCTCCCGATTACGCCACCGGGCCCTCAAACGAAAAGTCAACGCGATCAAAAGATATGTCCGTTTATGTCGCATATTTTCGCATATGTTGTGATTTCACAAGGGAATCAAAACCTATAGGGTACTTCCCGTTGACCTAGAATCATGCAATTTGGCAAGCAAGCCACTTATATATGAATAAATCTGAAAATCGTAAATATGTAGTTTAATGACAAAAAAGAGGTGAATTTTCTATAACAAACTTATTATTTGTAGAAGGTGCAATACATTTTCTATGGATCGAACAGCAAAGTTAAAATTGTCTTTTAACCTAGTTTGAGAAGTTGGTACGGAAGCCTCGGTGGGCGAGTCCAACTCGACTTGGCTGGTTTTTTTTATTATTTTAAACCCCAACGCTAATAGAAGGGTTTTTTATATGTTACTAGCAACCCGTTCGGGCTTATTTTATAGGTGGTTTGAAAGTATTTTTAACTTTGATTCATGAAAATCCATTCAGGAGCATTTCTCAAGCTATTGACGCTATAAGATTTACTTTTATAAGTCTGACCGAAATTCGGCATCCTCTTACTTCAACTATATTGTAAGAACTTGGTAGCGATGATCTGATGCTGGTACAACTCCTGGAATCTGCAGAATACTCAACTCCTCACCAACTTACAGCAGAGATGTAGCGTTTGGGCTCAATGAACAGATTATAAAAAGCCCAGTCGGAACAGGGTTTTTTTTAATGCTCAATAGGCCTTTGACCACTATCTCACCTGATGCTAAGTGACGATGTTGTCCAAGACGTAGCACGCTTACGCGACTTGAAGACCCTCAGATGGTAGATATCCGGAAACACAGACTCGGGCAAGGAATTTTGAAGTGGTAGGACTTCTGCCAGTCCGCCTGGGGCGGTACGACCACTTTGCCAATTCATTTTTAAAGCCGTGAAATAGTAATGTTTTTCGGTTGAAATTGCAAGGTGTCCAGTGAAATTATGTGAGACTCAACATCTATATGTCTCAAGGTAACAGGCGCAGTGCAGTAACATGCAAAATTGTGGCAGTTCAGAATTTTGCATGCCGCTGTATCTGTTATAGGTAGACGTCATCGCTTACCATCAGGCGAGCGTTGTGCTTGTCCTGTTATCTTATACCAAAAAAAAATTGGTTTAGTGGTTTTGAATTTTGGCATTTTTTTAAGACTAAAACTTACATTTCCCTTAACATGATCCACATTCTTCGTCAGTACAATATTGACTCTGCCATGCAGTGGTCTGTATTTAGCAGGAATACATTCCCATGTTCTTCGCCCCATGACCACCGCGCTCACTTTGCCGGATTCTATCACTTTCGTGGTCATTGTTGAGAAGTATGCCATTTCTTTTCTGAAAATTTAAATTCAATTCGTGTTTACTATCTTTATATAAACCTTTATATTCAGGACCCAGTGATGTAGTGGGAGAATCGTTGGCTTTGACTTACGTAGTAACTATTATATAATCTGTGCTTTGACGCCAGAGGTACCGAGTTTAATCCTCGCAGTGCACCAATAGATTTTTCTATCAAAAACTTATGTGCGCTTTTCACAGTGGCGCTCCGGTGAAGGAAAACCAACCCCCGCATGGTGGTAGAACACTATCTAGTGTCCGCCTGGCCAGCTACCACTCTCAAGTTAGAAAATCTGTCAACAAAACATCTAATGTCTTCCAGCAGCTAACCTTGAGAGCCAGTTCTCATTCTAGGCCTAGCGTGCTACCATCCTCGACCGCATCATCATTTACCAACAGGGGAGAAAGTAGTCAGTAGTCAAACGCTAGCCAAATTGATATAAAAAAATACATAAAACACAAACATTGTTTTGAAAGAGGAACATGTTATATCGATGTACCACCTGATCTGCTACCAAAAAGTAGCTTACCACTTCAAAAGGGAAAGTCTACCGCCATAACCTTACGGTGTACCGGAAGCACACGGCCCTTGAGAGTCAGAGTATTCTAGGACTAGTGTGTTCACTATCTTCGACTACATCATAGCTTACCACCAGGCGTAATAGTTGTGAAAAGCTAGCCTATAAGTAATAAAAAATAGTACCATATTAATAGGCTGTAATAAATAACAATTAAAAAGCAAATGTGTTATTTTCACGCATTAAAATGCGTAAAATACAATTTTAACCGACTTCAAAAAAGGATGTTTCTCAATTCGACCGTATATATGTTTTTTTTTATGTTTGTACGCGGATAACTTCGTCGTTTATAGACCGATTATGATTATTATTTTTTTGTTGGAAAGGAGATATTCCAAGTGTGGTACCATGGTAATTTTATCGAGGTCTGATAAGTATCTCCAGAGATATGGAGATAAACACCTCAAAATTGGTACTGAAAATTAATAGCGCGGCATTGAAGTCGGTTCTTTTAGTTTTTTAAACGATCTTATACGGTTTAAGTACAGAATTATTAATCTACTAATCTACTAATATAAGTGAGTATTCTAAATTTTACTATTATTAAAATATTACATTTTGTTAAATATGTTTTAATGTTGAAATGATTTTGGTATCCGGACCTCACCACGACAAAACGCCTAAAAATACACGCCATTTTATAGTTCAACATTACACCGCTAGATGGCGTTAAACACCGTTAAAACACACATGTGACTTTTTCGTGAATTTGCTAGTGGTTAAAGTAAACTTAGTTAAAGTTGACTTGAAATATACTTGACACTGACGAGCCAACGTATAGGATCCATTAGGGACTAGACGTTTGGACTTGACTATGACTTCAGTTTTTAAAATACGCTCCTTGAATATGAAGGAGCTATCTATAAATAAAAGGAAGTCGTGTTAGTTACTGTTACTAAATACACTTGTAACTCAAAAATGGCAGGACCATTTTTATGATTTTTGTACTTTTGGAATAGTCTTTGTCAGGAATAGGATAATAAGTATTAAAAAAACAATGAATAATTGACCTATAAAATATATATAACACAAATTATTTTGCCAAAATGTTCCTGGGTTAAAAAACTGCCAATCTTTTGATGTTCAATTGTTTATCCCGTCGATACGGTAAACCGCAAATTAATAAGGGTAATTGCTCCACACGATAAGTGTATTTAGACAGTGTCAAGTATAAAAATCAAGTTTTTGTGAATTCAATTTATGTAGATTTTAAAAATGTTAACACATTTTAAATAATTTAAGTAATGACAATTGTATGACATATTTATTGATTGTCAAATATGCGTTATATGTTTAGAAATGTGTGCTTACAAGCAATCAAGACAGTAATAATCAATGTCTAATCAATTTTATTTGTCAGAATGTAGGTAAATACAGCGATATGCAAGAAGGTGATAGCCAATTTATGAGTGCCGTATACAGTACCATTAGGCAAAAAAATATTAGACAGTTATCCATGAAGTAAGTATACTTTTTCAAAATTAAAATTAAGTACTGGTGATTATATTTTTACAATTAAAATTATATTCAATCGAACTAATGTCAAGTTAATAACTTATCTAAAACAATAATAGGCAACATTGTTAAATTCAATCATGCCTTGCTGACACGCGGTTGAAGTACTTGATTATTGTATTTTTATTCCATTTCTGTATTGCCATAATACATTACTGGACTTAATATCTCTTTTGTATTCATTGTATTACATTCATAAACGCCTAAATTAAGTTCACCTAAAAGGTATCACGTCATTCATTGTCTGTTAGCCATATGTCAATTGATTCTCAATTATTGTATAGTTTGTTGGGGTACTGCATCTAAAACACAATTTCTAAAAATTGAAAGAGCACAACGATCCCTACTGAAAGTTGCATATAGAAAACCTTACCGTTATCCTACTAACAGTCTATATGAGGATACTAAATATCTTCGTGTTCGTCAATTATACATCCTAGCAACCACACTACGATTTCACAAAACCGCCCTCAGTACTGTTTGCAATAACGACTCAAGACGATTCACAAGACGTAATATTTGGATGCTCCCCAAAACAAATACCCAATTTGCCCAACACACGTTTTCCTACAAAGGAGTATTCTTATACAGATCTCTTGATAGAAAATTAAAACTTTAAACTCAACACGATACGTCTGTAAGAGCAAAATAACCACCTGGCTCATGTCATTGGGCTATGAGGAGACTGAGATGGTATTACGAGTAGATAGATAACGCTGTGGGGCCTGTCCCTAAGTATGGAACGGCAGAGTCCTATGAGATTTTTAGCAGGTATCTGCAATTCAGTCTTCATGAGTTTACTGTGCCCCTTATTGACCTTTATTTATTTATATTTTATATTCTGATAACCAGATGTTTGCTAAAGATTTAAATCGTGTCGTCTAGTGCTGGGAACAGGCCCCTATCTTAAAGATCTTAACTTTTACTATTCTCTCTGCTCTCTCTCCAAACAAATAAACACGCACACATAAATACATCCACGTACACACATATTCACATATATATACACACACATACACGCAAACACACACACACACACACACGCACACTGTTTATATTTTATTGTAATCTTTTGTTTCTAATTGGTACAGATTAGTATATTGGTCTGTGGTATAAGTTACTACTTAGTCTTTCCTTTTCTTTATTTTTTCATTAAATTTTTTCACTACAGGAAGAGACTGAATCTTACAACACAGAGTTTTCTCTAGTGTGAGATTCAGAGCTCATAAGCTTTGTTTTAGAATATAAGTCTTTTGAAACTCTGTTTTTGATGTGCTAAGTTGCAAATAAACAATTACAACAATTACAGTTAAGTATTCCATCACTATGATTTTTCGCAACTAGAAAATTAACTTTGTTTTTCAGTGTTTGTATGAAAAACAAAGTTATCTTTGCGGTCGCCATATCTCTAAAACTGCTGACTGTATCTCGTTCAAACCAATTTTCGTTGTTAGTTTTTATTGAGATCTACAGCATATATTTTTTTTTAGATTTTTCACTCCCATACTTTAAAAGTTAGAGGGAGGGGGGGGGGGGGGGGGGGCACACATTTTACCACTTTAGACGAGCCTATCTTTCAAATGATTGACTTTGAGAAAAAATGATTTTAGGAACCTCAATGTCATTTTTGAAGACCTATCCATAGACTCTTAAGATGTTATCTATCCATCATGTTGAATTGAGAACATCCTCCTGTTTTTGTCGGTAAAAAAAATATTCATATCATGCATGAGCATCAATACAATACAATACAATACAAATACTCTTTATTGACACCAACTTTAAAGAGACATATAATAGGACTTAACTGGGACTGGGTTGCATAAGCAGGACCCAGATGCAGAGTACCAGTCGCAGCAGCAGCAACAACATATACAATCATCATCATCACCATCTGCTTTAGCTTCATCATTACATCCTAGTTCACAAATAAGCAGGCATTCACACACACACATTTACCAGCATCATCGTTACTAAACAATTCACCACCGCCACCTTCACCGTTGGAAGCGTTATGCCAGCATCCTAAAGCCGTGCTCCGCTTCGTCAAGGAGCTAGGATGGCTAGGGTAGACGCTGGCAGGGGGAAATGCACAATATACCCTTAGCGGGACGTCAGTGCAGGTCTTATCGCCCCCCATTACCAAATAGAATTAGAATAGGACTTAACTAAAACTAGGTACAATAGGAGGTCTTGTCGCTAAAAGCGATCTACCAGGCAACCTTTGGATGGACATAACAGTAAAGATTATAGAACAAGGACGGTGGTGTGTATTTTGACTTTTTACTTAGAATAAATATATATATAGACTACATAATAATGTTATATCTTATATACAAATACCTACATTATGAATATCATAAACTTTCAAATACAGGAAAAATAATATAATATTTGTTGTGAAATGAGAGAGAAAGTTATCTAACAGAAGAGAGATAGAATTTGAAAACTTACTCCTTGAAACTAACAATGGATTGTGCGCGTCTTATATCAATAGGTAGTATAGCAGATCATCATAAACACATTGGGTGTTATGATCAATTAAAAATATTCTGATATTATTCTGATAGAATTTTATCTAATTTAACGCCCATTATATAATAAGGGTTACTAATGTTATCAACTTTTATCTTATAGGCTAACGCTTGACCACTATCTTGCCTAGTGGCAGGCGATGATGTGGTGAACATTCTAGGCCTGGAATTACCTTACTCTCAAGGGCTGAGCTGCGGGAACACAAAAAGGTTATGGCGACTGATTTTTACTTGGTGGTTAGCTACTTCTTGATAGCATGTCAGGCGGAACATCAATATAATGCTCCTACCACCTGCTCACGAACACCCATGAATGCACATAGAAAACTTCATTGGTGAACAGCTAGGATATGATCGGTTGACCTCCAGCTTTGAAGTTACTTGATACATTGATGTCTATGTTTGTAAATATGTTCAATGTTGCTGTATAGTATCTATATTTTGCAAGCTCAAGTTCTGTTGATACGGTGACATTTTGCATTGTACATACAATCCTAAATATATATTGCACATTCTTATATAACAGCTATGGGAGAAGCCTATGTCTGATTCTAATTTGAGGTGGGGGCGATATGTCCTGCACTGACGTCCCGCTTGGGGTGTATTGTGCATTCCCCCCTGACAGCGACTAACCAAGCCAACCCAGCTCTTTTATGAAGTGAAGGTAGGCCCGGGGTCGCTGGCATAGCGCTCCTAGTGAAGTAGATGGTGATGGTGATGGTTGATGATGTCGAAGCAGATGACATGATGGAAAATGGTAAGTGTGTTTTTGTAGCTGTGCCAAGAGCGACAGGCAGTGATGATGTTGACGATGAGGGTGGTAGTAATTGTTGTGGCAGTTGCTGTTGTCCTGCATCCATGCCACGGTCGTGCAAGCCAACAGTGACCCTTATGTCTTCGACTGTGCATTGGAACATGACATGTTCCACAGTCTCATTTTTCTGCATACATCCTTTACATAGAGGACTGTCCGTGGCCCCTAGCCGAGCCTATGTCTAGTAGTGGATGGTAATTGACTGATAAAGATGATGATGATGATGAACAATGGCCGCATAAAGAGTTATGTTGGTTGAGATTGGTCATTATCAAAACTCCATAGATTACATTCTTAGACTTGATTGATTTCTCTGTCATAACTAACGTGACCAGACGTCCCGTTTTGCACTGGACTGCCCCTTTTCTAGGTAATCTGTCCCGGTGTCCCCAAAACAATCTCTGGAACGCATAATCGTCCCGTTTTTCGAAACCTTGCGCAAATAAATATGTAAGAGCCTCGAGCCAACCGGCTACCTAGCAACGCGTCACCGCGATGCAGACAGGCGATATAACTTGATTATTTAATACGAATTTGTTTATTAGCCGATAGCCACACTCCAATTAAAAACAAAAAAAAAATCTCGCTAGGTATTCCTTTTTTTAGCTAGAGGCAGATAGGCGACATGATTGGATTATTTGTAATAATTTGTTCTCTAGCCAATAGCCACGAATTTCCAGGTATTTTTTTTAGTAATGTTTCGTTTTGAGTGAAAGAATAAACGGTCACGTTAGTCATTTATGACTCATAACTCATATTTAAGGTTTTAAATATAGGCATTAATTTATTTAATTTAATTATACTGATCCAATAGCCATTGTATCAGAACATATTTTTATGGATGATTTTAAAGGAAGTAAATACTTTATTGAGCCAACTTATATCATCAAGCTTTGCTCTTGTGGATTAGAGAAATTATATTGTTAATTCTAGTAGCCTAGTAGCATAAAAAGTCAGATTTAATTAGCTTACTTATTAACCTCGTTTTTTTCCGCCAAAACAAATATTTTGTCAAAAATATTAAATATATAATAAGTGTAATCTCGACAGAATTGTTTTGGCGGGAAAGAAGAGGTTAGAATTAAGAAATATGGATATGTTTGATATTCTGTAATTTATAATGAAGAGTTAATTTTTAAATGTTTGTTTACTTACTTAAGTTTCCATGGAAGAGTTCCATTGATTCCAATGCCCATATTTTCTGCTGCAGCAGCAATTAAATTCAGTTTTACTTTAGACATCTTTGCGTATATTTTTCGAAATTAATTCTTCTGAAGGTAATGTAATGCTTATAACGTCCAATTCGTCTAGTTCAACAAGATGACAAGAAATTATAAGCTCACACACAAGCTTGTAAAATCCCCAGTCACAGTCACTAACTGAAACTGAAACCAAAGAAAGGAAAGAGAATACAATACGACAAAATCTGAAAGTAAAACTACTGAGTAGAGTACTAACAACTACTGACTGACTGAGACTGACTGACTGAACTGACTGAAGAAGAAATTCAAATCTTTTTGACTTGACAAGCCAAGCCAAGGCAAGCCAACTGCCAAACTCCAAAGTGCCAAAGCAAATAATGACAAGCGATGACTTGACAATGACATCAAAGACGTTTTCATGCGTAGACAGTTTTCATGTAATCATTTCTTTGTCACATCTTAGGAGCGAGATAGAATGTCATAGTAGTATGTACAGTTGGCAAGTGCAACCGAGACAACAAATGTAATGCTAAAATGTAAAAATTAATAGCTTGAAACAAAACTGACCGGAACTGAATAGTGCTGTACCCATTTATGAACGATTAAGCCTTACATTACTAATAATCGATTACTTTACAATATCGAAGAAGAGTAATATAACATTAAAAATAAGTTTTGACGGGAACGTGAAAAAGTGTGTGTGCTCTCGTTGTATTTTTTTTTTCTAAAACTTGAATTCTTCCGCGAGTATATTTGTGTAATCTTTTAATATATAGAATTCTCGTGTCACAGTTTTCGTTGCCATACTCCTCCGAAACGGCTTGACCGATTTTGATGAAATTTTTTGTGCTTATCCGGTATCTATGAGAATCGGCCAACATCTATTTTTCATCCCCCTAAATGTTAGGGGTAGTCCACCCCTACATTTTTTATTTTATTTTTTAGACAAAATTTTTAATTTCTATTTTTTTATGATACAACATACAAAAATACATACAATCCTCAATTTTCACCCTTCTTCGATCAACCCTTATTTTTTAATAGCCATTTTAGTAATTCAATCATTTTTCCTCTCCGGTCGATTATTTATATGGCAAAACAACGTTTGCCGGGTCAGCTAGTAAATATATAAAATAAATGAGGATCATGTGCCGGCGAATGTGTGCGAGTTTAGGGAAAAAGCACAATGTTGAAAATATGCTATTTGTGTATTATAGGCCTTTTTCTAGACTACGTAACTGTAATAATTAATACATACCTATACCTAGACTACTACATCGATATGTATTTCAATATTTTGAGAAAAAAAATCGTCGGCGCGAACGCTCTATTCTACTCCCAATGAGTTCCAATAAATAATAATTCATTAGTTCATTCAATTCAAACCTAGGATGATGGATTACAATGGATGGAGCCATGTCAGCCATGTGACGTTGTCACATCGACTTTCATTCTATCAACACATTGTCCTACCCTTTCTATTACAGGGATCGCGAGATAAGAGTAAACGAGAAAGCTAATATCAAATTGACAACCTCGCGCATGGGTGAGCGTGTCCATTTTTGACCGGCTAGCAGACCATAATATAGCGACGCATCATACTTATAAATTAAAAATTTAATAGAAACATAGCTTTAAAGACTGAAACCCTGTTACATGGTTAAATTATGTCGTGTTGTGCTGTGTTTTATCCATCAAGAACAACTAAAGGAGGCGTAAAAGATCCAGAATTATCATTTCACACGTAAGTGTTTGTGGGCATTTATTCTCATATATAACCACTTTTTACATCAAAATATTTATTTTGCTTACATTATATACATCTTTTTCGTCATATAACTACCGAGGTGGTAAATGGTTATCATTTTAAAGCTTTAATTTATGTAAATAACAAACATTATTTCACGCCACCCGGCTAGTGATGTACGAGAACCCTCCAAAACTTTGTCGATAAATATAGTTGATACCCTTATAAAAAGGAATATATAAATTCCTTTAAGTGTAATATTATAATATTACATTATATAAATATATAAATTGTTTATATACATTTTACACTTATTCTATACATATAAAAAAAATTGAAGTGTCTGTTTGTAATTCCAGATTAACAGCTTTTCACTAAATGCATATGAAAGAATATACGGTACTTACATAAAAAACAAAATTTTAAATTTTGTTTGTCTGTCTGTTTGTTCCGGTTTATCTCTGAAATGACTGGACCAATTTAACGGGACTTTCACTAGTAAAATGCTGATGTTAAAATATTAACTACCAAGTAACTTGGCTACTTTTATTTTAGAAAAAAATAAAGTTCCTCGAAATCAAAATTGAAGCTAATGAAATAGGGAACAATATCTGATTCAAATAGGGAAGGTTAATGTGCAAATTAAGCAGTGTTTTCTACCGCGCACAGCCCACGCGCATGTTGCCGCTGTCATTAAACGCGGACAAAGCCGCGGGACCCAGCTAGTTGATTTATAATATGAAGATTTTTTTTAAGGATGGAACGGTTAGCTTAGGGCCTTGATTAGAACGAAATTTGAACATTTTTAACCGACTTCACAATAAAAAGATGAGGTTCTCAGTTCGCCTTTTTTATGTTTGTTATCTCATAACTCCGCAAGTTCTTAACCGGATTTGAAATATTTTTTTTCGATAGATTATTCTGCCCGTTTGGTCCCATTGTACATTTTCTGAAATCTGATAAGTATCTCCAGAGATATGGACATAAACACCTCCAACTTTATACTGAAAATGGATAGCGTGGCATTTGAAGTTGGTTTTTTCGTTTTGTGAACGATCTTAAAATATTATAAAAAGTGATCAAAGTAATTATGCGCAAAATTTGTAGTAACTAGGTACCTAATTATATTATCAGCACTGAGACTTACTCGTATTCAATCTATTATTACTTATGATAATGCCATTATATATATTTTTATGAAAAATGTGTCACAGTGTATTTATTTATTTATTTATTCATTTATTTGCAAAAACAATGTACAATAGTTATAACTTAGTCTAAAACTAATCTAATTATGACTACTGAGCGTTTACCACATTAATATATTATATCATTTTGTTGTAGGTTTCCAAAATGTCCGAAAATCCAATCAAGTGGATAAAGGCAGTAAGGCGTGAAAATTAGGATCCAACTAAACACTTCAAACTTTGTTCTAAACATTTTGAAAAATCAATTTTGTACCTACTAGATTATCAATCAAGCTGGAACTGACACCGAGGAAACGGAAAAGAATAGAAGCTAGTGGAGTCAAGATAGAAAGTCTTCCTATAAGTCTTCCTCTGCGAGCAATGAAGGATGATGAAACGGTTTTGAAAGTGTTTTAATCGAAAGTGTTATAAGCTCTAATACATAAAAATCTGTTTAGCCGTTGTAAAAGTATGAGCATTTTTCTAGTTGATGGCGCTATGAAATCAACTTTCATAGTGATTAATTCGAAATTCGGTATCCTTTTCTTCAACGACAAAGGACACTGAAGCATTGACATGATGCTGGGACATCTTCTGGAATCTGCTGAATTCTCAACTCCTCGCCAACTTACAGCTGAGATGTCGTATTCAGACTCATTGGAATATTTTTAATTTTCATTATAGATTATACATAGATCAGTCGGGGTGATTTCAAATTTTGAGTATTGGAGAGTGGAGATCGCGAAACGGCAAACGTAGCGTAGGACGTCCTGTGACCAGGTGGAGCGACGGCATACGCAATGCGGTGGGCAGTGATTGGAAAAGAAGATCTGAAAATCGGGCTCAGTGGCGCATCTTGGGAGAGGCCTACAGTCCAGCAGTGGACTGACACTGGCTGATGATGATGACGATACAATAGATCATACTATATTGACATCAAATTACTTTATATCGTTAGCATTTACAAAAGAGATGTGCTAATTTTTCTGTAGTGGTAGAACTTCTGCTAGTCCGCCTGGACCGGTACCACCACTTTGCCAATTAATTTTCATAGGAATGTTTTTCGGTTGAAATGGCAAGGTGTCCAGTGAAATTACAGGGCATGTGAAACTTAACATCTTTATGTCTCAAAGTAACAGGCGCAGTGGAGTGACGTGCAAAATTCTGGACTGCCAGAATTTTCCTGTATCGCTGTATCTGTAATAGGTAGACGTCATCGCTTACCATCAAGTGAGAGTCGTGCTTGTCCTGTTACCTTTTACAATAAAAAAGCTGATTAATGTTTACAAAGTAAGTATGGCCTAATTTGTGGTTCCACTGCATTTTTTTTATTATTTGCGATGCGCGTAGTTTTATACGATAATTTATCTAATACTATAAGAATCTTTGTCCTGACATACTGACTGACTGACAGACAACGCACAGCCTAAACCGCTGGTCGTAGAGACTTGAAATTTAAAGAGTATATTTGTCTTAGTACGCAAGGGTGTACTCAGAAAGGATTTTTCAAAATTCACCCCGTTAGGGGGTGAATTGGAGGTTCAAAGTTTGTATGAATAAACAAGATTAGATAGTCTTTTCTATTCGAAACTTCATACAAGTGCTTCAGTAAAAAAATAAGTAAAAACGTGTTTCAAGCTTTTTCAAAATTCCACCCCTAAAAGAGTGAAATGAGGTAACAAGTCTGAAAACCAATATTGTTTCGGGTTGCGCTGAAATTTGGCATGCAGATAGTTGTTTTAACATAAGTATCCGTGAAGAAAAGATTTTTTAAAATTCACTCTTTAAGGGGATGAAACGGGGGTTCAAAGTTTGGATAGTCATTTTATTCGACATTTCACACAAACCGTACTTCTGTAAATAAATAAGTAAATACGAGTTTCAGGCTTTTTCAAAATGCCACCCTAAGAGGGTGCAGTGGGGTAACAAAGTCTGAAAATCAATACTGTTTTGGATTGCGCTGAAATTTAAAATGCAGATAGTTGATATGACGTAGGTTGCCGCTGAGAAAGCATTTTCTAAAAATTCCCCGCGGATATTACTTATTATTTATAATTATATATATAAAAACTTATAGATTTACGTAAGTACTTCTATAAATAAATAAGTAAATACGTGTTGCAAGATTTTTGCAAGGGGTTGGTAAAAAAGTCTGACAGTCAATATGGTTTTTTGGGTTTTATAAATATGAATCCCTATTTCCCTTAGTCACGCAATAACTTGAAAACCGGTGAACCGATTTGGCTTTTACTTCTTTGATGTCTTTTATGATAGAAAGGTTTCAGAAAATAAAAGTGTTAAGTAAATAAAAGAAGTCTTTAACGTGACCGAAGCCGCGGGGTTCTTCTAGTATTTTCATATAAATTATATACTGTAAAGGACAATTTTAATCTATGATATTGGGCTAAGATAATTAGCGTAATTCTTCAAATAAGGATTAATACTGTATAGAAGAAAATAGCCTTGAAAGTTCTGTAACATTTTTTTATTAAAAAATAAAGATTAAAATAGTTACTGTGAGTCTGTGCGATAGACATATGTTATCGCGGACTTTTTTGTAGGTCTTATTATGTTGTACCACTCTTCGATACATACTTTCTTACATCTTTTTCAGATTAATCATCTTTCGTAAAAAACGTGTTTTCTCGATCGTTTTATTGGCGACTTAAGTTCCAAAATAGGTCTTCACGAATATACCTATCTTTTAAACAGGATAATATATAGCCTATGTTCATTCTAAAAGACCATATATAGATTTATATATGAGAGAAAAAAATAATAGTCCTGTAGTCCAGTAGTTTTTGAGCTAACTCAATACAAACATACACGTTACCTCTTCATAATATTAGTATAGAAGTATATATAGCTTTGTAGCTCAAATTTGTAATATTTAATTGACGTATTGAAAAGGCAAAAACATTTAAGATTTGTGTTTAAGAAAAGCTAAGAAATCTATACCGCCAGATTTAAGGTTGCCTAATTACAGTTAAGTACTGTAGCATTTTTTATCAATAACTAATTTCCATAAGTTCAATAAAGTAACTACGTATTTTATCACATAAATTGTTTTCTTTTTACATAAGTTTTAGTTTTCTACATTTTTCACCTTTTTATCGATATGTTCTACACTAGTGATCACTTCCCTACTCAGGCTCACTCTAGCAGTTCTAGACACTAACACAAACAGAAAATGGACATGCTGCCAAAGTTTTGACGCCATCCATTATAAACCATCATCCTAGATTCAAACGCTAAATTAATAACTTGAATGTCTATTTGAGGATTTCAAGTTGATTGAATTCATTTAAGATTGTTGAAATATTTAATTTACTAACTTCATTATTTATTACCAAAATCACTTCATTGTTATTTCTTAATTCATTTTGTGATTTATAATTAAGCTTCAGGCTCATAGAAACATTATAAGCGTAAAAACATGTAAACGTAAACTCAACGCGCAACGAGCTGAAGTTGGTATACGGCCGCACACCTACATACGGCCGCCCGACGTTCCATAATTCATTCGAGCTTGGATCGTCGGCGGTACGGAGCTCCCGACATTGCTGCGTACTTGTGATGTTTTTGTTGTTACAACATAAAGTTAAAATAAAATTTATGGGGAGTGGTACCTCTGAGCTAAACCATGTGTTACCCTTGAGCTAACCACGGATCCTTGATTGTATCCACAAGTGAACCCTGAGATACCGTAGGCAGTGTTGCCAACCCCAGTAAATAGAAAAGCAGCAGATAAAACTTTAAAAAACAGTGGAAAACAGTAAAATTGTTTTTTAATAGAATTAAGTATACAATAAATGCAACTACTGCTGTAGTTGCAAGTACTATTAGTATGCTAGCTGCTTTAATATTCACTAAAAAAACGAATAAAGTAACGTACATTTTTAAATGTTACATTTATTTTATTTCAAACCGATTTTCGATAGTCTGTGGTTGTTTGTTATGCGATGCGGGGCACTTTACAAAGTGGGTGGTACCCGTCTGGCCGTCCATAAAGTAAGAAATTATTTGGGGTACATTTTTACCGAAAAAAATAAGGAAACTTAATAGGCGTGCGTTGTCAAAATCAAAATTATCATTCTATAATAGATAAAGTACCCATTGTACTATTGACGTAAACCCACTTCAGACGGACTAATATACAGTTATCTGTGCTCCAGACACAAGCATATTTAGCTTAGTTGGAGGGGTTAACAAGAATACTAGTAATGTGCAACCGCATTGCGAGTAATCTTAAAAAAAAAAAAGTTTTTTGTTCAATAATTTTTGTGTACTGTATGCATAAACTACCAAAAAAAACAGTAGGAAATCGTACTAAAACAGAAAACAGTGTTGTCGTGTTTACTGTTACTGTTTATAGTAATAAATCGAGGCCTACACTCTCCCATGTAGGGGAGTGTGATCATCACACTCGAGGTTATACCTCCTTTGTGGGGTAGGGCGCCGGGGGTAACTACCCCCGGGGAATCTGTCGACTTGATAATAGTCTTTCTTCGGTAGTATGTCGGTTGTATCCGTCATCACTCGGGGGGGGGCTATCTAGCCCGCCCTCCGAGTGAGAGGTCCGATGCGCTGTCTCGCTCTATCGGACCCGTCTTCACACGTATTGTGCCAGCGAGGCAAGCCGTGCATCGCTGCCACTCGGCGGTCTTCCCCGGCTGCGATTGCGCTTAGCAGGCCCATGATGGTACCCACGACGGCGGAAATGGGGTCCATTTGCGCTCTTCCTTGCGGTATTGGTAGCGGTGCCATAAAATGGTTATAAGGTGCGTTGTGCCGGCGGTCTCCCCATCCGGGCTGGAATGGAGGCGGCTGTTGAGTCCGGGGTGCGTAATCGCTTCGCCCGGGTCGTCTCGGCGCACAGGTAGGTCTTGAGGTTGTAGGTGCAGTTGTTGTTGCGGTGGTCGTCGTTGTGGTCGTCGGGGTGTGAGTCTCCCGGACCTCCAACTGGCGATGTATAGGTAGTGCCGTCGCTGTCTCTGCGACCGGCTGAGCTTCGGTTTGTTGTGCGGGCGGCGGGGGGCAGCAGCCTCCGCCTGCCTTGCTACCAGCTTGTCTGTTTCTTCTTGTGCGGGCTTATAGCGCCGTCTCGCTCCGCCGCGCCTCGGTCTCGATCTAATATTGTTCGAGACCGGCAGCGGCGGGAAGTACGTCGGTTGGTACGGTAAATATATAGGCTGTTGAACAGGCGTCGAGGCGGCCGCGGGCGCGGTGCCTGCGCCTCTTCTAGCTCGCCTGCGGTTCCTCCGTCGCTTGGTCCGTTGTTTAGGCGCCGCTGCGGAGGCACCTCTCGGTATGAAGTTGTTCGCCGGTGGGCTTAATGTAGTGCCTTGTCGCGTCGGTCTTCCTTGAGGAGGCGATACCGGGCGTGACTGCGGTTGCGGGCGTTGTTCCACTTGCGCTTGTGGTTCGTCATCTTGGTTTGGTGGGCGGCCAGGGAGGCGGATTTGCCACTTACGCGCCTCCCGGCGAAACACGGCACACGTGCGGCTGTTCGCTGCGTGCGCCCCGTTGCAGTTGGCGCAAAGCAGCGGGGCGTCTTGTTGTGCTCTAGGGCATGTAGACCCGGGGTGGGGTCTCGGCTGGGAGGCCCCACAGTGCGATTTTCTGCGGCCTCTCGTTCTTCAGTGCATATGCATGCCAGGACAGCGATGGGTCTTCTTCAGACAACCGCGTCAGGTACGCCTGCACTGCCCTATACTCTTCCGGCGAGTCGGGCATGAATTTCAGCCCCTTGCTAAAGGGGCGAGCTCCTGGCAGGCGGCCGAGGATTGCCTTTAGTGCCCGCATATGTTTGGGCCAGTCCGGCATGACATCCACCATTATAGGTGGGTAGCGTCTTCGTTCTTCGGTCGTCGGCTTCGGCGCGGCTGGCGGCGTCAGCTGGCGCGGCGATTGCGGCGGTTCGGAGAAGCGAAGAGTCTGAGGCGGTGGTGGTGGCGACGCGAGCGCTGCGGCATATGAAGCCGCTGCTTGCGGTGGTGGCGATGGTGGCGACGGTACGGGTGCGGCGTGGAAAGGTACGGACTCGATACCCCTGTGGTCCGTTGAAGTGCTAGTGACCGGTCTGTCATCACGTGGCAGGCTGTCGTCACTGTGTTCTGGGAACGGGAAGGCGTCCGTATCTAGCGGCGGCGGAGTAAACGCACGTGCAGGCGAAGACAAGCGTCGTCGCGGCGTCGTTCGTTGCGGTTTGGTTTGCGGCTGGTCGGAGCCTTGGTCGATTACTCGAACGATAGGCTTCGGTGCGGGTCGGTTGGGTGGCGTGGGGGTCTGGAGTTTGGGCCTCTTCTCTTCCTGCATCTCGTCCCAGGAGGAAGATTCGCGCCTGCGCGGTGGACATGGCGAAGATGGAGGGGCGTCGGCGGCCTACTAATCTGCACGTTTCGCACGAAACAGCTAGCTAGTAGCCGTTCGACACGCAGTGTAGATAGGCACGATGTGTAGAAAGCACACGTTCGCAGGGCGGCTATCGCGGGCTCGACGTCGTCGACGGAGCTGCGACTGCTTGGGCGGACGTGGGCGTTGGACGCGACTTGCCGGGCTCGGCTCGTGTGGGTGGGGGAGTTTGACCTCGACCGCGCCACCGTTGAGCATAAGCATGACAAGACTGTGGATCTTGGAGGTGTGGAGGCGATGGGATACACTCACACACGGAAAACGCTCAACAAAATCCAGTTTATAGTAAATCTACTGTTAAAACAGTAGGGTTGGCAATACTGGCCGTAGGGACGCCTTGTGGAACTATGGATAGACACGTATACACCACATATTCTTAATTAATAAGGCAGTGCACTTAAGATGTCTTTGTGTAGTGTTGCAGTAACAATAACATTAACATAACATTAGCAATATTGTGCAAGGATAGGTGTTTTGTTTAAATGAATGACTCACCTAGTTTTGCTATAAATGGCCGGGCGCACGCCAGACTTATTGCTTGGATCGCCTCGCTCGCCGCTGTGCACGGACGTCTCGAACACTGCGCATCGTATACTGTGTCTTCAGAATTTAATTGTTAAATTCGTGTCGACGGTGCTCGGAGCTGTGTGCTTCGGAGGGGATCATCTGCGCCTACGGACTGCCGAAGAGGCCGGTATGCTGGTAGTGTAGTAACCGACACCGCCCTGTTACCGACCTCTTCTCACGTCGCACGTGAGCAAAGAAGTGAATTTTCGAAGCCATGGACCTGACACCGCCGGGACCAACAAAAGGCCTTTTTCAGGGCCAATAGCCGCCTAGTACCGTCACTCCGGTGACGGGAAAAAGCGAAGTAACCACGGAAGTAGCCACCTACGTAACCAGCAGTCCTTCTCAGGACTGCGAAAGTAACCAGGAGCGCGGGAGTGTAACCGCCGGTATTGTCCAGGAGACAACTCCGGTCTCCCGCAATCCCAAGAGCGCCGTAACCGCGCTGCTCCGCCGACTGTCGCCCCGGGGGCTTCACGAGCGTGATATTCTCACGCTCGCCCGGCTTATGGAAGCCGGGATACTCTCGGACGGCATGCTCCGGTGGATGGCGCTGTACGTGCGCCTTGAAGAGGCCGAAATGGGTTGTTCCGAGCTGTCTGAGGACGATAAAGCGGCGCTGCAATTCGCGCAGTTGGGTATGATTACCCTGCCGCCCGCGTCCAACATCGGGAAACCACCGCCGCCGATTCCCTCCGCCGCGCCGCGCGAGCTGGGTAGCAAACGTCGCCGCGCGCGATCCCAGTCTCCGAGCCCGCCAGCAACCCGCCCGCGAGCGAGGTCGCCGAGCCCTACACCCGGACCGTCCGGGGTAGCGTTGCTCAACAAGGCACCGCTGCCTCAGAGGGCTAAGCCCAGCGGAGCGCAAACAATGCGCAGAGCTGGTAGTGCGAGCAAGATAGCACGCTCCTCGCAACCGACCGCCGATACGCGTTACCGTGACGTCAGCCGCGCGAGTAGTCACGCACCGTGGCCTCGCCCCCTTTCGCCGCCGCCGTGCGCTCTGGTCACGTAGGCCAAGCGACCGCCGCGCCCCGCGCCGCCGCCCCCGTTGTCGCCCGCGCACCTGCCTATGCCGCCGCCGTGCGTGCCAGGTCCGCCGCGTCCCACGCCGGTGCCGCTTGCGCCGCCGCGCCGCAGGCCCGCGCCGCGCCAGCGAAAGCCGGCCGTGCGCCCGCTGGCCGCGCGCCCTATGCCGCCGCCGCCGCGCAGCAAGCACCCGCCGCTGCTCAAACCGGCCGCGCTACCGCTGCGCCCGCTGGCCGCGCGCCCTATGCCGCCGCCGTCGCGCAGCAAGCAGCCGCCGCTGCTCAAACCGGCCACGCAGCCGCTGCGCCCGCCGCCGCGTCCGCCGCCGCACCTGTGCCCGCCCCGCGGCGTGAGCCGCGCTACCCGCCTCTGGTTGTCGAGCGCATAGACAACTGGACCAAGCATTTTAAGGCGCTCGGAGAAAAGCTCGGGAGACCGCCAAATGGCAGACCATACGGACAAGGGATCCGTTTTAACCCGGAAGACGAGAACGAGTACCGGGTTATACAAGCCTACCTTAACCGGGTTATACAAGCCTACCTTAGTAGGCTTGTATAACCCGGTACTCGTTCTCGTCTTCCGGGTTAAAACGGATCCCTTGTCCGTATGGTCTGCCATTTGGCGGTCTGAGTTTTACTTCTTTCTCTAACTTCGTAAGCGAAGTTAGAGAAAGAAGTAAAACTCAGCTGGTTCTGTTACTCGTTGCCAGCTGAGAGAAGCTTAAAAGTGGCGATTCGCGGTCTCCCAGCGGACACCGATGTAGATGAAATCGCACGCGACCTAGAAGATAAAGGATTCGAAGTAGAATATATAAAGGCGATTAGAGGACGACAGGGCCGTCCGGGTGGCGTATTTTACACCATGCTCAAGAAAACTCAGTTGCTTATACCTGCCATTTACGAAGTCGACGAGATCCTGATGATGCCCGATGATGGTAATCCCGTCAACCGTGGAAGAAACCGCCCCCGCTTCCCTCATGGCCCCGGCGAATCGACCGGGCGCACAGAAAGCCGGCGCAAGAAGAGGGAAGAAGAAGCCCGCCGCCGCCAAACAAGAAGCCGCACCCCCAAAGACTAAGACCACCGGGCAGGACTCCCTAGGGCAAACCATCGGTGTCTTGAAGGAGATCTTAGAAGCTGTCCAGTCCGGCACAGACGCCGAGACCGCCACCCTAATGAGGCTCATGAGGATCCTAAACAAGAATGGATGTAATTAGAATAGTCTATTGGAACGCCCAAACGCTCACGGGGAAGGCAAAACTGCTGACCACCTTCCTCCGTGAGCAAAAAGTGGGCATATGTCTGGTCAGCGAGACTCACCTCAGAAAGAATGACAAACTGAAGATCCCTAATTACTTCGTCTACAGATACGATGAAGTCGCAGCGGACGGAAGAGCGTATAGGGGCCTAGCGGTAATAGTCCACCGAAAGGTCATCCACCAGCCCATCCCTGCTGCACAACTACAGAGTTTACAAATGCTCGGTGTACTCATTAGCGTTGCCGGCCAACAGATGAAGATTTTCTCTGCATATCAGCCACCCCGAAGCTTACTAGATCCGGAAGAAATCCGATCGATGTTAGACGAAAAGATACCTACAATCATAGCCGGCGACCTAAACTGCAAACACACTTTTTGGAACAGCAGCAGGGTATGCATGAGCGGCAAGCGGTTATACCAAGACTCGGTGGACTATCAATACGAGATAGCAGGCCCCACTTCCTGGACGCACCACAATTACTTCGGCGAAGGAGACGTCCTAGATATAATGATTCATAAGAACTTGAAAACGACCCCCGTCCTAACAGTGATGCCAGACCTACCTACCCTCGGACCACCGACCAGTGCTAGCAGTCATTGCCGAAGCACCAGGCCTAATAGCGGCACCCAACAAACGACGAAAAATCGACTGGGAAAAGTTCGAAACAGAAGCCCAAGAGCGAACAAAAACTCGACCGATCAGAACCCCAGAAGATGTAGACGCGGCGACCAAAGAATTGACCACAGCTGTCCAAAACTCCCTCACAGCGGCATCTCACACCTCCACGGCTAGGCAAAGAATCGACCCTCTGCCTGCCTGGATAAGGCACTTAATTAAGGAGAAAAAGGAGAAAAGGAAGCTGTGGCAAGATACTAGATGTCCACAGATAAAGAGCGAGGTCAACGCCCTGATGGACCAAGTTAAAGCAGCCCTAGACGACCACACAGCAGACGGATGGGAGAGAATGATCATAAACATTACCGATGACATTCCATCAGTCCATAAGCTGTGTAAGCAGCTGTCCAGCGAGAAAACGCCTACTCACCCACTCTTTGGAAATAACGGCGTTCTGAAGTTCACAGCAGAAGACAGGGCGGAAATTTTCGCCAACGTCTTGGAAAAGCAATTCTCGCCCAATCCAATCACAGACCTCAACCACGTCAAGATGGTCGAGGAGCATCTGGAAAAATTCTTCGAAACCCCGGCTCTCCCCACCGAGGAAGAAGATAAGGAAGAAGCGAGCGAAGACGACATCATCGTCACCCCCGGACGCGTTCACCGCGCGATAACTAAACTGCCGAGGAGAAAGGCCCCCGGCCTAGACGCCATAACCAACGAAGCCCTAAGAAGACTCCCGCCAAAGACTATCGCCGCACTATGCAGGATCTTCAACGGCATCATCAGGACCGGCCATTTCCCAACCGACTGGAAAGTTGGAAAAGTCGTAATGTTACTGAAACCTGGCAAAGACTCAAGAAAACCAGAGGCATACAGACCCATTACCCTCCTTAGTGCCGTCTCCAAATTGTTCGAAAGGATAATGATACCTCACCTCACATCTTACATACAGCCTAGAAACGAACAATTTGGTTTCCGAGCACAGCACTCGACAACCTTACAGCTCTCAAGAATAATAAACGACATGGCAAGGCACCATAACAGAAAGGAGACGGTGATAGCGATAATGCTGGATATGGAGAAGGCCTTCGACCGCGTCTGGCACGAGGGCCTTCTCTACAAACTAACCCAATCCAAAGCACCGAGAAAGATGATAGAAGTCCTGAGAAGCTTTCTACAAGACAGAAAGATCACCGTCGCCGTGGAGGATAAACTCTCCAAGACAGTGAATGTGAAGGCCGGAGTCCCCCAAAGAAGCTGCATCTCAGCCGTCTGCTACGCCTGGTATACCGACGACATCCCTGTCGTTGGGCAGGCGCAGCTCGCACTCTACGCGGACGATGCAGCCTACTTCTACGCATCCATCAACCCAAACCACGCTGCGAAACAAATACAGAAAAACTTAGACGCCCTACCAGAATGGTTACAGAAGTGGAGGCTTGCGGTCAACGTAGCGAAGACGCAGGCTATGTGCACCGGCAGAATAAAGCACCCAACTATCCCATGGCAGAAGAGCGTCCGATACTTGGGCATAGAAATTGACCGCAACCTGACTTTCGGAAAACACGTCGATTACGTAATTTCGAAAACGAAAGGGGCGCGCGCGCGCCACACAGCAATCTGGTACTCGAGACTACGCATCAAAACAAAGATGCTGATCTATAAAACCTACGTGAGGACGCGCCTCACCTACGTCGCCCCTGCCTGGTACCCTCTCCTGAGCAAGTCCAACAAGTCCAGACTCCAAGCGCAAGAAAACACGACGCTCAGGTCGATGGTATTGGCCCCGAGATACGTTCGAAATGACGTAATACGAAGAGACCTCAAACACGAAGAGCTCGAGAAATTCGTGAAGAGACTGGGAAAGAAGATGTTCTGGCAGGCGGACAGATCCACACACGAGCACATCCGTGGTATCGCCCCCCTACACACTAGACCAACCGACAGACCCGGAAGGAAAAGAATTTCCATGAAGCCAGGTATCAGAGAGTTCTTCATGGACTCTGATAATGAAGACAAAGAAGAAGAAGCAACCGCAAACGCAAACATAGATGCTGCAGACGAGCGGAGGGCCCCGCCAGCGGCCGCTGCCGGGTTCACTGATCGGTTCGCTGGGCTTCCCCGAACGGGGATTAACCTGGCAGGGCTTGATCGCACCGGCACATAGTGGCTGCTGGCGGACACCCCTCTGTGACTCCAGCAACAAAATAGACACACCCATCGTAATGGGTGGAGAAGATAGTCAGGGGAAGAGGGCTCAGCCCTGACCCCCTCTCCCTGCACCAGAAAGGTGCAAGATGTTAACCTCTTAACAGACGAGACTTATTGCATTCTCACTTGAGCCGTCGTAGTGATAGGACCTCATCAAAAGTTCGAGAATAAATTGAAGAAAGTATTACTTGTGTTTACTTTGATCACCGAAGATGAGCGACAGCCCCGACCATGAAAGTTATGACAACAGCAATGCTGGTGTCACGCTTTCAAAAAATGATTACGGAGACCCTGCTTCGTCATCAGAAGTGGGATGAGACCCTGCTTCGTCAATAAATTCGTAAATAAAAGAACATGTTACCTGCCTCAAATTTACATGACGTAGGTATCTGTTTTGAGTCCGACTTGTCATCATAGTCAGCCGGTATCAGTCCACTGCTGTACATAGGCCTCTCCCAAGTCATGCCACTGAGCCCGATCTTTGGCTCTTTGTTTCCAGTCACTGCCCACCGCTTTGCGAATGTCGTCACTCCACCTGGTCACAGGGCGTCCTACGCTACGTTTACCGATTTGCGGTGTCCACTCTAGAACCAGTCTACCCAGACGGTTATCGGTCCTACGGCAGATATGACCAGCCCACTGCCGCTTCAGTTTGCTAATCCGTTGAGCTATGTCGATCACTTTAGTTTTCTGGCGAATTACTTCGTTCCGGATTCGATCCCGCAGAGAAACACCGAGAGCTCTTTTCCTGGCTCGCTGAGCAACTTGGTGGACGAGTCGAACCGTGGGTGTCCACGTCTCGGCTCCGTATGTCATGCGAACTTGAAAACTCTAGAAGATATCACGGATTTCACATACACGCATCGCAAAATTAATAAAATATTTGCAGTCAAACCACAGAATAGGTCATAGTTACTACGAAAATATTATTATAAGCTTAGCGATGCTGTAGATCCCCACCGATCGCAATCAATTTGAAGTCAATATAGTATAATAATACGATCTATTGTATAAAATAATAATGATCTATATATATAATATAATATTTTTAACCACCCCGACTGATCTATGTATAATCTTTTCATTAAAAGCATTCCAATGACTCTAAACACGACATTTAAAATCTGAGCTGTAAGTTGGTGAGGATTTGAGTATTCTGTAGAGTCCAGGAGATGTCCCAGCATCAGGTCAATGCTTCCATGTTCTTACAATATCGTTGAAGAAGAAGATTTTCGAATTGATCAAACCTATGAAAGTTGATTAAAGCTTATAGTTTTATAACGATTGAACGAATTTTCATGAATCAAAGCTAAGAACACTCTCGATGAAGACATCTATAAAAAAAACTATCAATAATAAAATCAAAATCGGTTCATCCGGTTGGGTGCTAAGATGCTACAGACAGACACACAGATAGACACGTTAAACGTATAATACCCCTACTTTAAATCAAAATCGGTTCATCCGGTTGGGTGCTAAGATGCTATAAACAGACACACAGATACACACGTTAAACGTATAATACCCCTACTTTTTGCGACGGGGAACGCCGTAAGGTTACGGCGGCAGATGTTCTCCTTGGTGGTAAGCTACTTTTCAACCGACTTCCAAAAAGAAGGAAGTTCTCAATTCGTCTGTATGTTTCTGTTTTCTTTCTTTTTTTGTGTGTGTATGTTACGCGATTACTCCGTCAATTGTGAACCGATTCGAATGATTATTTTTATAATCTGTAGGGTACGTTTCCGAGGTGGTCCCATTGTAATTTCATTGAGATGTGATAAGTATCTTCAGAGATATGACGATAAACGTCTCAAACTTGCTACTGAAATTGACTCGCGGGGCATTGAAGTCAGTTCTTTTAGTTTTTAAGCTATCGTAATTATTGGTAGATTTAATGATCCCACGAAAACCCATGATTCATGAATGCACATAAAACTTTCATTGGTAGGTATATAGGTATTGGTAGGTATAGCTAGGATTAGAACCAACGACCCTCGGGTCAGAATCAGGGTAACTATCCTTTACGCCAAAGGGCCGTCCAATATCACTACGTAAGTATTATAAAACAATGTCCATCACTGCGTCTGTCTGTCTATTCGCAATAATCTCAATAGCTTCTGAACGGATTATCATGCGGTTTTCACCAATAGCCCAGAGTGTTTATGAGGAAGGTTTAGGTGCATAATTCGTTAAGGTTTTGTGTAAATTGGTTTACATATGACGATGACTTTTAAATATGTTAATATTTTATATTCGATGCAACAAACTGATGCAAATTTTGTAGGCATATATGTTCTACCCGTGCGAAGCCGGGGTGGGCTGCTAGTACAAACATAAATAGACTTAGAGAGGAACTGTCTCTACAAACATGGACAGATTACTATGAAATTAAAGATGTCAATACTGCTGCAGATAAATTAGGCACAATTATACGCAGCGTAATAGAAAATAACACCACACTTAAACGATTTTCCAACAAATACCAGCCCATAAAACCCTGGATTACCAGTAGTGTCATTAGATGTATAAGATTTCGAAATCAGTTACAAAAGAAGTGTAAAAATTCACCTGATAATATAGAAATAGATTACCAATTTATTAAATATCGAACCTCGTGCAATAAACTAATTAAATCATTTAAGCAAAATTATTATAAATTAAAACTAAAAGAATCTCGGGGTAACATGAAAAACACATGGAGCATAATTAAAGAAATATGTAATTATAGTAAAAATAAGTCTAGTATTAATAAACTTCTTAAGATAAAAAATACTCCAGTCGAATCACTCAATGAAGTAAATAAATATTTCACTAATATAGGCGAAGAATTGGCTAATAAAACATTAAATAAATTAGGTAAAACAGATAAGGCTCTTGCAAATAACGCTTACTGCGTGATGGACCGACTGGAAAAAATTGCTAACCACAGACTCATGTCATATTTGGAAAAAAATTGTATTCTTGCGACAAATCAATACGGATTCAGATCAAAAAAATCCACCAATGATGCTGTACTCCAGCTCACGACTTTGGCTACAAGTGGACAATGGCGAGAAGTGTGTGGGAATATTTCTAGACCTGCAAAAAGCTTTCGACACCGTCTCTATTCCGATACTTCTAGCGCGCCTAGAAAGTGTTGGTGCTAGAGGATGTGTCTTAGATTGGTTCAGGAACTACCTTTCAGGAAGAAAACAGCAAGTCAAAGTCGATGAAAGTTAAAGTCCATGAAAGTGATTGTTCTGGCTGCAAATATGGGGTACCTCAAGGTAGCACTCTTGGTTCCTCACTTTTTTTAATTTATATAAATGAGCTCTGCAAGATGAAACTGCAAAATGCAGATATACTCATGTTTGCAGACGATACAGTTCTTCTGTTCCACGGTGCGACTTGGTCTAGTGTGCGACAACTAGCAGAAAATGAACTAGCACGTGTTACTGCATGGTTGGAGGATAATCTGTTGTCTCTAAACACAGCCAAAACTAAATTTCTCTGCTTTAAAAAGAGTGAAAGAGACAAGTTACCCTCGTTAGAGGGTCAAAATCTATGCTCATACATTTCCCTGCAATCAAAGCACTGAAATCTCTGGCAACTGTTTGTGAAACACCTTGAAAATGGTGGATATGATTAAATACCTGGGTGTTACCATTGACCATAAACTGTCCTGGATTAACCACATCGATAATGTCGCAAAACGTGTTAGAAGGCTCATTCATGTTTTTAAAACTTTAAGAACAGTAGCAGAGAAGAACCTACTTGTGCAAACATACAAAGCGTTAGGAGAGTGCATAATGGCCTATTGTATATGCTCATGGGGTGGTGCTGTGAAAACGCATATCTATATCTATATCTATATCTATACTCGTATCTATACTAATATTATAAAGAGAGAACATTTGTATTTTTGTATTTTTGTAATGATTTGGCTCAAAAACTACTGAACCGATTTACAAAATTCTTTTACTAATACATAGAATGGACTTTCGGAATGAAAATAGGCTATATATTATCCCGTTTAAATCAAAGGTACATTCGTGGAGACCTAATTTGCAACTTAAGTCGGCAAAAAAACGGTCGAAAATACACGTTTCTTACGAACGCTGCTTAATTGAAAATAGATAGAAGAATATTTTCTATGCAAGAAATGTACAACTTAATAAGACCTACAAAAAAGTCCGGGACAGCATATGTCTATCTCTTAAAGTTGACTCACAGTAACCATTTTAATCGTAAAATGTTTGTTAAAAAATATTACATAACTTCCAAGGCTATTTTCAAGTATATAGTATTAATCCTTATTCAAATAATTAGCTTGGCCACATATTATAGATTAAAATTGTCCTTTACAGTATATAATTCCAATGAAAACTCTAGAAGATATCACGAATTTCACAAACACGCATCGCAAAATTAATAAAATATTTGCAGTGAAACCACAGATTAGGTCATAGTTACTACGAAAATATTATTATAAGCTTAGCTATGCTGTAGATCCCCACCGATCACAATCAATTTGAAGTCAATATAGTATAATAATATGATCTATTGTATAAAATAATATTCATCTATATATATAATAATATAATATAATATTTTAAACCACCCTGACTGATCTATGTATAATAGCTTTTTCCAATGACTCTAAACACGACATTTAAAATCTGAGCTGTAAGTTGGTGAGGATTTGAGTATTCTGTAGAGTCCAGGAGGCTTCCATGTTCTTACAATATCGTTGAAGAAGAAGATTTTCGAATTGATCAGACCTATGAAAGTTGATTTCATAGCGCAATTAACTAGAAAAAAGCTCATAGTTGTATAACGATTGAACGAATTTTCATGAATCAAAGCTAAGAAAACTCTCGATGAAGACATCTATCGAGCTCGAGAAATTCGTGAAGAGACTGGGAAAGAAGATGTTCTGGCAGGCGGACAGATCCACACACGAGCACATCCGTGGTATCGCCCCCCTACACACTAGACCAACCGACAGACCCGGAAGGAAAAGAATTTCCATGAAGCCAGGTATCAGAGAGTTCTTCATGGACTCTGATAATGAAGACAAAGAAGAAGAAGCAACCGCAAACGCAAACATAGATGCTGCAGACGAGCGGAGGGCCCCGCCGGCGGCCGCTGCCGGGTTCACTGATCGGTTCGCTGGGCTTCCCCGAACGGGGATTAACCTGGCAGGGCTTGATCGCACCGGCACATAGTGGCTGCTGGCGGACACCCCTCTGTGACTCCAGCAACAAAATAGACACACCCATCGTAATGGGTGGAGAAGATAGTCAGGGGAAGAGGGCTCAGCCCTGACCCCCTCTCCCTGCACCAGAAAGGTGCAAGATGTTAACCTCTTAACAGACGAGACTTATTGCATTCTCACTTGAGCCGTCGTAGTGATAGGACCTCATCAAAAGTTCGAGAATAAATTGAAGAAAGTATTACTTGTGTTTACTTTGATCACCGAAGATGAGCGACAGCCCCGACCATGAAAGTTATGACAACAGCAATGCTGGTGTCACGCTTTCAAAAAATGATTACGGAGACCCTGCTTCGTCATCAGAAGTGGGATGAGACCCTGCTTCGTCAATAAATTCGTAAATAAAAGAACATGTTACCTGCCTCAAATTTACATGACGTAGGTATCTGTTTTGAGTCCGACTTGTCATCATAGTCAGCCGGTATCAGTCCACTGCTGTACATAGGCCTCTCCCAAGTCATGCCACTGAGCCCGATCTTTGGCTCTTTGTTTCCAGTCACTGCCCACCGCTTTGCGAATGTCGTCACTCCACCTGGTCACAGGGCGTCCTACGCTACGTTTACCGATTTGCGGTGTCCACTCTAGAACCAGTCTACCCAGACGGTTATCGGTCCTACGGCAGATATGACCAGCCCACTGCCGCTTCAGTTTGCTAATCCGTTGAGCTATGTCGATCACTTTAGTTTTCTGGCGAATTACTTCGTTCCGGATTCGATCCCGCAGAGAAACACCGAGAGCTCTTTTCCTGGCTCGCTGAGCAACTTGGTGGACGAGTCGAACCGTGGGTGTCCACGTCTCGGCTCCGTATGTCATGCGAACTTGAAAACTCTAGAAGATATCACGGATTTCACATACACGCATCGCAAAATTAATAAAATATTTGCAGTCAAACCACAGAATAGGTCATAGTTACTACGAAAATATTATTATAAGCTTAGCGATGCTGTAGATCCCCACCGATCGCAATCAATTTGAAGTCAATATAGTATAATAATACGATCTATTGTATAAAATAATAATGATCTATATATATAATATAATATTTTTAACCACCCCGACTGATCTATGTATAATCTTTTCATTAAAAGCATTCCAATGACTCTAAACACGACATTTAAAATCTGAGCTGTAAGTTGGTGAGGATTTGAGTATTCTGTAGAGTCCAGGAGATGTCCCAGCATCAGGTCAATGCTTCCATGTTCTTACAATATCGTTGAAGAAGAAGATTTTCGAATTGATCAAACCTATGAAAGTTGATTAAAGCTTATAGTTTTATAACGATTGAACGAATTTTCATGAATCAAAGCTAAGAACACTCTCGATGAAGACATCTATAAAAAAAAACTATCAATAATAAAATCAAAATCGGTTCATCCGGTTGGGTGCTAAGATGCTACAGACAGACACACAGATAGACACGTTAAACGTATAATACCCCTACTTTAAATCAAAATCGGTTCATCCGGTTGGGTGCTAAGATGCTATAAACAGACACACAGATACACACGTTAAACGTATAATACCCCTACTTTTTGCGACGGGGAACGCCGTAAGGTTACGGCGGCAGATGTTCTCCTTGGTGGTAAGCTACTTTTCAACCGACTTCCAAAAAGAAGGAAGTTCTCAATTCGTCTGTATGTTTCTGTTTTCTTTCTTTTTTTGTGTGTGTATGTTACGCGATTACTCCGTCAATTGTGAACCGATTCGAATGATTATTTTTATAATCTGTAGGGTACGTTTCCGAGGTGGTCCCATTGTAATTTCATTGAGATGTGATAAGTATCTTCAGAGATATGACGATAAACGTCTCAAACTTGCTACTGAAATTGACTCGCGGGGCATTGAAGTCAGTTCTTTTAGTTTTTAAGCTATCGTAATTATTGGTAGATTTAATGATCCCACGAAAACCCATGATTCATGAATGCACATAAAACTTTCATTGGTAGGTATATAGGTATTGGTAGGTATAGCTAGGATTAGAACCAACGACCCTCGGGTCAGAATCAGGGTAACTATCCTTTACGCCAAAGGGCCGTCCAATATCACTACGTAAGTATTATAAAACAATGTCCATCACTGCGTCTGTCTGTCTATTCGCAATAATCTCAATAGCTTCTGAACGGATTATCATGCGGTTTTCACCAATAGCCCAGAGTGTTTATGAGGAAGGTTTAGGTGCATAATTCGTTAAGGTTTTGTGTAAATTGGTTTACATATGACGATGACTTTTAAATATGTTAATATTTTATATTCGATGCAACAAACTGATGCAAATTTTGTAGGCATATATGTTCTACCCGTGCGAAGCCGGGGTGGGCTGCTAGTACAAACATAAATAGACTTAGAGAGGAACTGTCTCTACAAACATGGACAGATTACTATGAAATTAAAGATGTCAATACTGCTGCAGATAAATTAGGCACAATTATACGCAGCGTAATAGAAAATAACACCACACTTAAACGATTTTCCAACAAATACCAGCCCATAAAACCCTGGATTACCAGTAGTGTCATTAGATGTATAAGATTTCGAAATCAGTTACAAAAGAAGTGTAAAAATTCACCTGATAATATAGAAATAGATTACCAATTTATTAAATATCGAACCTCGTGCAATAAACTAATTAAATCATTTAAGCAAAATTATTATAAATTAAAACTAAAAGAATCTCGGGGTAACATGAAAAACACATGGAGCATAATTAAAGAAATATGTAATTATAGTAAAAATAAGTCTAGTATTAATAAACTTCTTAAGATAAAAAATACTCCAGTCGAATCACTCAATGAAGTAAATAAATATTTCACTAATATAGGCGAAGAATTGGCTAATAAAACATTAAATAAATTAGGTAAAACAGATAAGGCTCTTGCAAATAACGCTTACTGCGTGATGGACCGACTGGAAAAAATTGCTAACCACAGACTCATGTCATATTTGGAAAAAAATTGTATTCTTGCGACAAATCAATACGGATTCAGATCAAAAAAATCCACCAATGATGCTGTACTCCAGCTCACGACTTTGGCTACAAGTGGACAATGGCGAGAAGTGTGTGGGAATATTTCTAGACCTGCAAAAAGCTTTCGACACCGTCTCTATTCCGATACTTCTAGCGCGCCTAGAAAGTGTTGGTGCTAGAGGATGTGTCTTAGATTGGTTCAGGAACTACCTTTCAGGAAGAAAACAGCAAGTCAAAGTCGATGAAAGTTAAAGTCCATGAAAGTGATTGTTCTGGCTGCAAATATGGGGTACCTCAAGGTAGCACTCTTGGTTCCTCACTTTTTTTAATTTATATAAATGAGCTCTGCAAGATGAAACTGCAAAATGCAGATATACTCATGTTTGCAGACGATACAGTTCTTCTGTTCCACGGTGCGACTTGGTCTAGTGTGCGACAACTAGCAGAAAATGAACTAGCACGTGTTACTGCATGGTTGGAGGATAATCTGTTGTCTCTAAACACAGCCAAAACTAAATTTCTCTGCTTTAAAAAGAGTGAAAGAGACAAGTTACCCTCGTTAGAGGGTCAAAATCTATGCTCATACATTTCCCTGCAATCAAAGCACTGAAATCTCTGGCAACTGTTTGTGAAACACCTTGAAAATGGTGGATATGATTAAATACCTGGGTGTTACCATTGACCATAAACTGTCCTGGATTAACCACATCGATAATGTCGCAAAACGTGTTAGAAGGCTCATTCATGTTTTTAAAACTTTAAGAACAGTAGCAGAGAAGAACCTACTTGTGCAAACATACAAAGCGTTAGGAGAGTGCATAATGGCCTATTGTATATGCTCATGGGGTGGTGCTGTGAAAACGCATATCTATATCTATATCTATATCTATACTCGTATCTATACTAATATTATAAAGAGAGAACATTTGTATTTTTGTATTTTTGTAATGATTTGGCTCAAAAACTACTGAACCGAGTTACAAAATTCTTTTACTAATACATAGAATGGACTTTCGGAATGAAAATAGGCTATATATTATCCCGTTTAAATCAAAGGTACATTCGTGGAGACCTAATTTGCAACTTAAGTCGGCAAAAAAACGGTCGAAAATACACGTTTCTTACGAACGCTGCTTAATTGAAAATAGATAGAAGAATATTTTCTATGCAAGAAATGTACAACTTAATAAGACCTACAAAAAAGTCCGGGACAGCATATGTCTATCTCTTAAAGTTGACTCACAGTAACCATTTTAATCGTAAAATGTTTGTTAAAAAATATTACATAACTTCCAAGGCTATTTTCAAGTATATAGTATTAATCCTTATTCAAATAATTAGCTTGGCCACATATTATAGATTAAAATTGTCCTTTACAGTATATAATTCCAATGAAAACTCTAGAAGATATCACGAATTTCACAAACACGCATCGCAAAATTAATAAAATATTTGCAGTGAAACCACAGATTAGGTCATAGTTACTACGAAAATATTATTATAAGCTTAGCTATGCTGTAGATCCCCACCGATCACAATCAATTTGAAGTCAATATAGTATAATGATATGATCTATTGTATAAAATAATATTCATCTATATATATAATAATATAATATAATATTTTAAACCACCCTGACTGATCTATGTATAATAGCTTTTTCCAATGACTCTAAACACGACATTTAAAATCTGAGCTGTAAGTTGGTGAGGATTTGAGTATTCTGTAGAGTCCAGGAGGCTTCCATGTTCTTACAATATCGTTGAAGAAGAAGATTTTCGAATTGATCAGACCTATGAAAGTTGATTTCATAGCGCAATTAACTAGAAAAAAGCTCATAGTTGTATAACGATTGAACGAATTTTCATGAATCAAAGCTAAGAAAACTCTCGATGAAGACATCTATCAAACAAAAAACACTATCAATAATAAAAACAAAATCGGTTCATCCGGTTAGGTGCTAAGATGCTACAAACAGACACACAGATACAAACGTTAAACGTATATTATCCCTACATTTTGCGTCGGGGAACGCCGTAAGGTTACGGCGGCAGATGTTCTCCTTGGTGGTAAGCTACTTTTTGGTAGATTTAATGATCCCACTACCACTGTACGAAAATTTATGATTCATGAATGCACATAAAACTTTTATTGGTAGGTTTATAGCTATGATTAGAACCAACGACCGTCGGGTCAGAATCAGAGTAACTATCCTTTACGCCAAAGGGCCGTCCAATATCACTACGTAAGTATTATAAAACAAAGTTCATCACTGCGTCTGTCTGTCTGTTCGCAATAATCTCAATAGTTACTGAATGGATTATCATGCGGTTTTCACCAATAGCCAGAGTTTTTTATTATAAAAACTCACGTTCATTTTAAACTTATAGATTTGAGACGGGAATTTAACGAGACTTACGCGATGTCGATATAGCGATCGACATATGTTTCGGCCTCATCCGGAGGCCTTCTTCAGGATCTTGAGTGCGGGGCGCTCGCCACCGCGTTCAGCCTCGCACTGAAAACATATGTCGATCGCTATATCGACATCGCGTAAGTCACGTTAAATTCCCGTCTCAAATCTATAAATAGCCAGAGTGTTTATGAGGAAGGTTTAGGTGCATAATTCGTTAAGGTTATGTGTAAATTGGTTGAAATATGACGATGATTGTTAAATATGTTCATATTTTATATTCGATGCAACAAACTGATGCAAATTTTGTAGGCATATATGTTCTACCCGTGCGAAGCCGGGGCGGGCTGCTAGTGATAAATATAGAACGTGCACAACGAGCCTTACTTAAGGTCATGATGTTCCTCCCGTACAGACACTCCACGAGTGACCTTTATGATAAGTGTGAATGCCTGTCTGTTCGAAAGATGTATGTCGCTCAATGTATTTCTGAATACAAGGAAGTTATACCGCTACTACCAATAACAAACAAAAGACAAAGGTTCATTACTTTTTTTTTCTAATTCAAAGCGTTAAATTCTGCTTTTGCTATGTTTACTTGATAATTGGTTATGATTTATTTTATGATTTATGATTTTGACGTGTATATGTGCGTATATTTATACTGCCTACATACTGAATAAATGCTTTGATTCTTGATTCTTCTTCTTCTTGAAAAAGAGTTGACAAGTGCCCTGTACCACGATGTAAAAGTGCCTTGGCATGGAGGCACTACACTCACGTTGCACCAGTCCTATACAATAAATTAAATTCAAAAGTTAAAATAAAAAAATAGAGTAATTATAAAGTAAATTTAATTATAAGAGATTGGCTGTTGCCACTAAATTATGACAATATTGAAAACCTATTGAAAAAATAATATAAATGTCTTCTACGATTTCAACATAATACTGGTGCATAATAATTTCAAAACACACACACACACACACACACACACACACACACACACACACACACACACACACACACGCACGCATACCCACGCACACACACAGCATTAATTATAATATCGTTTAAAAACTAAAAAACAACCGACTTCAATGCCGCGCTATTCATTTTCAGTACCAGTTTTGAGATGTTTATCTCAATATCTCTGGAGATACTTATCAAACCTCGATAAAATTACTATGGTACCACACTTGGGATATCTCCTTTCGAACAAAAAATTAATAATCGAAATCGGTTCATAAACGACGAAGTTACCCGCGAACAAACATAAAAAATATATATATATATATACGGTCGAATTGAGAAACCTCCTCCTTTTTTTGAAGTCGGTTAAAAACTACAGTTATTAAAAATAGAAATCATATGTAAAGTAATTAGTTAATTACTTAGCATTCGAAAAGTGAAACCAACTAATAACAACATAATTCTGGGGAAGACACTGCTTTTTTGCAACACAGTTTTTTAAACTAAAGCGAAAAGGCAGGGCTTCGAACTAAAATTTGTACATGCAATTGTTTACAATAAAGCATATTTGTATTTGTATTTGTCCAAAATGGCCCTGTGCAATAAAAGCATCTGACACACACGATAATTAATTGTCTATTTTATTACAATAATTCCCAATACGTTTATAGCACGAACTAGTTGTATTCCAAAATAAATATTAAAAAGTATTATTTGCGATTATTAACATTAATTGCCGCCATACGGCCCACATAGTCTGAATCACTCTACTACGTTATATGAGTAAGCACTTCCTTACATTGTTAATACCTGAATTATGAAAGTACTGTGTAGCCAACCTAACAACGAAAAGTATTATTTACGTAGTAATTATTATATATTAAATAAATCTGTGGTATTATGCATATCATTTTTTTTTGCCAGTGTTGGTTGGTACAAAGTACGTTCATAATTCTGAGTTATTTATGTACCTATGCAGTGTCGCGGGCGGGACTGATATGGCCGCCATCTTCGCCAAACGTCATGTCATGTCAAAAAATATTAGGTATGCTCAAAAACTTTGCACATTAACAGGACTTTGCTTTGATATGGCCGCCATCTTCGCCAAACGTCATGTCATGTCAAAAAATATTAGGTATGCTCAAAAACTTTGCACATTAACTGGACTTTGCCTGGTAGAACATTTCTGTGAAGACAAATTAATTCTGCCCACCTTTGTTTTTATCTCGCTCACTGCACACAAATTTTGAACGAAATCTGGCCGTTTAAAGTGGGTCAAAATCGCGCCCAAAGAAGTCGGTTACAAACATACAAACATACAGGTGAAGCTAATAAAAATTAAACCACCCCCGACTGATTTGTATATGTAATCCGAGTTTATAATCAGAGCATATTTATAACTTTGTACATTGAGACCATTCCAAGGAGATGTCTCAGAATTAGATCAAGCTTACCATATTTTTGCAATATCATTGAAGTAACAAGATACTGCGACAGCGATTTTGATTTATTGACGTCCGCGGTCAAAGGACTACGAGCTTACGAAAGTTGCTATCGTAGCTTTTTTAACCAAAAAAGAGCTGATAATATTTAAACGGCTGAACAGATTTTTCATGAAATAAAGCTAAGAACACTCTCGACGAAGACATCTATCAAACAAAACAAACTAAATCAAAATCGGTCTATCCGTTTGGGCGCTACGATGCCACGATGACAGACACACAGATACACACGTCAAACTTATAACACTCCTTCGTTTTGCGTCGAGGGTTAAAAACCAAAATCAACGTGAAGAAAGATGTAAAAACATTATTCAAGGTCATATTTTGTAGTCTTCAAAAGTATATGCAATAGCAACCTCCATTGTGTATAATCTTCTTGGGACTCTTCTTCTAAAACCAGTACATTCTGTACATGTTTGAGATATTTATCTCTATATCTCTGAAGATACTAATCAGATCTCAATAAAATTAAAATGGGACCCCCTCGGAAACGTACCCTACCTATAAAAAAATTCAATTCAATTCTAATTCTATTCAAGCAATTACATCACTTGTAAATACCTCAATTAACACCTGTACTTTTCCAGACATTTGGAAAATGGCTAAAGTAGTACCATTACCTAAAAAAAATAACCCAGTTGAGCTAAAAGACTTGAGACCAATCAGTATTTTGCCATGTCTATCCAAAATAATGGAGAAAGTAGTGTGTCAGCAGTTAACTACATACTTAGAAATTAATAAAATTCTCCCTGAGGTACAGTCGGGTTTCAGACGAGGCAGAAGTACTACAACTGCCTTACTTGATGTCACAGATAACATTTTAGCATCTCAAGACCAGGGCAAGTGCACACTGCTGGTACTGTTGGACTTTTCCCGTGCATTTGATGCCATAAATATCCCACTTTTATTATCAAAACTAAAATATTATGGCTTTGACACTGCTGCTATAAAATGGTTCAACAGCTACTTAAGTAATAGGTGCCAATATGTCGAGACCAAACAAATGTCCGGTGGTCCCTTCAAGTCCTCTCTGTCTGAGCTGAAAAGGGGTGTACCGCAAGGTTCTATTTTAGGTCCAATCCTCTTTATACTATATAGTGCTGATATAATTAAATGTATACACAATTCCAAATGTCATATCTATGCAGATGACATGCAGGTTTACATCGATTTTGTACCAGGGGAACTAGATAGGGCAATATATAAGCTTTATCAAGATCTAGCCAGAATTGTAGATTGGTCTGAAAAAAATTGCCTCTTGTTGAATCCATCCAAGACGAAATTTATGGTTCTTGGTAGCAAACACCAGCTCTCACAGCTCCCAGATGATATTGACTTAGAGCTCATGGGTGAAAAGGTTGAGCGAGTGTATGTGATACGCAACCTTGGTTTAAAAATTGATGTACATTTACGTTTTGAAGAGCACATTGCCGATTCAGTAAAACATTGTTTTTATAGATTAAAAATGCTCTATAAGCTAAGATCATACCTCAGCGAAGAACTTAGAACGCAACTTGTTGAAACATTGATACTTTCCAAGCTGAACTATGCTGACACTGTGTATGGCACAAGATTGCTGTCCAGAACACAACATCTGATACAGAGGGTTCAGAATGCCTGCGCGAGATTCTGTTACAATATCCCAGCTAGAAGCCATGTCACACCCTTTTTAAACAAGCACTATGCATTAAAGATGAAATCGCGGCGTAAACTCCATCTTGCATCTCTTCTTTTTGGCATTATAAATTTTAAGAACCCGTCGTATTTGTATGACAAGCTCAACTGGATCGTTAATACCAGGTCGTGTTCTGCTAGAAATGTATCTCAGCAGCTCTCCACACAGCATCATAGAAGAGTCTGTTTTCGAGGCTCCTTCCGCTATGCCGCCACCAAGTGCTGGAACAATATTCCGCCTCCAATCAGGAGTCTGAAATCATTACATTTATTTAAGTACAAATTAAAACAGTACTTGGTGGTAGAGCAAATAAACTTTGCTGACATAAACATAGACATGTCATTCATTTAAACTTTTACTCTGATACAAAAATAAACATCACAGTGTTAATTTATACTTACATTTTTAGTCGTAACTTTTTATTTTTATTTTATTTTATCTTCCAAAATCAATTCCGAAAATCCAATAATATAAAATATACATTATTTATACATAATTCAATGAAATTACTTGTGTTGTCTTTCTTGTCACGAATGTCATGATCAATACTTGTCAATGTCAATGTCAATATACGTTGACATACAAATCCGTACCTGTTTCCCACAGATTGTCTATTACGTGTCCCTACATCACTCTCTTTGCTCAGCAGTGGCGCGCATTTAAAAAGTTGGTTCCGGTTCTTACAACTATGAGTAGTTTAATTTTTTATGATATTTATATTTATCCGTTATATGTTATATTATACTATTATATATATATATATATATATGTATATATATTTATAAATATGTTATCTGTTATTGTTAATTTATGTTATTGTATCTATTTTATTTAAGTTATTGTTATAGGTGTTAGTCCTACTCCCGCTCTCAGGCCATTCTGAAAATCAGCGTCTTGGTTTTGGGGTCTACGATCCAAAAATCTAGACATTTGTGTTGAGACTGGTCTGTTTCAGCACCTCATATTGTATTTCTTTTTTTGTTTTATTTTGTTAAGTTTTTTTACTCAAAATGTCAAATATATTTTTCATCTGTACTTTAACTTGAGGACCGCTGAATAAATGATTTTTCTTTCTTTCTTTCTTTCTAAAAAAAGAATCATTTGAATCCGTTCACAATTGACGGAGTAATCGCGTACGAATTGAGAACCTCCTCCTTTTTTGTGAAGTCGGTTAAAAAATAAAAAAGAACCGACTTCAATGCCGCGCTATTCATTTTCAGTACCAATTTTGAGGTGTTTATCTCAATATCTCTGGAGATACTTATCAAAACTCGATAAAATTACCATGGTACCATACTTGGGATATTTCCTTTCCAACAAAAAAAGAACAATCAAAATCGGTTCATAAACGACGAAGTTATCCGCGAACAAACATAAAAAATATATATATATATACTGTCGAATTGATAAAACCTCCTCCATTTTTTGAAGTCTGTTAAAAATATGTATGTTAAAGAAACTATTTCCGTCGCACAGTGCCCGAATAACTAAGATAGGGACAACAGCAAATCAGACCCATTTTATCTACAAAACTAGAAGTCCCCCGCGGCTACGCCCGCGTTAAAAACTCCTTTTATTTACTTAAAACTTTTCTTTTGTAAAAACGATTCTATCATTAAAGACATCAAATAAAAATTAGCCAAATTGGTTCACCTGTTTTCATGTTATCGCGTGACTAAGACAAATCAGGATACATATTTTTAAAACCCGAAAAACCCAATAAAGCGCAATCCGAAACTATATTGATTTTCAGACTTTTTTACCCCAGTTCACTCTTTTAGGGTGGCATTTTGAAAAAGTCTGAAACTCGTATTTACTTATTTATTTACAGAAGTACTTGTGTGAAATGTCGAATAAAATGACTATCCAAAATTTGAACCCCCGTTTCATCCCTTGAAGAGTGAATTTTGAAAAATCCTTTCTCAGCGGATACCTACGTCAAAATTTCTATCTGGATGCAAAATATCAGCGCAATCCGAAACAATATTGATTTCAGACATTGTTACTCCACTTCACCCTTTTAGGAATAGAATTTCAAAAAGCCTGAAACACGTATTTACTCATTTATTTACTAAACTACTTGTGTAAAGTTTCGAATATAAGAGACAATCAATTCTTGTTTCTCCATACAAACTTTGAACCCTCGTTTCATCCTCTTCAGGGATGAATTTTGGAAAACCTTTCTCAGAGGGAACTAACGTCGTAATTAATAACTATCTGCATGCCAAATTTCAGCGCAATCCGAAACAATATTGATTTTTACACTTTATTACCCCATTTCACCCTCTTAGGGGTGGAATTACAAAAAAACCTGAAACACGTATTTACTTATTTTTGTACTGAAGCACTTGTGTGAAGTTTCGGATAGAAAAGACTATCTAATCTTGTTTCTCCATACAAACTTTCAACCCCCGTTTCATCCCCTTCGAGGGTTAATTTTGGGAAATCCTTTCAAAGAGGGATCTAACGTCGTAATAACTATCTGCATGCCAAATTTCAGCGTAATCCGAAACAATATTGATTTTACACTTTATTACCCCATTTCACCCTCTTTAGGGTGGAATTTCAAAAAAACCTGAAACACGTGTTTACTTATTTTTTTACTGAAGCACTTGTGTGAAGTTTCGGATTGAAAAGACTATCTAATCTTGTTTCTCCATATACACTTTGAACCCCCGTTTCATCCCCTTAGAGGGTTAATTTTGGAAAATCCTTTCTTAGAGGGATCTAACGTCGTAATAACTATCTGCATGCCAAATTTCAGCGTAATCCGAAACAATATTGATTTTACACTTTATTACCCCATTTCACCCTCTTAAGGGTGGAATTTCAAAAAAACCTGAAACACGTATTTACTTATTTTTTTACTGAAGCACTTGTGTGGAGTTTCGGATAGAAAAGACTATCTAATCTTGTTTCTCCATACAAACTTTGAACCCCCGTTTCATCCCCTGCGAGGGTTAATTTGGAAAATCCTTTCTCAGAGGGAACTAACGTCTTAATAACTATCTGCGTGCCAAATTTCAGCGCAATCCGAAATAATATAGATTTTCACACTTTATTACCCCATTTCACCCTCTCAGGTGTGGAATTTCAAAAAAACCTGAAACACGTGTTTACCTAATTTTTTACTGAAGCACTTGTGTGAAGTTTCAGATAGAGAAGACTATCTAATCTTGTTTCTCCATACAAACTTTGAACCCCCGTTTCATCCCCTTCGAGGGTTAATTTTGGAAAATCCTTTCTCAGAGGGAACTAACGTCGTAATAACTATCTGCATGCCAAATTTCAGCGCAATCCGAAACAATATTGATTTTCACACTTTATTACCCAATTTCACCCTCTTAGGGGTGGAATTACAAAAAAACCTGAAACACGTGTTTACTTATTTTTTTACGGAAGCACTTGTGTGGAGTTTCAGATAGAAAAGACTATCTAATCTTGTTTCTCCATACAAACTTTGAACCCCCGTTTCATCCCCTTCGAGGGTTAATTTTAGAAAATCGTTTCTCAGTGGGAACTAACGTCGTAATATTGCATGCACTATTTGCATGCCAAATTTCAGCGCAATCCGAAACAATATTGATTTTACACTTTATTACCCCATTTCACCCTCTTAGGGGTGGAATTAAAAAAAAACCTGAAACACGTGTTTACTTATTTTTTTACGGAAGCACTTGTGTGGAGTTTCAGATAGAAAAGACTATCTAATCTTGTTTCTCCATACAAACTTTGAACCCCCGTTTCATCCCCTTCGAGGGTTAATTTTGGAAAATCCTTTCTCAGTGGGAACTAACGTCGTAATAACTATTTGCATGCCAAATTTCAGCGCAATACGAAACAATATTGATTTTACACTTTATTACCCCATTCTTAACCCTCTTAGGGGTGGAACTCCAAAAAAACCTGAAACACGTCTTTACTTATTTTTTTACTGAAGCACTGAATTTTCTATCCGAAACTTCATGTGAAGTTTCGGAAGAAAAGACGATCTAATCTTGTTTCTCCATACAAACTTTGAACCCCCATTTCATCCCCTTAAGGGGTGAATTTTGGAAAATCCTTTCTTAGTACACCCTTACGTACTAAGACAAATATACCCTCCAAATTTCAAGTCTCTACGACCAGCGGTTTAGGCTGTGCGTTGTCTGTCTGTGAGTCAGTGAGTCAGTGAGTCAGTCAGTATGTCAGGACAAAGTTTCTTATAGTATTAGATGTTGACTAAGATAAGGATTCGCATTCCCTTTTTCTCCTCGAAAACTGATTTAAATATTTTTTTAACCGACTTCAAAAAAGGAGGTTTCTCAATTCAAGAATCAAAGATCATCAATCATTAAAGACATCAACTATGAATTAGCCAAATCGGTTCACCCGTTTTCATGTTATCGCGTGACTAAGGCAATTATATATATTTATTTTCAGAAATACTTATGTACAGTTTCGTAATTAATGTCGTTTCTCAAACTTTAAACCCCCGTTTCACCCCCTTAAGGAGTGCACATTAAAAAAATCATTTCTTAGCGGATACCAACGTCATAACCACCTGTATGCCAAATTTTAGCGCAATCCGAAACAATATTGATTTTCAGACTTTGTTACCCCATTTCACCCTCTTAGGGGTGGAATTTCGAAAAAACCTTAAACACGTGTTTACTTATTTATATCCTGAAGCACTTGTGTGAAGTTTCGAATAGAAAAGACTATCTAATGTTGTTTCTCCATAGAAACTTTGAAACCCCGTTTCATTCCTTTAAGGGGTGAATTTTAGAAAATCCTTTCTTAGCTGATACTAACGTCATAATAACCACCTGTATGCCAAATTTCAGCGCAATCCGAAACAATATTCATTTTCACACTTTGTTACCCCATTTCAGCCTCTTTGGGGTGGAATTTCGAAAAAACCTAAAACACGTGTTTACTTTTTTATGGCCTGAAGCACTTGTGTGAAGTTTCGAATAGAAAAGACTATCTAATAATGTTTCTCCATAGAAACTTTGAACCCCCGTTTCATCTACTTCAGGGGTGAAATTTGAAAAATCCTTTTTCAAAGGTAACTAACGTTGTAATAATTATCTGCATGCCAAATTTCAGCGCAATCCGAAACAATACTTATTTTCAGACTTTGTTACCCCATTTCACCCTTTTAGGGGTGGAATTTCAAAAAAACCTGAAACACGTATTTTCTTATTTTTATACTAAAGCACTTGTGCGAAGTTTCGGATAGAAAAGACTATCTAATCTTGTTTCTCCATACAAACTTTGAACCTCTATTTCATCCCCTTAAGGGGTGAATTTTGAAAAATCCTTTCTTAGTACACCCCTACGTACTAAGACAAATATACCCTCCAAATTTCAAGTCTCTACGACCAGCGGTTTAGGCTGTGCGTTGTCTGTCAGTGAGTCAGTCAGTCAGTATGTCAGGACAAAGATTCTTATAGTATTAGATATATAGATATGTCTGTCTCTCTAGTAGCCGTTTAGATGAGGGCGGTAAAATAGAAAAAAATTCAGGTTTTTGAAGGGTCTAAAGAAGGATGATATTTCTTTTTACAATTGGTTGGTCAAAAAAGCAAATGATAGGGTCGTAGCTACAGCAGACCTTGACTTTTTGTAGAAACCAATTTTGCTCTAGGAGTATATTCCAGGGAAACAGGGGAATACATTTATATGGAAAAATGCACACCCCGTTCTCTCTTAAGATATTATCGCAGTTGTGATCAACACAAGCAAAGCTGGAAGCGATCAAAATAGTTGTAATGATAATAAGTAAGTACATCATCTTCATTATAGAGTGATATTACACCACACTGAAGCAGAGTCCCTAACTCCTTAATCAGAGAGGTGTGATAAGAGTATAAGGGGTAGTATTACAGCCCACTAAATCATGGTTACTAATAAAGGGTGTGCGTGGTAAATGGGCGCCCTAACTCCAAAAATGTTATTACACTGCACATTATATAGGCGGACCGGGTCCTCTCTTGATCTCTGATTAGGGACTTTTATCGCTCGACTATTTACTCTTATTACACCTCCATAATTAAGGAGTTAGGGATCCTGCTTAAGTGTGGTGTAATACACCTTTACTACTTCTAAAGACAAAGGTCTTTAAACAGTGCGACCTACCTGTGATGACATACGGAACCGAGATGTGGACACTCACAATGCGACTCGTCCACCAATTTAAAGTCGTTTAGCGGGCTATAGAGACAGCTATGCTCGGTATTTCTCTGCGGGATCGAATCGGGAACGAAGTAATTCACCAGATAACTAAAGTTATCGACATAGCTCAACGGATTAGTGACTGTGGGCTGGTCATATCTGCCGCAGGACTGATAACCGTTGGGGTATACTTGTCCTAGAGTGGAGACCGCGAATCGGCAAACGTAGCGTAGGACGTCCTGTGACCAGGTGGAGCGACGACATACGCAAAGCGGTGGGCAGTGACTGGAAGAGAAGAGCCGAAGATCGGGCTCAGTGGCGCATCTTGGGAGAGGCCTACATCCAGCAGTGGACTGATACCGGCTGATGTTGATGTACACCTTTACGGCAGTAAGAGTCCCTAATTAGGGAGCAAGAGAATACCCGGACCGCCTATATATAAGAAATGTATTAACATTTAGGGAGTTAGGGCGCCTAATGAGGGGCCACAACCACCCTTAATTAGAGACCCTGATTAAGTGTGGTGTAATACCCCTTTAATCTTGGCACGAAGCCGTAACGTACGTTAATGACGCAAGCGTAGACCCGCCATCTTGAATACGTCATCACTTGATACCAAATGTCATGGACGAAATGAGAATAATAGATGTAGGGAAACTAATGGAGTGAATAACGAAGCCTTTTTCCTATTTGACCAAGGTTATCTTATTTTGTCAATTGTGTTTATCAAGGTTCTATTAATGTTATATTTTCAACCAACTTCCGAAAAGGAGGAGGTTCTTAATTCGTATGCATGTGTTTTTTTAGGGTTCCGTAGCCGAATGGCAAAAAACGGAACCCTTATAGATTCGCCATGTCTGTCTGTCTGTCTGTCCGTCCGGATGTCACAGCCATTTTATTCCGAAACTATTAGGACTACAGAATTGAAACTTAGTAGGTGGATGTATTCTGTAAGCCGCTTCCCGATTTTTATACAAAAATAAAAAATATAAAAGTTTAAGGGCATCGCATACATGGAACTGAAACAGAAAAAAAATTTTTTGATCAAACCTATACGTGTGGGGTGTCTATGGCTAGGTCTTTAAAAATGACATTGATGTTCCTAAAATCATTTTATTTCAAAGTCAATAATTTAAAATATAGGCACGTCTAAAGTGGTAAAATGTGTGCCCCCCCCCCCCCTAACTTTTGAAGTAAGGGAGTGAAAAATCTAGAAAAAATATATTCTGTAGATCTCAAGAAAAACTTTCAAAGAAAATTGATTTAAATGAGATACAGTCAGCAGTTTTTGAGATATAACGACCGCAAGGATAACTTTGTTTTTCATACAATTACTATGAAAAACAAAGTTATTTTTGTAGTTGCGAAAAATCATAGTTATATATATATATATATATATACTCTACTGTGTTACGGAACCCTACTAGTGCGAGTCCGACTTGCACTTGGCCAGTTTATTTCTTGTATGTATGTTACGCGATCACTCCGTTAATTGTGAACCGATACGAATGATTCTTTTTTTAATCGGTAGGGTACATTTTCGAGGTGGTCCCATAGTAATTTCATCGAGATCTGATAAGCATCTTCCGAGATATGACGATAAAAGTCTCAAACTTGCTACTGAAACTGAATTGATTTAGTATGATAGGTGTTTTTATCGAGAGTGTTTTTAGCTTTGATTTATGAAAATCCGTTCACAAAAATCCGTTTGAAACAAAAAAAGAATTTTCCATCTCGGTTCAGGAATCTTCGAGTAATCGGTGAACATACATAAAAAAAAGGTTCCGACGAATTGAGAACCTCCTCCTTTTTTGTGAAGTCGGTTAGTAATAATAATAAAGAATTTTTAACGGTGATTACGAATATATATATATATATATATATATATATATACATATTCGTAATCACCGTTAATCAAACTCCAATAAACTATAAGTTATATATATATATATATATATATATAACTTATAGTTTATTGGAGTTTGGAATAAGAAATGCTAATAAATATTTTATTCATGCAGTCGGGTTTTTTGTACTTTTCAATCATTCACTTATTTTACAGTTTACCATATTCTTGCTATTGTTTTAGTGCACTCTATTCTTAGAACAATTAAAACTACAAATAGTGCCATTCCGCCGACATCGTTAGGAAACGCACTTCAACTTTAGTGCCTAGGTGACCTATTTGTGACTCTTTATTACATATTTAGGGTTTCGTACCCAAAGGGTATCATGAAACTCTATCGCCTTTGCCGTCCTTCCGTCCGTCAGAGGGTTGTTTCTTCTAAACCGTAATAGATAGAGGGTTGAAATTTTTACGAAATATGTATACTACAGGTTGGCAAAAAAGTCTTGAAACGGAACTATTTTATTTCTGGCCTGGCAATAATCTAATCTGTGATAAAATTTTCAATGTTAACTGTGGTCAGTGACTGAAAATTTATGAACAAAGTTTTTTTGTGCAAATTAATAGTAGTATTTTAATATTTTCCGTAACCTACGCGACTTAAAGATGTTTTAACATGATTAAGACTATCCGTAGTTCCACTAAAGAAGTAATTTTAAAGTTTACCGCCACTCTCTCTGCTATCGGGGTTACTAGTATATAGCAATAGTGGCGCCCCTATTTATTTCTACTCTATTTTGCCAACCTGTACTATAGCTGCTATATCAACAAATACTAAAATTCGAATAAGTAAATATATAATTTAAGATCGATAACAAAACGAAAAAGAACCGACTTCACATGCCGCGATAGTCAAAATAGCCAGTAGTATCATGTCGTCAAGGTATACAAATGCATATGTCGTCAAGATATGTAATGTGTTTGAGATGTTTATCTCTATATATCCGGAGATAATTGTCATATCTCGATAAAATTTGAATGGGATCAAACGGGAGGCATAATTTCTCAAACGAAACAAAGAATTTTTGAAATCGGTCATTATTTGACGGAGTTTTGAGGTAACAAACATAAAAAAAATGAAATAAATTATAAGTAAAAAATATTTTTAAAAACTAGCTTTTCTCTGGGACAATGAACTAAAATGTTAAAAATAAATTCTAGTAAGTATTTGGCGTGTAGGTACTTAACTATATTTTTAAAAGCTTGAAGCAAGACCCGTTTTTCTTTTTATACTTTTTTTCTATTTTCTATTTTATTTTCGACCCGTTTCTATACTTCAGTGCCTCAAGCTTTTAAAAATATAGGTAAGGTACCTACACGCCTATATAGAGACATAGAGAAAAGCTTGTTTTTAAAAATATTTTTAACTTTTTAGTAGGTAGGTATAGATACCGACTACCTACCTACTACCTAAGTGTTTAAGAGAATGAGAATGTGAAGAAGAGAAGTATTTAAAAGCGTGATGTTTTAAAATACTCCACGGATATTTGATGTGATTATGGGTAAAGTGCTCTTCAAGGAAAATCAATCGACTCGGTGGGGCTATGTTGCTTTATAACAGAAATGCCATAACCACCTTACAGCTTCAGCATCAGATCCTGGATATCGTTTAAGTGTAAAGTGCTCCTCAAGACGAATAATTTGAGTCCAAATTCACTGGGGTTACGTTATTTTATCACAGAGATGCCGTGGCCATCTTCCAGCTTAATTCGCTTAAGTCGCTAAATATCATCTAGGTGTAAAGTTCTCTTCAAGACGAATCAATCGAGCCCAAACTCAGTAGGGTTTTGTTTCTTTTATCACAGAGATTCCTTGGCTACCTTCCAAATTCATCATCAGGCCCTGGATATCATCTAGGTGTAAAGTTATCTGCAAGACTAATCAATCGAGCCCAAACTCAGTAGAGTTACGTTGATTTTTCACAGAGATGCCGTGGCCACCTTCCAGCTTCATCATCAGACCCTGGATATCATTTAGGCGTAAAGTTCTCTTCAATACAAATCAATCGAGTCCAAACTCGGTGGGGTTATGTTGTTTTATCACAGAGATGCCGTGGCCACCTTCCGTCTCCATCATCAGACCAGCTCCATGGCACCATATCATTGTATTGTCACCAAAGATACATAAGTACACCAAATTTGAGTCCAATCGGAAATCAGGAAGTGGGTCTAATTTAGCTTCCAAGATTCCACCCGAACATACATGGTGACATACATACATACATTGCAAGTTAAATAAAAGCTTGGAAAAATACAGTCGAATTGAGCACACATTACATTAAATGGGGTCCCCATACAAGAAACGAGTTTTTTCGACAAATTTTGTTCAATCTTATTTAGTGCTACGGAACCCTACGTGTCCGACTCGCACTTGAGCATTTTATTTAAGTTACTGTGTGTGTTTTAAGTTCTCCATCAACATTTACAAACCATTTTCAACCACTTGCTGTTTCTGTTTTGAACTGATTTTGGTAGGAACTTATGAAAAGTTCGGTAACGATGCAATTTTCTTAAAAATTTTATTATGGCTCTACACGATTAGTTTATTTAGCTAGTGTCAAGTATTGAAATTCTTTAAGTTTTTAGGAATTTAGGTCGAGATGGATCAAAGTCACATTTCAGGTCAGTTTTCAAGTAAAAGTCTAATCTAAGCTTAGTCTAAGTATGCACAGTTCAGTAAAGATGTGGACTTTACTGAAGATTTCCAGTGGAATTTTGGTGAGAACGCAAATAGCATGTTTTTCAACATTGTGCTGTTTCCCTACACTCGCACACAATCACCGGCACTTAATGGTTAATAATTCACATTTATTACACATTAACTCGAGGAAGAACACAAGTTTTAGGAAAAAATACAATGAGATCACACACACTTTTCCACGTTCCCGCCAAAACTCCCAATGCAATTTTAAAGTACCATAGAGTATATTTGATGACGGAAGCACAGATTATATAATAGTTACTTCGTAAACGGAAACGGAAGTGCCAAACCTAAATTAAATAACCGGCCAAGTGCGTGTCGGGCCACGCGCTGTGTAGGGTTCCGTAGTAGCCCGTTATTTAATGCAAGTCTTTACCCGTTTTAAACAAGCAACTAGGTACTTCGTCTTTGTCACTTTAACGTATTTATTCCAAGGATTTTGTTTTTGGTACAAAATTATCAAACACCCAAGTTCAACGACAATTACTGCTAAACTAATAGAGTTTAATGTTTATGAGATGCACTATTATCACGAATTTTTCCAGATTTTTTAAGTCGGCAGTTTAGCTTTAAGAGGGGGGGGGGGGGGGGGAGGCGCACTACTAGAACAAAAATTTGCACTTTAAAGTTTAATATTTCGTAAATGGAGCATTCAATCTAAAAATAGTATTAGCAACCCTTAAGTCATTTTAAAATACCTGTTCAACGATACCCTACACGATGGGGTAGACGACGAAAAAAAATATTCATCCCCACTTCTTATGTAGGGGAGCTACCCTAAAAAAAATATTTTTCAAAATTTTATTTCACCACTTTGTCGGTGTAATTTATATGTACATACCCCTACAAAGTTACAGCTTTCTAGCATTAACGGTCTCTTAGCAAAACCTCGGACAGACAGACAGACAGACGGACATGACGAAACTATAAGGGTTCCTTGTCCGGACTACGGAACCCTAAACATCCCATTATTACAAGCTTTATCTCTACTTCACGGCGAATTTATTTGTCCGTCACAAATCTTGCGATTGATTTTAGAGCGACTTCCAGGGGTTCGATTGAGCTGAAATTTTGCATACATGTGTAAATCAAATTACGTAATGTAATTATTATAAGCGCTACCCACTTATCTATTTGAAGTCGCTGCCAGCCAAGTCTATTGGATAGTAGATAGATACTGTGTATGTAGTAGTAGTAGTAAGTAGGTAGATTTATGTAGGGTAGGTAGTATCTATATACTACTTATTAGACTTGGCTGGCACCGACTTCAAATAGATAAGAGGGTAGCGCTTATAATAATTATATTAAGTAATTTATTTTTCGCTTTTGAGTGCCTGTTTGTGGTAATGAAGTCGGTTTTATTTCTTTTGAAAAATATTTTATTTTACCCTTTTTAGTGCAAAACAAGTTTTAATTAAATTACATGCATCTATAAAATTTCGTGTCTGGGCCGTTATACACTGACGGATATATACTTTGTAAAAATTTCAAGTATGTTCCTATTACGGTTTAGAAGGTACATCTGTAAAGTGCGCACATATAGACACACGGACGGACGGACGGACGAACGGACAACAAAGTCTCAGAAAGTGTTCATTTGGTACCCTTTGGGTTCGGAACCCAAAAATGCCGCGCTAGTGAAAATATTCACTAGTCATAATGATTTCATCAAGGTATCAAAGGACAATGTCCTAAATGGCCCTGTGCAATAAAAGCATCTGACACACACGATAATTAATTATCTATTTTATTACAATAATTCCAAATACTTTTATTGCACGGACTAGTTGTATTCCAAAATGAATATTAAAAAGTATTATTTGCGATTATTTACATTAATTGCCGCTATATGGCCAACAGAGTACTGAATCACTTCCTGACTCCACTGAGGCACTTCCTTACATTGTTAATACCCGAATTATGAAAGCACTGTGTAGCCAACCTGACAACGAAAAGTATTATTTACGGAGTAACTATTATATAATCTGTGGTGTTATGCTTATAATTGTTTTTTGCAGAGTTGGTTGGTACAAAGTACGTTCATAATTCTGAGTTATTTATGTATGCAGTGTCGCGGGCGGGACTGATATGGCCGCCATCTTCACCAAACGTCATGTCATGTCAAAAAATATTAGGTATGCTCAAAAACTTTGCACATTAACAAGACTTTGCCTGGTAGAACATTCCTGTGAAGACAAATTAATTCTCCCCACCTTTGTTTCTGTCTCGCTCACAGTTACCGTAAGAATATCTGTCAATAATACTTAAATTCAAAAAATTTAAACCACCCCCGACTGATTTGTATATGTAATCCGAGTTTATAATCAAAGCATATGTATAACTTTGTACATTGAGACCATTCCAAGGAGATGTCTCAGAATTAGATCAAGCTTACCATATTTTTGCAATATCATTGAAGTAAAAAGATACTGCGACAGCGCCATTTTGATTTTTTGACGTCCGCGGTCAAAGGACTACAAGCTTACTTAAGTTGCTATCGTAGTTTTTTTAACCAAAAAAGAGCTGATAATATTTAAACGGCGGAACAGATTTTCATGAAACAAAGCTAAGAACACTCTCAACGAAGACATCTATCAAACAAAACAAACTAAATCAAAATCGGTTCATCCGTTTGGGCGCTACGATGCCACGATGACAGACACACAGATACACAGATACACACGTCAAACGTATAACACTCCTGCGTTTTGCATCGAGGGTTAAAAACCAAAATCAACGTGAAGAAAGATGTAAAAACATTATTCAAGGTCATATTTTTTAGTCTTCAAAAGTATATATAAATTTATTTCTTAGCTTCAATTTAAAGCATCTTTTTAACCAGCCGACTAGAATCACTAGCTCATCAGCAACCTGCTTGGACAATGTGTTTTGCAACTGTGAACCTGAGAAAATTGCAATCTTTGATAAACTTGGCTCCGACCATCTGGGACAGAGTGCCACATTTTCATGTAAAACATCCACCAAAGGTCAAGAATACACATACAGGCCTATTACAACCAATCGGGTTGAACAGTTTGTGGATATCATTGACAAGCAACTAATGAACCTAATATTTTCTGAAGATCCCGATGACCTATGCAGCACTTTATCTCAAATATTGAGTGCAGAGTTCAATAATATTTTTAAATTTAAAACTATTACAAGAGCTGGGAAAATTCGGTTCGATGACTGGGCTACTCCTGGTATTTACAAAAGTAGAAATAATTTGTACAACTTATACTCACAAAAACAAATTAATTTACACAATACTAAATTCATAAATCACTTAAAACTATATTCCAAAACTTTTAAAGTGGTTTGTCAGACAGCAAAATCTTTGCATTTTAGTAGAAAAATTAAGCATGCTGATGATAAAATAAAAACAACATGGAAAATCATCAATACTGAAACTGGAAAAATAAAACAAAGAGACAGTAAGATCATCTTAAAAATTAACAATAAATTAATCATGGATAGTAATGAGGTTGCCAATACATTTGATGAGTTCTTCTCTCAAGTACCCATTACTACCACTCAGTCCATAAATTCTAGTCCCGCTGATGCTTATTCTATATTATCAAAGTGTGTAAATAAATGTGATACCTTGTTCCAGTTCAAACACGTAACTGCAGACTCAATTGTGAAAACATTTAAAATGCTCAAACAAAAGAAAACCGAGGACCTGTGGGGAATGTCAACCACAGTTCTCAGTTACATTATTACTGTTATTAGCCCATACTTAGCTTTTATTTTTAACAGATGCGTTGATCAAGGTGTCTTCCCGGATTTGATGAAAAAAAGTAAGTTGATTCCTTTATTCAAATCAGTAAACAAAAATGATCCATCTAACTATAGACCAATCTCTATACTACCGGCATTGAGTAAAATTTTTGAAAAAGTAATATTAGACCAGCTTTTAACACATTTTAACATGAATGATCTTTTAAATAGCAAACAATTTGGATTTACTAAAGGGCGTTCTACTACTGATGCAGGAATAGGTCTTCTTAAACATATATTTGATGCATGGGAGAAAGCACAAGATGCTATTGGCGTGTTCTGTGACCTATCAAAAGCATTTGATTGTGTCTGTCATGAAACACTAATTTACAAATTAAAATACTACGGTGTTGAAGGTAAGGCACTTGATCTGGTATCATCATACCTCTGTAACAGAACACAGATGGTTGAAGTCAATGGCGTCAGGTCATCTGGATCCCTCATAAAAATGGGAGTCCCGCAGGGATCGATCCTAGGACCTTTTTTATTTCTAGTTTATATCAATGATTTACCGTCATTCGTACAGAACCTATGTGATATTGTTTTGTTCGCAGATGATACTTCCTTGATATTCAAAATAGATAGGACTACACCTAACTTTGACGATGTAAACAAATCAATAACACAGGTTCTGAATTGGTTTACAACCAATAACTTATTGTTAAACGCAAAAAAAACTAAATGTATTAATTTCTCTCTACCAAATGTAAAAAAGGGTATCCTAAATAGAAGTATATTAATAAATGATGAACCATTAGAACTTGTTGAATCCACAACATTCTTGGGCATCACCCTGGATTCAAAGCTTCAATGGGGTTCTCAAATATCGGTTCTAGCAGGTAGGTTAAGCTCCGCTGCATACGCAGTACGTAAAATTAGATTTTTAACGGACGAAGCCACTGCAAGATTGGTCTATTTCAGCTACTTCCACAGTATAATGTCTTATGGCATTTTATTGTGGGGGAAAGCCGCTGAAATCCAATCAATATTTGTTTTGCAGAAACGAGCTATTCGCTCTATATATAGTATGAGGTCGCGAGATTCACTTCGTGAAAAATTTATGGAAATTAAAATTCTAACAGTGGCATGTCAATACATTTATGAAAATATTTTGTTCATACGCAAGAATATAAATGATTATAAGAAAAGGTCTGATGTACATAATTTTAATACAAGACATAAAAATAGATTAATTATACCTAATTTCAGACTGCAGAAAGTTAGTGGTTCATTCATGGGGAACTGTGTACGCTTTTACAATAAGCTACCTAAAGATATTGATCAATTGCCTATGAGCAAATTTAAAATCTATGTAAAATCCAATTTGATGAAAAAATCATACTATACAATAGGTGACTATATGGATGACAAAAATGCATGGCCTGAATGCCCCAAGTTCCAAGAACAAATATAAATTGTATTATAATTAATAATATATTGTTAAAATTTTAAAGCTGACATGTACAATTAACTTAAAAAAAAAAAGATAAAATGACAAGACAAGCTCCATAGAGTTTCTTGGTGTTTCTTCTCTGATGGGAGTATTTCCGAAACACCGGTAGATTCAACAGCCATTCAGTTTTCCCCTTTTGTCCGCAGATTTTCTTTCTAGGCTTGCCATTTTTATTTTTATTTAAACAATATTATGCAGCTGACAGACGGACTATCAGTTCCATTTGGATCATGATATGTACTGTGATCGGTATGCGTTTCTCTATTTTGTGTTTCACTATTTCACTTTTTTATTTTTTTTATATAAAAATTGTCTGAAGTACTGAAACACACACTTACATGTATGGTTGGTTTTAACCTACTTTAATTTTTTTAAAATATTCTGACGTAAACGATTGGATGACAGCTGAATGGTCCATTACTTTTTTTTTCTAATTCAAAGCGTTAAATTCTGCTTTTGCTATGTTTACTTGATAATTGGTTATGATTTATTTTATGATTTATGATTTTGACGTGTATATGTGCGTATATTTATACTGCCTACATACTGAATAAATGCTTTGATTCTTTGATTCTTTGATATATGCAATAGCAACCTCCATTGTGTATAATCTTCTTGGGACTCTTCTTCTAAAACCAGTACATTCTCCTATGTTTGAGATATTTATCTCCATATCTCTGAAGATACTTATCAGATCTCGATAAAATTAAAATGGGACCACTTCGGAAACGTACCCTACATATTAAAAAAATAATCATTTGAATCCGTTCACAATTGACGGAGTAATCGCGTAACATACACACAAAAAAAAACACACTGTAGACGAATTGAGAACCTCCTCCTCTTTTGTGAAGTCGGTTAATGATTATAACTAGCCAGTACTTTGACTATCGCGGCATGTGAAATGTGAAGTCTGTTTTTTTTAACCGACTTTACGAAAAAGGTGGAGGTTCTCAATTCGTAGTTTTTTTTTAAATATGTTCACCGATTACTCGAAGATTTTTTTATTTATTTTTTTTATACTTTATAGGCTAGCGTTTGACTACTATCGCACCTGTTGGTAAGTGATGATGCGGTCGAAGAAGGTAAGCACGCTAGGCCTAGAATGGGAACTGGCTCTCAAGGATAGCTGCCGGAACACATAAGATGTTTGGTGACAGATTTTCTAACTTGAGGGTGGTAGCTGGCCAGGTGGACACTAGATAGTGTCCTACCACCATGCGGGGGTTGTTGGTTTCTTAACGATGTTTTCCTTCACCGGAGGGCCACTGTGAGAAGCGCACGTACATTTTTCGATAGAAAAATCCATTGGTGCACGGCGGTTTGAACTCGGTACCACGGCATCAAAGCCGACCGTTCTCCCGATTTCGCCACCGGGCCCTCCAAAAGAAGATGCCTGAACCGATTTGAAAAATTGTTTTTTAGTTCCCTTCCCAGGTAGTTCCATTTAAATTTTAACGAAATCGGTTGAGCCGTTTTTAATATATCAACATTTGTATTACACATACACACATACATTTCCTTATCTCGACGACATACTGCTAACTACTGGCACAGATTATATAATAGTTACGACATCTACTGGCTACTTTGACTAGCGCTACGTTTGAAATCTGTTCTTTATTATCGTTTAGTACGATCATAAATTATTCCTACTTACGAGTGGTAGCTGGCCAGGCTAACACAATAGTGTCCTACCACCATGCCGGGGCTCGGCGGTTGCTTAACGAGGTTTTTTCTCTACTGGGGGGCTACACACTAATAAAAAATACACACACATTTTTCGATACTAAATCCATTGGTGCACGGCGGGGATTTGAACTCGCTACCTCTAGTGTCAAAGCAGCTTATTCACCCTCTGCTTCACTGAGCTTCGTTTTTATTCCCCATAATCCTCATAATGAAAATCATAATCCAAAAGATACACAAGATAAAGCAAGTGATTTATATTTATTTAATTAATGAAAGGATGCTGCCAGTTAATTAAGATTCCATAACGGTCTCGCTGAATAAAAATAAATAACGTAGCAAAATGAACCATCTTTTCGAGACCCCTATACCGACTGAAAGAAAACCCAAAAAAGAAAAATAAAACATTACGTTCCATTTTACGCTTAATGAATTTAATAAGGAATTTTTCACCCGACGTTTTTCGGTAACAGGATAATAAATGAAAGAGATGGAAATAGGAATCTTTACAGTGCGATAGGGATGGGGATATTGTGTACTTTCTATTATAGATTTGCTAAAAGCTGGACGCTTTTCAGTACCAAATGGCTGACGTGGGGGAACGCACGCGTTTCCCGCGGAAAATTTGCGAAATTTTCCTTTTAAAAATAATGTCTTAATCATGTTCTACAGTAAATTAAGGACAAATTAGCTTTAGTTTTGAAAGGTTGAGTGTACAATTGAGCTTTTGGTGTGTAGTATCAGTAGTAGTTAAGGTGTAAAAATAGCGTGTTTTCAATAATAAACCAATACCTAAAATACCTAAGTGTATTTTGTTAAATACTGTGTTGTGTATTTCAAAACACTGAGATGTGAGATTTTTTCTAATTTAGAACTGCGAGGAAATAAGGTAATATTTTTGTTTTATTCTACCATGTATAAAATAATTTTGTAGTTACCTACCTTTGTATGACATTGCATCACATAATATTAAACTAATTTGTTTCGTGACTTAGCCCGCAATGAAAGTATCCCACATAATTTTCTACTATACTGGCTACGAAGTAAAATTTTATCCAAATTCGTAAATCCGCGAATAGAAAACAAACTTACGAATTTGAAATATTAGTTGCGAGTTACCTATTATATTACGCACATAATTCTTTTAAAATAAACAAATACAAAATGCGTACCTTCTAACAATGTACACAATTAACATTAATTTATAACTATATATACAATATAAACTACTCCTAAAACTATAATACAGACTATATAAAATCTACAAATAAAAAACTGAATTAAGGTCGCTGTCCGCTGGTAGGGTACCCAAAAGGCTGGCGACATTACCTCTTTGAATGGCAACACTAATTCGTTGGCCGTGGTACGCGCCAGCTCTTTGATTTATGGGAGACATCTATCAGACGTCTGGACAACTCCTTTACAAAACCGCGTGCTTGTTGACCCCACGAGCCCATGGTCTCGACCCCAAACGGAAGAAATGCGTAATTGTCTCCAATGTCTGCATATTTCCTCCGCTTGAGGGCCTTTGCCGCTTCTGCGGCTGCTCCTGCAGCCCGTGAGGTACTGTACTAACTAACATGTAATTACCTTATACAAATCATACTTTAATTTAAGCTTTATAACCACCCCGACTGATCTATATGTATAATCTGTCCATTGAGACCATTCCAATGAGCCCAAGCTCGACATCTCTGCTGTAAGTTGGTGAGGAATTGAGTATTTTGCAAAATCTAGATGATATACATCAGGTCAATATTTCCATGTTCTTACAATAACATTGAACTTGAAGTAAGAGGATACTGGATTTCGAATTGATCAGACCTATGAAAGCTGACTTAAAAGCGCCATCAAATTGAAAAAAGCTTGGTACAACGCCTGATCGGGTACCATGAATAAAAAATATGAACACTCTCGATTAAGACATCTTCATACAAACAAAAATTAAATAATAAAACTGGCCAAGTGCGAGTCAGCATCGCGTCTCTTATCGCACACTTAGGGAGGGTTCCGTACAATACGAAACATAACATAGTTTCAACCTCATATATTTGATTAATTGATATTACCAAGAATATTTGGTTTGGTCGCGATCTAGAAAGACGGGGCTCGTTTACTAGCGCCATCTATGTCATTTTGCCGAAACTAATTAGATAGATGGCGTTTAAAAACACCTTTTTTGTATGGGGACCCCCTTTAATTTTTAACTTTATTTTGTTTTTAGTATTTGTTGTTCTAGCGGCAACAGAAATACACCATCTGTAAAAATTTCAACTGTCTAACTATCACGGTTAATGAGCTATAGCCTGGTGACAGACGGACAGACAGACAGACAGACAGACAGACAGACGGACAGCGAAGTCTTAGTAATAGGGTCCCGTTTTACCCTTTGGGTACGGAACCCTAAAAAGCGGTTAGGCACGGAACCCTTAACACAGTTTGCCAGGAAACTAAAACTACGCATGGACCGACATCCATTTTTAACCGACTTCAGAATAGGTTATATTTCTATGTTTGAATGTGTTTTTTTTGTGTATGTTCTTCGATTATTCGAAAACGCCTGAACTGATTTGGAAAATTAGTTTTTGTTTGAAAAGGTATAAGTACCTACTTCACAGATGGTCCCATTTACATGTCAAGATATGTTTGTTATCTCCAGAGAAATAGAGCTAAAAACCTAGGTAAATCAAACTTGGTACTGAAAATGAATACTTAGCGCTAAGTTTGAAGTCAGTTCTTTTAGTTTTTTAAACGATCTTAAATTAAACCATTCATTATAATGTTAATCAAAAAACAAATTTATATTCAGTCGTGTATAATAATTTTATCAACATTGTAAAGAATTGTTTCAAAGCGGAAAAATAACAATATCTTTTATCTCATTACAGTGTACCGTATATATTACGTACTCAGTTGATATTGTTACAAGTTATTCAGAGTTTAATAATAGCAATGTCAATATGAATATAGTATTAGTAGAGTATGATATAAAATATAGAGATGACAATATTAGTACTTATTATGTATTGGTAGGTACCTACTTATTATCAAGTAGCGACCCGCTCCGGATTCGCACTATGCCTTCAGGGTTACGTATCTAAACAATAAACTGGCCAAGTGCAAGTCGGACTCGCACTCGTAGGGTTCCGTAACACTGTTAAGTATTCCATAACTATGATTTTTGGCAACTACAAAATTAACCGCAAAGATAACTTTGTTTTTCATACAAACACTATGAAAAACAAAGTTATCTTTGCGGTAGCCATATCTCAAAAACTGCTGACTGTATCTCGTTCAAACCAATTTTCGTTGTTAGTTTTTATTGAGATCTACAGCATATATTTTTTTTAGATTTTTCACTCCCATACTTTAAAAGTTAAAGGGGGGGAGACACACATTTTACCATTTTAAACGCGCCTATCTTTCAAATGATTGACTTTGAGAAAAAATGATTTTAGGAACCTCAATGTCATTTTTGAAGACCTATCCATAGACACGTATAGGTTTGAAGAAAAAAATTTTTTTTGTTTCAGTTTCATGTATGGGATGCCCCCCCTTAAACTTTTATTTTTTTTACTTTTGTATAAAAATCGGAAAGCGGTTCACAGAATACATCTACCTATCAAGGTTCAATTCTGTAGTCCTAACATTTTCGGAATAAAATGGCTGTGACATACGGACGGACAGACAGACAGACAGACAGACAGACAGACAGACAGACGGACAGACAGACATGACGAATCTATAAGGGTTCCGTTTTTTGCCATTCGGCTACGGAACCCTAAAAAAGGAACTCTTATAGGATCACTTTTTTGTCCGTCCGTCTGTCTGTCCGTCTGTCCGTCTGTCCGTCTGTCAAGACACTTTTTCTAAGGAACGCGTAGAGATATCAAGTTGAAACTAAATAAATAATAAAATCATTTATTGCCATAAAGAAAATAACATTAGTAAAACTGGGAGCCCCAAACTCGGCAGAGCCTGTATCTTGGAGCTCATGTATACATACATTAATTCCTTATGAGGTATTCTGTGCGTGAACAATTTATGAATTATTAATATATATAATGAAATAATAAAATAAAAATAATACATAAAAAAAAACAATCATTACTTTCGTTTAAATTATTAGATTATCGTAGCAAATAATTTTATAATAGAAATACAGGAATATAGATAGTTAATTCATTAATTAATTATTTAAATAATATATATATTATAATATATTAATAATATAATATATTAATTATTTAAACTAATTAATTAATTAGTTAATTTAAGTTTTATTCCAGCCACTCTTGGTAGGTTATTACAATACGATCTCAGATCATGAGTTAAAGTTTACTGCCTAATCTAATCATGTTTGATCAGTTCTTAAAATTTCATTTAGATATGTCAATAACTCATTAATTCTTTGTAGGTTATACTGTACTTATATATCATTCATTAATTCCTTATACAGGATTACAGAGTATTTGCGTTAGGCATATCAGAATTAACTAGTTACAGACAACACATATCATTTTAGTATACCTATAATACAATAATGCATATCAATATCAATAACCATATCGGATAATAAAATATAACTTAGACGTAGTGTGTGTGTGTGTGTGTGTGTGTGTGTGTGTGTGTGTGTGTGTGTGTGTGTGTGTGTGTGTGTGTGAGTGCGTGTGTGCGTGCGTGCGTGAGTGTGTGTGTGCGTGAATGTTTGAGTGTGTTTATATATATATATATAGTTAGAATTTGCTTTGTACTAACAAGCTAGGTCTTTGAGTATCAGCTGAATACTCAAAGGGCTAGGTAGCCTCAGAATACACAAGTCTTTCAGCGTCCTCGTAAGAGAGAGAGAGATCAACCATCTCCGGAGTTTAACTCGCGTATCGGATGGTGAGCATTCTCTTAGATCGAAAGCTTTATTGACCGCGATTAATGTGTATATGTGTACATACTTCGGAAGACGTGTAGCAAATCTCGTTTTAGTTGTCGGGAGGGGCTGCACTGGACGTCTCACCTGTCTTCTTGCGGCCGTTTGCGGATTATTTGTGAATGAGTGTCTTTTGGTACCTGTGCGCATTATAAATAGCTGGCGTACTCTCAAAACAGACGCTTCTTCATACAGCTTATCTGTAGAATATCGACGAGGTCTATCGAGCATTACCTTCAGGACAGCTCTCTGAGCGCGCTCTAATTCAATCATGAAGGTTTTAGCAGCGCCTCCCTAGGCTCCTATGCGATACTGAATTTGAGATTCACATAGGCACTTGTAAACCATTTTTCTTATGTCTAGCTTAGCTGCTGGTCGGAGTATATTCATTAAATAAATGACTCTACGAACTTTTTTGGATAAGGCACTTAAATGAGTTTTAAAGGAGAGGTTCTGGTCAATAAATACGCCTAAATATTTAGTGTGCTTAACTTTTGATACTTCGTTGCAAGAACAAGGAGATTGATCTATCTGAAAGTTGATAAATGGACAAGTTATACTCGTGTAACTTCAGGTGGGTTATCTTAAGCTCAGTTACTCGGTTAATGTGAAAAGCTACAAAGTTTGTTTTTTTTTAACGTTAAGTGTTAAATGATTTATATCAAGCCAGCGCGCCAAATCCACGAGCCCTTTTTCAGCTGTCTTTACGGTTTTCTGCCAGTCATCTCCATGAAAGATGGCCACTGTGTCGTCGGCGTAGCATATCAGTTCCGTGTTAGGTAAAGATATTTTTAAGACGTCATCCATGTAAATCGAAAACAGGGTTGGGGTACTACCCTGCGGTAGACCGAAATCAATACTCTCTAACGTGCTTGAGTGGTTCTCTATCTTAAGCCGTTGGTTTCTGGAGCTGAGGTAGCTGGTGAACCAACGAAGTGCCCTTCATCGGATCCCAAAGCGTTCAAGCTTTCTTAGTAAGATTGTAATGGAAATTGTGTTGAACGCTTTGGCGAGATCGAGGAAAACCCCTATGCACCTTTTCCCTGTATCAAGATGTGACGCTACTGTTTCGACTAGGAGTTCTACCGCATGCTCCGTTGATTTACCGCGGCGGAAACCGAATTGGCGTTCAGACAGAAGGTTGTATTTTTCTAAGTAATCAACGAGACGTTTATTAACTATTTTTTCTAATATCTTCGAGAGCACAGAGAGCAATGATATTGAATGAGCCTATAATTGTCGATATTTGATTTATCACCATTTTTTAACCGACTTCAAAAAAGGAGGAGGTTTCTCAATTCAACCGTATATATATATATATATATATATATATATTTTATGTTTGTTCGCGGATAACTTCGTCGTTTATGAACCGATTTTGATTATTATTTTTTTGTTCAAAAGGAGACATCCTAAGTGTAGTACCATGGTAATTTTATCGAGGTCTGATAAGTATCTCCAGAGATATTGAGAAAAACATCTCAAAATTGGTACTGAAAATGAATAGCGCGGCATTGAAGTCGGTTCTTTTTTTAGTTTTTAAACGATATTATATGTATTGGAGTGACTAACGCTGTTTTCCAACAATCAGGAAAAGTTCCAGTTGTGAGGCTTGAGTTACATATATGTGTGAGAGGATCTAGTATCGATTCACTAGCATATCTCAGAATGAGTGGAGTGATGCCGTCAAATCCTGGAGCACTATTTATCTTTAGATCGAAAATGATGCTTCTTATCTCTTTTGGGTCTGTGGGAGCAAAAAATATTGAATTTGGGGATCGGTGTTCTCCGGAGTTCTGCCTACTTAGAGCTTCTGGTGTTGTGTCTAATTTAGATAGTATTTTCGCTGCTAGTTTGGAACCTATTTGTGCAATGTGGCTGTTACATTTATTGATAGATGTTTGAGGAGAATCTTCTATTTGCAGGAGTTCATGGGAGTCATGGCGAGATTGAGTGATGTGGCAAATTTCTTTTATTGTGTGCCATAGCTTCCTAGGGTTTTTGTGGTGATCAGAGAGTTGTTTGTTTTTATAGTCTGATTTAAGATTATGAAGAAGATTGTTACTGAAACTTACTACTTGAAAGTAATATCAAATACTCGGGTTTACTTTGTCTTTTGGCTGTAAAAAAATCAAACTTTTCAACGCGATCAAAAGATATGACCGTTTTTATTCGATATTTTGCGAATTCACAAGGGATTCAAAACCTATGGTACTACTTCCCGTTGACCAAAATAATGAAATTTGGCAAGAAGCAAGGTCTTGAAGCACTTATATAGGAATTCACAATTGGAGTAGAAATCGCGTAACCAAGTGCAAGTGGGACTCAAACATTAAAGATGCCGGACCATTTCGCAAAATTAAACGTTAACTAATACATATTACAATGAGGAAATATTTAATTTTTTTGTTTGTTACGATTTAACTCAAAAGCTACTAGACCGATTTAAAAAATTCTTTCACTAATGGAAAGCTACATTATCAGCGAGTAACATAAGCTATATCCTTATCCCCGTATGCTCACGGGAGCGGGAACGCGGATGAAACCGTGAGGCGCTGCTAGTCTTAAATATTCGTGGGAGTGCGTAAAAAACCGTTGTTTCGTGAGTCTGACTTGCACTTGACCGGTTTTTGTGTATACTCGTATGTTTAGAGTAACCTGCAAAGCTAAACTTGCATCCAGATTCCAGGCTCAAACCATCATAAAAAAGGCAGGCAGATTCGTGCCCAACACCCGAGTGAACGCAAGTTTAGTAATACTAAATGCTTGAGTAATACCTCAGAGCAATAATTACTAAAGTATAGTAATTATTGCTCTTTGAGTAATACGCTTCCGCGCTCAGTTTGCTACCAAGCGGCAGCAGGGTCGGACGCTTCCGTGCAGTATTACTTCGCAGCGTTGCTTACGTAGTAATCATGCCGTATTGACTATGCCGGACTGAGCGCGGAAACTTATTAGCTATCCATCTTTGACCGTCTCTATAATAGGGAATGCTCTGGAGAGCTTTTTGACTTGATTCCACCATCGCCATTATTTTATTTTACTGCTCGGCACCGTCAAAAAGCTCACCCTCACATCTTACAGACTTGGACGTCTCGCACTACCCGTTTAAACCGAGGATTTTTTACCGCGTACCTGTAAGATGTGGAATGACCTGCCCGCCGCGGTCTTCCCAACTAGCTATAGGATGGGATCTTTCAAAAAGGGTATCCACACATCTCAAATGTAGCCAAAGAATCAACAGCACTCATGGTGTTGCAGTTGTTATAGGCGACGGTAACCGTTTTCCATCAGGCTTGTTTGCTTTTGTTTGTTGTTTGTCTGCTTGTTTGCCCACCATAACATAAACAAGTAATATTAAAAAAAAACCTTTTTAAACACAAGCTTTAACATAACCATCGACTTCACAACAATTGAAGTCGATGAACATAACATATGACCAGAGTAAGTCAAGACAAATCCAACGAGCCCAAACACGACAGGTATAACATGTGTAGTTTAGGAGTTCCTTTGGCCACCTTCCAGCTCCATCATCAGAACAGCACCATGTCATCATAATATTGCATTGTCAGCTCAATCGATCCCCTGGAAGTCGCTTTAAAATCAATCGCAAGATTTGTGACGAACAAATTCGCCGTGAAGTAGAGATAAAGCTTGAAATAAATAATAGTTAAAAAAAACTTAAAAAATACGCTTTTATAAAAAATCCAACTAAAAAATAGAAAATACATTTTAATAAATTTGAATTAAAAATAGCGTATAAAAAAATCATTTTATTGTAAAAAAAAAGCGTGGGGTGCATGGTATCAATAGTTCCAAATATTTTATGAACAGATATGACTAGAAGAGTTATTTTGATAATATCCTGAAAAGCACCCCACTCTTTTTTTTACAATAAAATCATTTTTTCTTACACTATTTTTAATTCAAATTTATTAAAATTTATTTTCTATTTTTTAGTTGGATTTTCTATTAAAGCGTATTTTTTTAAACTATTATTTATTTTTCATTTTTTAGTCGATTTTTTTTTTATTTTTTTATATTGTCATCGGTCCTTAATAAGTATGCCAAATTTCGAGTTAATCCGACGTTTTGAAGGGGGTTAAAATCATGTTCAAAGATTCCGTTACATACTAACATACAAACATACATACGTCTGAAGCTAATAAAATCGTATTAAAAAAGATTAAAATTAAAATTTTTGTTTATTTAGCTACTAAACTAGGTGTTTAACACCCGTATTTTAGCAATTAGTTCCTTCCGAGTAATTGATCAATCTTTCTCAAGATTATAATAAATGACAGAGCTCAACTATGTCAACCCGTCTTTCCAGCTGGCTGCCGAAAATAATGTTTAAATGTACGTTATTATCATGTAAAAAAAATGTTGTTTCGTTGTGAAATGACCCTGAAAATTATGATCCATTCTGCCGCGCATACGCCGCATACAAAATACTGTTTGTTTTCACAATGTCTAATAAAAAATTAAAATTAGTGCAACAGCTGCTCCATTTATGAATTATGGGTTCATATTTTAGGATTCCGCAACTGAAATCCAAGTTTATTAATTATTTTTTTCAAGATTCGTTGTCCAAACTCCAAATCACTAATTTATATTATAATCTTCATCGTCAATATCTTCATGTTTCAAAGCCTCTGACTAAAACATACACACCTACATACAATCACGCCTTTTTAGGGTTCTGTAGCCAAATAGCAAATAAACTGGCCAAGTGCAAGTCGGACTCGCACTCGTAGGGTTCCGTAACACAGTTAAGTATTCCATAACTATGATTTTTCGCAACTACAAAATTAACTTTGTTTTTCATAGTGTTTGTATGAAAAACAAAGTTATCTTTGCGGTCGCCATATCTCTAAAACTGCTGACTGTATCTTGTTCAAACCAATTTTCGTTGTTAGTTTTTATTGAGATCTACAGTATATATTTTTTTGAAGATTTTTCACTCTCTTACTTTAAAAGTAAGAGGGAGCGGGGACACCACATTTTACCACTGAACGAAATGCAGTCAGCAGTTTTTGAGATATAGCGACCGCAAATACAGCTTTGTTTTTCATACAAACACTATGAAAAACAAAGAGTCGGTGGCGTTATCGGGAGAACGGTCGGCTTTGATGCCAGAAAAGAGGTACCGAGTTTAAACCGCCGTGCACCAATGGATTTTTCCTGTGGATATTTCTATCAGAAATTCCTATTCTAGGCCTAGCGTGCTACCATCCTCGACCGCATCATCACTCACCAACAGGTGAGATAGTGGTCAAACGCTAGCCTATATGATATAAATTTAAAAAAAAACTCTCCGTCCTCTACGTCTCTCTCTAAATATATACAGAACACTGAATCACGCCTACCAAATATATTTTATTCTTCAATAGATGTTATGTCTTGATGTTAAATATAAATATTTTTTAAATATTTTGATGGGCTTTCTAATAAGTTTTTTTTGCGATATTTTTAACTTCTAACTTGCTTAGCTATCTTTGCAGTTTAAAATCATGTAGTCATCCGTCAGATAACCAAAGTTATCGACATGGTATAAAGTAATCCTATATACTATGTCGATAACTTTGGGCCAGCTGAAATGGTAGTGGGCTGGTGACATCTGTCGTAGAACCGATAACCGTTGGGGTTCTAGTTCTAGAGTAGAAACCACGGCTCGGCAAATGTATACAAACATTGCAAGCATGTAAAAACATAGACATAATAAAAAGGATGATGCACTGCAGATGTTTTGACAAATTCAATTTAATTCGTATACTTTAACAATAAGGTTGTAATTGCTTTGTAGACCAAAACGGCCCAATTGAGAGACACCAGGGTGGGAGTGTGTCCTTGTCTAACAACCTGATAGTCCTATATATATTATGTTTCTTTGAAGTGTTTCACACTTTATATTTTTGTAAATTGTTAAACACAATCCAAAATTTCATCGTACCGACGGGACTTGAACCCGCAACCTCCGGAATAACATTTTCCGGTGCTTTGCCAATTAAGCCACGGTGCGAAGTATCGTTACGACGAAATTAGTGGATTGCATTTGTTAACCCAATCATGCATTGGTGACGCCATCTATGACTACTTATTACGTAAGTTAATCATTCGGAAGAAATAATTACAGTTTTCAAATCTGACGAGAGATGTTGCACGGCGTAAATCAAATATTATGTTTCTTTGAAGTGTTTCACACTTTATATTTTTGTAAATTGTTAAACACAATCCAAAATTTCATCGTACCGACGGGACTTGAACCCGCAACCTCCGGAATAACATGTTCCGGTGCTTTGCCAATTAAGCCACGGTGCGAAGTATCGTTACGACGAAATTAGTCGGACGAAGTCCCGTCGGTACGATGAAATTTTGGATTGTGTTTAACAAGTCCTATATATGTTCTATACTATATGTATGGTATTATTATTATTATAAGTTGTCCATATAAAAGAAAGGGACAAACTCCGTTCAAGGTCGCTCTCATGGGGGCCGGTGTACGCGATCGAGTTTAATATGTAGCAGGTCTGTGTGTAAATATGAGCTAGTATTTGTCTTCGACACAGCACGCACCTGGTTTATATTGTGTGCGTTAGCCGAGTGTTTAATTAAGAGATACGGCGCGATAATAACATCATTTGAAGCCTATTTGTCAGAGATAGCGGCACAAATAAAATGTACTCATATCTGTACTGTAGTCGCTAACGTTTGGGGAAAGAACCTTAGTATATAATACCCACAGAATACTGAACTATAGAGTTTTGGTAGCGTGGCCACAAGAGAAAGAAGATTGTAACATAACCATATATGTATTTAGTACCCAGTGATACATTGCAATAAAAGTCAAAGTTCATTAAGCTAAAACCGGCTAACTACGTTACTGACCCTGTAAAAACTGGCACGCACTGAGAGAGGGAAATATTATGGCTTTGTCCTTTTCCGTTAAATGGAATAACTCCATAGTATATCCTATTTCATGTGGGAAAGAGACAGAGCTACCCGCGGTCTATTCTTTTCTCTGTCTACGATAATACCATACAAGATTATTTCACCATAATAAGCCTGTGACAGTCCACTGCTGGACATACCTAGGCCTTTCTTTATGACAGTCATGATGACTGCGGGTGAAAACCAATGGGCACACTAGAACTGAGAGCCAGAATGGCTCCAAACAATAAAATCGCATATACAGAAAAGGATAGAACATAGTTGTCGATCTCGCTTTCTCACACTAGTGATTGTATAGTTTTAGCCTTCTCAAATTATAATTGTTATTTTAATGCCAGGTCTATTTTAATATGCTCTTTCTACGGACTGCGTAGTCTTTTTGTCCGTGTTCTGTATTTAATTGAATAGCTTACATATGGGTATCCATTCTAAAGGCTTTTCGAACGCGACGTTTTTAACACTTTATTACGAATTACGACTTAAAAATATACAGTCGAATTGAGAAACCTCCTCCTTTTTTTTAAGTCGGTTAAAAATTAGATAGATAGGAACACTTTATTCTTTAACACCTTAAATTACAGAATTAAACTACAATATAATAAAAGTGCAACAATAGGCGGTCTTATCGCTTAAAGCGATCTCTTTCAACCTATGGATGGAATGAAATGTAACAAGATATGGTGGTAAGTGGTGTTTTATAATTCAGAGGGGAAAATAAATAGTTATTTAATAAATTACTAAACAATTACATTAAAACAAAGTTAAAGATAGAAGAATAAATATACATTATGGATTAGAATAGTTTACGTGAGCGTGAGTACATTTAAGCGAGATAGAAACCTTTGACTCGCTCTTTAAACGTGTAAAGAGTTTGTGACTGTTTAATGACTGTTTAATGATTTATTATAAAAGGAACTATGATAACTGGGGAAAGACAGCATTAAATTCTCTGATGACCTTAATTGAATTGGAATTGGAGGCATGGAGAAAATTAGTTATTGTTTTAAAAACTTGAACTTAAAAGTAGACTCCTGGCTCCATTATCAGACTATTGTTACCAAGCCCAACCTATTGGGCTAGTGATAATATCATTTAAAAACTAAAAAACAACCGACTTCAATGCCGCGCTATTCATTTTCAGTACCAATTTTGAGATGTTTATCTCAATATCTCTAGAGATACTTATCATACCTCGATTAAATTACCATGGTACCACACTTGGGATATCTCCTTTCGAACAAAAAAAGGATAATCGAAATCGGTTCATAAACGACGAAGTTATCCGCGAACAAACATTAAAAAAAAAAAAAATATATATATACGGTCGAATTGAGAAACCTCCTCCTTTTTTTGAAGTCGGTTAAAAACGAATGAAATGAGCCCAAACTCGAGGTGTTGATTAGTATTTAAAATGATTACTCACCTACGAGCAAATGTTCTGGTTTAGACTGATTCGTTCGTAGTCGGGTTTTTGTCTATCAACACCATCAACAACAATCCTAACTAATATTATAAATGCGAAAGTAACTCTGTCTGTCTGTCTGTCTGTGTCACTTTCACGCCAAAACCACTCAACCGATTTCAATGAAATTTGGTACACAGATAGTCTAGAGCCTGAGAACGGACATAGGCTACTTTTTAATACGAAAAGAGTGTTGTAAGGGGTTGAAAGGGGGGATGAAAAGTAGTATGGAAGTATCGTCATTTGTAGAGCTAGAAGCTTGAAACTTATTTTTTAGGCTGTTGATTCGATATAAATAAATATGACATTCAAAGTTTGTGAGGGAGAAGGGGAATGAGGGGAGGGGAGGGAGGGTGGAAGTGACGGGAAAGGGCGAAAGGGATGGGAGGTGAGGGAAAGGGGAGGGGGAAGGGGAGTGGGGGAAGAGAGGCGGGGAGGGGAGAGGAAGTGGGGGGAAGAGAGGGGGAGGGGAGGGAAATGGGGAGAAGAGAGAGGGGAGGGGAGGGGAAGTGGGGGGAAAGGGGAGGGGGAGAGTGAAGTGAGGAGAAAGGGGGTAGAGGGAAGAGAGAGGGAGGGAAAGAGCGAGGGGGAGGGGGATTTACGGCGTGGTACGGTGCGGAGTAGGTGGGATACGCATGTGTCTTATTTGTAAAATAATTAGCCGAAATATTTAAAAACCCAAAGACTTTTCCACGCGGACGAAGTCGCGGGCACAGCTAGTATTATTATAAATGCAAAAGTAAGTTTGTATATTTGTTTGTTTGTTTGTTTGTGACTTCTTTACGGTCAAATGGCTAGACTGATATAGCTGAAATTTTGCACAGGGATAGCCAGTATTATGGATTAAGTTATAGGATGCTTTTTAACGCGAGTGAAGCCGCGGGATACAGCTAGTAAGTAATATTTTGTCGTTTCTTTTGAATTGTTTCTGACAAGGTTGTTCACAACTTATCTATTGTATTTGGCGGTACGCTCGTGGATATATAGCCTTAGGTCTGCTATTAGACGAAGGGGTGGAGCCACCCCCCTCTTTGAAATCAATCTAGGGTTGTACATTGAGACATTGAAGCCATGCTTGCTAGATGTTACAATTGAATCGTTTTATTTATAGCCGCTTTGGTATATTCGTGTTTTAACCGACTTAAAAAGGAGGAGGTTCTCAATTCGTCGGAATCTTTTTTTTCTTTTTACCAATTACTCAATAACGCCAGAACTGATTTAGAAAACTCTTCTTTATTGTTTGGAAGGGTAAGTATATATACTTGAGGTGTTCCCATTTAAATATCATCAAGATATTATGTTCAATATCTCCAGAGATATGGAGATACAAACCTTAAAATTGGTACTGAAAATGACAAGCGCGGCGTTTGAAGTCGGTTCTTGTAGTTATTTAAACGATCCAAAATTATATATAGGTAAAATCTCAGTTTAACAATATTTAAATACGTACCCTATTGTTTCAGAAATAAGGTATTAATTTTTTTTGTTATAATCACCTTTTAATATTCATCATCATCAAGAACAAATTAAGATAAAATAAAACTATGTGACTAATATATAAACTACTAAAATATTAACTATGGCTAGTAATAAAAATACGAACTACAAATAAAACACAGAATTTAGGTCGCTATCTGCTGGTAGAATACCCAAAAAGCTGGCGACTTTATATTGATAGATAGATAAACTCTTTATTTGCATACCAAAAGAACAGAAACATTGTGAATCAAAATAGACCATTACCCAATAACCCTTTGAATGCGAAACTAATGCGTTGCCCGAGGTAAGCGTCAGCTCTTTGGTCGTGGGAGACATTATTAGACGCCTGGACAGCAGCTCCTTACAAAACCAGGTATTAATTACCGTTAAACCACATGTTAAACTTTCAAATTGTTCAGCCCTGCTTTAACGGTTTCTGATAAAGTTACAGAATATCTAAATAATACTTACTTAAACTCTAAATTTAAACCACCCCCCACTGATCTATGTATAATCTGTTCATTGTGACCATTCAAATGAGACCAAACTCGACATTTCTGCTGTAAGTTGGTGAGGAGTTGAGTGTTCTGCTGATTCCAGGAGATGTCCCACCATCAGGTCGAGGCAACCGTGTTCTTACAATATCGTTGGAGTAGAATGAAGGATACCAGATTGATCAGACCAATAAAAATTGATCTCATAGGGTCATCATCTAGTATCATCATCATCAGCCGGTGTCAGTCCACTGCGTCCGTAGGCCTCTCCCAAGATGCGCCACTGAGCTGAGTCATTAGATCGTTATTAGATCGTTTAAAAAACTAAAACAACCCACTTCAAATGCCGCGCTATTAATGTTCAGTACCAATTTTGAGGTGTTTATCTCCATATCTCTGGAGATACTTATTAGACCTCGGTGAAATTATTATGGTACCACACTTGAAGTATCTCCTTTCCAACAAAAAAAGAATAATCAAAATCGGTTCATAAACGACGAAGTTATCCGCGAACAAACATTAAAAAAAAATATATATATACAGTCGAATTGAAAATCCTCCTCCTTTTTTGAAGTCGGTTAAAAAAGTTCGGTTGAACGAATTGTCATAAAGAAAAGCTCCAAATAAAATAAAAAACTCGATTAAGACACAAATCAAACGCAAAAATCGAAATCAAAATCGGTTTATCCGTTTAGGCACTACGATGCCACAGACAGGCTGACACACACATTCACACGTCAAACTTATAACACAAGGGGTGTTTGTGCGGCTTTATGCGTTGGGGGTTAATGAATGAACAGATGTTCATTCGCCCGAGTTCAGTCATTAGGATTCCCTTTACCGGAAACATTGACCCATTTACAGAGCAGGAAACATCACCGAGAGACACCGGAGTCAGTGAAAGGTTAAGCCCGAAGCTGTTCGCCTTTGGAACGATCTCCATGCATCAATTGGAAAAGCCCTGTCTCCACAAGTCTTTAAAAATGTGGTATTGAAGCACTAATTATCTCTTAATTGATAGCATATATGTATTTATCCTGTAGTATTTTATGTATGTGTATAATAATATACTTGTATGTATATATATGTACTAGAAGTGTCCCGCGGCTTCACCCGCGTTAAAACCTTCTTTTATTTACTTAAAACTTTTCTTTTGTAAAAACGATTCTATCATTAAACACATCTAGCCAAATCGGTTCACCCGTTTTCATGTTATCGCGTGACTAAGGAAATTCAGGATTCATATTTATAAAACCCTAAAAACCTAAATTTACAGACTTTGTTACCTACCCCATTTCGAAAAATCCTACAACACGTACTTTATCCCATCTTGTTTCGCCATACAAACTTTGAATCCCCGTTCCGTATCCGGGAGGAATTATCAGAAAATCATTTCTGAGCGGATACCTACGTCATAATAACTATCTGCATTCTGAAATTCAGCGCAATCAGAAACAATATTGATTTTTAGACTTTGTTACCCCAGTTTATCCTCTCAGGGTGGCATTTTGAAATAGTCTGAATATCGTATTTACTTATTTATTTACAGAACCCCCGTTTCATCCCCATCAGGTGTGAATTTCTGAAAATCCTTTCTCAGAGGGAACTAATGTCGGCATAACTATCTGCATACCAAATTTCAACGCAATCCGAAACAATATTGATTTTCACACTTTGTTACCCCATTGCACCCTCTAAGGGGGAGAATTACAAAAAAACCTGAAACACGTATTTACTTATTTTTGTACTGAAGCACTTGTGTGAAGTTTCGGATAGAAAAGACTATCTAATCTTGTTTCTCCATACAAACTTTGAACCTCCATTTCATCCCCTTAAGGGGTGAATTTAGAAAAATCCTTTCTTAGTACACCCCTACGTACTAAGACAAATATACCCTTCAAATTACAAGTCTCTACGACCAGCGGTTTAGGTTGTGCGTTGTCTGTCAGTCAGTATGTCAGGACAAAGATTCTTATAGTATTAGATGTGTGTATGTATATAATGCATGTGTATGTATTTTATGTATTATATCAGCATCATCATCATCAGCCTGTGTCAGTCCACTGCTGGACGTAGGCCTCTCCCAAGATGCGCCACTGAGCCCGATCTTCGGCTCTTCTCTTCCAGCCACTGCCCGCCGCTTTGCGTATGTCGTATGTATTATATATTGTTATATTATTTTGTAGCTGTACATCTCCCTGCAACATGAATATGTGAAATCCTGTCCATCCAAAGATTGTCAGGTAGAGATAGCGATAAGACCGCCCTTTGCATTACAATTTTTATGTTATGAAATATTTTCTGTGTTTTATTTGATATACAATAAGGAATTATTCTATTATATTCTCCTCGTTGTTTGTTCTAGACCATTACCGTGTTAGAGGAATCTAGGCAGCCTAACTTTGACATCTAGAACTCAAATCTTTTCGGCCGGTTTTTATGTTATTTCTATCTAGATTTCACATACATACATAAAATCACGCCTTTTTCCCGTTGGGGTAGGCAGAGACTACTTCTTTCCACATGCCACGATCCTGACATACCTCTTTCGCTTCTTCCACTTTCATGAGCGCCTTCATACATGCTCGCCGATTATAGGTACTTTTGACTTGAACGTCTCTGATTTGATCGTGATATGTTCGCCTAGGTCGACCTCTACCGGCTGATTTAAGTTTTCACGAGACTATTAAATTTCATAGAATTAATGTGCAGTCGAAGAAAATCAATCTCGAGTAAATACAGAAATCTTTTTCACAAGTCAATGGCAGCACTTCGACCACTCACCTGATGGTAAGTGATGATATGGTCGAAGATGGTGAACACGCTAGGCCTAGAATTCTTTCATTCTCTAGGGCAGTGTGCTGTCGAAACACCGTAAGTTATAGCGGCCGACTTTCTCCTTGATGGTGGTAATCTACTTTTTGGCAGCAAGGCGATCATCGATATAACCTACTACCACCTGTGAAAAATCTGATCATCTAATCTAACCTCAAGTATTTAGCAGTTTCTCTTTAGTAAACGTAGGGACGGCATGGCAAGAAATATCAATGTTTACCAAAACCACGGCTTTATTTTAAAGAACAGCAATTTATGTCGTATTTCTGTATCGATACGTTTGAATGTCCATTGGTAAAAGTTTAAATCCCTTGCCATGCCATCACGGTCTGCGTAGGCCTTAAGCCACGACCAGACATGCATGGACTCGCCAAATGTCGATTAATCGCCGAGTGACATGTGGCATGTTTGTAGTGAGCATGTCTATACACACATGTGGATCTCGTTATTCGCCTTCGTATTCATTTACTTTAAAGTGGACAAATTTACCGACAGTTAGCCGAACGAGGAGAGCACGAACAAACGTTGCTCGGAGACAACCCCGGATCTAGGGCCAAACTGGGCCACTTACTTGCCCCGGGCGGCAGTGTCAGCGGGCGCCAAAATTATACATACTACGGTTAAAAATAAAAAAACTTGCTTCACAAAGCACTTAGTATACGGAAGCCTGGTTGGTCCACTACGAAGGACTGTGGGAAACACACAGGCCCACAACTTAAGTGAACTTGTGGACTTATTAACGGATTCTTATTGTCTCATTCACAAAAAATACCAACACTTACATATTTGTGAGTTTTCTTTTTCTCAAACACCGGAGAGAGGGGCGCCACCATGAAGTTTCTGCCATGAAGTTCGAAAAAATCGTAAATAGTATCGTACCGGTGCTGCTTGGCGATTACTAGCACCCATCCTCACTACTCACTAAACGGCGAATAATCGGCTCGGCAATCGGCGAGTCCCGCATGTCTGTACGCGGCTTTAAGCAAAGTTTATACTATTTTATTTGTGTAGTATCAATAAAATAAACCTATCGCAGGTTGAGTGTTGCCTCGTTAAAAATACATTGTTTGCTATAAGCGTTTTAAAGCGTATAAGCAATCTGTTTTATTTAAATAGCACCAGGCAGCGTGTTGCCATTTCAATTTGATTTTTGTTTGCGTTCTCTTTTTTGCCTGACTTTTTAAAAGTAGGGTAATTGATTTTGAAGGTACCTATGTTTGTTTCTATGTGACCGTCTGTAGTGGTAGTGAAATGGCTGGACTGATGTTGATAATTATGAGCCCCGAGTGAACGATGCTATATTGTGAAATGCAGTCAGTCAACCAACGGATTTTTGGAAATTTTACTCGCCCTTGAAACCATAACATGTTTATTAAGAACGTAAAAACATGCAAATCTGTGCAGCAGTTCTCAAGAAATCCGCTTATCAACCTTACAACGTACTGCTATTAAGTATTCTGTGATCTTACCTTAAAACTTAAAATTAAGGTAAAGATCGGTATGAAATATTACAACCAAAACATGTGTATTACAGCAAACCTACATAAACGCCAGTCATGTCATAATATAAGAGCAATAAATCATTATGTAACCAACGTTATCACAAGGACGTTGAGATGCGTCACAGAATATAAAGGCGTATGCAGACGTTTTGAGGCATGCATTGTGAACAACTTGTCATGCGTGCCTCAAGGTGCTCACTTTGGGGCATGTGCCGCAAACCTACGTTGCAAACCGATTCATATTTTGCAAGCGCTGCGTTTCTTGACGCAAGTTGCGTTACATTCGGGTGTTTTCGTGACACACATTCATTGACAGATTACATCATAGAAATAGGAATAATAAGGTAGTTATTCCTATTTCTGTGGATTACATTCAAAAGAATCATGTCATGTAATTGGGACTATAGCGTGTGAATTTTCCGCTAGAGGCACTAGTGTGCTGCAAGGGCCGCGAAATATCAATCACATTATTAGTTAAGGATTTATTTCAATCTGACATAAACATAACATTTTAATTATTAAAAAAGCTTACTCGCAACGTGGGTTGCACATTAGTAGTATTCTTGTTAACCCCTCCAACTAAGCTTGTGTCAAGTTGTGTCTGAAGTGTGTTCACGTCAATAGTGCAATGGGTGGGTATCGAACTCACGATCTCTCGATCGTCAGTCCGACACCTTATAATTGGGCTATTGCCGTTAATGAGCGAAGAAATGGTATAACCCATTGTCTTATTTTATAAAACATGTGTTTTTAAAAGTAACAGGACAAGCAAAACGTTCGCCTGATGGTAAGCGATAACGTCTGTCTATAACAGAAACTGTTACACTGTACGCATAGTACGCAGGTGTATAGTCTGTACGCACCTTTAAGTAAATAACGAATTAATTTACTGAGGTTAAGAATTTGCTGATAAACTGAAACGATACAATATCTGTGTTGACATAATTTTGTAGTTAAATGGCTTTATTATCACGTTTGTGATGTGATTTTAAATGCTGCATACAGTATTTTTGGTGTTGTTGTTTACTTAAGAAATGCACTCTGCTCCGTTTAAGCTAGCCTTGTACTATTAATTATTCTGTGGCTAAGCAAAGAACATAATTCTATTTTCTGTAGTTAAAGATTTCACTCTCACTTTGATAATAATACAACTCTGCTCATAATAATAACACAGTTTTGTAATAATAGTAATAATAATATATGTTTTTAATATGTAGAGGACCTTGTCCCTTGACAAATCTCTTTATGGTCCAAAACTTATAAGCACTAACCGCGCTTGACCACTAGGTATCTCAAATGTTGGTAAGTGATGATGCGGTCGAGGATAGTTCACGCTAGGCCTAGAATGGGAACTGAAAACTGAAAACCGTAAATATGTAATTTAATAACAAAAAGTTGCGTAGTATTATTTCACAGCGTTGTTTTCATAGTAGTTGTGCCGTATTGCGCCTTTCAGGAATGTCTTTCGGTCTGTCTGTCTTTTTAGGGTTCCGTACCTCAAAAGGTAAAAAAAGGAACCCTTATAAGATAACTTTCTTGTCCGTCTGTCTGTCTGTCTGTTTGTCTGTCCGTCTGTCTGTCCGTCTGTCTGTCCGTCTGTCTGTCCGTCTGTCTGTCCGTCTGTCTGTCCGTCTGTCTGTCCGTCTGTCTGTCCGTCTGTCTGTCCGTCTGTCTGTCCGTCTGTCTGTCCGTCTGTCTGTCCGTCTGTCTGTCCGTGTGTCACCACTGATTTTCTCAGGAACAGGTGGACCTAGCAAGATGAAATGTATACCTGATACTGAAGTTTATAGTCCCTATTGGGTGTATAAAAATCAAGGTCTTGAGTTAACACAATAAAAAGATATGGGCAAATTTAGATTTTCGCGAAAACTTGTTAGTACCAAAATGTACCTTAATTTTCAACTTTTTTTATTTTTCGTAATTTTTCCTGTACTTGTGCTCTAAGACCTTGCTTATAACCAATATTGACAATTCTAGGTAAACCGGAAGTACCCTATAGGTTTTGGGTCGAAAACCTATACTTACGGGTACTTCCCATTGACCTAATATCATGAAATTTGGCAAGAAGCAAGGTCTTACAGCACAAATTAAGGGAAAAATTCCAAAAAATAAATAAAAAGTTGAAAATTAAAGGATGTCCCCATACATACATAGTTTGCGCCAATTAATGTAGACCTCTGAGTTATATCAGCGCTGATACAATTTATAGGTCTAGCTTAATTGGTTGGTACGGAAGCCTCGGTGGGCGAGTTCAACTCGACTTAGCCGTTTTTTTTTTAGTGTAGTTTTAGGTTGTTTGTTTTATTTCTATGGAAACGCATCTGCCACGTATGACAGCTAGAAGAAACAGAAACACCAGGTCGGTGGCGGTGGAACGATCGCCGGCACGTCATTTAAAAATCGGCCCAAAAAATATCGTTCTCGTTGACGTCCCGGTGCCGTCATCTGTGGACAAACTGTAAGAGCACGTCACCGGCAACGAGATTTTTAGGGGCCGATTTGAAAATGACGCGACGGCGATCGTTTGTCTACCGCCACCGATTCCGGTGGTTCTGTTTCTACTAGCTGTCATGCGTGGCAGATGCGTTTCCATAGAAATAAAACAAACAACCACAGATAAAAAACAATAACCTATCGAACGGCGCCGGGCGCCGGCAGTGTGTGGACAAGATTAAACGTGTTTTGTATTGCGAGCCAATGCACATCGGCCCGTCAAAATCTCGGGCCGATATCTAGCGGTCGCGCTGATCTACTCGTAATATCGGCGGCCGGGATGACGTCCCCCGGTGCTGGTCATGCTGTGGACAAACAATCTAAGGGTATAATACTTTCCAAGTGGTCCCATTTAAATTTAATTTAGATTATGCTCAGTACCTACCTCCAGAGATATGGAGATTGGAGTTAAACACCTCAAATTTGGTACTGAAAATGACTAGCGTGACATTTGAAATCGGTTAATTTAGTTTTTTAAACGATATTAAGTAAATTATATCAAACAACCCACTCTATGAGACCAACTGACCATAGGATCCACTGTTGGAATTTGTGCATTGTTCATTCGAATTTGTTCTAATTTTTTTGCATACGTGCAAAATCACATTTAAAATGGTTGTATGATAAATACAACTAACTTTTACATTTGAGATATGAGTAGGATATGTAAATCATACGATTCAAGTGTTCTCGAGTGGGGTTACCGACAGACTGAGACGCGTTTGCGTGTGTTAATAACTCCAATGTTATATTTATGATATTCGATACTTTGGAGTAGTTAGTAAGTTAGTGTGTGCATCACCGTCTAGATTTATTTGTACGTTTCAGATATTCAAATGCTGCAGTGCACATTAAATAATGTATGATCATACAAAAACGAAATAAAACTGGCCAAGTGCGAGTCAGCATCGCGGCTCTTTATCGCACACTTAGGGAGGGTTCCGTACAATACGAAACATAACAGAGTTTCAACCTCATATATTTGATTAATTGATATTACCAAGAATATTTGGTTTGGTCGCGATCTAGAAAGACGGGGCTCGTTTACTAGCGCCATCTATGTCATTTTGCCGAAACTAATTAGATAGATGGCGTTTAAAAACACGTTTTTTGTATGGGGACCCCCTTTAATTTTTAACTTTATTTTGTTTTTAGTATTTGTTGCTCTAGCGGCAACAGAAATACACCATTTGTGAAAATTTCAACTGTCTAACTATCACGGTTAATGAGCTATAGCCTGGTGACAGACGGATAGACAGACAGACAGACAGACAGACAGACAGACAGACAGACAGACAGACAGACAGACGGACAGCGGAGTCTTAGTAATAGGGTCCCGTTTTACCCTTTGGGTACGGTACCCTAAAAATCAACTTCACATGCCTCGATAGTTAGGTAAAGATCTTGAATCAAGTCGCCTTCGTAGGAGGGGCGAGGGAAGGGAATGGGGAGGGGGAAGGGAAGGGGAGTCCCCTCCACTTGTTTCCCCCTTCCGGAGATGCGTAGTTTTTTACCCGACTGCGCGACGCAAAGGAGAGGTAATGTGTTTATCAGTCTATATATGTATGTATGTATGTATGTATGTATGTATGTTTGTTCCTTTGTGGCACACTAGAGACCAAACGCGTGGGCCGATTTTGATAATTGGCACGTCAATAGATTCGCTATGCTAGCGCGAGTGTCAATGAAAACATAAAAAATTGAAAAAATCAAAATGGCGGATTTCAGACGCCAAAATTTGGGGTTCAAAAAAAATTTTTTTTTCAAAACCTATCGAGTGGGGTATCGAATTAAAGGTCTTAAAATGAAGATTCAAAATATATTTATAACAAATCATTTATGATCGTACAAATCGAAAAAAAAAACGATTTTACATGCCGCGTTAGTCACTTTCAGTAACAAGTTTGCGGTGCTTATCTCTGAAGTTACTTATCAGATCTCAATAAAATTACAATGAGACCAAACGAAAATCATATTAACTCAAACAAAAAAAGATTTTTCCAAATCGGTTAAGAATTGATGGAGTTCTGAGGTAACAAACAACCTCTTCCTTTTGGTATAGTCGTTTAATAGTACAACTGTAAAATAAGTAAGCTTAAAAAGCAATACCCTATCTTTTTCACGCATTTCGGTTTTTTGTTCTTTTTTCCATTAAGTTCACGCATTTTTGCGAAAGGTCAAGCCTATGTAGCATTGAGCCGGGTTAGATCTTTAGATGGACTAGTAATGAGTAGTTTAGATCCCCGGAAACTACTCAATAATCCACATGACATCAACTCTCTAAATGAAATGAGAAGATTACGGAATTTGCCGTCCTTTACTCAACTAAAAAGTGTAAAATAAAACATTAAATTAAAAAATAAAAAAACCCGACTGCGCAAAAAGTGAAGTGTTAAAAAAAGGAACTGAAAAGAAAAAAACAAGTAAGTCTAGTAGTTTAGACTTCTGTTTAGGGATATCAAAAAACTATACCATTTAAATTCTTTCTCGGTCGATACACTCATAAAATAAATTATACTTTGTTATATGGAATGTAGAGACAATAACAGTCGGGACACATTAATCCCCATTCGTTAAGCCATTAATGTGTCCCAACTTTTAAAGTCTCTACATTCCATATAACAAAGTATAATTTATTTTATGAGTGTATCGACCGAGAAAGAATTTAAATGGTATAGTTTTTTGATATCCCTAAACAGAAGTCTAAACTACTAGACTTACTTGTTTTTTTCTTTTCAGTAAGTTTTTTAACACTTCACTTTTTGCGCAGTCGGGTTTTTTGATTTTTTAATTTAATGTTTTATTTTATTATTTTAATATCAAAGTTCATTGACGCTACTCTATTAAAACAGCGTCGATTTAAGAGGGGGAAAGTCAGGGGGGAAGGAGGAGGGGTGAAAGGCTCCTTGAAGGAAAAGTCGCGGAACCCCGTTTCTTTAGGAGATATGAGTATTTTAAAATTTTGAGGTAAAGTATAAAAAAAATGGTCCAATAATTAGTTTAAGCTCAAGAGGAGTAGGGGAGGTTGGAGATGGGCTACTCCCTTATGTACGGAGAAGCGCAGAAACATAGTTGAAGAGAAAAACAACAGATTTTTTTTAAATGAAAAATAATTGAATTTTTATTACCTTTAAATTAGACGGACATTTTAGACATAAGGTTTTCTGTACCTTCAGTTAAAATCCATAGCGTTGGATCTGGTGACGCGCGGCCGCTGCCGCAGCACCCCTCGACTCGACTCGACAATAATACTTAAATTTAAAACCACCCCCGACTGATCTATGTATAATCTGTCCATTCAGACCATTCCAATCAGCCCAAATTCGACATCTCTGCTGTAAGCTGTCGAGAAGTTGTGTATTCTGCAGGTTCATGAGATGTCCCAGCATCAGGTCAGTGCTACTATTTTTATTTTATTTTTTTTTTGTTTTTTTTTTTAAAAGATTACTGGCAATGTGGTTCGCACACTACTTATTCTTGTTAACCCCTCCAACTAAGCTAAATATGCTTGTGTCTGGAGTGGGTTCACGTCAATAGTGCAATGGGTGGGGTGGGGACCGAACTCGCGACCTCTCGATCGCCAGTCCGACACCCTATCCATTGGGCTGTTGCCGCTTTGTTCTTATAATATCGTTGAAGTAAGCTGTTTTACAGAATTTCAAATTGATCAGATCTATAAAAGTTGATATCATAGCGTCATCATCTAGAATAAGAACGTTTTAAAAAAAATATATACGGTTGAATTAAGAAACCTCTTCCTTTTTTGAAGTCGGTTAAAAAAACTAAAAAGAAACCGACTTCAATGCCGCGCTATTAATTTTCAGTACCAATTTTGATGTGTTTATCTCCATATCTCTGACGATACTTATCAGACCTCGATAAAATAACCATGGTACCACACTTGGGATATCTCCTTTCCAACAAAAAAAGAATAATCAAAATCGGTTCATAAACGACGAAGTTATCCGCGAACAAACATAAAAAAAATATATATATACGGTCGAATTGAGAAACCTCCTCCTTTTTTTTAAGTCGGGTAAAAAAGCGGTTGAACGGATTTCCATTACATTAATTAAGTTAAGAACTCTCTCGATTAAGACACCTATCAAACAAAATGAAAATCGGTACATCTACGATATATATATATATATATATATATATATATCGATACGCTACGAGGCCACAGACAGACACATACACAGATACACACGTCAAACTTATAACACCCCTTCTCTTTGCAACGGGGGTTAAAAAAACTCAGTATCTGCTATGACTTATGGTCATGGTAGCTCTAGGCCTTTCAAAAGATAAACCTCACTAACTTGGCAGAACTTCAAAATGAGCTTCTGAAATATAAATCTAAACTTCACTTTAAGTAGGTTAGGTACGTTCAACCAGTGGTTTGGATTTTTGGCTCAGCTTTATAGCAATACTGTTTTTTGGCACGCAAAGTACATTTTTATTCGGGGTAGATCTAGTTTTTGAACTAAGAGGCTTATTACACCATCTGGCAAACGAAATAATTATAAGATAGTTTAAAAACTAAAACAACCGACTTCAATGCCCCGCGAGTCAATTTCAGTAGCAAGTTTGAGACGTTTAACGTCATATCTCTGGAGATACTTATCATATCTCGATTAAATTACAATGGGACCACCTCGGAAATGTACCCTACCGATTACAAAAATAATCATTCGATTTGGTTCAGAATTGACGGAGTAATCGCGTAACATAAAATAAAACTGGCCAAGTGCGAGTCATCATCGCGTCTCTTATCGCACACTTAGGGAGGGTTCCGTACAATACGAAACATAACAGAGTTTCAACCTCATATATTTGATTAATTGATATTACCAAGAATATTTGGTTTGGTCGCGATCTAGAAAGACGGGGCTCGTTTACTAGCGCCATCTATGTCATTTTGCCGAAACTAATTAGATAGATGGCGTTTAAAAACACGTTTTTTGTATGGGGACCCCCTTTAATTTTTAACTTTATTTCGTTTTTAGTATTTGTTGTTCTAGCGGCAACAGAAATACACCATCTGTGAAAATGTCAACTGTCTAACTATCACGGTTAATGAGCTATAGCTTGGTGACAGACGGACAGACAGACAGACAGACAGACGGACAGCGGAGTCTTAGTAATAGGGTCCCGTTTTACCCTTTGGGTACGGAACCCTAAAAAACATACAGACGAATGGAGAGTCTGTTAATAAAGAGCTTTCATTGTTAAGCCATGCAGCGTATGCTACGTATGCCCATTGCTTCGAAATTACGTAGCACAATTTTCTGGATGTGTTAAATTTTATTGCGGGCACATGCATATTATTACTGATTTTTGGGATTCCGTACCCAAAGGTTACCAACAGAACCCTTATAACTGAGAGTTAGCTGTTCGTCCATCCCTCCGTCCGTCTTCCTAAATCTCTATCTATTACGGTTCATAAGATCAAGCAAAACGCCGAAAAAATACGTTTTTTGTATTGGGACACCCTTTAAAATTCAAATTACTAAATTTCAGCTTTACCGGTTCAGTTCAGGGAACAAACATCTATCATTATCATCATCATCAGCCTGTATCAGTCCACTGCTGGACGTAGGAACGTACAAACATCTATACTATACTGGACGTACAAACATCTATACTTCCATACAAACTTTCTAGTTTATAGTACAGTAATTAGTAAGGTAGCACTCATAGCAATCATTTGCAAACTTTGTAAAACTTTGTAAAAATGTCAAGTGTCTACCTATTACTGTTTAGAAGCCCATACACACTATACAGCCGTCTAACTGACGGACAGACGGACGGACGGACAGCGATGTCTCAGTTATAGGGTTCCGTTGATACCCTTTGGGATGGAACCCTAAACACTAACTTAACATGCCACGCGATTCAGTTTCAGTAGCAAGTTTAAGGTATTTATCTTCATATATCTGGAGCTATTCATTACATCTCAACAAATTGTGGTGCCATGGATTACCATGGACCGTACCCAATATTGACATTCATATTGATAAGTCAGCTGAAAATTCAGCTCAATCATTCTGAAGAGCTCACCCATCCCATCCCGTCCATTGTGTTCGAACATTGTGAGTCAGACAATGGAAGTCTTCCATCAATCTTCCACTGGTGGAAGCTACCTGTATCAGGTTCCTGTCTGTTTGTTACATCAATCTTTATCAATACCAACACGATACTAATTTATTAAAGTGTTTAGATAACCTCAGTATTTATAGCTTACAGTTTCCACTTTTATAAGATTGTGAGCAAAACATTGTTAATAATAAAACTTAATATAACTACAACCAAATACAAGTAATAAAATTAAAATTTTGAATAAACACCCACGACAGTGTCCTTTACATCTATCTAAGAACCACCACTGATTAATTACGAACCGTTTAAAGACAAAATCGAACTAGTTTTGGAGAACAATGGCAATATGAATTTGCACAACAAACAAATGTTTACTGCAGCGCCCCCTGGTGAGTTGACACCGTTACACTTATTTAGGAATATGCACCAATCAAAAACGAACCCATCACTGAAAACTGCATGAAAATCGGACTAGTCGTTTTGAAGAAAAATGGCAACATCGATTTGCACTAACAAATGATTAATGAAGCGCCCCCTGGTGAGTTGTCACCGTAACACTTATCTAAAAACATGCACCAATTACACCCAAACCCATAACTGAATAATGCATCAAAATCGGACTACTAGTCCGATTTTGATGGAGAAAGTTTTGGAGAAAAATGGCAACATGGATTTGCACACACACAAACAAACAAACAAATATCCTCTCACCCCAAACGCATATACAGTCTCCGTTCCGTCGTGGTTAATAAAAACAAATCCCATCAAAAATATTACATTAAAAATTTGCAAATCTCGCAACGCAGTTCTTATACAACAAAAAAGTAAAAAAAATAATAATATAGGCTAGCGTTTGACCGCTATCTCACCTGTTGTTGGTAAGTGATGTTGCGGTCGAAGATGGTAAGCACGCTAGGCCTAGAATGGGAACCGGCTCTCAAGGATATCTGCCGGAACACAAGGAAGGGCAGGATGAAAACAAAATAAAACAGTCAGCAACATAGCGGAAAATTGATACAAAACCCTTTTAACCAACTTTACAAAAAAGGAGGAGTTTTTCAATTCTTCGGAATCTTTTGTTTTATTATAATTATTTTTTATGTAGGTATGTTCACCGATTACTCGGAGATGCCTGAACCTATTTGGAAAATTATTTTTTTAGTTTCAAAGGGTACCCTTCCCAGGTGGTCCCATTTAAATTTTAACGAAATAGGTCGAGCCGTTTTTATTATATCAACATTTGTATTACGATGCAATTATATACCTCGATGACATGCTACTTAGTGCAGGCACAGAATATTGAATAGTACAAAAACTGCAGGCTACTTTGACTAGCGTGACGTTTGAAGTCGGTTCTTTTAGTTTTTTACACGATCTTAAACTATTTTCGTTGCGAATCGATACTATTTCTCGAATCTAAGGATCTTAACTTGTACTCACACTGACTTGGTAACTTGTTGATAAAAAAAACTTAATTACTTCAGAGTTCTTGTACAAAGCATCCATTTCATTATTGAGCCCTTAAATACCGTTATTAATAGGGCTTACACGTTAAATGGGGCTCACTCATTAAGGGGATTACTGAAATTGGGGCTTATGGGTCCCTATAGACACTCTGCGACGTTGGTTGCCGTAAATATGTCATTATCGGGGTGTTTTGGGGTTTTAAGGGAAAACACGATGTAAGTAGGTTTTGTCATTGGGAATGGTGTTTGGGAAAATATTTTGTTGTGTATTTTTTTCAACCTCCTTTCATAAAGGAGGTTCTCAATTCGTCTGTATATTATGTTTTTTTTAATTGTTTATGTTACACAATAACTCCGTCAATTGTGAACCGATTCGAATGATTCTTTTTGTATTCGGTAGGGTACGTTCCCGAGATGGTCCCATTATAATTTCATTGAGATCTGATAAGTATCTCCAGAGATATGTCGATAAACATCTCAAACTTGCTACTGAAACTGACTCGCGGGGCATGGAAGTCGGTTGTTTTTAACCGACTTCAAAAAAAGGAGGAGGTTTCTCAATTCGACCGTATTTTTTTTTTTTTTTTTTTTTTTTTTTTATATTTGTTCGGGGATAACTTCGTCATTTATGCACCGATTTTGATTATTCTTTTTTTGTTCGAAAGGAGATATCCCAAGTGTGGTACCATGGTAATTTTATCGAGGTCTGATAAGTATCTCCAGAGATATTGAGATAAACATCTCAAAATTGGTACTGAAAATGAACATTGAAGTCGGTTCTTTTTTAGTTTTTAAACGATATTATAGTTTTTAAACTATCTTAATTAGATTTATATAAGTAGGTACACTAAAGTCTTTTTAGGGTTCCGAACCCAAAGGGTACCAACGGAACCCTATTACTGAGACTCCGCTGTCCGTCTGTCCGTCTGTCACCAGGCTGTATCTCATGAACCGTGATAGTTAGACGGTTGAAATTTTCACAGATGATGTATTTCTGTTGCCGCTATAACAACAAATACTAAAAAAAAAATATACGGTCGAATTGAGAAACCTCCTCCTTTTTTTGAAGTCGGTTAAAAACGGAACAAAATTAAAAATTAAAGGCCATAAAAAAAGCGTGTTTTTACTATAGCGCCATCTATGAACGATGGTAACCAACAAAAAGGTCACTGACCTTTGTGTTAACGTTCACATGGTGGGTGTTAGAAGTTCGTTCGACATTCGTTAGATGGCGTTGTAGTAAATAAGCATGTTAAGTATTGACACGGTATTTATATATATCGATGTTAAAACTATGTATATACTTAATTTATCCGACAAATTTTGTTCAATCGGAACCCTACGCGTGCGAGTCCGACTCGCACTTGGCCAGTTTACTTAATGATTGGACGGCCCGTTGGCGTAAGGATAGATACCCAACTTTGAACCTTCAGGTCGACACTTCAAATCGTGGCCGAGCAATAAGGGATTTTTTTGTGTGCTTGAGTGTTAGTCCACAGGTGGTTAAGCATTATATCAATGTTCCGCCTGACTTAGCAACTTGCCGTTTTTACTACAAAAAGTTTTTTTTATTATCTGATTGGCTAGAGTTTGACCACTATAATTATGGTGGTAAGCGATGATTTAGTTGAAGATGGTGAACACGCTAAACCTAGAATATTCTGACTCTCAAGGGCTGTGTGCTGCCGGAACACCGTAAGATTATGGCGGCAGACTTTCTCCTTGATGGTGGTAAGCTACTTTTTAGGGTTCCGTAGCCGAATGGCAAAAAACGGAACCCTTATAGATTCGTCATGTCTGTCTGTCTGTCTGTCCGTCCGTCCGTATGTCACAGCCATTTTATTCCGAAACTATTAGGACTACAGAATTGAAACTTAGTAGGTAAATGTATTCTGTGAACCGCTTTCCGATTTTAATACAAAAATAAATAATATAAATGTTTAAGGGGGGGCATCCCATACATGGCACTGAAACAAAAAATAAGTTTTTTCTTCATACCTATACGTGTGGGGTGTCTTTGGATAGGTCTTAAAAAATTACATTAAGGTTTCTAAAATATTTTTTTTGGTAAAATGTGTGTCCCCCAGTGAAAAATCTAGAAAAAATATATTCTGTAGATCTCAATAATAACTAACAACGAGCATTGGTTTGAACGAGATACAATCAGCAGCTTTTGAGATATAGCGACCGCAAAGATAACTTTGTTTTTCATAAAAACACTATGGAAAACAAAGTAAATTTTATAGTTGCAAAAAACATAATTATAGAATACTTTACTGTGTTAAGGAACCGTACGAGTGCGAGTCCGACTTGCACATGGCCAGTGTTTTTAAGCGAGTGAAGAATGTTAAAAATATTTAGGGATTTTTTTTTCAATTTCTCGTGTTAGCGTAAGATGAACCGTTTTAAATAATAATATTTTATGTCTTATTTTAGCTGTTGAGAAATGATGTTCGTCTGGCGCTGAAAATAGCTCATAATTGAATTCAACAGCGGCTGAAGGATGAAAATTCTAATTGATTATTACCCTTTATCTTATCTAAAGTTTTGTTCAGACGAAGCGTCTCATTCAAAGCTGCTCATTCTAAGTTAGTGCAGAAAATATTCAACCTGATTTAAAAATAGAAGACTTTTGAATTTATGCGATGTGTGTGTAAGATGGTGTAAATATATAGAAATAGATATTTTGATATTGAGATCATCTCAATATCAAAATATCAAATATCATAATTATATATAGATGATGATATTTTTATAGAGTTTGACAATTTTAAAACTGTTTATTTTGAAATTTTGTTCATTAATCCTGCCCATGCGATTCAAACATAGCATAAACAACATAGCATTTGAACAGCTTAATTTTGTAAAATAGATAAACCTTATTGATCACCGCTAACAAATAAGAAAAACATCCAATATTTTAATAAAAATTATATAATAGGTTGGGGAAAAAGTTTCTTCGCATTTTTTAAGAAAATTCAAAACATATTTTAATATAGTTTATTTACATTTAACTAAAGTATGTAGGTACCATTTTGTTCGATAACTTTTTGCCATCTTGTAGTTAGGGCCATGATCCCATTGCTATAGAAATTTTGGAGCTTCTGATCAAAAAACCGCGACAAGTAGTTTTGGCAGTCCTCTCGTGATGTTAACCTGACACTGCCTAAAGAATTCTGAAGAGACCGAAACAGGTGGAAATCTGAAGGTGCAAGGTCAGGACTATACGGCGGATGCATTATCACCTCCCAGCCAAACTCTATTAATTTTTGCTGAGTGGCTAAAGATGTGTGAGGTCTAGCGTTATCATGATGAAAATCCACACCCTTCTGTTGATTAATTCCGGCCGCTTTCTCTCAACTTCTTGCTTTAATCTCATCAGTTGTTCACAGTAGAGTTCAGAATGGATGGTCCTGCCTGGTGGTCACAGCTCATAATGAATAATGCCCTTCCAATCTCACCACACACACAGCATTACCTTGTTGCGAGTTAACCCGGGTTTCGCCACAGTCTGTGAAGCCTGACCGGCCTTTGACCACGACCTTTTTCGCACGTTCTAAGTTTTGTGGTCAATTCCCAGTTCTTCAGCTACGTCGTAACTACTGAAATGTCGATCTTGCTCCACTTTTTCAGAAATGGCATCCATTTTATCCGTAATAGGGCGGACCAGAGCGAGGTGCATCTTTGACATCAAAATTTCCGGATTGAAAACGCTTGAACCAAATTTGTGCTACTCTCACAGACACTGCACTAGGTCCATAAACATCGCAAATTTTTTTCGCGGCTTGCGTTGCATTTTTACCTTTTTTAACCGACTTCACAAAAAAGGAGGAGGTTCTCAATTCGTCTGATTTTTTTTTTTTTTTTTTGTGTATGTTACGCGATTTCTCCGTCAATTGTGAACGGATTCAAATGATTCTTTTTTTAATAGGTAGGATACGTTTCCGAGGTGGTCCCATTTTAATTTTATCGAGATCTGATAAGTATCTCCAGAGATATGGAGATAAATACCTCAAACATAGGAGAATGTACTGGTTTTAGTAGAAGAGTCCTAAGAAGATTATACACAATGGAGGTTGCTATTGGATATACTTTTGAAGACTAAAAAATATGACCTTGAATAATGTTTTTACATCTTTCTTCTGGTTGATTTTGGTTTTTGACAGATATTCTTACGGTAACTGTGAGCGAGATAGAAATAAAGGTGGGGATAATTATTTTTTTTTATTTTTTTTATATCTTATAGGCTAGCGTTTGACCACTATCTCACCTGTTGCTAAGTGATGATGCGGTCGAAGATAGAGAAATGGACTAGAATGGGAACTGGCTCTCAAGGATAGCTGCCTGAACACATTAGCGGCCTTACTAATAAAAATTTGCCTATACATCTGTTAAACGGTTGTACAGTTGCACAGTGAATGAGCGCTAAACACGCGTCAATCCATAGTTTGACTAATAAACGTTGAATAGGCGGTGGGTATCTACATAGACGTTTAACACTTTATTCTTTTTCATCTGGCAACTATTAGTCAATTCGTTTCGAAACTGTTTTCGTCTTAAATAGTTCCGTAAATTATTTTTTCATAAAGTTTACTAATTATTAATATTAGTCATGAAATTTTGTTTTAGGAATGCAATATTAATCAAACTACGTTGTTTTTAGAACTTTTTGTTGAAATTTGTTGATATAATGGAAATATTTTCTTTTAGTAGGAGTAAAAGACTTAAAACAAATTTTAGAACGAAACATTCAAATTGACTGTTGTCCTCTGTCTACGCTGTTGACATTGTATCCATGGAGACTAGTGGTCTCCATGGATACAATATAAACATGATTGTAGCCATCTTTTAATAAATTGTCAATTTCCAAAGATAATGTAATCACTGCGTTTAGTTTGTTCCACATAGCTTTTCGTAAACCTGTAATTTGTATTTCAAATGGAAAATCTGAATTGTTCAAACAAATGGATCTGCACGGTCTTCATAATGTTTTCGTTTTTTTTATTTGCCTCCTCTATCTCCCAATGGTCAAATATGTCGAAATAATTTATGTAATCCATTTCAATGAGAACAAATATAACACATACAAACGATCCTCAAATAACAGCATACTTTTTGAAGTTTGAAGAATCAAAACGTTTATTCACAGAATACTAGACACAGATTCAATAATAGTTACTATGTCTAGACATGAATTTGATCAGCTGATAATAGAGAAATCCGCCATTTTAATCCTTTACACACTCGCTAAACTAGGGTCCCAGGCTGTTTAAGAAATGATTAGCCTCCTTTGATAATGGCACATCTGTATACCAACTTTATCCAACGCCTACGTCAAAATTATTTTTATTGGTCAGCTTTTGTGGTATACAACGTGTACACAGAGTGAAAAAAACTTTATTAGTAAGGCCGTATATGTTTGGCGACAGATTTTATAACTTGAGGGTGGTAGCTGGCCAGGCGGACACTAGATATGTCCTACCACCATGCGGGGGTTGTTGGTTTCTTAACGATGTTTTATTTCACTGGAGGGCAACGTGAGAAGCGCACATATATTTTTCGATAGAAAAATTCATTGGTGCACGGCGGTTTGAACTCGGTACCACGGCATCAAAGCCGACTGTTCTCCCAATTACGCCACCGGGCCCTCAATAAATAATTATATATTAATAATTATAATAAATAATTATATATAAATATAAATAATTTGTCTTCACAGGAATGTTCTACCGGGCAAAGTCTTCTTAGGGTGCAAACTTTTTTAAACATACCTAAGATTTTTTGACTTGACATGACGTTTGGCGAAGATGGCGGCCATTTCAGTCCCGCGACACTGCATACATTATTAAATAACTCAGAATTATGAACGTACTTTGTACCAATCAACACTGCAAAAAAAAAATTATAAGTATAATACCACAGATTATATAATAGTTACTACGTAAATAATACTTTCCGTTGTTAGGTTGGCTACACAGTGATTTCATAATTCGGGTTTCAACAATATAGGGAAGTGCCTCTTATAACGTAGTAGAGTGATTCAGTACTCTGTTGGCCATATGGCGGCAATTAATGTTAATAATCGCAAATAATACTTTTTAATATTCATTTTGGAATACAAGTAGTCCGTGTTATAAAAGTATTTGGAATTATTGTAATAAAATAGACAATTAATTATCGTGTGTGTCAGATGCTTTAATTGCACAGGGCCATTTTGGACATTGTCCTTTGATACCTTGATGACATCATTATTACTAGTGAATATTTTCACAATAGCGCGGCATTTAAAGTCAATTTTTTTAGGGTTCCGAACCCAAAGGGTACCAAATGAACACTTTCTGAGACTTTGTTGTCCGTTCGTCCGTCCGTCCGTCCGTCCATCCGTCCGTGTGTCTATACATATGTGCGCACTTTACAGATCTGTATCTTCTTAACCGTTATATGTACATACTTGAAATTCTCAAAAAGTATATATCCGTCAGTGTATAACGGCCCAAACACGAAATTTAATAGATGCATGTAATTTAATTAAAACTTGTTTTGCACTAAAAAGGGTAAAATAAGTTATTTTTCAAAAAAAATAAAAAAGGCGGTGCCAGCCAAGTCTATTGGATAGTAGATAGATACTATGTATGTAGTAGTAGTAAGTAGGTACATGTAGGTTAGTAAGTAAGTGGATACATGTAGGTATTATATATCTACTATGTACCTATTAGACTTGGCTGGCACCGACTTCAAATAGATAAGTGGGTAGCGCTTATAATAATTTTAAGTAATTTATTTTTCGCTTTTGAGTGCCTGTTTGTGGTTATGAAGCCGGTTTTTTTTTTTCGAAAAATAACTTATTGTAGTAAAATTTTAAAATGTATCGAATTTCTTTATTAGATTCACTCATCTTTACAGTACGAAAAACAAATGAAAATCACACATTTTCCTAATTTGAATATAGAATTATTTTCTTTAAAATTTAAACTTTTAATGATACCAAAACTAGCCAGACACAAATAGTAAAGCCAAAGAGATTTTATTACAAGTTCATACTTACTATAATGCGAAAAGACTTTTTCCCCAACCTAATATAACAACAATTATAATTTTATAACACAAATTTCCAATATTAGTGTTATTAGTAGAGCACAATAGATAAAATGTACTGAGCTGAAATTCACGCTGAGTCTGAAACAAACCTTAAAACACCACAAAACTCCCACTGAGCATTAATTATTTTCATAAAGCCCAAAATTGTACTGTAACATGATTAGAACTCCTTTGTCTTCATCGTATAATCCTCGTCGGGTATAAGGGAACTTAGACCTTATTGTTCGAAGAACAAAAGACTAGGACGTGACCTGTAGCTTCGAAATGGATGGCTGATTTCAACCTAAAGGTTAAGCCCTAACTAGAGTTTGCAGGGTAGAAAATTGCTGTAAAAAAATCATCATGTTCCATTATTTTTTTTTATAATATAAGGTAACAGGATAAGCACGTGTCTAACGTGTAAGCAGTATTATTATCTTTTCTATGGTGTAAGTCAGAACGTGTCTAAAAAAGCACGACCGGCTGTACATAAAGGAGTGTTGGTTCCCACACTCATGTATGGTAGTGAATGCTGGGTATGACACAAGAAGCATGAAAGTAAAATTAATGCTGTGGAAATTAGAAGTTTGAGAAGTATGATTGGAGTGACTCTGATGGATAAGGTGGAGAACGGCATGATAAGGGAATGTTTTGGTGTGGTAGAAGATGTGGTGACAAAGATATAAAAAGGGATGCTTAGATGGTTTGGACATCTAGAGAGGATGGATGAAGAAAGACTGATGAAACAGATTTATGAGACGAGTGTGAATGGGGCAGCCGGTAGAGGCCGACCAAGGCGAACGTACCACGACCAGATCGGAGACGTTTTAATGAAAGGCCAAGTAAAAAGTACATATAACAGGTGAGCATGTATGAAGGCGCTCATGAAAGTGTAAGAAGCGAAAGAGGTATATCAGGATCGTAGCATGTGGAAAGAAGTAGTCTCTGCCTACCACACAAAGTGGTGGTACCGCCACAGGCGGACTAGCAGAAGTCCTACCACTACAAGCAGAAATTCAAATAGCAAATCAGCACTACGTGATTGAATCGCTGTAATTTTCAATATTATTTTGTGTTATTTTGCTTATGTCCCACTTATACTTCCTACAAATATTATGTCCCACTTATACTTCCTACAAATATTATGTCCCACTTATACTTCCAACAAATATTATGTCCCACTTATACTTCCTACAAATATTATGTCCCACTTATACTTCCCACAAATATTATGTCCCACTTATACTTCCTACAAATATTATGAAGGCGAAAGTTGGTGAGTGCATAAGTATTTTTGTTTCTTCTTAAGGGGGTACGATTTCCATACAAAAGTATAATGCACAAATATAAGTAAATGGAGGGAAAACTTGCACTGAAATCACATCTATTGGTTTTTTATAAGTAATTATGTGTCGGGAAACGTATTTACCTACATGATTTGATTGATAATGATGAAATTATTTTAAATAATAGTAAAATTCAAGTTAAACCAAAAAATATTGATTGAGTAATATGTTTATATTATTATTCATTTAAATCATTTAGATAAATATAATTCCCGACATGTAAAGACTTATACAAGACCAAAAAATGTGATTTCAGTGCAGGTTTTTGCTCCGTTTACTCATATTTGTGCATTATAGTTTTGTATGGAAATCGTACCCCTTTAAAGCTAAAACTACTCATCCGACTTAACTGAAAATTTGCTATGTGAAAAGCCTAGACCCTGGAATAACGCATTGGGTAGGTTTTAATCCTGACATTCTCACTGAAACGATGTCTACTCGGGTAAAACCGCGGGACTTTGATTCGTTACTTTGAAGCAAAGTAACTGTCAAATTAAATAAATGAAAATAAACTGGCTAAGTGCAAGTCGGACTCGCACTAGTAGGGTTCCGTACCACACTACAGTATTTTATAAGATCGAGCAAAAAATACCACTATCATTTTTCGCCAGCAAAAAATAATAATTAATAAACATTTTATTTCTTATAACGCCATCTAACGTCTAACAAAGGTGTTAGGGATCGATATTTCAATATAAAGCCATCTACGGGACGTTTACCTAACTAAGCGTTCATAGATGGCGTGAAATGCCGAAAAAAACACGTTTCTTGTATGAGGACCCTCGATTATTTTTAACTTTATTCTGTTTTTAGTATTTGTTGTTATAGCAGAAACAGAAATACATCATCTGTGAAAATTTCAACTGTCTAACTGTAACGGTTCATGAGATACAGCCTGGTGACAGACGGACAGACAGACAGACAGACGGATAGCGGAGTCTTAGTAATAGGGTCCCGTTTTACCCTTTGGTTACGGAACCCTAAAAATTACGCGTCACTATTGCACCCGTCACCCTTAAACATCATCTGTACTCTTCTGACCCTTTAATTTCCCTGACGACTATTTCCTACAGATTGTATCAAAACCCTGTCGCCAGAGGGCGCCAGTGATCGGCCCATAGACAAGATTTGTTTTGGCTGAAGGGCCCTCAGGGGACACAAAGAAGGCCCGTGCAAATAGGCTTGTAACGTCAAATATTTGGGTCGACAAGAGACAAAATATTTATGTTCTGTATCTCAAAACAAACGTTTACCTTTGTTTTGATAAATAGATCTAGCTAGGTTTTCATTTTCAGTAAATGTTGTTTTTCAGGTAATGAAAAACTCCTACAATATAATTAAAATATGACGGTAAATTTCGCCATTGTTACATTGTTATGATAATTCAGTGGGAGATCGATCCGATGGCGATCAGAATGACCCCGGTTCGAGTCCAGACGAGATGATTAATTTTTCCAAAATTTTTCTTTTGCGAGAAAACTATTATTGGGAGCCAAAACTTTACATGAAACACGATTTACCAAAAAAAATGAAAATTGCGAGCAAAGCTCGGTCATCTAGATATTATTATATTATATTATATTACCGTGTCAATTCCAAAGGAGCCGCGTGCTTATTTAGTACAACGCCATCTTACGAACATCTAACACCAACTGAGTGAAAGTTAACACATAGGTTATTAATATAATTAATACAGTCAAACGTTCATAGATGACGTAATAGTAAAATGCCCAAATAACACGTTACTTGTATGGGGACCACCTTTAATTTTTAGGGTTCCGTACCCAAAGGGTAAAACGGGACCCTATTACTAAGACTCCGCTCTCCGTCTGTCTGGCTGTCTGTCTGTCTGTCTGTCTGTCTGTCTGTCTGTCTGTCCGTCTGTCACTACAGCTACCTTAAAAAAATATATTTTCAACATTTTATTTCACCACTTTGTTGGTGTAATTTATATACATACTCTTACAAAATTACAGCTTTCTGGTATTAACGACCTCTTTGCAAAATCTCGGACAGACAGACAGACAGACGGACATGACTAAACTGTAATGGTTCCTTGTCAGGACTACGGAACCCTAAAAAAACAGACTTCACATACCGCGCTAGTCATTTTCAGTACTAAGTTTAATAAGTGTTAATCTCCATATCTCCATATTATCAGATCTCGAGAAAATTACAATGGGAGCAAACGGAAAGCATACTCTCTCTAACAAATAAAATTTTTAAATCGGCTAAGAATTGACAGCATTCTGAGCTACCTAACAAACATAAAAAACACCTTGAATTGAGAACCGCCTCTTTTTTTGTGAAGTCGGTTAAACATTGGATCAATGCACTTCTACAAGCGGAGCCATAAGAAAAGAAAATAAAAAAACAAATCTTGTCTATGGAGCCGTAGATCACAACGCCCCCTGGTGATACAATCTATCCAATTCCTTATCTTCTTAGCTTAGGGACGACCCCTTTATGGGAATTATGGGAATTCTCTTTTATGGGTAAACTCAGTGGATATAACGAGGCGTAGATTTTTGTTGTTCTGTAACAACTATGTATTTCTTGAGTTATTATTATCATCCGACGCAAGAAAGAGTTTTATCTGTATTTCTATTTATTATATGAGCTTTTGTTTCTAGTTATTGACGCTATGATATCAAAAGTCAAAAGTCAACGCATTTATTCAGTACTAGCTGGCCCGGCGAACTTCGTACCACCTAACAGACTATGAATGGCGTGTTACCTTTTAGATGAACTTAATTTAGGCTTTTATGAACGTAATACAATGAATACAAAAGAAAGTGTAGTAATGTAATTATGGCAAATGTATTATGGCAATACAGAAATATAATAAAAATACAATAATCAAATACTTCAACTGCGTGTCAGCAAGACATTATTGTTATAGATAAGTTATAAACTTGACATTAGTTCGATTGAGTTTAATTTTAATTGTAAAAATATAATCACCAGTATTTAATTTTAATTCTGGATAAGTCTACTTACTTCACGAACAACTGTCTAATATTTTTTTGCCTTATGGATAAGACTGTATACATAAATTGGCTATCACATTCTTGTACATTCTCTGTATTTACCTACATTCTGACAAACTATAAAATTGATTAGGCGTTGATTATTATTGTCTTGATTGCTTGTAAGCATACATTTCTGAACGCACGCATATTTGACAATCAACAAATATGTCATACAATTTTCATTACTGACAGTATTTGAAATTTATTAATATTTGTAAAATTAACATGACTTGAATTCACAAAAACTTGAAGAATTTTTATAGTTGACCCTGGCTAAATACACTTATCGTGTGGAGAACCCTTATACATTTGCGGTTTACCGTATCGACGGAAAAACAATTTAACATCAAATGATTGGCAGTTTTGAAGCCCAGGAACATTTTGGCAAAATATTTTTTCTTATATAATTTTTTTAGATCAATTATTTATTGCTTTTAATACTTATTATCCTATTCCTGACAAAGACAATTCCAAAAATATAAAAATCATAAAAATTGTTTCAGCCGTTCTTGAGTTATAAGGTAGTAACTAACACGACTTTCTTTTATATATATATAGATATGGGTAAATTAAAAATCTGTCTAAATCGGCTAAGAATTGACAGCATTCTGAGCTACCTAACAAACATAAAAAACACCTTGAATTGAGAACCGCCTCTTTTTTTGTGAAGTCGGTTAAACATTGGATCAATGCACTTCTACAAGCGGAGCCATAAGAAAAGAAAATAAAAAAACAAATCTTGTCTATGGAGCCGTAGATCACAACGCCCCCTGGTGATACAATCTATCCAATTCCTTATCTTCTTAGCTTAGGGACGACCCCTTTATGGGAATTATGGGAATTCTCTTTTATGGGTAAACTCAGTGGATATAACGAGGCGTAGATTTTTGTTGTTCTGTAACAACTATGTATTTCTTGAGTTATTATTATCATCCGACGCAAGAAAGAGTTTTATCTGTATTTCTATTTATTATATGAGCTTTTGTTTCTAGTTATTGACGCTATGATATCAAAAGTCAAAAGTCAACGCATTTATTCAGTACTAGCTGGCCCGGCGAACTTCGTACCACCTAACAGACTATGAATGGCGTGTTACCTTTTAGATGAACTTAATTTAGGCTTTTATGAACGTAATACAATGAATACAAAAGAAAGTGTAGTAATGTAATTATGGCAAATGTATTATGGCAATACAGAAATATAATAAAAATACAATAATCAAATACTTCAACTGCGTGTCAGCAAGACATTATTGTTATAGATAAGTTATAAACTTGACATTAGTTCGATTGAGTTTAATTTTAATTGTAAAAATATAATCACCAGTATTTAATTTTAATTCTGGATAAGTCTACTTACTTCACGAACAACTGTCTAATATTTTTTTGCCTTATGGATAAGACTGTATACATAAATTGGCTATCACATTCTTGTACATTCTCTGTATTTACCTACATTCTGACAAACTATAAAATTGATTAGGCGTTGATTATTATTGTCTTGATTGCTTGTAAGCATACATTTCTGAACGCACGCATATTTGACAATCAACAAATATGTCATACAATTTTCATTACTGACAGTATTTGAAATTTATTAATATTTGTAAAATTAACATGACTTGAATTCACAAAAACTTGAAGAATTTTTATAGTTGACCCTGGCTAAATACACTTATCGTGTGGAGAACCCTTATACATTTGCGGTTTACCGTATCGACGGAAAAACAATTTAACATCAAATGATTGGCAGTTTTGAAGCCCAGGAACATTTTGGCAAAATATTTTTTCTTATATAATTTTTTTAGATCAATTATTTATTGCTTTTAATACTTATTATCCTATTCCTGACAAAGACAATTCCAAAAATATAAAAATCATAAAAATTGTTTCAGCCGTTCTTGAGTTATAAGGTAGTAACTAACACGACTTTCTTTTATATATATATAGATATGGGTAAATTAAAAATCTGCACTTACACGTGTAAAATAGATTATTTTCATAATAAATTATTCTAAATAATTATAACAAAAATAAAAACATACATGCGAATTGAGAACCTCCTCCTTTTTTGTGAAGTTGGTTAAAAACATACGTATTTCTTTATATTTCGAAATAAAACTAAAGTATTGAGCCATTCAGCTTTCATCTAGACGTCGAACGTCACACTTAAAACAAATGTTTAAGTCCCCTGATTAATGTAGGGTTGCCAACCGTACTAATATGTGCACCCCTCCAACCCAGTGTGTGTTTCAGTACTTCAGACACTTTTTATCCAATCAATCCAATCAATCTTTCATAGGTCTGATCAATAATTACTTCAATGATTTTGTAAGAAAATGGTGTCTTTATCTCATCTCCTGATATCTGCAGAATACTTAACTCGTCACTAGCTCACAGCAAAGATGTCGTGTTTGGGCTGATTGGAATGGTTTCAATGAACAGATTATGCATAGATCATTTGGGGTTGGTTTTACATTTTAAACCGACTAAAAAAAAACAGTAATGTACCATTCAGCTGTCATCCAATCGTTTACAACAGAATATTAAAAAAAATACTAAAGTAGGTTAAAACCAACCCTCACCTTCTTTTTAACCGACTTCAAAAAAAGGAGGAGGTTTCTCAATTCGACCGTATATATATATTTTTTTATTTTTTTATGTTGGTTCGCGGATAACTTCGTCATTTATGAACCGATTTTAATTATTATTTTTTTGTTCGAAAAGAGATATTCCAAGTGTGGTACCATGGTAATTTTATTGAGGTCTGATAAGTATCTCCAGAGATATTGAGATAAACATCTCAAAATTGGTACTGAAAATGAATAGCGCGGCATTGAAGTCGGTTCTTTTTTAGTTTTTAAACGATATTATATGAAGTCTATTAATAAATTAATAAAGCCTTTAAACCACTAGCTGCTACCCAAACCTTCGTTCACGTGCACCAAGAATTGTATCACTGTTAAGCTCTGTCAATCAAATTTTGTGTGATCTGAGTTGTGTGTTACGTGTAAAAATCATTATTTTTAACAGACTTCAAAAAAAGGAGGAGGTTTCTCAATTCGACCGTATATATATTTTTTTAATACGCTTTTATTAGCTTCAGACGTATGTATGTTTGTATGTTAGTATGTAACGGAATCTTTGAACATGATTTTAACCCCCTTCAAAACGTCGGATTAACTCGAAATTTGGCATACTTATTAAGGACCGATGACAATAAATAAATAAAAAATAAAAAAAATCGACTAAAAAATGAAAAATAAATAATAGTTTAAAAAAACTAAAAAAACACGCTTTTATAGAAAATCCAACTAAAAATAGAAAATAAATTTTAATAAATTTGAAAAATAGTGTAAGAAAAAATGATTTTATTGTAAAAAAAAGCGTGGGGTGCATGGTATCAATAGTTCCAAATATTTTATAATAATAATTATTATAATTATATCAACAAATAAAATAAGATTGGATTGTGATATACGTAAGTTAGATGATAACAAGATCCCAAAAAAGACGACAAGCGGAAACTAGAGCGCACCCACCACCTTCGCCCGTCGCATCATGTCCGAGCTCGTCATCGGGAGACGAATTCGTAACTCCCCCGGAAGGCAGCTCGTCGAGTGATGACGACGGGCCTACGCCGCCGCCGCCGCCACCACCACCAGTGCGACGACGAGGACGGCCACCGCTGTCGGCACGCTTGGGGCCTGCGGGGCAATCTGCTCCGCGCCCGGTCCCCGCTACCGGTGGTGTAGCGCGACGCATACGATGGACTGAATGTATGAACGAGAATTGCATGCGCGCCTACTACGGGGTTACAGAGGGAGGAACAAACCTGTCCGCGTACCGTGATAGGATGCTACCTCTGTTTCAGACCCTTGAACCAGCCGTCGCCGTTACCGCACAACGACTGTCGGATCAGGTGCGGGCCATCCAGCGGCTCAAGTTGTTGGATGACTCTGCGCTTAATCGGCTGCGTCTGGAGGCGTTACCTATTATTCCTACTACTTCTGCTTTAGCGCGGGACGCGCCTGGTATGTCATCAACGCAGGGGCCGGCAGGCTCGGCTTTGACGTCTGCCCTGGCGGGTGTCGCGCTAGACGCAGACAATTGTACGAATACTATCGTAAGTACCCAGACTAATGAGCAATTGAGGAGGGTTTTGGAAGACGCGATTTTGGAGTATCGCTCTACACCTGATTCTAGGCCGCGACTACCACGTTTGCCAATGAATAAACGTAGCCTCGCGTTAATGGGATGTAATGGGAGCCCTAAACGTTTTGCTAGTCCCGTATATGCGGACTAGCGCAACATTAGTTGATACACACTCGATTCTATATTGCGCGGCCATAGCGGCGTGTCGCGTCACTCGTGTTAAGTTTCCGGACTCTGACCGATCGCCGCGACACCCCGCTGTCCCCGCGTGGCAAAAAAGAATCGAGTGTCGTATTAATTTGTTTAGGAATCTCATCGCGAAGTTGATCTACTTCAGAGGGGGCAACCATCGTCCCCGAGTCATGCATTTCGTGAACCAGGCCTTTGTTGGGACCGGAATTAGACCCCGGGACTACATGGCCTGTATCACGGAACGTATTGACTTTCTGAAGCAGAAAGTTTATGCATTGGCAAACCGTATTCGTCGCTATAGAGAGCGTGTGGATAGATATTGGCAAAATCGCCTCTTCCAAAATGACCAAAGGAAGGTGTACCGGAGTTGGGAAGGCACCGACCAATGTGTGAGTGATGGGCAGTGTCCGGATGCTATTGTCATGAATAACTTCTAGCGTAGTATCTGGTCGGTGCCCGTCGAACACACGGAGGGTGATTGGATGAGCGTCGTTGAGCATGCGTGTGAGCCTATCGAATCCATGGGGGCTATTAGTATTAGCCCCGAAGACGTGAGTTGTGCGATCCTTACGGCCCAGAATTGGAAAAGTCCTGGACCGGACGGATTACACAACTTCTGGATAAAGTGGCTTCGATGCTCACACGACTGCTTAGCGACACAATTCCAACAAGCCCTCGAGGTTGGTTCCTTGCCAACATTCATGACAACCGGTGTCACCTTCCTGCTCCACAAGTCTGGTAGTACCACGGAACCGAAAAACTATAGACCCATCACATGCTTGCCTTACAAGCTACTTACATCTATTCTGAGATTCAAAATTAATTCGCACATTGTTGCGCACAACATTTTGGCCCCCTCTCAGAATGGATGTAAGGTTGGGTCCCGTGGTACTAAGGAGCTCCTCCTCATCGACACGACCATTTGCCAACAAGTCCGGCGGAACAAAGGGGCTCCTTCCACCGCCTGGATTGACTACAAGAAGGCCTATGATTCAGTGCCTCATACCTGGCTGGAGAGGATCTTGGAGTTGTATAAAATTGATACAACTCTGAGATCTTTTCTAGGTTCTTGTATGAGGCAGTGGACCACAGTCCTTCGTCAACCGGGTGGTGGAGACAGCCTCTCTGGTCCGCAGGACTTCATAAGGATTGAGCGAGGCATCTTCCAGGGTGACAGTCTGAGTCCGTTGTGGTTCTGTCTAGCCCTAAATCCTCTAAGCACATTATTAGAGGATTCAGGGCTAGGCTATCGGCTTAAGAGAGAGGGTGAAGTCATTTCACACTTGCTGTACATGGATGACCTCAAACTTTTTGCACCGAAGCGCCATGATTTGATGGAATTACTGAAAGTCACTGAGACTTTCAGCAACGCCATCAACATGGAGTTCGGTGTAGATAAGTGTGCGGTCATGCACGTGCAGCGGGGGAAAGTTGTGAATTCCATGAATTTACAACTCTCTGATACAATGACTTTCAGATCTCTCTCCGAAGCCGACACCTATAAATACCTTGGTATGTCAGAGTCATTAGGTATCGAGAGTGGGGGGATAAAACAGTCGGTGAAGGAGCGTTTCTTTGGTCGCCTGACAAAGGTACTTAACAGTCTTTTGTCAGGAGGCAACAAGGTGCGCGCCTTTAACGGCTGGGTTATGCCTCTACTTATATACACCTTTGGCATACTAAGGTGGACTCAGACTGAACTAGACGCCCTGGATAGAAAAGTTCGAAAGCAATTGACATCACATCGCATGCTTCACCCACGCTCGTCTGTTATGAGACTGTATATCCCACGGAAATGGGGTGGTCGAGGCTTTTTAAATGCCAAGACACTCCACAACCGTGAGGTATGCAGTCTCCGGGAATATTTCCTAAACAACGAGTGTGGGATGCATTGCGATGTGGTGTCAGTTGACAAGACTTTCACCCCTCTATCCTTAGGCAAAGAGAACTGGCGCAAGCCTCAGGTGCTGAGCACCGAGGACCGCAAGGACGTATGGAAGAGCAAGGAGCTGCATGGCCGGTTCTATCGAGTCTTAACGGGACCCGATGTGGACCTGCTCGCGTCGGTGAACTGGTTACGATTCGGGGCCCTCTTTGGGGAAACCGAAGGTTTTGTTTGTGCAATTGCGGACGAGGTTATCAAGATGAACAACTACCTGAAATATATTATGAAGGACGGTACGGTCGACATTTGTCGGGCATGCCGCCGTCCCGGAGAGTCACTCAGACATATCATTTCCGGTTGTTCTCATCTTGCTAACTCCGAGTACTTGCACAGACATAACCTCGTAGCCAGGATCATCCACCAGCAACTTGCTCTTCAATACGGCCTTGTCGAGTCCGAGGTGCCGTACTATAAGTACGCACCTGCGCCAGTTCTTGAAAATGGTCATGCTTTGCTCTATTGGGACCGATCGGTTATCACGGACAGGACTATTGTCGCCAATAAACCTGATATCGTGATAGTCGGCCGGTCCCAGCGGCGGGCAGTGTTAGTTGACATCACCATCCCGCATGACGAGAACCTCGTGAAGGCTGAAAAGGACAAGATCAGCAAGTACCTTGACTTGTCTTTCGAGGTTACCGCCATGTGGGATGTTGATTCGACTAGCATTGTACCAATAGTCGTTTCTGCGAACGGCCTAATAGCGAAGAGTCTCGACCAACATCTCAAGAGACTCTCGCTAGACGGCTGGATCAAGGGCCAGATACAGAAGGCGGTACTTCTTGACACGGCACGCATCGTCAGGAAGTTCCTCTCTCTGCAGCCCTAACCACCGGTAGCTTGGGCCCTGCCCCGCTGCTGGCGGCACTCAAGGTTTTTTTATAATATTGTTTATTTGTAATGATTTTTTTATTTTTATTTTTGTTTGGATATCTTTATTGTAAAAAAAACCTAAAGCTAAGAAAGAAAATAAATAACGTGAATAATAATAAAAAATCTTTATTTCAGGTAACTTATGTAAATATGAAAATGCTATACAAGACCCATATTATTCATAAATACCTTACAGACTAGCATACATATAATATACCTATTTACTAATGATAGAAACATAAGACACGTTAATTTTACGACGACGTGTGACATTTATTCATGGTGTCCGGTATCCGACCTCGAAAGCGTCGAAACTTAACACCCCTCGGCCAGAATTCCTCCTCCATATATGTTCCGAGGGACTTAGACCGAACCCGCACCACAAATGAATTGACGTTGATAATTGTAAAGTTGAAGTTGATATTGTGATGCGACTCCAACTTCTCCACCCTCAGGGATATATTCGTCTTCAGCTTGATATATTCCGCCACCTCCTCCGCCGTGATGGTATAATGTACGCGGGATATGTACAGCTGCGTCGTGGGTATCTCCGGTCGCAGTAAATGGGACGGACCTGTCGGTGCGGTACTGCACTTGTTTCGGTTAGACGGCTTCTTTTTCTTTTTATCCACCTTTTTGAAGCCGCCATCGTCTTGATCTGCCTCCTTCCTTGCGGAAGGAACGGAAGAGGCAGCATTAAGTTTCCCTCCATAAGATGCAGCGACAGCGTAGGAACATTGAGGGGTAGATGAACCTACGATGGACGGTCTCTGCGCTGGAGCGGGGGTGCGGGCGGCGGGACGCGGGGCATCGGACGGCACGGCAGCAGGCGGTGATACATTAAATGAGGTCGACTCTAAAGTGCCGATGGATGCATTTTGTGCACCGCGACGTGTGTTCACAGTATCAGTCGGCGGTGACCTACTTACTGACATAGCGTTGCGTAACGACACTACCTCAGCACGTAGTTCACTAATGGTGGTTTCCGATGTTGATAACTTAGCCATCACTTCGGCCAGACTCGTTTTCAGGAATGCTATATCCTTCAAGAGCCTGGTGCAGTCGATGTGCTCGTACGAGACAGGAGGAATGCGGTCCAGCTGCTTCGCCACGAACGTGGGCACGTCGTCCGGGTCGGTCTCCTTCAGCAGGGTGATGATGTCCTGCACGCTCTTCTGCCTCCGTCTCTCCGGCGGGATGGCATCGCGTCCAGCTTGCCGACACTCTGGAAAAGTAGGGTCTTGCTCTTGCAGACTTCCTCCTCCTTGAAGCTCGACTTGCAGATGTGAATGATGGTAGGTTCATCAAACGAGTCGATGGCGTATTGTATAAACGCCAAAAGTTCATTTGCTATAAGTTGCTGAGAACCCATAGCGCAACGCGGGCAGCGGCTTTCGCCGTGCGACTCGCGAATAATAAATTCTCAACTGAACTGAACTCAATTTTATGAACAGATATGACTAGAAGGGTTATTTTGATAATATCCTGAAAAGCACCCCACGCTTTTTTTTACAATAAAATCATTTTTTCTTACACTATTTTTAATTCAAATTTATTAAAATTTATTTTCTATTTTTTAGTTGGATTTTCTATAAAAGCGTATTTTTTTAGTTTTTTTAAACTATTATTTATTTATGTTTGTTCGCGGATAACTTCGTCGTTTATGAACCGATTTTGATTATTCTTTTTTGCTCGAAAGGAGATATCGCAAGTGTGGTACCATAGTAATTTTATCGAGGTCTGATAAGTATCTCCAGAGATATTGAGATAAACATCTCAAAATTGGTACTGAAAATGAATAGCGCGGCATTGAAGTCGGTTCTTTTTTAGTTTTTAAACGATATTATTTATTCACAAAAAGTAGCCTATATTTATCCTCATGCTATTTAAATATCTCCTTGTTACATTTTTGTAAGATCGGGTCGTCCGTTTAGGCGTGATTAGGTAACAAACAGACAGAGTGATAGAGTACCAAACATTTTTATAATATTAGTCTGGATTAGCTCTAAGATCGAATGTAAGAAAATAAACTGGCCAAGTGCAAGTCGGACTCGCACTCGTAGGGTCCCGTTCCACACTACAGTATTTTATAAGATCGAGCAAAAAATACCACAATCATTTTTCGCCAGCAAAAAATAATAATTAATAAACATTTCGTTTCTTATAACGCCATCTAACGTCTAACAAAGGTGTTAGGGATCGACATTTCAATATAACGCCATCTATGGGACGTTTACCTAACTAAGCGTTCATTGATGGCTTGAATTTCCGAAAAAAACGGTGTGTGTACTTATGTACACAGTTAGAAGTTATACTTTTGTGGCGTATGGAAAAAAAATAACTAAAATGCAGTAGTGATTAACGATAAATGTTAAAATTAATCAAAGAGATTTTATTTAAGTAAAAAAGGTTTTATTAACGTAAAAATATGACGTTAAATATGACATATACAACTTGAACATAGACATGCCACCTAGAACTAACTTCGCGGTGTAGAATTTAGGTGTCGGTGTGCGCGCGCATCGTACCACCTAGAACTAACTTCACGATGTTAAATTTAGGTGTCGGTGTGCGCGCGCATCGTAACACTCATCATTTTTCTCTATCGCGCCAAAAGAAGTATAACTTCAAAAATCAATATATTTACGAGTTAAGTGGTCCCAAATGATTGGTCGCACATATAGGTCAACAGGTTGGGATTCTGTCGGATTGCCTGTTTTATTATTATTGGCTTTTATTTTATTTGTCAACCATTATTGTATTATTTCAGCTGAGTGCTCTAAGAAATTGAGTTATAAGGACTTTGATTTTTGGGTGGAGTAGATAATTTGAAAATATATTGTTTGTATTAGAAAAATCTCAGCACTATATGTATTGCTGTGTGTGGTAGAAGTATTATAACGATGTTCCGCCTTACATGCTATCAATAATTAAGATAGTTTAAAAACTAAAACAATTGACTTCCATGCCACGCGAGTCAATTCCAGTAGCAAGTTTGAGACGTTTATCGTCATATCTCCGGAGATACTTATCAGATCAATGAAACCATCTCCGTAACGTACCCTACCGATTAAAAAAAGAATCATTTAAATCGGTTCACAATTGACAGAGTAATCGCGTATCATACATACAAAAAATAAACTGGCAAAGTGCAAGTCGGACTCGCACTCGTAGGGTTCCGTACCACACTACAGTATTATATAAGATCGAGCAAAAAATACCACTATCATTTTTCGCCAGCAAAAAATAATAATTAATAAACATTTTATTTCTTATAATGCCATCTAACGTCTAACAAAGGTGTTAGGGATCGACATTTCAATATAACGCCATCTATGGGACGTTTACCTAACTAAGCGTTCATAGATGGCGTGAAATTCCGAAAAAAACACGTTTCTTGTATGGGGACCCTCTATTATTTTTAACTTTATTCTGTATTTAGTATTTGTTGTTATAGCGGCAACAGAAATACATCATCTGTGAAAATTTCAACCGTCTAACTATCACGGTTCATGAGATACAGCCTGGTGACAGACGGACAGACAGACAGACAGGCAGACAGACGGACAGCGGAGTCTTAGTAATAGGGTCCCGTTTTACCCTTTGGGTACGGAACCTTAAAAACATACTGACGAATTGAGAACCTCCTTCGTTTTGGAAGTCGGTTGAAAAATAGCTTTCCATTATCAAGGTGAAAATCTGTCAGCTTAACCTTATGATTTTACACAGCACACAGCTCTTAAGAGTCAGAGCATTTTAGGTTTAGCGTGTTCACTATCATAGTGGAAGGAGTGATTTTTTATTTACTAACCGACTTCACAAAAAAGGAGGAGATTCTCAATTCGTCGGTTTTTTTTTTAATGAATATTCACCGATTACTCGAACCGATTTCTGTTTTTTTTGTTTTAAAGGTCCCCTCTTCAGTGGTCCAATTTAAATTTTAACCTAATCAGTCGAGCGGTTTTTAATATATCAACATTTGTATTACGATGTATTTGTGTGCCTCGATGACATGATACTAGCTACTGGAAAATTTGACTAGCGCGACGTTTGAAGTCGGTTCTTTTAGTTTTTTAAACGATCTTAAATTATTTTACCAATAGAGAACTATACTTCAAAAATATTATTGAGACTTATTTAAATAGAATTAGTTTAATTCCAGTCAAAATAATTTAACTTATCAATACGATCTACAGTAGCTCGTTAACGACTCACAAATTGTAGACCGATCAGTAACTAAGGCAATTTCTTGAAACTTCGTCTAATTAGTCTAAGTAATAGTCACTGAAGAATAATTTGTATAAAAACGGAAAAGTGCGCGTCTGGCTCGCGCAGTAAGGGTTCCGTATACATAATGTTTTTAAGTGAAAACTTCTTTAGCAGCCTTGTGAACTTTTTGGGATGGGTAAGAAACTTAAAATTTGCGTCAGGACACGTGGTCTGATCGAAAATATGTAAGACGGAGGGAGATTAGACCAAATGCATGGCACTCCCGGAGTGTAACCCGTTGTTTTTTATTTTTAGGGTTCCGTAGCCGAATGGCAAAAAACGGAACCCTTATAGATTCACCATGTCTGTCTGTCTGTCTGTCTGTCTGTCCGTCCGTACGTCACAGCCATTTTATTCCGAAACTATTAAGACTACAGAATTGAAACTTGGTAGGTAGATGTATTCTGTAAACCGCTTTCCGATTTAATACAAAAATAAAAAATATAATAGTTTAAGGGGGGGCATCCCATACACGGAACTGGAACAAAAAAAAAATTTTTTCGTCAAACCTATACGTGTGGGGTATCTATGGATAGGTCTTTAAAAATGACATTGAGGTTTCTAAAATCATTTTATCTCAAAGTCAATCATTTCAAAGATAGGCGCGTCTAAAGTGGTAAAATGTGTGTTTCCCCCCCCCCCCCTCTAACTTCTAAAGTAAGGGAGTGAAAAATCTAGAAAAAATATATTCTGTAGACCTCAATAATAACTTTCAACGGAAATTGGTTTGAACGAGATACAGTCAGCAGTTGTTGAGATATAGCGACCGCAAGTATAACTTTGTTTCTCATACAAACACTATGAAAAACAAAGTTATTTTTGTAGTTGCAAAAATCAAAGTTATAGAATACTCTACTGTGTTACGGAACCCTACGAGTGCGAGACCGACTTGCACTTGGCCAGTTTATTTGTAGTTATATTGCAACGATTGCGATTATAACTAACTCTGAGATATTCTTAAATTAGCGGTCCAAGCTTTCCATCTTGCAAAGTTGCCTTCTACATACCTCTCCTTTGTATAATAGAACCAGCTGGAGACACTGGAAGCTATTGAGGGGAGAGCCAAGAATCTCATCAACGATGACCAACTAGTAAGCAAAATACTCCAGAGTCTCGAGCATCGGCGCAAAGTCGCTTGCTTATCAATTATTTATCGGATTCATTTGGGAGAGTGTGCATCAGAACTGCATAATTTAATTCCACTATCCCCATTCTATAATCGGACGACCAGGGATACTAAGGAATGGAATTGCCTGCCTGAGTCTGTGTTTCCGATTAGATACAACTTAAGGGTCTTCAAGTCGAGAGTGAATACTGAATAGGTATCTTTGAGGTAAGCGCGCTACATCGTCGACCGCATCATCACTTAACATCAAGTGAGATAGTAGTAGTTACACATTTTCTTATTAAATAAACTCGTCAAGTGCAAGTCGGACTCGCACTAGTAGGGTTCCGTACCACACTAGTTACAGTATTTTAATAAGATCGAGCAAAAATTACCACTATCATTTTTCGCCAGCAAAAAAAATAATTAATAAACATTTTATTTCTTATAACGCCATCTAACGTTTAACAATGGTGTTAGGGATCGACATTTCAATATAACGCCATCTATGGGACGTTTACCTAACTAAGCGTTCATAGATGGCATAAAATGCCGAAAAAAACACGTTCCTTGTATGGGAACCCTCTATTATTTTTAACTTTATTCTGTTTTTAGTATTTGTTGTTATAGCGGCAACAGAAATACATCATCTGTGAAAATTTCAACTGTCTAACTATCACGGTTCATGAGATACAGCCTGGTGGCAGACGGACAGACAGACAGACAGACAGACAGACAGATATACAGACAGACGGACAGTGGAGTCTTAGTAATAGGGTCCCGTTTTACCCTTTGGGCATAGAAAAGATAACAATACTACGTATAGAACGGACACTCTGTTCCCCCCCCCAATTCCGGGCTTCCTCACCTCGCCACCGATTTTGATTTGTCGAGGCGTCAGTCTGAGCAAGGGCGCTACACGCGTACGGCTACAGAACAATAGGTACTACTCTCGAGGAGAAGAACATCAACTTCATACATTTATGTTAAGACCAGTAGACACCGGAGGTTCAAATTTACGTAGGTTCTTATTATGTAGGTATATTATAAATACTTATATACCTACCTATATATTCATATTTTAGAATTCATTTTCATAAATGAAACAACGATATATAGTCGTGCGTAAATAACATTTAGTTAATTTAATAAACATTAGTAATAATACTTTCGTGTAGTGTAATCTAATATTGTATAATGTAGTGAGATAATGACCTACTCGGTTGTGTATTGGATATTTCTACGTAAGTACCTACCTACCTACTTCGCAATTGAGTTGAAGTGTTGTGATTTAAGGTTAAAAACCCATAAAATTCGTGTGGGATAATTTATAAATGGTCCTTGCGTTGATTTAGTAAACTTTGACTTCACAACTCCAAAACACGTAGAAGAGTTGAAAGTGTTTGCTATAATATAAATCTGTTATCACTACGCGTTCCTAAAATAATTTAAGATCATTTAAAAAACTATAAGAACCGAACACCCGTGTTCAAATGCCGTGCTAGTCATTATCAGTACTTAAGTTACCAAGTTTGAGGTATTTATCTGCATATCTCTGGATATACTTGGCATATCTCAATGAAATTTTAATGGGACCACTTGGATAGCATTTTCCTTCCATTTCAAACAAAAAATTGGTCCATACGTTTTCGAGTAATTTGGGAACATAGATAATAAAACCGGCCAAGTCGAGTTCAACTCGCCCACCGAGGCTTCCGTACCTACATCGCAGACTAGGTTAAAGGATAAACTTAACTTGTTAGTTCGATCCATAGAAAATGTGGTGCCAACTACAAAGTGTGTAATATTAAATTCACTTTTTAGGGTTCCGTAGTCCTGACAAGGAACCCTTATAGTTTCGTCATGTCCGTCTGTCTGTCTGTCTGTCTGTCTGTCTGTCTGTCTGTCTGTCTGTCTGTCTGTCAGAGGTTTTGCTAAGAGACCGTTAATACTAGAAAGCTGTAACTTTGTAGGGGTATGTATATAAACTACGCTGACAAAGTGGTGAAGTAATATTTTGAAAAAACATTTTCCTTAGGGTAGAGCTCCCCTACATGAGAAGTGAGGATACATTTTTTTTTCGTCGCCTACCCCATCATGTGGGGTGTCGTTGAATAGGTCTATTAAAATGACTTAAGGGTTGCTAAGACCATTTATCGATTGAATGCTCCATTTACGAAATATTAAACTTTAAAGTGCAAATTTTTGTTCCAGTAGGGCGTCCTCGCCCCTCCAAAAGCTAAACTGCTGGCTTGAAAAATCTGGAAAAATTCGTGTTAATAGTGCATTTCATGAACTTTAATGAAAACTATAACGGTTAAGATAACATTATTTGTTTAGCAGTAATAGTCGTTAAAGTTGGGTGTTACATAATTGTGTACCAAATACCAAATCCTTAGAATAAATCCTTTAAAGTGACAAAGACGAAGTACCTAAGTTGCTCTATTTACAACGGGTAAAGACTTGCATTGAATAACGGGCTACTACGGAACCCTACATTGCGCGTGGCCCGACACGCACTTGGCCGGTTATTTTGATATTAAACTATATATTTATGTCTATTGAAGTTGTTCAAGACCTTGCTTCATGCCAAATTTCATGATTCTAGGGCAACAACGGGAAGTAACGTATAGGCATAGAAAAGATAATAATACTGCGTAATTTAGGTTTTGATTCCCTTGTGAAATTGCAATATGCGAATATATCCGACATAAACGGTCATATCTTTTTAACCGACTTCAAAAAAAGGAGGAGGTTTCTCAATTCGACCGTATATTTTTTTTTTTTTTTTTTTATGTTTGTTCGCGGATAACTTCGTCGTTTATGAACCGATTTCGATTATTCTTTTTTTGTTCGAAAGGAGATATCCCAAGTGTGGTACCATGGTAATTTTATCGAGGTCTGATAAGTATCTCCAGAGATATTGAGATAAACATCTTATAATTGGTACTGAAAATGAATAGCGCGGCATTGAAGTCGGTTGTTTTTTAGTTTTTAAACGATATTATAATCGCGTTGACTTACTTACAGGTTTGATTTTTCACAGCCGAAAGATACTGTAGACCCGAGTATTTAGTATAAGTTTTAACTTGATACCACAAGTTCCGGAGAATAAACTGGCCAAGTGCAAGTTGGACTCGCACTCGTAGGGTTCCGTAACACAGTAGAGTATTCTATAACTATGATTTTTCGCAACTACAAAAATAACTTTGTTTTTCATAGTGTTTGTATATAATACAAAGTTACACTTGCGGTTGCTATATTTCAGCAGCTGCTGACTGTATCTCGTTAACAGAATATATTTTTTCTAGATTTTTCACTTTCTTACTTTAGAAGTTAGAGGGGGGGGGGGGGGGGCACATTATTTTACCACTTTAGACGCGCCTATCTTTTAAATTATTGACTTTGAGAAAAAAATGATTTTAGGAACCTCAATGTCATATTTGAAGACCTATCCATAAACACCCCATACGTATAGGTTTGAAGAAAATTTTTTTTTGTTCCAGATCCATGTATGGGATTTAACCTTAAACTTTTATATTTTTTATTTTTGTATAAAAATCGGAATCGTTTACAGAATATATCAACCTACTAAGTTTCAATTCTGTAGTCCTAATAGTATCGGAATAAAATGGCTGTGACATACGGACGGACAGACAGACAGACTTGGCGAATCTATAAGGGTTCTATTTTTTTTTGCCATTCGGCTACGGAACCCTAAAAAGAGCCTTGACAGACGTACGATGGACAACAAAGTGATCCTATAAGATTCCTTTTTCCTTTTTGTACGGAACCCAAAAAAATGTAGATTTCGACGAATTGAGAACCTCCTTCTTTTTTATAAGTCGGCTAACACAGGATCTTTACGTAGATGTAGACAGACGATAAACAAAGAGTGTTCTAGTAACGATTACTTTTGGTGAAATATGGAACCCTAAAAAAGAAAATACTTAAGTGAAGTAAGTAGAATTCAATATTATTTAGACGGCAAATTAATGACTGAGAGGTTCTTAGAATTTTATTATGTATTTCAGTAGGTAGACGGTATTGAGGGCACGCGATGTCTTGGAATTGCCGATGTTTCAAGTATAAATAAATATTAAAGCATACACTAACCTACTTGCCAATATATTACACACTATTCTTATTTTCAAAATTATATAGTCTGAATTTTTAATAAAATGTCTCAAAATATGACTATTCGCAAAGATCACAAGAAATGCTAATTCCCTGGGAATAGCTATTATACCAGCAAATAAATGATGACTAATATTAGGACGCTACGCTAGTTGCTACCGATAGCGTAAGTAGCGAGTATAATTCTATTTTTTTAAATATATCTTATAGGCTAGCGTTTGACTACTATCTCACCTGTTGGTAAGTGATAATGCTATCGAAGATGGTAAGCACGCTAAAAATGATAGTGGTATTCTTTGCTAGATCTTATAAAATACTGTAGTGTGGTACAGAACCCTACGAGTGCGAGTTTGACTTGCACTTGGCCAGTTTATTTAAATACATTTTCTATAAATTGATAATCATAACAGAAAAGTACTCTGTGAAGTGTGATAAGTATATATTATGTTACTCTTTGGTGTGATGCACAGTATAATAATAATGTCAAAAGAATCGATAATTGCTCAAATGTCATTGTCAAGATGCGTAACACCGGGTACACATCAAATATGTCTTTGTTATGACGGAGTTATGACCGAACACACATGGAATAATTTATTATCGTACAAAATAAATAATTAAGAGATCTAAGATCATATTTTACAAAACGAAAATAAACTGGCCAAGTGCAAGTCGGACTCGCACTCGTAGGGTTCCGTAACACAGTAGAGTATTCTATAACTATGATTTTTCAAAACTACAAAAATAACTTTGTTTTTCATAGTGTTTGTATGAAAAACAAAGTTATACTTGCGGTCGCTATATCTCAACAACTGCTGACTGTATCTCGTTCAAACCAATTTCCGTTGAAAGTTATTATTGAGGTCTACAGAATATATTTTTTCTAGATTTTTCACTCCCTTACTTTAGAAGTTAGAGGGGGGGAAACACACATTTTACCACTTTAGACGCGCCTATCTTTGAAATGATTGACTTTGAGATAAAATGATTTTAGAAACCTCAATGTCATTTTTAAAGACCTATCCATAGATATATCCACACGTATAGGTTTGACGAAAAAATTTTTTTTTTGTTCCAGTTCCGTGTATGGGATGCCCCCCCTTAAACTATTATATTTTTTATTTTTGTAACTTAAACTATAATCGGAAAGCGGTTTACAGAATACATCTACCTACCAAGTTTCAATTCTGTAGTCTTAATAGTTTCGGAATAAAATGGCTGTGACGTACGGACGGACAGACAGACAGACAGACAGACAGACATGGCGAATCTATAAGGGTTCCGTTTTTTGCCATTCGGCTACGGAACCCTAAAAACCGACTTCACATGCCGCGATAGTCAAAATAGCCAGTAGAATCATGTCGTCAAGGTATACAAATGCATATGCCGTCAAGGTATGTAATGTGTTTGAGATGTTGATCTCTATATCTCCGGAGATAATTGTCATACCTCGATAAAATTTGAATGGGACCAATCGGGTGGCATAATCTCTCAAACAAAAAAATAATTTTTGAAATCGGTCAAGATTTGATGGAGTTCTGAGGTAACAAACAGATTTTTTTTTTTTACTGTTGAATTGAGAACCGCCTCCTTTTTTGTGAAGTCGGTTAAAATAAAACTGGCCAAGTGCGAGTCAGACTTTTGTCCCGCACACGGAGGGTTCCGAATTTCCGAAGTCCGAACGCCACGAACATCTAACACCAACTAAGTATATAATAAATAAGTATTAACACAACCAAAGGTAATTAATATAATGAATTATCTGGAAGACCGAGTTTTCGTACGACTAACTTACTACTGATTCTATGTTCTAACTAAATGATGCTCTTAACGTACTAAAATTGTGGATATATCGAGGGTGCAGTGTTAAAATCCGATAAATGCAAAAAAAAATAAAACTTACCATTAGTTCTTTCAACTAAAATAATTTTATTTAATTTGCACTTATGGGGTTATTTGGTTAGTATTTCTGAATGTCAAACATTAAAATCTGTTTATCTGGAAACATCAATCAATTCTGATTATAGTGGGCTTTAAAACTTTTAAAGCGGGTTTTCGTTTTTTTTTTCATTTATCGGGTTTTAACACTGCACCCTCGATATTACATGTAAACAAATCGACCGAGGCCCACAATTTTAACAAATGAAACGCTTGCGCGTGCTAATTTTTCCTGTGCTGCCATCTAGCTGCGTCGAGGTGAATTAATTTCGTATCGTATCGTATCGTAATAATCACGTTTTTGTCTTAAACCCTTTAATTTTTAACTTTGTTCTGTTCTTAATATTTGTTGTTATAGCGGCAACAGAAATACATCATCTGTGAAAATTTCAATCGTCTAACTATCACGGTTCATGAGATACAGCCTGGTGACAGACGGACAGACAGACAGACAGACAGACAGACAGACAGACAGACAGAAAGACGGACAGCGGAGTCTCAGTAATAGGGTTCCGTTGGTACCCTTTGGGTTCGGAACCCTAAAAACCGACTTCAGATGCCGCGATAGTCAAAGTACTGGCTAGTTATAATCATATCATCAAAGTATACAAATTTGCTTATATTGTTTATTCTCATATCTCCGGAGACAATTGTAAGATCTCGATCAAATTTGAATGGGACCAAACGGGAGGCATAATCTCCCAACCAAAAAAATAATTTTTCAAAGCGGTTAAGAGTTCTGACTGTTCTGAGTAATTAAAGTCTAACAAACATTAAAAAAAAACAGTCGAATTGAGAATAGGCTGTATAGTTCCATCTCTGTCATTTTGTTCATTTCAATTTCAATCCCTATCAAATTTCGTGATAAGCCGCTGGTCATCCGTTTGGATTTTTTTTTATATAAGGTAACAGGACAAGCCCGACGCTCGCCTGATGGTAAGCGATGACGTCTACCTATTACAGATACACCGGCATGCAAAATTCTGCTTATCCAGAATTTTGCATGTCACTGGCGCAGTGGCGCCTGTCACCATGATACATAAAGATGTTGAGTCTCACATGCCCTGTAATTTCACTGGACACCTTGCCATTTCTACCGAAAAACATTCCAATTTCACGGCCAAAAATCAATTGGCAAAGTGGTGGTACTGCCCCAGGGGGACTAGCAGAAGTCCTACCAATACAGAGCTACCACAGATACAAACATTATATTGAACTCTCATATTTTTGCGTCGGTACGGGGTTTAAAAATGTTGTCTATTATGTCGAAATGTACAGGTGAAAGTCTATGTTGCGTATTGCTTAACTTGACCACAGATTATATAATAGTTACTACGTTAGTACGGTACTACTTGACTTCACATCACAATCTTGTTTGCGGCTTGAATCAGTTATAATTACATGAATTTGACGTATCTGTAACTGGGGGCGTAGCTCAGATGGTAGAGCGCTCGCTTAGCATGCGAGAGGTACCGGGATCGATACCCGGCGCCTCCAAATGTTTTTTTTAAGACGAGGAATTTTATCAAGATCTAATCTTAATTATCTTCAGAGATAACCACAAAGTTAGGACTGTATATGATTAGCGCGGCATTTGAAGTCGGTTTTTTTATCGTTTTGTACACGATCTTAAATTATTGGTTTTTAGGGTTCCGTAACCAAAAGGTAAATAAACTGACCAAGTGCAAGTCGGACTCGCACTCGTAGGGTTAACAACGTAACATCCGTAACACAGTAAAGTATACTATAACTATTATTTTTCGCAACTAAAAAATTAACGTTGTTTTTCATATGAAAAACAAAGTTATCTTTGCGGTCGCTATATGCGGTTTCAATTCTGTAGTCCGAACAGTTTTGGAATAAAATGGCTGTGACATACGGACGGACAGACAGACAGACTGACAGACATGACGAATCTATAAGGGTTCCGTTTTTTGCGATTTGGCTACGGAACCCTAAAAACGGGACCCTATTACTGAGACTCCGTCCGTCTGTCTGTCTCCATGCTGTATCCCATGAACTGTGATAGTTGACAGTTGAAATTTTCACAGGTGATGTAATTCTGTTGCCGCTATAACAAGAAATACTAAATAAATACTTGAAAGTATTTTGAGCCCTGGTTTTGAGCCCTGGTAGTTGACGGTTGTCGTACTAAGTAGCCCTGGTACTGGATTTATCAAGTACGACCCATCGCTGCGAGTCAGACTTTTGTCCCGCACACGGAGGGTTCCGAATTTCCGAAGTCCGAACGCCACGAACTTCTATCACCATCTAAGTAAATATTAACACAAAGGTCATTAATATAATTAATTATCTAGAAGACCTAGTGTTCGTACGACTAATTTTCTAATTCTATTGATACTAGCTAATTGAAGCTCTAAAAATTAGAAGATATATATTAATCAATACTGTACAGTGTACACTACATATGTGAAAATAATCCTGATCTCCTAACCATCCTAACTGAGTATACAAATTGACCGAGGTCCAAAAATTTAACAAATGAAACGCTTGCGCGTGCTAATTTTTCCTGTGCTGCCATCTAGCTGCGTCGAGGTGAATTAATTTCGTATCGTATCGTATCGTAAAAAACACATTTTTTGTTTTAAACCCTTTAATTTTTAACTTTGTTCTGTTCTTAGTATTTGTTGTTATAGCGGCAACAGAAATACATCATGTGTGAAAATTTCAACCGTCTAACTATCACGGTTTATGAGATACCTAGGATGATTAGTGAGATACAGCCTGGTGACAGACGGACAGACAGACAGACAGACAGACAGACAGACAGACAGACAGACAGACAGATAGACAGACAGACAGACAGACAGACAGACAGACGGACAGCGGAGTCTCAGTAATAGGGTTCCGTTGGTACCCTTTGGGTTCGGAACCCTAAAAACTGATTAGTAAATATTTAAGGGAGCTCCCATACAACAAACGTGATTTTTTGCTAATTTTTGATCGATATTGATAACGGCCACAGGTGCTTTCAACATTCGTGATAATTAAATTTACTTAAAAAATAAAACAAATATGTAAGGGAGGTTTGCATACATACACACATACATACATACATACATACAATCACACCTTTTTCCCGTTGGGGTAAGCAGAGACTACTTCTTTCCACATGCTACGATCCTGACACAAGTCTTTCGCTTCTTCAACTTTCATGAGCGCCTTCATAAATGCTCGCCGGTTATAGGTACTTTTGACTTAGTGGAGAACAGCATGATAAGGGAATGTTGTGGTGTGGTAGAATATGTAGTGACATAGATAGAGAAAGGGATGCTCAGATGGTTTGGACATCTAGAGAGGATGGATGAAGAAAGACTGACGAAACAGATTTATAAGGCGAGTGAGTGTGAATGGACCAGCCGGTAGAGGCCGACCAAGGCGAACGTATCAAGACCAGATCGGAGACGTTTTAAAGAAAGGCTCGCATCCAACAGACATTATTTTTAGGGTTCCGTACCTCAAAAGGTAAAAAAGGAACCCTTATAAGATCACTTTCTTGTCCGTCTGTCCGTCTGTCTTTCTGTCTGTCCGTCTGTCTGTCTGTCTGTCCGTCTGTCCGTGTGTCATCACTGATTTTCTCAGGAACGGGTGGACCTAGCAAGTTGAAATTTATACCGGATACTGAAATCTATAGTCCCTATTGGGTGTATAAAAACCAAGGTATTGAGTCAACACAGTAAAAAGATATGGCAAATTTAGATTTTCGGGAAACTTCTTAGTACCAAAATGTACCTTAATTTTCAACTTTTTAACCGACTTCAAAAAAAGGAGGAGGTTTCTCAATTCGACCGTATATATAATGTTCTTTATTTTATGTTTGTTCGCGGATAACTTCGTCGTTTATGAACCGATTTTGATTATTCGTTTTTTGTTCGAAAGGAGGTATCCTAAGTATGCTACCATGGTAATTTTATCGAGGTCTGATAAGTATCTCCAGAGATATTGAGATAAACATCTCAAAATTGGTACTGAAAATGAATAGCGCGGCATTGAAGTCGGTTCTTTTTTAGTTTTTAAACGATATAATTTTATTTTTCAGAATGTTTCCTTTACTTGTGCTGTAAGACCTAGCCAAAATTGACAATTCTAGGTCAACGGAAGTACCTTATAGGTTTTGGGTCGAAAACCTATAGGGTACTTCCCGTTGACCTAGAATAATGAAATTTGGCAAGATGCAAGGTCTCAAAGCACAAATTAGGGAAAAATCCAAAATTTAAGAAATGTTGAAAATGAAAGGGTGTATACATACATAGTTTACGCCAATTAAGGTAGACCTCTGAGTTATATGAGCGCTGATACAATTTAGAGGTCTAGCTTAATTGGTACATACCAACGTTGGTACGGAAGCCTAGGTGGCAGAGTTCAACTCGACTTGGCCGGTTTTTATTTAGCTCTTTTTAGGGTTCCGTACCCAAAGGGTAAAACGGGACCCTATTACTAAGACTCCACTGTCCGTCTGTCTGTCTGTCTGTCTGTCCGTCTGTCACCAGGCTATAGCTCATTAACAGTGATAGTTAGACAGTTGAAATTTTCACAGATGGTGTATTTCTGTTGCCGCTAGAACAACAAATACTAATAACAAAATAAAGTTAAAAATTAAAGGGGGTCCCCATACAAAGAACGTGTTGTTAAACGCCATCTATCTAATTCGTTTCGGCAAAATGACATAGATGGCGCTAGTAAACGAGCCCCTTCTTTCTTGATCGCGACCAAACCAAATATTCTTGGTAATATCAATTAATCAAATATTTGAGGTTGAAACTCTGTTATGTTTCGTATTGTACGGAACCCTCCCTAAGTGTGCGATAAGAGACGCGATGCTGACTCGCACTTGGCCAGTTTTATTTTACATAATGGTACGGAATCCTTCGTGCGCGAGTCCGACTCGCACTTGGTCGGTTTTTATTTTGCACCAAAAGCTCCACACCCCAGATACCAACTTCCGAGAATAATTCGTAAAACAATATCTCGAACTTTGCTCCAATTATTTTTGTTATTGTTATCTTTCTTAGGTTGGATTTTGGTTTGTTTATTTTTCCGACGTATTTTCTTACAAATCATTATTGAAAGAACAACAAATGGTGGATGAATACGTAAATCCGAATCAGTGGGAGTAATTTTAGCCAATGGATTTTCTGAGACTTTTGAAATTATGTTATAATTTAAGTTCGTTTAAAAAACTAAAAGAACCGACTTCAAACGTCGCGCTAGTCAAAGTAGCCAGCAGCCAGTATCATGTCATCGAAGTATACAAACGCATCGTAATACAAATGTTGTTATATTAAAAACTGCTCGACCGATTTCGATCATCACTAGTTTTTAGGGTTCCGTACCTCAAAAGATAAAAAAGGAACCCTTATAAGATCACTTTCTTGTCCGTCTGTCTGTCTGTCTGTCCGTCTGTCCGTGTGGCACCACTGATTTTATCAGGAACGGGTGGACCTAGCAAGTTGAAATTTATATCTAAATATATACTGAAGTCTCTATTGGGTGTATAAAAACCAAGGTCTTGAGTCAACACAATAAAAAGATATGGGCAAATTTAAATTTTCGCAAACACTTGTTAGTACCAAAATGTACCCTAATTTTCAACTTTTTCTATTTTTCGAAATGTTTTCTGTATTTGTGCTGTAAGACCTTGCTTTTGACCAAAACCGGAAGTACCCTATAGGTTTTGGGTCGAAAACCTATAAGGTACTTCCCGTTGACCTAGGATCATGAAATTTTGGCAAGAAGCAAGGTCTTACAGCACAAATTAAGGAAAAAATCCAAAAAATAAGAAAAGTTGAAAATTAATGGGTGCCCCCATACATACATAGTTTACGCCAATTAAGGTAGACCTCTGAGTTATATGAGCACTGATACAATTTAGAGGTCTAGCTTAATTGGTACATACCAAAGTTGGTACGGAAGCCTCGGTGGGCGAGTTCAACTCGACTTGGACGGTTTTTATTTCTTTGTACAACTCCATCTTTTGAACGTAGCAGGACGAATGCCCGAATGATAGTAATTACGTAAGGACGTCGATGCAAATACGTCTTCTTAGTTAGGCCGTTCTACAATGTGAGCGTTTATAAATATTAAATACTAGCAGCCCGCCCCGGCTTCGCACGGGTAGAACATATATGCCTATAAAATAAGCATCAGTTTGTTGCATCGAATATAAAATATGAACATATTTAACAATCATAGTAATATTTCATCCAATTTACACAAAACCTTAACGAATTATGCACCTAAACCTTCCTCATAAACACTCTGGCTATTGGTGAAAACCGCATGATAATCCGTTCAGTAGCTATTGAGATTATTGCAAACAGACAGACAGACGCAGTGATGGACTTTGTTTTATAATACTTACGTAATGATATTGGACAGCCCCTTGGCGTAAAGGATAGTTACCCTGATTCTGACCCGACGGTCGTTGGTTCTAATCATAGCTATATACCTACCAATGAAAGTTTTATGTGCATTCATGAATCATGAGTTTACGTACAGTGGTAGTGGGATCATTAAATCTACCAAAAAGTAGCTTACCACCAAGGAGAACATCTGCCGCCGTAACCTTACGGCGTTCCCCGACGCAAAATGTAGGGGTAATATACGTTTAACGTGTGTATCTGTGTGTCTGTCTAGCATCTTAGCACCTAACCGGATGAACCGATTTTGTTTTTATTATTGATAGTTTTTAGGGTTCCGAACCCAAAGGGTACCAACGGAACCCTATTACTGAGACTCCGCTGTCCGTCTGTCTGTCTGTCTGTCTGTCTGTCTGTCTGTCTGTCCGTCTGTCACCAGGCTGTATCTCATGAACCGTGATAGTTAGACGGTTGAAATTTTCACAGATGATGTATTTCTGTTGCCGCTATAACAACAAATACTAAAAACAGAACAAAGTTAAAAATTAAAGAAAAGTTTTAAAAAAGTTTTTTACGATAGCGCAGCGCCACCTATCTAGTTGCTAAGGTGGCGCTATCGTCTTTACCTTAATTTGAATCTCGGAAGCGGCTCCAACCATTGAATAAAATGTAGTATACCTACAGGGGATTTCGGGGGCGATAAATCGATCTAGCTAGGAGTCATTTTCAGAAAATGTTGTTTTATTCGTGTTTTCAATATTCAACTTTATTGATAATCAACTTAAAATATGACTCTTCCCGACATCTATTGGCGAGTAGAAGTACTGTATCAGTAAAGCAGTTCGTTACTCTCAATTAAAAAAAATAGTATTATTATTCGTCAATAGATGTCGGGAAGAGTCATATTTGTCTGTTTAAGTGGCAAAAAATACCGAGCAAAGCTCGGTCAACCAGATATTTAATAATATTAATTGCTACAATTACTATTACTACTATTACTACTATGTAATACTATTCTACCTTTGTATTAACGTTTACTTAGTTGGTGTTAGAAGTTCGTTAGAAATTCGATAGATGGCGTTTGGAACCCTCCGTGTGCGGGACAAAGTCTGACTCGCACTTGGCCAGTTTTATTTTTTTGTTTGATAGATGTCTTTATCGAGAGTTTTCTTAGCTTTGATTCATGAAAATTCGTTCAATCGTTATAAAACTATGAGCTTTTTTCTAGTTAATTGCGCTATGAAATCAAGTTTCATAGGTCTGATCAATACGAAAATCTTCTTCTTCAACGATATTGTAAGAACATGGAAGCATTGACCTGATGCTGGGACATCTCCTGGACTCTATAGAATACTCAAATCCTCACCAACTTACAGCTCAGATTTTAAATGTCGTGTTTAGAGTCATTGGAATGCTATTAATGAAAATATTATACATAGATCAGTCGGGGTGGTTTAAAATATTATATTATTATATATATATATATATGAATATTATTTTATACAATAGATCATATTTTTATACCATATTGACTTTAAATTGATTGTGATCGGTGGTGATCTACAGCATAGCTAAGCTTATAATAATATTTTCGAAGTAACTATGGCCTAATCTGTGGTTTCACTGCAAATATTTTATTAATTTTGCGATGCGTGTATGTGAAATCCGTGATATCTTCTAGAGTTTTCATTTGAATTATATACTGTTAAGGACAATTTTAATCTATAATACGTGGCCAAGCTAATTAACGTAATTATTTGGATAAGGATTAATACTATATACTTGAAAATAGCTTTGGAAGTTATGTAATACTTTTTAACAAAAATTTTAAGATTAAAATGGTTACTGTGAGTCAACCTTAAGAGATAGACATATGCTGTCGCGGACTTTTTTGTAGGTCTTATTAAGTTGTACAACTCTTGCATAGAAAATATTCTTCTATCTATTTTCAATTAAGCAGCGTTCGTCAGAAACGTGATTTTTCGACCGTTTTTTTGCCGACTTAGGTTGCAAATTAGGTCTCCACGAATGTACCTTTAATTTAAACGGGATAATAAATAGCCTATTTACATTCCGAAAGTCCATTCTATGTATTAGTGAAAGAATTTTTTAAATCGGTTCAGTAGTTTTTAAGCCAAATCATTACAAACATACAAAAATACAAATGTTCTCTCTTTATAATATTAGTATAGATAACATGCCGCTTAGGTCACTTCCGTTGATTCGGATCGTGACGCTACGTCACTCCCGTCAAATTTTGCCCCAGTAATTAAACCTACAACATTTTCACTTCAAAAATATATCTCAAAAACCTCAGTTTGCCTTTTCAACGGTGCTTGAAAGCAAAGAGCGAATTACCAGAGAAAGAGGCAAGACGAAATAATTTCAGTTCGACAAGCGTGAAATTGCTGATTCTTTGAGAGGGTTCAAGGCGCTTTTGAAAGACGGCTTGTTACGTGTTTGTAGCTCATTTCAGAGGTCAATTAAATAAGGTATCTTCGTGGTAAATTATTTACTTTATATAATTACTATTATACTGGCGTTAACCAGTTTACGGACGATAATTTAACGGGACAACGTTATTTCAAAACATTGATGGTCATGTTCATATATATTCATAATATGTAAAAAAAAGAGGGTGTCCCCATACATACATAGTATACGCCAATTAAGATAGAACTCTGAGATATATGAGTGCTCATACAATTTAGAAGTCTAGCTTAATTGGTACCAACCAACGTTGCTACGGAAGCCTCGGTGGGCGAGTCCAACTCGACTTGGCCGGTTTTATTTATGTATAGAGTAGATTACAGAAACGTTTTTTTATATAAAAGTATGTTGTCTTTATAAGTCCCGCTTTCTACCTACACGCCCGACGACCACCTTAGTTCGGGAAATGGGATAAACTGAAAATCAGCCCTGCGTAAACACAGTTTGCGCAGTGTAGTGCTGAGTTTATTCCTATTCGTCATAATCAGCCGGTATCAGTCCACTGCTGGACATAGGCCTCTCCTATTGCCAAATATATTTGTTAAAAATTTAATATTTAAGCAATTTCATGTATTTCTTTTTAACCTAATTCAAAAAAAGGAGGAGGTTTCTCAATTTAACCGTATATATGTTTTTTATTTTATTTTTATGTTTCTTCGCGGATAACATTGTCGTTTATGAACCGATTTTGATTTTTCTTTTTTTGTTGGAAAGGAGATATCCCAAGTGTGGTACCATGGTAATTTTATTGAGGTCTGATAAGTATCTCCAGAGATATGAAGACAAACGCCTCAAAATTGGTACTGAAAATTAATAGCGCGGCATTGAAGTCGGTTTTTTTTAGTTTTTTAAACGATCTTATCAGTAATTGGCAATAAATGTGTTTGTATTTGTATTTATGTATATTCATATTCACATTCATACAACAAAACATTGATGAAATCGGCGCATGCGTACAATGAGCGTAACGGGACACTTTTCCGCACATGCAGCCGGCGTTCATCGAATTAATAGACGTTGTCAAATCAAAATGAACTCTTTCCTTAAGTTTGCAGTATGTCATTACTTTCCATTATTCGTTCGTTATTAGCGACACTATCGAATGGTGTAATATTACAGTAGTGAGTTTTTATTTTCAGAATCAATGGGTTTAATTGATTCCTACCTGAATATTAATATTTCGAAAATCCCAGGATGCAGTTTTAGGCCAGCCTCATACAGCCGGAATGTGTCTCTGAATTCATAATGTGAATTCAGAAAGCCCGGAATCCTATACAAAGTCATTATGTTCCACACACATTACGATTTTTTCAGATAAGAATTTATCAGATAGATCTGTAAGAATGATACTGACGAGCGTTCTGAATTCCTGATCTGAATATTTAAGATTATGAATTCATAACGCGCGTAATTCTATACATTTGAATAGAGTGGCACACACATACTGAAATCAGATTATGTTTTTTTTGGTTCCGTACCGTACCTCAAGAGGCAAAAAAAGGAACCCTTCTAAGATCACTTTCTTGTCCGTCAGTCCGTATGTCCGTCTGTGCGTCTGTCTGTCCATGTGTCACCACCGATTTTCTCAGGAACAGGTCGACCTAGCAAGTTGAAATTTATACCAAATACTGAAGTCTATAGTCTCTATTAGGTACGTAAATAGAATAATAATAATTAAAAATATATAAATAATATAATAATAGTACGATTAATATTAATTCCTCTTCCATAATAGACGTCTGTATGTGCTGCGATCCACGAGACTACTGATCAATCTGAATTTTTAAGATATGCATGAGGCAAGGTGCCGGAATTCAGATTATTAATTCAGAGACACATTCCGGCTGTATGATGCAGGCCTTAGTTTTCATCAAAATCGGGCCCGAGACTTCTTTGAGTAGTACTTTTCGCTATTCCTCATACTTTGTGATTTGGCCTTGCACACCCATTTGAAACATTCACCCTGTATAATATAAATAAATACAGACGAATTGATAACTTCCTCATTTTGGAAGTCAGTTAAAATAAACTGGCCAAGTGCAAGTCGGACTCGCACTCGTAGGGTTCCGTACCACACTACAGTATTTTTTATAAGATCATTTTTCGACAGCAAAAAATAATAATTACTAAACATTTCGTTTCTTATAACGCGATCTAATGTCTAACAAAGGTGTTAGGAATCGACATTTCAATACAACGCCATCTATGGGACGTTTACCTAACTAAGCGTTCATAGATGGCGTGAAATGCCGAAAAAACACGTTTCTTGTATGGAGACCCTCTATTATCTTTAACTTTATTCTGTTTTTAGTATTTGTTGTTATAGCGGCAACAGAAATACATCGTCTGTGAAAATTTCAACTGTCTAACTATCACGGTTCATGAGATACAGCCTGGCGACAGACGGACAGACAGACAGACATACAGACAGACAGACAGACGGACAGCGGAGTCTTATTAATAGGGTCCCGTTTTACCCTTTGGGTACGGAACCCTAAAAAGAATGTCATTAGCTAAAACTTTACTTATAATGTTTCCCCAAAATACATACATCTAAAAGTCTTTCAGTACAATCGGCTATTTGTATTCTGTTATAAATAGTTCTGGAAAACTGTATACGTTGTGTAATCACCAATTTACATTATACATGTTGTAAACTTATGCAAGGATGGAAGAACCGAGCTATTGCGGTATTTAATGTAATCATAAAGCGGTATAGTCCTTTAAGATTGCCTGCCAGCCTTTGTGCTGACTAAATAATTTAATACCGTTTACAAACCAAAAAAACTGACTTCAAATGCCGCGTTAGTCATTTTCAGTTACCAAGTTTGAGGTTTTTATTTACATATCTCTGTATCTCTTATCAACAGATCTCGATAAAATTACAATGAGACTAAACTGAGAGGATATTATCTCAAACTAAAAAATAATTTTACAAATCGGTTAATAAATGGAGAAGTTCTGAGGTAACACATTTAAAAAAACAATGAAATTGAGAACTTCTTCTTTTTTGTGAAGTTGGTTAATAAGAGCTCCCCTCTTGATAGAAGCACAAAAATGATAAATATTTACGCTCGATTTCTGGTACGCCAATTAATCTCGAATTATTTTTTTCTGATTCGAGATTTAATTGGCGATCTTATTAAAATACTAGCTGTGATACGCGGCTTCACTAGTGTTAACAAGTATATTATAACATAATTCATAGTAATGGCTATCCCTATACAAAATTTCGGATAAATTGGTGCCACAGCCGGACCGTGAAGAAGTCCCAAATGAACAAACAAATGAACAAACTGATTTTCGCATTTATAATATTAGTTAATGATAGTTAATTATAAATATTGGTGTTGATGACAGCGGCCAAATATTACTGAATATTTTTTATTAATATTAGCGTTTTTGCAACCCAATGTGTACGTTATACAAATTTGAATTGAGTTCATTTTACGTTGATCTGCCTACGAGAACTATACTCGGCAAAACATAATATCGTATTACTACAACCAAACTTCAGTTGTCTGAATCACTCAGAAATTGAGGGTCAACCATCAGCTGTCGAAAAAGTGTGGGTGTGTTGCTACAGCAACACACCCACACTTATTTTACAAAATATTGAAAACCAAAAACACAAAAATATGTTTATGCTCACAACATGAAAAAAATACAATTTAATAAATGTATTTTTATTTACATTTATAATACGCAAGTTCCGTTTCCTAGTCAGTGTGCTTACATTTTATAAAAGTTGAATATCAATTAATGCCTAATAAAGCTAAATGTCCTACAAAGTTTCCGCTTGATTTGACTTAGCAAATAACCGGTACATTCTTGCCATACCGGTTAATACCGCTTGCAGTCCTCAGTCACAGTAAATCGTATCCGCCTTTCATCACGTTTATCTCCACAGACCGCTGACAGTGAGTTGTAAATCTTGATTCGTAGATCATCAATATTGTACTAACACGTACAATACTCGTAGGTAGATATTGTGCACACGTGTGAGTAATGAGTACCATAACAATATAATACATAGTACTTTTAACCTCCGACTCAAAAAGTGTTATAACACACTTTTTAACCGACTTCAAAAATAGGAGGAGGTTTCTCAATTCGACCGTATATTTTTTTATTTTTTTTTTATGTTTGATGGCGGATAACTTCGTCATTTATGAACCGAATTTGATTTTTTTTTGTCAGATAGCAGATATCCCAAATGTGCTAACATGGTAATTTTATAGAGCTCTGATAAGTATCTCCAGAGATATGGAGATAAAGACCTCAAAATTGGTACCGAAAATAAATAGCGCAGCATTGAAGTCGGTTCTTTTTTAGTTTTTATGGTTTCGTACCCAAAGGGTAAAACGGGAGCCTATTACTAAGACTCCGCTGTCCGTCTGTCTGTCTGTCTGTCTGTCCGTCTGTCACCAGGCTGTATCTCATGAACCGTGATAGTTAGACAGTTGAAATTTTCACAGATAATGTATTTCTGTTGCCGCTAGAACAACAAATACTAAAAATAAAGTTAAAAATAATAGAGGGTCCCCATACAAGAAACGTGTTTTTTTCGGCATTTCACGCCATCTATGAACGCTTAGTTAGGTAAACGTCCCATAGATGGCGTTATATTGAAATGTCGATTCCTTACACCTTTGTTAGACGGTAGATGGCGTTATAAGAAATAAAATGTTTAATAATTATTATTTTTTGCTGGCGAAAAATTATAGTGGTATTTTTTGCTCGATCTTATTAAATACTGTAGTGTGGTACGGAACCCTACGAGTGCGAGTCCGAATTGCACTTGGCCAGTTTATTAATCGATCTTATCAAGTTAACGTGTGTATCTCTATCTATCTGTGGCATCGTAGGTATAAGAACCTACCCATTAAATTTTTTTTATTTTTAATGTGTCTTAATGAAGAGTATTATAAGTTTTGATTAATGATAATCCGTTCAGCTGTTTAAGGACTATGCGATTTTTTGTAGTTGATGATGCCATTAGATCAACTTTTATGGGTCTGATTAATTCGAAATTTGGTATTCTCTTACTTCAATGACATTGTAAGAACATGGTAGCATTAACCTGATGCTGGGACATCTCCTGGAATCTGCAGAATACTCAGCTCCTCACCAACTTACAGCAGAGAGCTTCGAGTTTGGGCTTATTGGAATGAACTCAATCACAGACTGCTATGGCTACTACATCTCTATGAAAACATGAATAGATCATGCTGTCGGTTTTAATTTTAAGTTTTAAATTTAAGTATTATTTCTTTCAATGTATAATAAACTATGAAGGCTTCAAAACTAAAACAACCGACTGGAATGCCCCGCGAGTTAGTTTCAGTAGCAAGTTTGAGACGCTTGTCTTCATATTATTATTTTTACATTTTCTTTTACATTGAACATAATTAACTTAGATTAATAGAATGGGAGAAGCCACTGGCTCCTGAAACACAGCTTGACTAGTTCGGGAGCCTATGGATTCAAAACACATGTACCAGAAATTATGTCAATAAAGATTATTTGTATTTGTATTGTATTGATATCTCTAAAGATACTCATGATCAGATCTTTATAAAATTACAATGGGACCACCTTGGAAATGTACACTACCAATTAAAATAAGATCGTTTATAAAACTAAAAACAACCGAGTTCAATGCCGCGCTATTAATTTTTAGTACCAATTTTGAGGTGTTTATCTCCATATCTCTGGAGATACTCATCTGACCTCGATAAAAATACCATGGTACTACACTTGGGATATCTCCTTTCTAACAAAAAAAGAATAATCAAAATCGGTTCATAAACGACGAAGTTATCCGCGAACAAAAAAAAAATATATACAATATTACATATATACGGTCGAATTGAGAAACCTCCTCCTTTTTTTGAAGTTGGTTAAAAAGAATCATTCGAATCAATTCACAATTGACGGAGTAATCACGTAACATACACAAAAAGAAAACAGACGAATTAGTAAACCTCCTCCTTTGTGGTCGTCTGTTGAAAACGCCTTTGAATCGAAACAATCTCCAAAAACTTATAGATTTGAGACGGGAATTTAACGTGACTTACGCGATGTCGATATAGCGATCGACATATGTAAACTCCCGTCTCAAATCTATAAGTTTAAAATGAACGTGAGTTTTTATTATAAAATCTCCAAAAAGTCCAATTATAGTTAGCGGATCCGACCTCCTTGATTTTCCCTAAATATACAGCTCCGTTTCTCCAACGGGTAAAGGGATAAAACCATTGAGATAAAACTATAGAAATTTGGGAAGCGCGGCCACATCATGAGATAGAACATAACATAACACAGTAACATATATATATATATATAGTATTTAGAACCCAGTGATACATAGCAATAAAAGTCAAAGTTTGTATAGCTAAGAGCGGCTAACAACGTTACTGACCCTGTAAAAACCGGCACGCTCTGAAAGAGGGAAGTATTATAGCTTTGTCCTTTTCCGTTACATGGAATAACTCCATAGAATATACTATTTCATGTGGGAAAGAGACGGAGCTACCCGCGGTCTATTCTTTTCGCTGTCTACGCTCCAACGTATCGCCTCACTGTTGAGTGAGGTGATCTCCAGTATTTCCACAGATCCTCACCGCAGTAAATCACGATTCAACGAGATCAACGAATTATTTTTATGTTTTCCTTGACACACAGATAGCATCCCATAGATACCGCGTGAAAAATAGAGAAAAGTCAACCGCGCATTTTTTTTTTAGTTTCGTTATGGCTCCACACGATTAGTGTATTTAGCCAGTGTCAAGTATTAAAATTCTTTAAGTTTTTGTGCATTCAAGTCTTAAAGAAGGGTCAAAGTCACATTTCTGGTCAAGTTTCAAGTCCAAGTCATACCCTCAGTAAAGACATGGACTTTACTGAAGATTTTTAGTGGAATTTTGGTAAGAACCCGAATAGCATGTTTTTCAACATTGTGCTGTTTCCCTACACTCGCACACATTCACCGGCACTTAATGGTTAATAATCCACCATTATTACACATTAACTCGCGAAAGAACACAAGTTTTAGGAAAAATACAATGACACACACTTTTCCACGTTCCCGCGAAAACTTCAACCGCGCATTCATTCGTAAGCTTGGCCATAGATGAATAATAAACTGGCCAAGTGCAAGCCGGACTCGCACTCGTAGGGTTTCGTACCACACTACAGTATTTTATAAGATCGAGCAAAAAATACTACTATCATTTTTCGCCAGCAAAAAATAGTGATGAATAAAAAAAATATTTCTTATAACGCCATCTAACGTCTAACAAAGGTGTTAGGGATCGACATTTCAATATAACGCCATCTATGGGACGTTTACCTAACTAAGCGTTCGTAGATGGCGTGAAATGCCGAAAAAAACACGTTTCTTGAATGACCCTCTATTATTTTTAACTTTATTCTGTTTTAGACAGACAGACAGACAGACAGACAGCGGAGTCTTAGTAATAGGGTCCCGTTTTACCCTTTGGGTACGGAACCTTAAAAATGATTACCTACGTTGATCTTCGGAATGTATTTCGATAAAGTGTCAAAGTAATAAACAAAACATTTATCTTTTGAATAATTGATCGAGCAAACCGAAGGTCTCCGTTTTAGCTTGGTCAAAAATGTTTTCGTATGTCTGTTCTCATCTACAGGTCGCATTTCTCAAACGATTCTCGTGAAATTTTTTGACCAGCTTTGATAATTATATGTAATTTATTAATTGATTCAGTTTTGGGATTTTTTTTTAAATGGCGCAGATGTGGGTGTTGCAAGCGTAAAATAAAAGTAAAGTAAAGTAAAATAAATTTATTGACAAAAATTATACTCATTTACATACAAACATATCAATTCTAACTGTAAATAATAATTTGACAATTGGAGAAGCCTCAGCACTGTTCTGCGTTGACGGGGGTCTACGCAGGGCTGATTTTCAGGCCACCCCATTGCCCGAATTGAGATGGTCGTCGGGCTAGTTCAATTAGTGATGAGCGATTAGTGATGATAATAATATCTCAACCATTTCGAAAAATATAAATATTGTCACGTAACTTTTTTGTGTACCTTATGCGCAAATAAGTTATTTTTCAAAAAAAATAAAACCGACTTCATAACCACAAAAAGGCACTCAAAAGCGAAAAATAATTTACTTAAAATTATTATAAGCGTTACCCACGTCTCTATTTGAAGTTGGTGCCAGCCAAGTCTAATAGGTAGTAGATAGATAATACCTACGAGTACATGTATCTACCTACTTACTAACCTACATGTACCTACTTACTACTACTACATACATAGCATCTATCTAATATCCAATAGACTTGGCTGGCACCGACTTCAAATAGAGACGTGGGTAACGCTTATAATAATTTTAAGTAAATTATTTTTCGCTTTTGAGTGCCTTTTTGTGGTTATGAAGTCGGTTTTATTTTTTTTGAAAAATAACTTATTTTACCCTTTTAGTGCAAAAAAAGTTTTAATGAAATTACATGCATCTATTAAATTTCGTGTCTGGGCCGTTATACACTGACGGATATATACTTTTTGAAAATTTCAAGTGTGTACCTATAACGGTTAAGAAGATACAGATCTGTAAAGTGCGCACATATAGACACACGGACGGACGGACGGACTGACGGACGAACAGACAACAAAGTCTCAGAAAGTGTTCATTTGGTAGCCTTTGGGTTCGGAACCCTAAAAAAATTGACTTTAAATGCCGCGCTAAAGTGAAAATATTCACTAGTAATAATGATGTCATCAAGGTCTCATAGGACAATGTCCAAAATGGCCCTGTGCAATAAAAGCATCTGACACACGATAATTAATTGTCTATTTTATTACAATAATTCCAAATACTTTTATAACACGGACTAGTTGTATTCCAAAATGAATATAAAAAAGTATTATTTGCGATTATTAACATTAATTGCCGCCATATGGCCAACAGGGTACTGAATCACTCTACTACGTTATAAGAGGCACTTCCCTATATTGTGGATACCCGAATTATGTAAGCACTGTGTAGCCAACCTAAGAACGGAAAGTATTATTTACGTAGTAACTATTATATAATATGTGGTTTTATGCTTATAATTTTTTTTTGCTGTGTTGATTGGTACAAAGTACGTTCATGATTCTGAGTTATTTAATTATGTATGCAGTGTCGCGGGACTGAAATGGCCGCCATCTTCGCCAAATGTCATGTCATGTCAAAAAATATTAGGTATGTTTAAAAAAGTTTGCATTCTAACAAGACTTTGCCCGGTAGAACATTCCTGTGAAGACAAATTATTTATATTTATACATAATTATTTATTATAATTATTAATATATAATTATTTATTGAGGGCCCGGTGGCGTAATTGGGAGAACAGTCGGCTTTGATGCCGTGGTACCGAGTTCAAACCGCCGTGCACCAATGAATTTTTCTATCGAAAAATATATGTGCGCTTCTCACAGTGGCCCTCCGGTGAAGGAAAACATCGTTAAGAAACCAATAACCCCCGCATGGTGGTAGAACATATCTAGTGTCCGCCTGGCCAGCTACCACCCTCATGTCAGAAAATCTGTCGCCAAACATCTAATGTGTTCCGGCAGCTATCCTTGAGAGCCAGTTCCCATTCTAGTCCACTTCTCTATCTTCGACCGCATCATCACTTAGCAACAGGTGAGATAGTGGTCAAACGCTTGCCTATAAGATATTACAAAAAAAATTTCCCCACCTTTATTTCTATCTCGCTCACAGTTACCGTAAGAATATCTTATATGCAATAGCAACCTCCATTGTGTATAATCTTCTTGGGACTCTTCTACTAAAACTAGTACAATCTCCTATGTTTGGGGTATTTATCTCCATATCTCTGGTGATACTAATCAGATCTCGATAAAATTAAAATGGGACCACCTCGGAAACGTATCCTACCAATTAAAAAAAGAATCATTTGAATCCGTTCACAATTGATGGAGAAATCGCGTAACATACACACAAAAAAAAAAAAAAAAAAAAAAAACATACAGACGAATTGAGAACCTCCTCCTTTTTTGTGAAGTCGGTTAAAAAGCGCAAAGAGACGTAATTTTTTCTGAACAATTTTTTATCCAATAAACTTTAACGGGTTGGGGTGTGTTATTCAGTTTTAAGCCATGTAAAGGCAGACTCGCAAGGTCTAAAACACAGAGCCACTAGTAATATAAAATAAAACCGGCCAAGTCGAGTTTGTCTAACCCACCGAGGCTTCCGTAACATCGTTGGTTGGTACCAATTAGGCTAGACCTCTAAATTGTATGAGCGCTCAGGTAGCTCAGAGGCATAGAAAAGATAATAATGTGTCAGAGGCCTATCTTAACTGGCGCTTACTATGTATACATGGGGATATCCTTTAATTTTCATTTGTTTTTTTTTTAATTTTTCCTTTATTTTTTAAATTGTGCCTTACTTCTTGTCAAATTTCACCATTCTAGGTCATCGGGAAGTACCCCATAGGTTTTCGATCCAAAACCTATAGGATACTTCCGGTTGACCTAGAATTGACAATTTTGGTCCAAAACAAGGTCTTACAGCTTGTGCTGTACTTTTTAGGGTTCCGAACCCAAAGGGTACCAACGGAACATATTACTGAGACTCCGCTGTCCGTCTGTCTGTCTGTCTGTCTGTCTGTCTGTCTGTCTGCCTGTCTGTCCGTCTGTCACCAGGCTGTATCTCATGAACCGTGATAGTTAGACGGTTGAAATTTTCACAGATGATGTATTTCTGTTGCCGCTATAACAACAAATACTAAGAACAGAACAAAGTTAAAAATTAAAAAAAGTTTTTTACGATAGCGCAGCGCCACCTATCTAGCATCAAAGATGGCGGGCGCTATCGTCTTTACCTTAATCTGAATCTCGGAAGCGGCTCCAACGATTAAATAAAATTTAGTATACCTACTGGAGATTTCAGGGGCGATAAATCGATCTAGCTAGGAGTCATTTTTAGAAAATGTTGTTTTATTCTTGTTTTCAATAATCAACTTTATTGATAATACACTTAAAATATGACTCTTCCCGACATCTATTGGCGAGTAGAAGTACTGTTTCAGTAAAGCAGTTAGTTGCTCTCAATTTAAAAAAATAGTATTATTATTCGTCAATAGATGTCGGGAAGAGTCATATTTGTCTGTTTAAGTGGCAAAAAATACCCGGTCAACCAGATATTTAATAATATTAATTACTACAATTACTATTTAAAAGTGTAATTGGTATGGCGCCAACAGTCTTCAATAAAATTCCTAAATCTTTAAAGGACATGGACAATATTATGTTTAAAAATAGGCTAAAGCATCTCTTTATTGAAATTCTCCTTTCACACACCAAAATTCTCCTCGGAGTCTACTATAGCCCTTCTTCTCATTTAAACTTTTTCTCTTCCTTCGAAAACTTACTAGAGGATATCATTCCTTGTTATAATCACACCATCATCATGGGTGATTTTAACACTTGCCTCCTCAAAAAAGACTATCGTTCTTCTATGTTAGAATCTGTGATAAGATCAAGCAATTTGCATCTTCTTCCTCTCAACGCCACTCACCATTTTCCTAACTCTACACCTTCACTTCTGGATTTGCTTATTGTTTCTTCTTGTGATCATGTTGCTAAGCATGGTCAATGTTCTGCAGATTCTTTTTCTTATCACGATCTAATTTTTCTCTCTTACAAAATCCGTCCTCCTAAACTCAAACCTAAAATTATTTTTCAACGCAACTTTGGTGACATGGATTTAAACAATCTGCGCGAAGACGTGGCTAATGTCGATTGGTCCATATTAGAGAATGCTGATTCCATTGACGATAAAATTAATATCTTTAATTCAACTATACTGCGTCTCTATGACACCCATGCGCCAATTAGAGCAATTAAGGTGAAACATCTGCCTGCTCCTTGGTTAACTGCTGAAATAAAGCTATTGATACACAAGAAAGCGGTTGCTAAAGCGAAATACAAATGTAATCCTAGCGAATCTAACAAGAAGAAATATCTTAAATCTCGAAATCGCTGCAATATGGTGTGTAGGGATGCTCAACGCCGACACATTCATAAATCTGTAGATAATGACGATCCGTCCAAGGTATGGAGATTTTTACAAACTTTAGGAATTGGCAAGCCCAAAAATAACCCTATCTCTCATAACCTGAACTTAGACTCTCTTAACCGATATTTTTCAACCTCTTCTTCTATCGACATCTCTGTAAAAGCCAACACTCTCTCACTTCTCTCCACTACTCCGTCTCCTACCTACCCTGCTTTCACTTTTACTCAATTTACCGAGGGGGAAGTTAATAGAAGCGTATTATCCATTGCTTCAAATGCTGTTGGTATCGATGGTATTACTCGCAACATGGTTGTCCCTATCCTTGACCTAATTCTTCCTGTCCTCACCCACATCCTTAACTTTTCTATTTCGAACGGTATTTTTCCAACAGCGTGGAAAGATGCTCATATCATCCCACTCCCAAAAAAACCTAATCCTAAAACCTTTTCCGAGTACCGTCCCATATCCATCCTCCCATTTCTTTCTAAAGTTCTGGAACGGCTTGTACATAATCAACTTAGTATTTTTCTAAACAAAAACTGTCTTTTTAACCCGTTTCAGTCTGGTTTCCGACCCGGGCACAGCACAGTCACTGCTTTAGTTAAAATAACGGATGACATTCGTTCCGGTATGGAGCAAGGTAAGCTGACTGTGCTAGCCCTGCTCGATTTCAGCAACGCGTTTAATACCGTCGATCTTGACATTCTTCTCGAACTGCTACGCTCTATTAACATATCTCCCTCCGTAATTAGTTTCTTTCGTACTTACCTGTTTGGACGCCGGCAGAGGATTCGCCTTGAAGATTCGTTCTCTTGTTGGTGTAACACTACTGCTGGCGTCCCACAGGGCGGCGTTCTCTCTCCACTTCTTTTTTCCAGTTTCATAGATACTATTTCTTCTAATCTCTCTTCTCCCTACCACCTATATGCTGACGACCTACAAATATATTCGCAAGCACCGCCAGATCAGCTGCATGACTGTGTCAAAACAGTCAATGAGGACTTAAGGCGCATAGCTGCGTGGAGCAAGGACTTTGGATTACAAGTGAATCCCATTAAAACCCAGATAATAATCGTAGGTAGTACCCGCATGTTGAGCAAGCTCGATCGAAGTAAACTTCCTGCAATAATTTTTGATGGTATTACGATTCCATACAGCACACAGGTTAGGAATTTGGGTCTTATAATCGACCAAAGCCTATCGTGGGGTCCACAACTAGAAGCCGTCAGGCGTAAGATTTTTGCTTCTGCGGGCGCCTTAAAACGTCTCCAAAGTTTTCTTCCTACTGCTACCAAAGTTGCATTAGCACAATCCCTACTGCTTCCTATTCTCGATTACGCTGATGCCTGCTATCTAGATTTAACTGAGGACCAGCTGAATAAACTTGAGCGTCTCCAAAATTTCTGCATAAGGTTCATATTTGGTTTGCGCAAATATGACCACGTCTCCTATTTCAGGCACAAGCTCAAGTGGCTTCCTATACGACTCCGCCGGAATACTCATATTCTCTCTCTTCTTTATAGCATTCTTTTTAGTCCTGCTTCCCCACCCTACCTTAAAGTAAACTTTGAGTATCTGTACTCACAGCACTCCCTAACGTTGAGGTCAACCGAAAATCTTTCTCTGCAAATCCCCACACATTCGTCTACCTTCTTCGACAAATCCTTTACCATACAGGCTGCACGCCTGTGGAACAGTATCCCAGTCGAAATAAGAAAATCCCCATCATCCCACACATTCAAAGAAAGATTAAGGAAATTCTACTTGCCTAATGATAACTGCTGATCCTGGAACATTTTTATTTATTTAAAAAAAAAAATTTTTTTTTTTAATGTGGAATTTACTATCTGTATCATTATTTTCTTTATTGTTATAATGTATAAAATTTTGTAATTGTAAGTAATATGTAATATGGATACTGGTATATATGTATGTATATATGTATTTGTGTAGATATATATGTTTATGTAATGTATATGTATATTTGCATGTATGATTGTGTATACACGTGTATTTATGTATATTTATAACTATATAAATAAGTAACGATTAAAATAGATACACCACCGTCCGTCACAGTCTCGCTATATTACTCTCAGCTCGGTTGTCTGGAAGAAATCGCTTTAAGCGATAAGACCGCCCTTTGCATTACTTAGAATGAGGATTTTCCTCTGGTATTTTTCTGTAATTATTGGTGTGCAAATAAAGTGTTTATCTATCTATCTATCTATCTAAATAATTTTTAATTCAGAAATGTTATTATGGTATTGACGAATTTGTAAGTGACAAATTATAATCATTATTATTATTTTCATGACATTGTGCTGTGTCCTTTTAATTTTATAATTCAATTTAGTTTATAAGAATGACCAGTGTAATATGTATTTAAATTTGGATTATGTGTTGTGAGTAAAGCAGCGCCATCTGCAAAGTTTGCACGCCTGTTAAGGTAAAACATGACGATCGTTTGAATATTTTGTCACAACTTTTTGTTATACGCATGTTTTACGCAAATAAAATATCTTTATCTTTATCTTATCTTTATTACTACTATTACTATTACTACTATATAATACTATTCTACCCTTGTGTTAACGTTTACTTAGTTGGTCTTAGAAGTTCGTTCGAAATTCGATAGATGGCGTTCGGAACCCTCCGTGTGCGGGACAAAAGTCTGACTCGCACTTGGCTAGTTTTATTACTTTTTTTGTGCTTTAGTTGTGTAAAGGAAAAATACCGAAAAATAAAAAAAAATGGAAAATTAATGTAAATTTTGGTACTTACAAGTTTTCGCAAAAATCTAAATTTGCCCATATCTTTTTATTGTTTGACTCAGGACCTTGATTATTATACACCTTATAGAGACTATAGATAGACTTCAGTATCTGGTATAAATTTCTACTTGCTAGGTCCACCCGTTCTTGAGAAAATCGGCGGTGACACACGGACAGACAGACTGACGGACAGACGGATAAAAAAGTGATCTTATTTCTTTTACCTATTTCCTTTTGAGGTACAAACCCTGAAACATGGAGCCATAATAAAACTAACAAAAACCCTTTAATAATATTGTACAGTGGGTAAATAAAGTAAATGTATATTCCAGTACACATTACACGATACTGTATAATCTTTGTTTGAGCTCATTTTCTCGGCAACTGAGGCCCAAAATAAACCGCTAGTAACAATTATTCTATTTTACGTGTAAACAACTACCCCGGGTTATTTTAGCTGGTACCAAGTAACTGAAGAAGGTACAACAGTATGGGCACTTTGATACAAGACATCTAAAAATGTATATACTAAATAATTTAAGATCGTTTACAAAAAGAAACCGACTTCACATGCCGCGATAGTCAATATAGCCAGTAGTATCATGTCGTTAAGGCATATAAAAAATAATACTACTACGTAGTCAAGGTATACAAATGCATATGTCGTCAAGGTATGCAATGAGTTTGAGATGTTTATCTCCATATCTCCCGAGATAATTCTCATACGTCGGTAAAATTCAAATGGAACCAAACGGAAGGCATAATCTCTCAAACAATAAATTAATTTTTTAATCGGTCTAGATTTGACGGAGTTCTGAGGTAACAAACATGCTTATGTATACGAGTATGTTATGCAGGTGGCAGGAGCGTCATCATCATCACCAGCCTTTACTAGTCCACTGCTGAACATAGGCGTCTCCAACTTTACGCCACTGAGCACGATCCGCGGCTACTCTCATCCAGCTCTTGCCAGCCACCTGGCGAACATCATCGCTCCACCTAGTCTGGGGGCGTCCTACGCTACCCTTGCGAGTCGCGGTCTCCACTCAAGAATTCGTTTACCCCAGCGGTTATCGGTTCTACGGCTAATGTGGCCGGCCCATTGCCACCTCAGTTTACTAGTTCGATGAGCTATGTTGATGACTTCGGTTATCTGTCGGATCACCTCGTTACAGATTACGGTGCATAGCCCTTTCCATAGCACGCTGAGCGGCCTTAAATTTGTGGACCAGTCCAACCGTGAGTGTCCACGTTTCGGCTCTGTATGTCATGACGGGTAGGACGCACTGATTGAAGACTTTCGTCTTGAGACATTGTGGGATTAGCGATGTGAAGACTCGACGATAGGAGCGTATTGTATCGATATTCCTCCTGACTTGCTACCAAATAGTAGCTTACCACAACTAAGGAAAAAATCTGCCGCCATAACCTTACGGTATTATACTGGCAGCACATAGCCCTTTGAGAGTCAGAGTATTCTAGGCCTAGCGTGTTCACCATTTCCGACCACATCATCGACTACCACCAGGCGAGATAGTGGTCAAACGCTAGCCTATAAGACTATTTTAAAGTAGACTAGCCGATATCTGCGACCTTGTTAACGTACACCAAGAATTTAGTAGCCTATGTTCATACTCATGCTATAAAGTATCTTCTGGTTAAATTTCAGTAAGATGGTATCGTCCGTTTAGGTACGCTATTACGTATATTAATACGCTTACGCTAACGGAATCTTTGAACATGATTTTAACCCCCTTCAAAACGTCGGATTAACTCGTAATTTGGCATACTTATTAAGGACCGATGACAATAAATAAATTTAAAAAAAAATTTAAAAAAAAATTAAAAAAAAATTCGACTAAAAAATGAAAAATAAATAATAGTTTAAAAAAACTTAAAAATACGCTTTATAGAAAATCCAACTAAAAAATAGAAAATAAATTTTAATAAATTTGAATTAAAAAGAGTGTAAGAAAAAATGATTTTATTGTAAAAAAAAGCGTGGGGTGCTTTTCAGGATATTATCAAAATAACCCTTCTAGTCATATCTGTTCATAAAATATTTGGAACTATTGATACCATGCACCCCACGCTTTTTTTTTACAATAAAGCATTTTTTCTTACACTATTTTTAATTCAAATTTATTAAAATTTATTTTCTATTTTTTAGTTGGATTTTCTATAAAAGCGTAGGTATTTTTTTAGTTTTTTTAAACTATTATTTATTTTGTGGTTTAGGCGTGATTATGTAACAAACAGACGGAGTGGCAGAGTTAAAAAAAATTTATAATATGTATTAGTATGGATTAGTTTGTATAAGCAAGCGTTTGACTTTTAATATCTAATATATAAAATTCTCGTGTCACAGTTTTCGTTGCCATACTCCTCCGAAACGGCTTGACCGATTTTGATGAAATTTTTTGTGCTTATCCGGTATCTATGAGAATCGGCCAACATCTATTTTTCATCCCCCTAAATGTTAGGGGTAGTCCACCCCTAAATTTATTTTTTTATTTTTTAGACAAAATTTTTAATTTCTATTTTTTTATGATACCACATACAAAAATACATACAATCCTCAATTTTCACCCTTCTACGATCAACCCTTATTTTTTAATAGCCATTTATTTATATGGCAAAACAACGTTTGCCGGGTCAGCTAGTTTAAAGTATTTTAGAGTATTTAAAGTATTTATTTACGAAACTTAAGAGTAGGTATAGTTCTGTATTGAAAATAAACTTAAGTAAGAACCTTAATAGTCTAGGAAAGTGATCCCTGGATCACTGGAGTTTTTTTTTTTTTTTTTTATACGTTATAGGCTAGCGTTTGACCGCTATCTCACCTGTTGGTAAGTGATGATGCGGTCGAAGATGGTAAGCACGCTAGGCCTAGAATGGGAACTGGCTCTCAAGGATAGCTGCCGGAACACATTAGATGTTTGGTGACAGATTTTCTAACTTGAGGGTGGTAGCTGGCCAGGCGGACACTAGATAGTGTCCTACCACCATGCGGGGGTTTTGTTGGTTTCTTAACGATGTTTTTCCTTCACCGGAGGGCCACTGTGAGAAGCGCACATACATTTTTCGAGTGATCCCACACTAGGATAATCTGTGTTGTGGAAGCCAGTTTCTTCCTGGGGCACTTACAAAATTATTGCACATACATTAACATATTAATAAATGAAATAAACCGGCCAAGTACGAGTCGGACTCGCGCACGAAGGGTTCCGTACCAATATCTATAAAAACGGCAAAAAAACATGTCCGTTGTATGGGAGCCCTACTTAAATACATTTTATTACAAGCTTTTATTTAACTTGCAATGTATGTATGTATGTATGTCACTATGTATGTTCAGGTGGAATCTTGGAAGCTAAAGTAGACCCACTTCTCGATGTCCGATTGGACTGAAATTTGGTGAACTTATGAATCTTCGGTGACAACAATGATATGGTACCATGGAGCTGGTCTGATGATGGAGACGGAAGGTGGCCATGGCATCTCTGTGATAAAACAACATAAACCCACCGAGTTAGGGCTCGATTCATTGGCCACGGCATCTCTGCGATAAAACAACATAAACCCACCGAGATTGGGCTCGATTGATTCGTCATAAGGAGAACTTTACACCTAGATCTAGGGTCTGATGATGAAGCTAGAAGGTGGTCACGGCATTTTTAATAAGAAGACGGTATTTATTTAACTAGTAGGTACCTATTATTTATATTTATGCAAATTCCACAGTTAACTAACTTACGTAGTTAGTTACGCAAATAATATCACCTAAATACTACAAAGTTTCTATTATTAAACCAGAAATAACCGAAATTTCAAGTAGCAAATTGCTAACTTATAGGCAGGGTTTCGAAGCGCATCCGGACAGCATGACGACGCTCGCGCGAATACGCGCGGCTATGGCTCGCTGCGTGATGTTACGTTACTCCCCCCGCTACCCGAGCAAGCGGCAAGCAGGAGCAACTAATTATTATTATTTAGGTACTTTTCGAAGGTAGTTTAGCGAATGTAGCGTCACCACAATAATTTCATCAACATTTTCACGAAACATCTATAATATTATAGGGAAACCTTTAAACGAGAAAACCTTGTTTATATATGTATATAATCGGGATCTCGGAAACGGCTCCAACGGTTTACATGATATTTAGTATGCAGCGGGTTTCGGGGGCAATAAATCGATCTATTTTTTTTAGAAAACGTCATTTCATCCGTGTTTTTAGGCATTGAAAAACTGGTACAATATCATTAGAATACAAAGGGTAATTTCGGCGTATTTTAAGACGTTATGATAGCTCGGTGGAAGATCGATAGGACGGCGCTTTGGAGGTCCCTGGTTCGAGTCCAGATAAGGTGACTAACTTTCCTTTTTTTATCAAGTTCTTTTCTTTCTTTTGTGAGTAAAACTACTATTAGGAGCAAAAAAAATAATTTAAAAACATTCGATTTGACAAAAAAAAAAAATATTATAAAATATCCAAGCAAAGCTGGGTCATCGAGATATTTTTCATTTAAACTCAACATTTATAAAATGTTAACGAGTTATGGTTGCGACGCTATTTTCGCAAAATTACCTTCGTAATGAATATTTATTTTATTAGACAGTAGGTACCTGTATCACCATGCTTTGCTCGGTGTTATTTTTTTGTAAACCGTGTTTTTTGGCAATTCTTCGGCTCCCAATAATAAAATAAGGAACTTGTAAAAAACGTAAAAACCATCAGACCATCTTGTCTGGACTCGAATCGGGGTCCTCTAGCACAGAAAATATAATATACCTAGTCCCCTCTAGTTTCGTGACCGGCTTTGTTTTCTTATCGAGCTAGCCTTGTAGAAAGTGGCGAAACTTACCTTCGTATTCTAATAATATTGTAGCAGTTTTTCATTGGCTGAAAACACGGATAATACGACGTATTCTAATAAAACTGGCCAAGTGCGAGTCAGACTTGCGTCTCACACACGTAGGGAGGGCTACAAAAATATTATTGCCTGTAAACACAGTACAATACGAAACATAACAGAGTTACGTAGTATTATTATTATGGTTTCTATGACAGAGTTGTGAACCGCGTGCTTGTTTACTTTAACGCCATCTAACGAACGCTATTATTAACACAAAGTTGTTGTTCGGTTGTTGATCTCAGAGTAACTATTACTAGAGTCACTAGAGTTGTTTAAACATGTGTTTTAAGTGTGACGTTCGAGGTCTAGATGAAAGCTGAATGGCTCAATACCTTTGTTTTTTTTGTAAATTCAAAGCAATAAGTTATGTTTCTGTTATATCTATAATCTTTTTTATTGAATATGATCTATTTAATCTAATTTGACGAGTGTACGTGCAAATGTTTAATTTGCCCATATACTGAATAAATGCTTTGACTTTGACTTTGACTTTGACTTTGAGAGTAGTAATAGCATTGAGGTAAAACCATAGACGTATTAAAAATGATGGTGCACTGCAGATGTTTTGTCAAATTCAATTTATTGTTTTTTTCCGTATGCTTTAACGATAAGGTTGTAATTGCTTTGTAGAACAAAACGGCCCAATTGAGAGACACCAGGGTGGGAGTGTGTCCTTCTCTAACAACCTGATAGTCCTATATATGTTCTATACTATATGTATGATATATATGTAAGTTGTCCATACAAAAGAAAGGGACAATCTCCGTTCAAGGCCGTTCTCATGAGGGCCGGTGTACGCGATCGAGTTTAATATGTAGCAAGTCTGTGGGTAAAACAAAGAGTTGTCAACCCGAGCAAATAAATTTTGTCAAACGGTTATCATTCACGCGGGGGCACGGGGGAGTGGTTGCCGCCGCCGGTTATGACTAATTATAGATTAAACACATATCGCCTTACCGTCCTTACCGACAACGTCCAATGTATTTTTATTAAGAGAAAAGGAATACGATATTACATAAAATGGCACCAATCCGTAAGTACTTAATACACATTCAAATAAAAAAGATTTTTCCAAATCGGTTATAAATTACGGAGTTATGCGGTAACGTAACACACATTCAAAAAACACAGTCGAATTGAGAACCTCCTTCTTTTTATGTCGGTTTCATAGAATAGTATGAATAAAAAAAATAAACAAAACTAAATTAAAATCCGGTCCAGTCACATGGGTTGGGAGCTAAGATACCACAGACATAATTATACAGTATACACACACATGTCAAACTATTTTCTTCAAAATTTAAAAATAGGCAATTTCATTTCGCGCTATAATGTCACATCTGTTTACATAATCTACGAACATGGCGCCATCAAACATGGCGTCGCGTCGTGAAGTGTCATTACAAATTAACAAAATAACGAAAATCAGAACTTAATTGTGAAAAGTGACTCCGTCGTCTCAGTTTGTTTTTCCTGACTGGTTTTTGCAGTATCTGAGGACACACGATGGCATTCCAGATACGCAATTTTAACATAAGCGCGTGCTGTTGTTTCGAGTGCCGAGCTACGTGTGAGCGAGAATATGCCAGCCAGCTTACTCGCGGTATTCGACAATGCCAGTTCGAGATGTTCCGTCTAGTAGTATATGTCTATGAGTAATAGTTACTCTGCGGTTGTTAACACGCAGATGACACCTTGACCAGATGGAGCTATACAAAATACACGTTTTATGTATGGGGACCCCCTTTAATTTTTAACTTTATTTTGTTTTTAGTATTTGTTGTTATAGCGGCAACAGAAATACATAATCTGTGAAAATTTCAACTGTCTCACTATTATGGTTCATGAGATACAGCCTGGTGACAGACGGACAGAAGACACACAGACAGACAGACAGACAGACAGACAGACGGACAGCGTAGTCTTAGTAATAGGGTCCCGTTTTACCCTTTGGGTACGGAACCCTAAAAATGAAACAGTTGCACGAATATAAATTAGGCTAATTAGGAGTTACAACTACAGTTAATGCGATTAAACCTCAAAAGTCAAATAAATATCCCAAGTTTTAATTAGAAAAATACTAAATATATAGATGAGTTTGTTAAATTTGTGTGATGTGATGTGTATGTGTTTGTTGTGTGAGGGTGGGTGTTGTGGGTGTTGTGCGATTTGTTGTAGGTTTGAGTCAAAGAGAATGTATGTGAGAATATATGTATAGAAGGATATTCCTGGTAGTAGAAAAATATTATATAAATATTTCTGTGGTTTGACCACTATCGTACCTGATGTTGTACCTATTGTAATTTATTTTGTGCCTGATGTTAAGTGAAGATGTGATGTGATCAAAGATGTAGCACGCGTAACAAAAAAGGATAAGGGCTCTTTCAATTTAGACTAGAACTCGAAGTACTCAAGCAAAGTGACTAAAATACCCTTACTATTTATACAGTACGCTCGGTGAACATAAACGTAAATGTCTAGCGAATGCTACGCGAGAATTGCTGGGTTTAATTATTATAATCTGGATTTACGGTACATTTACTACGGACTGCCTTTGTTACAGACCGATTTGTAATGTTGTTACTTTACGGATTAAATTATAAAAACTTTAGACATTTTGGAACAAGGGCCTTTTAGGATTCCGCACCCAAAGGGAACCAACGGAACCTTATTACTGAGACTTTACTGTAAGTCCATACGTCCGTCCGTCAGTCCGCCTTCTACAGGCCTGTATCTCCTTAACCGTAATAGGTAGATAGGTACTTGAAAAAAGTATGTATTACTATGGGCACTATAACAACAAATACTAAAACTAAAATTAAATTTGGACTATGTCGCCGATGCTGATTGGTGGATATGATTATAGCTGGTGCCGATTGGTGGATATGATGTATAACATTTAGGTCTAGCTGTGATTGGTGGACGTTTCCGCAGCCATATTTGTATACATGCTAATGTGTCATGTCAACTGCTGTCATAGTAGCTAGCTACCATAGCTACACATAAACAAAAGTTTCACTTGCATGTGGTTTCATACAAAACCACAAAATTGTTTATAATATAATATAATATGTTTGTTACCATAGAACTCCGTCAAATCATAACCGATTTAAAAAATATTTTTTTCGTTTGAGAGATTATGCCTCCCGTTTGGTCCCATTGAAATTTTATCGAGATCTGATAATCATCTCCGGAGATATGGAGATAAACAATATAAACAAAATTGTATACTTAAATGACACGATTATGGCTACTGGCTACTTTGACTATCGTGGCATGTAATGTCGGTTTTTTTCGTTTTATACGATCATACATACATTTTTAACCGACTTCAAAAAAAGGAGAAGGTTTCTCAATTCGACCGCATATTTTATTATTTTTTTTTTTTTTATGTTTGTTCGCGGATAACTTCGTCGTTTATGAACCGATTTCGATTATTCTTTTTTTGTTCGAAAGGAGATATTCCAAGTGTGGTACCATGGTAATTTTATCGAGGTATGATAAGTATCTCCAGAGATATTGAGATAAACATCTCAAAATTGGTACTGAAAATGAATAGCGCGGCATTGAAGTCGGTTGTTTTTTAGTTTTTAAACGATATTTTTAATTGTAGAGTCGTAATCTAAGCTCGCGATGCCGCGGGCACAAATCTAGTAACACAATAACATTGTGCTCAATCCCGCTCTGTACTAAACCGTCAGAATTCTATTTCTATCGTTCAGTATGATGAATGAACGCTGTGAAACAAAAGAGGTTTATGTATTTTTAATGGCTGTTGCGCAAAGACATGCTCATTCGCTCGCGTGGAGGCCAATTATAAACGTTGATTAGCTAATACATAGCTAAACTGTTATACATAAGTAGATAATATTTTTAATAATAATTAGGATACCGTCAACCGTGGCATCTTTACCATAAAAAAATAAAAAAAACGTAACTAATCGAATACAAAACTACCTTATTAAGGTATTTTTATTCATAGACGAATAAAGTATACTTCTCCGTAGATTTTTAGATTCACTCCCTCTTAGAATTCCAAATCCACTAAAGTAGCACCAAAAACATGATGCAGGTAAAGATCCCAAAAAAATTGCAACTTTACCTACACAGTATTTCTCCATAAAATGAAGCCTTTTTATCTTAAATTGGTAAAGATGCCGTTCCGTTTTACGTGCTCTATTTAGATTTAGGAGTAATTTAAATAAAAAAAGCTTTTTACTGACAGCACTGGCTGGTAGGTAAAGATGGCACTGGTTTCATTGAAATGTTCATACTAATTGTGTTTATCACCAGGGCTGCCACTAGTTCAAAAATGCAAGTAAAATAAAATGTACGTACTCTACCTACCTAATGTACCTACTCATATGTAACTAAATATTATTACACTAAACTTACTACCAGCCTTGCTGGTTTTCAAGTTAGCTTATCCCATGATAAATATGTTCGTTTCTTTGTATACCATAAATATACTTTTTAGTGTTCCGTACCCAAAGGGTAAAAACGGGACCCTATTACTGAGACTTCGCTGTCCGTCCGTCTGGCTGTCTATCACTAGGCTGTATCTCATGAACCGTGATAGCTAGACAGTTGCAATTTTTAAAGATGATGTATTTCTGTGGCCGCTTTAACAGCAAATACTAAAAACAGAATAAAATAAATATTTAAGGGGGACTCCCATACAAGAAAACGTGTTTTTTTTAAAGTTTTTATGAACCGTAATAGATAGGGATATAAAATTTGCTCATATTATGTGTATATATATATATATATATATATATATATATACTTATACCTGTGTTACGGACCCTACAAGTGCGAGTTCGACTTGCACTAGGCCAGTTTATTTAATTAAATATTTAAAACAACACGTTAAAATGTTATTGGATATTTATTTCTAAGCAAATTAAAAAAATGTTTCAATCTTATACCTAACTAAACTTATTATTCCAGTTTGTATTGAAATTTAACGTCAAAATACAAAATGCCTCGTCGGTTCTTATAGGGATTTGGTAAAATTTGCATTATGTCATTTTGAAACACAATACTTGTATCGGGAACTGTAGGCCAATAAAACCCGCCATTTTTAAATCTCATGAATTTTGCAAAAATACCTTCGCCCGCGGTAATATTAGTGATCAGGCCACAGTAATACTTATTTGTGTTTTTTGTGCTTTCAAACTTTACCAAGATGTATTGTTCGATAGACACATTTTTGGCATTGCATGCCTTCTCACTTTGTTCATTGTTTGTCTCCTCCTGTGAAACAGGCTCCTCCCCATTGATACTGAAATAATTGACGCGTTGGTCTATTTTTTGCTTTCCAATATTATTTCCCTTTATCTGTTTTTTTATTTCAGATCTATCAATTTGTTGTCCTGTTTCCTGTTTCTCTTTCGCATCACTCTCCATTACCAATTTTTCTAGTCGTCCTCTTCTTCTCTTCTGTCCTTTCCCTAAAAGTTCATTGTTTTCCTGTTTTTCTGTTTTTCTATATCATGTTCTTTTGTTTCAAACTCGGTCATTTGTTCCATTATTTCCTTTTCTTCCCATGGGTCTCTCTCTATTTCATATTCATTTACCATCTGACATACCATCTCTTGTTGTTTTCTTTCATCATTTTCCATTCCGTTTACATGTTTCTTTATCTCATTATCTTTTGTTTGCATTTTAATCACTTGTTCCTCTATTTTCTGTTCCTTCAATCTGTCGGGCTCCACTTCATATTCATTTACTATCTGTTGTTTCATTTCCTGTCTTTCCCTTTTATCATTTTCTATTGTCAAGCTTTCTAATAGTGTTTCTTTTACTTGCTCCTCTATCCCATTCTCTTTTGTTTTAAATTCGTTAATTTGATCCATTAATTCTTGTTCCTCCATTTTCTGATCATCTATCAGTTGCCTCAATAAATAATCCTGCATGTCTTCATTGTCTGCATCGAAATCCGAAGAATCCGCATACTGTACAGAGCATGGAGAATCTGAATCCGAAGAATTATCGTAGAGTCTTTTGGTTATAACTCTCTGCTTAGAAATTACATCTGTCTTAGAAATTTTCTTTAAAACAGATGGCCTACCTTTTTGTACTTCTCTTTTGGTCGTAAAACCAGATGGTCCAGCTTTTACTTCTTCTTTTTTAGTCTTTCGCACGTGTTTATTCTCGTTTTTTTTGGGTAATATTCTTATATCCGAAATAATTTTTATTTTAGACTCCTTCTTTTCTGGTACGTCTCTTGGCACTAATTCTTCATCATAATTTGTTTCGTTTCTCATTTCTTTTTTGGTTAATTCTTTATTTATATCCGAGCTAGTGACAGATTGGCCAGCGGGGACACTCATTTTTTTATTTGTATTTCGTCTTATAGGGTTCGGATTCCGGTTCTCTTTCAGATAGTCAAGCAATGATTTATCTACGTTTTGGGCGATTTCATCACAATATTCCGGTAGTTTCGAGTACACTTTTCGTGGATTGTAAGGAAATATGCCCGTTGCTCTAAATCCACCAACCAGATTTTCATTCTTGTTTAAGCTTGCGTCTTCAATTAATTGCTTTAAAAGCAAAGGAAAGTGTATCTTATTAAGAGACGTCTGCTTTGGGTTTTCAATTTTGTATTTCATTAGTATCTTCCTCCACGTTCGTTTAAGTGGGCCAAAAAATGCTACGTCGAGGGGCTGGGTCAATTGTGTTGAATTAGGTGGCAGTAACACAAATCTAATATTGTGACGCTCGCAAAGTTCCAACACATCTACGTTGATGTGGCTTGACAGGTTGTCTCCTATAACCACTTTTGGTCCTTCCAGATTTTGAGCCCACGGTATTACGATTGTTGTGAACCAATCCATGAACATAGTGGAGTCGAACCACCCACTTTTTGTCCGATTATAACGCGCCCCTTCTGGGCCTCCATTGCACCATTGCGTCCACATATTCTCAGATTTATATACGACATATGGAGCTAAAAGATGTCCACTGGCTGTTCCTGAGAACATTATAGAAATACAACCTTTCGAGTGGTTAACGATTCGTTCGGGATATTTAACGCCTTTTCGAAATATGCATTTGGCTGCCCCCGGGTCGTCACTGACATTTGTTTCGTCATAATTAAGTATATGAGTGGCTGGCAAATCTTCAACAGAACTCTTCAAATTTTCGAAGTATATCTGAAAATCTTGAAGGGTTTTTTCTGCTCTCGCTTTCTTTATGTTCTGTGTAGACCTTACGGTCAGCTTATCGTGGTGTCGTATTAAAAAGTTCTTGACCCACCAGTCACCTGGAGGATTATCATTGAAAATGTCGGCTTTGTTATTTTTTTTAAGATAATCAAATACAATCAAGCGAAAATCTAACTGTGTCAATGGACATCCAAACTCAGATGCAGCAATAAGCACTTTTACAAATTGAAGCTCTTCTTCCTTTGAAAATCGGTACCGTGGACCAGGTTTGTTAGTGTATAAGTTTTTTGCCCTTTTTTCTATTGTCCGGCGTGGTATTCCAAATTGTTTCTCCGCGTCGTAAGATGTCACATTTTTGTTACGAACCATTTCAACAGCAAGGGTGAGCATCTCTTCAGAATAATTTTTATAGGCCCTTGCTCCTATTCTTCTTCGGTTTCTTTTATGTTTTTTAGGTTTAGGACGAGCCATATTTAATGAATCTGAAAAAAAAAAACCAATTACCTACCACCACCAAAGGCCTTGTAAGCTAGTACTTACATTATGAGTATAAGTAGCATAGCATTTGTATTAATACTGTTATGTTATTTGTATTAGTAAATTCTCCTAAAAGTAAATAAAACAGCACCTGAATTTATGGAGTCGGATATAACCCTCCCCTTTTCGTATCAAGTCGGTTAAATAACAGGGACAACCCTAGCGACAGGTAAAGATGACACTTTAAGGACTGTGGTAACTTTACCTAATGTGAACTATCATTACCTATGCGAATTACTCTTAATTTTTTTTAGCAACAACCATAATAACAGCTTCCACATCTTCCTAGAGATGTTTTATTTAGTATATATCAATTTTACGTACCTCCTCCAAGTATATTTGCCGGAACAATTAAAAGTTTGACTAAAACCCGCAGCAACTATTGTCCCGTGTTTATGAAAAGACTCTAATAACTTGACATTTGACAGTGTTACCAGGATGAAAAAATAGATGTGTGACCATTAGTCCATTACAAAACTACTAAAGTATTTATAAAATATCTACCAATTGCATTTTCTGATGAAAGTGATTTTTCTTAGCACTAGTCAGTCGTAGGTAAAGTTAGCAAGGAAAGGTAAAGATGCCGTTGTTGACGGTAGTTTAAAAACTAAAACAACCGACTTCAATGCCCCGCGAGTCAATTTCAGTAGCAAGTTTGAGACGTTTATCGTCTTATCTCTGGAGATACTTATCAGATCTCGATAAAATTGGAATGGACACACAATGGGACCACCTCGAAACAAACCATTTTTTTTTTTAAATTTAATTAATTAAATATATGATTAATAAAAAAAGAATCATTCAAATCGGTTCACAGTTGACGGAGTAATCGCGTAACATACAACCCGGTCACAATATCTGTGCACCTGACCTCGTGACGTCATATCGGCGGTCTGGGTACGGTGTGAAAAAAAGTTTTTTCGAGAAATGTGGAGGTAATAAAAAATTACTAACCTTTTCAAATCAATTTATTATTGATGAAGGGTTTCTTATTAAAAAACAATAATTTTGATTACAAAAACATTTATTATTAAACTCAGAAGTAAGTGGTTGTACTTTGGCTTCATTTTTAATTTTCATTAGAGTCCTGTTTGATATCCCAGTTGCAGCACAGGTTCGTTTCACCACTTGGTCTACAGGTATGGTGTACTGTTTATTTGCTTTCTCCGATTCAAAAAACTTGAGCACTTTCAAGATTAAATTTCTTGATTCGCTGTGTATTGTTTTTCCCATGACTTCAGTTTAACAGCTACAACAATTTTAATAACAACCAAACCAGTCCAAACATAACAGTAAACAGTCTAAACTTAACAATAAATATTAAAAAACAAAACAACAACAAAGCGAAAATATCAAAATTATCGGGACGTGTATCGGCAACGGAGATGCTAACCGTACTGTCGCACCGGGGAGTGCGCGGAGAGGTGACAGGGGAAGCGGGAGAGGCGCCGCATTCCAGCGAGGTGCACAGATATTGTGACCGGGTTGTACAAACAAAAAAAACATACAGACGAATTGAGAACCTCCTCCTTTTTAACCGACTTCAAAAAAAGGAGGAGGTTTCTCAATTCGACCGTATATATATATATATATATATATATATATGTATATATATATATATATATATATATATATGTATATATATATATATATATATATATATATATATATTTTTATGTTTGTTCGCGGATAACTTCGTCGTTTATGAACCGATTTTGATTATTCTTTCTTTGTTGTTTCCTTTCGAAGATGTCCCAAGTGTGGTACCATGGTAATTTTATCGAGGTCTGATAAATATCTCCAGAGATATTGAGATAAACACCTCAAAATTGGTACTGAAAATGAATAGCGCGGAATTGAAGTCGGTTCTTTTTTAGTTTTTAAACGATATTATTGGAAATCAGTTGAAAATAGCTATGAAAGCCTTTTGTTTATCTATAAATACGGTTACAATCGTCCGTCCACATATCATGGGATAATATCTTTTTTATGAGCAGCTGGCAAGGTTTATAAACAAAAGATGCTTAATATTAGGCATATGAAACCCTAAAATTTGGAACGTGTAAACAAAACCCTTTTTAATGTACTAGCTGCTCCTCGCTTTGTCCGCGTTTATTCCTAGTTATTCCTCTTGAATTACTCGCCGGCTCAGAGTACGATTTTTTTTGAACTTATCATTCACTGTCCAAGCCGTGCGCCTGTGGAATGAACTACCTGTTGTTATAAGACAATCCATAGATAGTTTCAAAGAGAAAATTATCTTTCTTCTGGCAGATAACTTTTCCTATCATTTCACAACAAATATTATATTAATAGTATATTGTTTATGTATATGTAAGTGTATGATGTGCATATGTATTCGTATATAATATTATATGTAACGTTTTTATGTAGTCTATAAATATAATAATTCTAAGTTAAATGTTTAAAATACACACCACCGTCCTTGTTCTATCTATAATTTTATATCCATCCAAAGGTTGTCTGGAAGATAACTTATGATAAGACCGCCCATTGTACCTAGTATTAGTTAGTAAAGTCCTATTCATAATGTTTTTTTTTTTAAATTGGTGTCAATAAAGAGTATTTGTATTGTATTGTATTGTACTCTATATATTGATGAAAACTGCATTAAAATCGGTTGCGTAGTTTAAAAGATCTAAGCGTACAGACGGTGAGTAGTGACTTTCTTTTACACTTTGTGAATTTTGAAACCTACCACATGGTATGGCCACTATTATATAATCTGTGGTATGGCCTTGATATTATAATAATAGGTAAGCGATGATGTGGTCGAAGATGGTAAATACTAGCCTTGTGTAGTTCATGTACTAAGCACTAATATAAATGAATTCTTGACACTGAACTAGAATGAACTATTCCGTAAGTCTACTAGTACATAATACATTTAGTACTTCGTTCGCGATTATTGTCTGTGATTGAATTGCTCATGCTCACGGAATGAAAAGGACGATGAACGAATGGGTTAGCGCAACTAGTGAACGAACGAGTGAGATGCACTCTATGCTATTTTCAACAGCTATTTTGAACATTATGGTAACAGTCATAGGGACTATTTTTAATTGAGTAATTATGATCTACTGTACTAATAGTATTAGAATTCCGAACTAGTACAGGTGAAAGAATGTACTAGTTCGGAGCGATCTTTTTAATGACCGAGCTGGAACAAGCCTATAAATACGTTAGGCCAAAGAATAAATAATTGTAGGTCTGACTTTCAAGGGCTGTGTGCTGCCGGAACACCGTAAGGTTATAGCGGCAGATTTTTTCCTAGATGGGTAAGCTACTTTTCAATCGACTTCCAAAAAGGAGGACGTTCTCAATTCGTCTGTATGTTTTTTTTGTATGTATGTTAGGCGATTGTTCCGTCAATTGTGAACTGATTCGAATGATTATTTTTTTAATCGGTAGGGTACGTTTCCGAGTTGGTCCCATTGTAATTTTATTGAGATCTGATAAGTATCACCAGAGATATGACGATAAACGTCTCAAACTTGCTCAGTAGCAAGTTTGATACGTGTCCCCGCGAGTCAGTTTCAGTAAACTGACTCGCGGGGCATGGAAGTCGGTTGTTTTAGTTTTTAAACTATCTTAATTTGGTAGCAAGTCAAGGGGAACTTCGATATAATGCTCCTATCACCTGTGGGCAATAACCCTTGAATACACGTATAAACATCCTTTGGTGGCGTTTTATGGCTGTAAGTTGCGTTTGGCCCGTATGTGGCAAGGCTGAAAGTCTACTTATGGCGTATTATTATCTTTTCTATGTTATGGCACAGAACAGACAGTAATACTACGTACTTATGGCCCTACGTGCGAACCCTCACGTTCCCTTATGACGTCTTTCTATCAGTCAATATATATGATGACATAAGAAAAAAAAATGTCATACTTTCCTCGTATCTTTCGCTGTGTTACACAATAATACCAGGGCCGTAGTTAGGTCGAGGTGCTGCTGGGGCAAGAGAATTGAAATAAATGAAATTTAAATATACATTCTTCTACTAATATTATAAAAACGTTTGTTACTCTGTCACTCTTTTTCTCTGTTTGTTACCAAATCATGTCTGAACGGACAATCCGATCTCACTGAAATTTAACAAAGAGACAACTGTATAACATGAGGACGAACATAGACTACTTTTTGTGAAAAAAGCATGATATTATTAGCTTTTTATTAGCTTCACCTGTATGTTTGTCTGTTTGTAACCGACTTCTTTGGGCGCGATTTCGACCCACTTTAAACGGCCAGATTTCGTTCAAACTTTGTAGATTTATCGAGGACCGATGACAATACACTAATTTGATAAAAAAAGATTCCATTTTTCAACTAAAAAGTAGAAAATAAATAATAGTTCAAAAAAACTAAAAAACACGCTTTTTATAGAAAACTGAACTAAAAAACAGAAAATAAATTTTAATAAATTTAAATTAAGAATAGTGTTAAAAATTTCAATAAATATAAATTAATAATAGTGTGCATAAAAAAAATATTTTATTTAAATAAAAGCGTGGGGTGCCTTTAAGATATTATAAAAATGATAATCACTCTACTCATATTATCTGTCAATAAAATATTTAAAACTATTGACACCATGCACCTCACGCTTTTTTTTAAATACATTTTTTTTTTCATATATGCCGTAGTCAAAAGTGCTAAACACATACGTGAAAGATAAGACCCATTCATAAGTAATTTAATAAGTAATAAGTAATACTTAAGTTCTTGTCAAGATTAGCTCAGAACAAAGTTGAGTAGCGTAAGAGCAAGTAAGTTTTTACCCTAAAGATAACAACATATGTTTTCTTCATTTTTAGGGTTCCGTACCCAAAGGGTACCAACGGAACCCTATTACCGAGACTCCGCTGTCCGTCTGTCTGTCTGTCTGTCTGTCTGTCTGTCCGTCTGTCACCAGGCTATAGCTCATTAACCATGATAGTTAGACAGTTGAAATTTTCACAGATGGTGTATTTCTGTTGCCGCTAGAACAACAAATACTAAAAACAAAATAAAGTTAAAAATAAAGGGTCCCCATACAAAAAACGTGTTTTTAAACGCCATCTATCTAATTAGTTTCGGCAAAATGACATAGATGGCGCTAGTAAACGAGCCCCGTCTTTCTAGATCGCGACCAAACCAAATATTCTTGGTAATATCAATTAATCAAATATATGAGGTTGAAACTCTGTTATGTTTCGTATTGTACGAAACCCTCCCTAAGTGTGCGATAAGAGACGCGATGCTGACTCGCACTTGGCCAGTTTTATTTATTTATATTCGGGAAATAACGCTACTGAGGGAATATAAATTATACGTAAAAAATATTTTTAAAAACAAGCTTTTATCTGGGACAATGAACTAAAATGTTAAAAATAAATTCTAGTAAGTATTTGGCGTGTAGGCACTTACCTATATTCTTAAAAGCTTGAAGCACTACCCGTTTTACAGGCTAGGTAATTACTATACTATCGTGCCTCAAGCTTTTAAAAATATAGGTAAGTACCTACACGCCAAACACTTACTAGAATTGATTTTTAACATTTTAGTTCAGTGTCCCAGATAAAAGCTTGTTTTTAAAAATACTTTTTACTTATAATTTATTTTTAACTTTTTAGAAGGTAGGAGAAGGCATGATGTTTTAATATATTCCACGGATATTTAATGTGGTTATGGGTAAAGTGCTCTTCAAGGAAAATCAATCGACTCGGTGGGGCTATGTTGCTTTATAACAGAAATGCCATGGCCACCTTACAGCTTCATCATCAGATCCTGGCTATCATTTAAGTGTAAAATGCTCCTCAAGACGAATCATTTGAGCCCAAATTAACTGGGGTTACGTCATTTTATCACAGAGATGCCGTGGCCACCTTCCAGCTTCATCACCAGTCGCTAAATATAATCTAGGTGTAAAGTTATCTTCAAGACGAATCAATCGAGCCCAAACTCGGTAGTGTTTTGTTTTTTATCACAGATATTCCTTGGCTGACTCTAGCTTCATCATCAGACCCTGGATATTATCTAGGTGTAAAGCTCTCTTCAAGACGAATCAATCGAGCCCATACTCGGTAGAGTTACGTTGATTTATCACAGAGGTGCCGTGGCCACCTTCCAGCTTCATCATCAGACCCTGGATATCATCTAGGCGTAAAGTTCTCTTCAAGATAAACCAATCGAGCCCAAATTCGGTGAGGTTATGTTGTTTATCACAGAGATGCTGTGGCCACCTTCCGTCTCCATCATCAGACCAGCTCCATGGTAACATATCATTGTATTGTCACCAAAGATACATAAGTACACCAAATTTGAGTTCAATAGGACATCGGGAAGTGGGTCTAATTTAGCTTCCAAGATTCCACCCGAACATACATAGTGACATACATACATACATACATTGCAAGTTAAATAAAAGCTTGTAAAAATTGTGTGTTTTAGCTCTGATGCACGACTGAAGTTTACTGTCAGAGAGTCAAGGTCAAGGTCAATGTCAAGTTCAAGATCAAAGTCAAGGTCAAGGGGGCTAAATATGAAGATCGTTTCTTAAGGAGTAAACTCCAGTATACTTTCTATATACACACATACATAATCTTGAAATGTAAGGTGCGCAAAGTACGTTGCGCAATGGAACGTTACGCCTCACTTTTAGCTAACGCTCTATTTTACTTCTCATAACATTTTCATATCACGGGCTATATATTTAAATCGTTATTAAGGAGTAGTAAACTCCAAAAAGCCCCTGACTCTGTTCCTAGCTTCATCCCTGTCAATAACGATGCGACGCTAAACTCGAGTATAATAACGTTTTGAGAATTTCACACGTGCAAAGCCTTTCAGGGGCAAAAGGCACATAACTGATGTTTTGTTATGTCAGGGAAGGATAGGGTTTCTTTCAAATTATGTACATGTATTACGCATACATATAAGTACAGGGTTGATTTTTATATTTGAACAGTTCCACCGTTAGGACAGATACCTCTTGCGTTGTCATAGAGTAAACACTTTTTGATGAATTTGTCCATTACACAGGATGTTTGGCACATCGTTTGCCAAATTGAATTGACCAAAAGGAGATGTAATTTGCTACCCCCTCAGCTCCAGTAAAAAAATCTAGGCCACGTGGTTTTTCAATCTCAAAAAAGGAGGTTCTCAATTCGTCTGTATGTTTTTTTTGGTATGTATGTTACGCGATTACTCCGTCAATTGTGAACCGATTCAATTTATATTTTTTAAGGACATTTCGGAGGTGGTCCCAATGTAATTTCATCGAGATCTACTTTGTATCTCCAGAGATATGACGATAAACGTCTCAAACTTATTACTGAAATTTACTCGCGGGGCATGGAAGTTGGTCGTTTTAGTTTTTGAACTATCTTAATTAAACAATCAATTTTTTTAAATTATTGTATTCAACACCCCCAAAATTAATTATTAATTTTTTTTTTTAAATATCATGGGTGCCTCTAGGCTTCACTTTTTATTCTAATTTTAATGTTTACACGTGTACAATGCTAAGAATTCAAAACTACTTGCCAGTACTAAGAACGTCTTGTTTTTTTTATTACAATTTCATTTTATGCATCAGGAAAGTTATTTGGACAAGTAATAATAAACCCTAATATCAACTTTAAATTGCAATAAAAAGTTTGGGGGTTTCGAACACAAAAATAAAAATAATTGATTAAAAAGCCACGTGGCCTAGAAATTTTTACTGGAGCTGAGGAGTTAGCAAATAACATCTATTTTCGGTCAATTCAGTTTGGCAAAAGATATATCAAACACCCTGTTTATATTATAATACTAGCGACCTGCCCCGGCTTCACACGGGTAGACAATAATAATATGCCTACAGTTTTTGCACCAGTTTTTGCGTCGAGTATGAATGAACAACATCAACAATCATCGTCATATTTCAACTAATTTACACAAAACCTTAAAGTAAATAATTATACACATTTTCATCTTCCTCATGACTCTGTCTTTTGGTAAAAACCACATGGAAATTGGAAATCCGTTCAATAGTTTTTGAGTTTATCACGAACAGACTGACGAGGCGGCTAATTTGTTTTTTAACCGACTTCACAAAAAATGGAGGAGGTTCTCAATTCGACAGTTGTTTTTGATGGGCCCGGTGGCGTAATTGGGAGAACGGTCGGCTTTGATACCGTGGTACCAAGTTCAAACCCCGCCGTGCACCAATGGATCTTTCCATTGAAAAATGAATGTGCGCTTCTCACAGTGGCCATCCGGTGAAGGAAAAACTTCGCTAAGAAACCAACAACCCCCGCATGGTGGTAGGACACTATATAGTGTCCGCCTGGCTAGCTACCACCCTCAAGTTAGAAAATCTGTCACCAAACATCTAATGTTTTCCTGCAGCTACTTATCCTTGAGAGCCAGTTCCCATTCTAGGCCTAGCGTGCTTACCATCTTCGACCGCATCATCACTTACCATCTTCGACCGCATCATCACTGAAGTGAAATAGTGGTCAAACGCTAGTCTATAAGATATAAATAAAACTGGCCAAGTGCGAGTCAGCATCGCGTCTCTTATCGCACACTTAGGGAGGGTTCCGTACAATACGAAACATAACAGAGTTTCAACCTCATATATTTGATTAATTGATATTACCAAGAATATTTGGTTTGGTCGCGATCTAGAAAGACGGGGCGTCGTTTACTAGCGCCATCTATGTCATTTTGCCGAAACTAATTAAATAGATGGCGTTTAAAAACACGTTTTTTGTATGGGGACCCCCTTTAATTTTTAACTTTATTTTCTTTTTAGTATTTGTTGTTCTAGCGGCAACAGAAATACACCATCTGTGAAAATTTCAACTATCTAATTATCACGGTTAATGAGATATAGCCTGGTGACAGACGGACAGACAGACAGACAGACAGACAGACAGACAGACGGACAGTGGAGTCTTAGTAATAGGGTCCCGTTTTACCCTTTGGGTACGGAACCCTAAAAAATATATATGTTTTTACCTCAGAACTACGTCAAATCTTAACCGATTTGGAAAATTTTGTTTTTGTTTGAGAGATTCTGCCTACTATTTGGTTCCATTCAAATTTAATCGAGATTTGATATTCATCTCCAAAGATATGGAGATAAACAATATAAACAAAATTTGTATACCTTGTTGACATGATTATGGCAACTGGCTATTTTGACTAAAGTCCCCGTCACGAGAAGCTATAAATTATGTAAACAAACATCTTTTACTAAGTAAACATTTTATACTGCGAGATAATAATAAATTGACCATATTCAATCGACATGAAATATAGACGGGTTATATGAAAGTAACAACCTATTTAATTTAGTCGGATCATATTTTAACGACGCAAAGCGCTATCGTTTGTGTTTCTTGGTACCGAACGCAGGGATTGTAAACTATCGGGACGCCATTTTGAAATAAACGCGTCATTCGTGTTTCGAATGCGTACGAGTTTGTTTCATAATGGAAAAAATGGAAATGGAAACATCTGAATCTGACGAATAATTTTATTATAAAAACTCACGTTCATTTTAAACTTATAGATTTAAAAACGGGAATTTAACGTGACTTACGCGATGTCGATATAGCGATCGACATATGTTTCGGCCTCATCCGGAGGCCTTCTTCAGGATCTTGAGTGCGGGGCGCTCGCCGACGCGTTCAACCTCGCACTGCGGGCCGCTGCTCGTGCAGCGCGGGCGGACGGAGCGGGCGGCGGCGGCGGCGGTGGTGGTGTTGGTGGGGGCCCCACCAACACCACCTATACCTATATGACGAATAATTATTCTTAAATAATATATGTTAATTAATATTTGTTACTTAATAATTTATTAAATCTTAAACAAATTCATTTTTTTGTTGGTCCAAATGTTGTGAACTCCTGAACACTTCTTTACATAATTTATAGCTTCTCGTGACGGGGACTTTATGTGAACATGCGACGGCATGTAAATTGGGTTTTTTTGTTTTGTACGATCATAAATTATATAATATGTATTGATAATATAACAATATGTATTGATAATATAACAATAGGTACATCCTGTCTTTTGTTATACCTAATATAATACCGCATCGTCAGATTCACAAACTAGAAACGCGCGGGTAATTTATTAGCGCTAATGCTGCATTTAATTTTATCACCCATGCGGAAAATTCGCTCTACGAGTAAAAACCCCATTATTTTGTAACGTTAGATATTTACGACAAAATAATTTAGGCCTTTTACATAGGTAAGTAAAATTGGCCTTTTTGGATATAGGGAGGACAAGACCACTCTTGTCTTGTCAAACAGGGTTTTGTTCACTGGCTAGCAAACCAACAAAACAACAAACTTGGCTTGCTAGTCAGTGAACAAGATCCTTGCCTGACGGTAAGCGATGACGTCTACCTATTACAGATCATCATCATCACCAGCCTATCTCTGTCCACTGCCGGACATAGGCCTCTCCTATGGCACGCCACTGAGCTCGATCTTCAGCTCTTTGTTTCCAATCCAACCGCTGCCAGCCAGCTTGCGTATATCATCGATCTATTACAGATACAGCATGCAAGTCCTGGATAGAACTAATTTTGCACAATACTACACTGCGTCTGTTATCGAAGATATAAAGATTTAAGTGCGAGTACTGCGGTTGCGGTGCGTTTATTCTACCGCACGCATATTTTAACCGACTTCACAAAAAAAGAGGAGGTTCTTAATTCGTATGTATGTTTTTTTTTGTTTGTATGTTACGCGATTACTCCGTAAATTCTGAACCGATTCAAATAATTATTTTTGTAATCGGTAGGTTACGTTTTCGACGTAGTTCCATTGTAATTTCATCGAGATCTGATAAATATCTCCAGAGATATGTCGATAAACGTCTCAAACTTGCTACTGATATTGACTCGCAGGGCATTGAAGTCGGTTGTTTTAGTTTTTAAACTATCTTAATTATTTTGTATAGAGTTACATGGTTGCGATGCGTTTATTCTGCCGTGCGGTAGAATAAATGTGCGCGCTCTGCCTTAAGGGACAGATCAGACCGCGACGCGACGCGGGACTTATTAAGACAGTGATACAAAAAATAACTTTATTTCCTACACAAAAAGATACACATTTCATTAATTTAGTTTGGTGTATTCAGGCTGCGCCGCGCGGCGTCGCGCTGAACCGCACGGCGCAGCGGGAAGCCGCGTGCTAAACAATAGAACTTAATTAACTACACAAGATACACATTGCATTGAGATAATTTGATGGCGTTTATCCTTTGTATATTTTTATCCTATTTTATCAATTTAATTAACTCCCAAATTTTAAGTTACTTGAATTTAAGCTATGTAGTAAACTTTTTTTTTTTCCTGATTCTGTTTTGTAGGTATACTGCCAATTAATTGCATTAATGTACATGTTGTGTTTGTCAAGTAGGTCAGACACATTTTATGTTCTTTCAATCATGTAAAATTATATGTATATGTGTGTGTACCAGTTCGGCGAACCTAATAAAAAAAAATAAAAAAAAAATGGCGTCGCGCGTTTTGCTGCGCACCGAGGCGTCGGGCTACGCCGCGAGAAACCAAAAGCATCGTCGCGTTGCGGTATTAAGTGATTCACTCTCACATGTCTTTCACTAGACACTTTGCCATTAAAACGAAAAAAAACATTCCGATTTCCTGTGTTCCGGCAGCTTTCCTTCTGAGCCAGTTCCCATTCTAGGCTTGGCGTGCTTACCATCTTCGACCGCATCATCACTTAGGTGAGATAGTGGTCAAACGATAGCCAATAAGATATTGAAAAAATAGGAAGCTGAATTAATTGGCAAAGTGCATTAGCAAAAGTACAATTCCTGAAAATTAAAGCCCATTTAGACGGGAAGAGTTTCTCGCACGTTTCGTGGCAAAAAATCGTACGCTACTTTCACAAGCACTAATCGCCATGGATTATCGCATCATCTTATTTACATACAGACAAGAACTAAATTCTCGCCTACGATTATGTCAAACGAGATTTGCAAATAACTAATGGAGAATCTCGACTCGATCTATAAACACGGTGTGATTTTTTCTAGTTCACACTAGTACGTACAAATCGGGTTGAACCGTTTTGAGTGCGAGAATCGAAATACGATGCATTTATTCAGTATGTAGGCAAATGAAAAATATGCACGTACACAAGTCAAATAGCATTAAATATATCATATCAAATATTCCAAATATAACAAAAACATATTGCTTTGAATTAAAAAAAAAAAAAAAAGTAATGAGCCATTCAAAAACGTCGAACGTCACACTTAAAAAAAAATGTTTAATTCCCCTGATTAATGCAGGGTTGCCAAACATACTATTACGTGCACCCCCATTCCATGTTTAAGTACAGCAGACAATTTTTATCCAAAAAATTGTAAAATAATGAAACAATAAATAAATAAATAATTACTTTAATGATTGATTATTGCTTTAAAATTCTGTTTAGACGGACACTATCAATATTATGTTACGAGGACATTGTCACCAGAATGCATGAGCGAGAGGTGTGAATGTCTAGACGAAGAAACTTTTTTATAGTCCTTCGATAAACTAATCTTAATAAAGTCAGTACCAGATATTACATACATTTTAGCCTTTTCCCAACCATGTAAGCTATGTAAGTACATTATTCTCATTCTCCTAACTTAACTTATATATCGATTTATCGATAACTCTGACCAACTGTTCAACAACAATGGCCATCACTATTTCAAACTTAACCAGTATTGTTTACCATATAACTCGGCTTGTAGGTACCTCAGTGGACTTGTTTTAGATATTTTCCATATCTACCTGCGTTTTTTTAATAATTTAAAAAATATATACAAACTGTTCATTAACAATTATTAGACTGTTATTGAAATATAAATAAATAAATAAAATAAATAAAATAAAAATGTTGGTACAAAAAGCTGTTAGATATCTGTTTAAATGTTCCATGAACATTTTGCCGCATCGCGGCATGCAAATTAGACACATATATACAAGTTACATTAGAATTATTTAGGATATTATTTGATTACATAATTTACCTACTTTATAATTATAATACTAATGTCATAAAATTCGTCACCAATACAAATGTGCGCAATTATCTATTTATTTAATAATATAAAGGTAATTTGAAAATACCATGTCAAAATATTTTATAAATTAGGATAGAAAAAATGTCAATTAAAAATTATAACGCAATACATTTCAAATCAATTACAATATATATAAAGTACTTGTAAACTAGTTCCTACACGGAAGGAAGACGTTGGCAGCTGTAACACAGGCTTGACCTAGTACGGTTGCTAATGTCAAAATAACTTTTATTAAATTAGTAAAACCAGTTATATATTTTTCTTGTTAAATGATACAAATACTATAAGGTACAAATTTGTAATGTATTTTTGATGAAATAAATTATCTTATCTTATCTAATCTTCGAGACGAGAAACTCTTCCAGTCTAAATGGCCCTTTAATACTGTTTCCTGAAAGTTCATCTACCTAGATTGCTTATACCTGTTCAACACGAAGTTGCAATTCTTTCGCAGCATCCGTTAGATGCCGCACGAAGCCGTATAAAGTTGGCAACCAGCCAGGACTGTAATCAAATGTATTCGAATATTATATCTGAGACGCAGCATCTGTCACAATACTGCGTGATATGAGGTCGATCACTCCTCACTCTGTAGCCGAGATATATTTAGGGTTCCATAGCCGAATGGCAAAAAACGGAACCCTTATAGATTTGTCATGTCTGTCTGGTACTTACATTAATGTTAAATCTAAAGTACAAGCGGCGGTCTTATCGCTAAATAGCGATCTCTGGAAGAGAGCGATCTCTTGTAATTTTTATGTGCAATAAAGAGTTATCATTCATTCTGTTTGTCCGTCCGTATGTCACAGCCACTTTATTCCGAAACTACTGGGAATAGCACATTTTCAAAAAACACTAAGAAAAACAAAGTTAATTTAATGCTGGCGCAAAAATGATAGTTAAAAAAAACTCTACTGTGTAGCGGAACCCTACTAGTGAGAGTCCGACTTGCACTTGGCCAGTTTATTTAATGAACGAGCAATTTTAATCTATTATAGACAATTTTGTAACTGAAACTTTATTAAATCGCCTCAAATTTTTTCATCCATATCAGGCATGTGGCATTACAGCCGGTGCTGATTGGTGTATATGATGTATAACATTTAGGTGTAGCTGTGATTGGCGGACGCTTTCGCAGCCATATTTGTATACATGCTAATTTGTCATGTCAACTGCTGTCATAGCTACTATGAAAGCAGGTGACATTAGCTACTGTCAGTTGACTTCGTCTAATTAAAAATACGACTATAGTATCGTGGTTTCGTTAAACCACACCACACTTTTTTTTCTCTTATCTAATAGGGCTATTTGACCACTATCTCGCCTGGTGGTGATGATGTTGTCAAGGATGGTAGCACGCTAGGAGTAGGCCTAGAATGGTCCGACTGTCAAGGGCTGTGTGCTGCCGGTACACCGTAACAGCCCGTTCACACTAGTCGTAAGTCGCATATTACTGAAAGTCGAAAGTCTGATGTACCTGTTCACACTGCGTCGCGAGTCGTATAGGTCGTAGTTTCGCGCGGCGGGCGGCGTCGCGCTCGAGTCGATTAGATACACGACTAGTGTGAACAGCAACAAGCAGGCACCTATGCGAGCACGATTCGACGCGATTTTTAGTCTTCAACGGGCGCTGGCCCGTCGGATGGTTTTTTGAGTCGTATTAGACTAAAAATCGCATCTCATCCAATGTGAACAGCTCCATATAAAGTGTATGGTGACCAGAGCATTCGACTTTTAGTCATATGCGACTTACGACTAGTGTGAACGGGCTGAAAGGTTATGGTGACAGATTTTTTCCTTGATGGTGGTAATGGTAATTTTGGTAGCAAGTCAGGTGGAAAAGCAATATAATGCTCGCACCACCTTTAGACGAATATCCGTGCCAGGATTTGAACCGGCAACCTCGTTTAGAATTCAAGCCATCTATCCCTTGCGCCAACGGGGTTTTTAAAGTTGTGTGAAGAATGAAGACACTCAGTTTGTCGTTTGGTTCAAGAGTTAACTCTCAAAACTTTCCAGCAATCTGTGGACATATAAAGGTCATAGCCGACTTATACAACACCGCTCCCACACGGCAAAATAATGTTCATTAAAATGTGATCCTCAGGACGTCTTCTGTAGACAGACTTTACACTGATAACACACATTAGCAGATCGCCATCGTACTACTTGATAGTTGACGTCTCGCTTACCACATGGTTACTGCGCGTGCCGTGCGCGGCCCGTGCGTCGTACGCACGCAGACTGTTCGCTTAAAGCACGTTGGTCGTTGCTAGTTTGTCGGTGCGCGGGAGGGGCGCGTGAACAGTGTATTTGACTGCTGGCTGTAAGCGCGGAGACATCTAGTAGACTGACGGCTGTAAGCGCGTGGACAGCTGGTGGCCTGCTAGCTGTCCGCGTGTAGACATCGAGTAGTCACCTCCGTTTAAGGCGGTGTTGGAGCGGGGTCGTGTAAGTGAGCTACGAGCTTAATTCTACTCTTACGGCACTGTATGGACGCTTTGATGTTTCTAGGTGACGCCGCTAATTTAGCGATTTTTATAAATAACGGGGTATTTAGGACAAGTTCTAGTTTAATTTTATGCGAATTATTAATTCACAATTTTTAGTTTTAATTTTAGAAATGTAAACAGTCCAGCCGTAGGAATATTTAAGCTATCATTCGGCCGTTCAGAGAATGCGTTCCTGACACGTCTAACTGACGACGTAACTTTGTAATGGCGTTGCAGTTACGATAAAAATATGTTTGCTGGTTGTTTACCGTTTATACAATTGATGAGCATCAAAACAACATTATTATATCAATAATCAATGAATGTTATAATTTTGTGCCAAACTGAGTGTCAAATAACTTGGTAAACAATATTTTTCTGAATCTATACTGCGCTATTACAAGGTTATGTCAGCGCTTTATATTTGTAGTGCTGTGCTAACAATAACAGGCAATAATAGTATCGTAATCTGTTCTTATACAGTTATACTTTATAAAATAATACGTTTTGTTTTTCTTTTTAAGAATTTGAAAATAATGGACTATAAGATAACTTTTATGAAATATAAAAATATAACTACGACCAAACCAAACGCGCGAAAGAAAGTAGCATTTTTATATTTAGGTTGAAAATGGTAACCCCAAATGGCGTTACTAGCATTTTTATACTTAGATTAAAAATGGTAACCCCAAATGGCGTTATGGGCCGCCATTTTGTGACGTTAAAACAGTCGTCTGTTGTCGTTTCGTGCGCATAGACCACGTTCTTCAAGTGTTTTCGATCTGTTTTTATTTGATTACCCGGCTTTCGTTTAATGGACTGTTTCTGCTTTTCAAACTGACATCGGCGCTAAATCGGACTTCGATTGTGTTTTGTATTGCGTTCTTTTTACTTTTGGTGCATAATAATGCCTAAACGTGGACAAACATTGAAAAGTGGAACCCGTGAGTTAAGCATCAAGCTGCAAGATTACTTGGAGCGGGAGCGGCAAAATTGCGGACCCCTGGTACCTGTCGAACAAGTACAAGAACGCGTCTCTCAGGCGCTTGGAGTTAGCAAACGAACGATAACAAATATTAATAAAGAAAAGTTTGGCTCTACTGGCACGGAAGATAATATTTTACGTATTCCGAAGAAGAAACGTAGAACTAAACCCGTGACAGATATTGACACCTTGGACGCCGATGCAATCAGAAATCATATATATGGTTACTATTCCAGAAATGAATATCTCAACAGGAAGAAGCTTTTGGCATCGTTAATAGAAGCTGGACTGTTTAGCGGGGGTAAAACTGCTTTAACCAAAATCTTAAAAGATATTGGTTTTTCGTATAAAAAAACAGACAAAAGAAAACATTTATTAGAACGATACGACATAACTTTAAAACTGATAAGTTTTTTGAGAGAAGCAAAAAAAAATCATAACTGGGATAATGTCGTGTTCATTGACGAGACATGGCTAAACGCCAATCACACGGTTTCCCGTTCTTGGACGGATGATACACAAGCGTCGACGTCGAAAGTACCAATGGGTAAGGGGGCCCGTCTGATAATATGCCACGCAGGTTCTGCAAAATACGGCTTTGTGGAGAACGCCATACTGGCATTTCAATCAAAAAGCACAAATGACTACCACGAGGAAATGAATGCCACTACATTTAAAGAGTGGTTTCAGAACGTGCTTTTGCCCAGCCTACCAGAGCCTTCTGTAATATTCATGGATAATGTCTCCTATCACTCGGTTCAAATACAGAAACCACCTACCCAAGCTAATAAAAAAGAAGAAATAGTGGCTTGGTTACAAGCAAAAGGCATTGACGCAAATATGCAGATGCTAAACGCAGAGCTATATAAATTAGTTAAAGAAAATAAAGCGGCAAATGTGCGATACGAAATCGATGAACTGGCTCTGGAGTACGGTCATCGCGTTCTAAGAATTCTACCGTATCATTGCCAATATAACGCGATCGAGCTAATCTGGGCTCAAATAAAAGGTTACGCCGCCCGCCACAATACTTCCCCGCCATTCAGCACGAAAAAGATGATGCCCCTAATAAAAGAAGCCTGCGGGGAAGTCACAAGAGATGACTGGGCAAAGGTTGTTGAGAAGACTAAAAACCTGATTTTGGAACATTTTGACCGAGATATCAGGATTGATTCTGTTATTGATAATAATATAATTATACATGTAGGCGAAGATGATGATGAAGACACCACCTCCTCAAGCGATTCGGAGTCTGATTAATATTCTGTACGCACATTCAATTCAATGTACTTTATTGCATAGAAATACAGATTTTAACTTTGTAACAAAGAATAAATAAAACAATTTTATTATATTAACACGTTAGCTGCGGCACCAATTTTTGCATACTTTCCGTTCCTGCGGCACGAGGTATAATCGGCCCGTACCGTGACCAGACGTTAGGGCGACACGCGGTCTATTAGACCCCACCTCCTTTTACAGACTAAAATCCATTTTCTGGCGCGAAATCAAAGATAAATGAGAATTTTGGTCCTTATTGATATAGACAGTGAATTGATGAACCCTAATCCACCGTCGCCCCGGGATCTGATGGCTAGTTTAGGAATTATTAGCAAAACAAAATATGGGATCTTATACACCTCGTAACGCACTGAAATAGGGCAAATTTTCGCTGCGATTAGTGATGGGAAAAATAATATCGACGTTTTTAAACTGTCTTAACTACGCAACGACTTGACCGATTTTGATCAATTATATCTCATTAGATCGTTTTAAGGGCAAAACCTGGCAAAACAACACAAAGCTATCAAAGGATACATTTTTTTTTAAATAATCTAAAAGGACGTGCTCTCCAATCGACGTGATGCACAACACTGGTCGCGGGAAGCTCGCGTTGAGTGCGGTACGAGGTCAGGGTGGATATGGGACGTTTTAGCCTCGTTCCGCACTGCATTAAAATTATATTAATTCAGTGCGGCACGAGGCCTAAGACATCCGGTACCAAGGTAGGTACACCACCGAGTCCGGAACCATTAGTGATCTCAAATATATATTTATCTCTTTCCTACACTGGACCAAACCAAAGCTATGCCATTCGCACGACAGAGAAATTCACTTTTTTGCTTGCCGCACCACAGGGAAGTTGCATCAGGGGTGATTTAGGCCTCGCTTCGCACTTAACGTGTTAATATTACCTTTTTTTGGTTTCCACTTAAATAACTAAAATATAAATTTTAAATGATTCCGCCAATTTAAAACGAAAATAATCTTAAAATTAATGCGGCGGTTCATTTTGGAGGAACGGTAACGAACTCAGTGTTATGTTGTGCCCATCACTAGTCGTGACTAACTGATAGGTGTCAGGAACGCATTCTCTGAACGGCCGAAGTTATAATATATACCTACTCTACTATCTGATGCCCGCGACTTCGTTCACGTACACCTACAATCTAGTAGTCTATGTTTATCCTCATGCTATAAAATATCTTTATGTTAAATTTCAGTACGATCGGATTGTCCGTTTAGTGATTAGGTAACAAACAGACAGAGTGACAGAGTTACAAACGTTTTTACAATATTAGTCTGAATATATTAAATAGACTAGTCTGTATTACGAGTATAGACCAATCACTTGACCTCAAATATCTTTGTTTAGTGACGATAAGTTCTAAGGCTTGGCGCACATACATCGTAACGTAATCGCCTTGCCCCGGGACAAGCTTTACCGCCGCTTGAGATCCGTGACCACAAACGGCGCGTGGTCAACTCGTCGTAGCCGCGCTTGCGGTCGTCGTCGACGCGCTTACGTCTGTCTCTCCGCAAGGGCGCTAAGCCAAGAGGTTACATTTTAATGTAACCTCTTGGTTTAACAGCCTCTCTTCTGTTTTAACAGGAGAGAGCTGTACATACACATTTATGTAGCGGGCATTCATTTAAAATCATTCTTATTACACTGACATGGATTGTTATTGCTGGACATATATTTTCTGAGGTAACGCGTAGCCGTAAGCGCGACGACGGCTTACTGTAAGCACGGCGTCACCTGGCCTTGCCGTAAGCGTGGCGTCACCTAGCCGTAATCACGGACGTGCCGGTGCAGGTGATCCGCTACGATAACTTACCGTTTCATTTACGTATAGTATGCGATATCGTTAAGATGGAATCATGCATGGCTGGAAATTAAAGATTGTAGACTCTATTCCAATCGAGATAGAGCAAGAATCTCTACGCCTCTTCCGAATATGAATAAATTAAGAGTTAAAGACTTTTTTAACCAACTTCACAAAAAGGAGGAGATTCTCACTTTGCCTCTTAATTTTTATTTTAGTTTTCTATCTCAAAACTCCGTTATTTATAAACCGATTTGAAAATTTTTATTTGCTTGAGTGAGTATGCTTTTCGTTTAGTGCCATTGTAATTTTATCGAGATCAGATGATCTCCTGAGAGATGGAGATTCACCTCAATCTAGTAGATTGAGGCGAAACCTGAAAATTACTAACGCGGCATTTTTTTTTTTGTGGTAAAAGGTAATAGGACAACCACGACGCTCGCCTGATGGTAAGCAATGACGTCTACCTATTACAGATACAGCGGCATGCAACATTCTGGCAGTCCAGAATTTTGCATGTCACTGCACTGCGCCTGTTACCTTGAGACATAAAGATGTTAAATCTCACATGCCCTGTAATTTCACTGGACACCTTGCCATTGCAACCGAAAAACATTCCTTTTCCACGACTGAAAATTAATTGGCAAAGCGGTGGTACCGCCCCAGGCGGACTAGCAGAAGTCCTACCACTACAATAATTCGAGGTCGATTTTTTGGTTTTTAAACGAACTTAAATTATTTAAGCTTTACCTAATTGTTCCGCTTTAGTTGAACCGCTATCTCTCTGACAAAGCTCTGATCTCACTACAAAGGCAGACTCCGACGTCTCCGACGTAGTGAAACGAGCCAAATTAGGTAAATAAACTTTTTTGTCGAAGTGTAAAAATATTCACCCCTTTTCCTTCAAAACAATTCGCGAGCGAGAAACTGATTTATAAGAGCGGAAACTTTTTCTTGCAATATTTTGTTGTGAAAGAACTAACTTCGTGGGAAAAACACGAATTTGAATAGGGAAAGTTAGAAATAATATTTTTTGTTCGACGTATTTTTATTTAGGATACCGATCCTGCTACAAGGAGATTGTATATAAAACTTTTTAACAAAAAAATTACCCCGCCGAAAAAACTGAAAAGAAAAAAAAAATTAAACTTTTTTAATAAACCTTAATAACGAAGTTTTAAAACTACTGTTAGTATGCCTAAGTACATATTTTTGTAATTGTTTTGAGTTTTGAACTAAACATAATAACGTTAAGTTCTTAAACTAATGTAAGTATGTATACCTAAGTAATTTTGAAAACTGCAACCCGAACGGGCACCACATATAGTTAGTAAGTAGTATAGTAGTCTGTGACGACCCGTGACGGACACACGTAGTAGCGAGTGGTCGTGCATCTCTATTTAGTCTATGGGTCGTGTGGAAGCGCATTTTTTTGGGTTTTTGTTCATCGCTGGAGATTTCACGTTGCATTGTTAATTTGATTTGATTATTTCTTTAAATTTAAGAGGTTATTTAGTGATCTTTGCTTATTGATTATTTGGCACCGACTCATAATTACTTAGGTATACCTATTTACATTAGTTTAAGTACTTAGTTATTATTATTATTATACTCTTTATTCAATTCACATCACGGGCTGCAAATCGCCCGGTCCTTTGGAAGGCATTGACGGAGCCGAAGCCAACGTCAAGAGGCCCTTTACAATATTAAATTAAATAAAAATATGATTTGTGGATGGAGACATGAAAAACTATAAAAAGATGGTACTATAATTTATTATGGCTATGAATGTGTGCTGCTTGATGACTGTTTTCTGGTCTATGGGATGAGGTACGGCACCCGCCAATTATGCCTCATTTCAAAATATTAAGGCGAGTGGTGACTAGCTATACACTGAATGGACCCCCCATAAAGGCGGACCGTTATGTCGGCGCCGAGGGGCAACATTGGCGTGGATAGCTAAGGGTGTTGAGAGGTGTGCTGCACTTTCACTAAACGCTACTAGCGGCTTTATGCCTTTAACACTTCCACCCTGGAGCTTTGGTCTTAGCTCTTGCGATTCCCACCACCGGCCGGCCGGTCAAGGCAAGCCGGGGGTCAGAGGGTCTCATTTAGCCCTCACGGGATAGGGGTCCGCGGTGTCGCCACTCACCGTCGGCTCGCCACAAAGCCGCCCCTGCGGGATTATTATTATTATTCACGTTATTTATTTTCTTTCTTAGTTTTAGGTTTTTTTACAATAAAGATATCCAAACAAAAATAGAAAAAAATCATTACAAATAAACAATATTATAAAAAAACCTAAACCTAGAGTGCCGCCAGCAGCGGGGCAGGGCCCAAGCTACCGGTGGTTAGGGCTGCAGAGAGAGGAACCTCCTGACGATGCGTGCCGTGTCAAGAAGTACCGCCTTCTGTATCTGGCCCTTGATCCAGCCGTCTAGCGAGAGTCTCTTGAGATGTTGGTCGAGACTCTTCGCTATTAGGCCGTTCGCAGAAACGACTATTGGGACAATGCTAGTCGAATCAACATCCCACATGGCGGTAACCTCGAAAGACAAGTCAAGGTACTTGCTGATCTTGTCCTTTTCAGCCTTCACGAGGTTCTCGTCATGTGGGATGGTGATGTCAACTAACACTGCCCGCCGCTGGGACCGGTCGATTATCACGATATCAGGTTTATTGGCGACAATAGTCCTGTCCGTGATAACCGATCGGTCCCAATAGAGCAAAGCATGACCATTTTCAAGTACTGGCGCAGGTGCGTACTTATAGTACGGCACCTCAGACTCGACAAGGCCGTATTGAAGAGCAAGTTGCTGGTGGATGATCCTGGCTACGAGGTTATGTCTGTGCAAGTACTCGGAGTAAGCAAGATGAGAACAACCGGAAATGATATGTCTGAGTGACTCTCCGGGACGGCGGCATGCCCGACATATGTCGACCGTACCGTCCTTCATAATATATTTCCGGTAGTTGTTCGTCTTGATAACTTCGTCCGCAATTGCACAAGCAAAACCTTCGGTTTCCCCAAAGAGGTCCCCGAATCGTAGCCAGTTCACCGACGCGAGCAGGTCCACATCGGGTCCCGTTAAGACTCGATAGAACCGGCCATGCAGCTCCTTGCTCTTCCATACGTCCTTGCGGTCCTCGGTGCTCAGCACCTGAGGCTTGCGCCAGTTCTCTTTGCCTAAGGATAGAGGGGTGAAAGTCTTGTCAACTGACACCACATCGCAATGCATCCCACACTCGTTGTTTAGGAAATATTCCCGGAGACTGCATACCTCACGGTTGTGGAGTGTCTTGGCATTTAAAAAGCCTCGACCACCCCATTTCCGTGGGATATACAGTCTCATAACAGACGAGCGTGGGTGAAGCATGCGATGTGATGTCAATTGCTTTCGAACTTTTCTATCCAGGGCGTCTAGTTCAGTCTGAGTCCACCGTAGTATGCCAAAGGTGTATATAAGTAGAGGCATAACCCAGCCGTTAAAGGCGCGCACCTTGTTGCCTCCTGACAAAAGACTGTTAAGTACCTTTGTCAGGCGACCAAAGAAACGCTCCTTCACCGACTGTTTTATCCCCCCACTCTCGATACCTAATGACTCTGACATACCAAGGTATTTGTAGGTGTCGGCTTCGGAGAGAGATCTGAAAGTCATTGTATCAGAGAGTTGTAAATTCATGGAATTCACAACTTTCCCCCGCTGCACGTGCATGACCGCACACTTATCTACACCGAACTCCATGTTGATGGCGTTGCTGAAAGTCTCAGTGACTTTCAGTAATTCCATCAAATCATGGCGCTTCGGTGCAAAAAGTTTGAGGTCATCCATGTACAGCAAGTGAGAAATGACTTCACCCTCTCTCCTAAGCCGATAGCCTAGCCCTGAATCCTCTAATAATATGCTTAGAGGATTTAGGGCTAGACAGAACCACAACGGACTCAGACTGTCACCCTGGAAGATGCCTCGCTCAATCCTTATAAAGTCCTGCTGACCAGAGAGGCTGTCTCCATCACCCGGTTGACGAAGGACTGTGGTCCACTGCCTCATACAAGAACCTAGAAAATATCTCAGAGTTGTATCAATTTTATACAACTCCAAGATCCTCTCCAGCCAGGTATGAGGCACCGAATCATAGGCCTTCTTGTAGTCAATCCAGGCGGTGGAGAGAGCCCCTTTGTTCCGCCGGACTTGTTGGCAAATGGCCGTGTCGATGAGGAGGAGCTCCTTAGTACCACGAGACCCAACCTTACATCCATTCTGAGAGGGGGCCAAAATGTTGTGCGCAACAATGTGCGAATTAATTTTGAATCTCAGAATAGATGTAAGTAGCTTGTAAAGCGTCGGCAAGCATGTGATGGGTCTGTAGTTTTTCGGTTCCGTGGTACTACCGGACTTGTGGAGCAGGAAGGTGACACCGGTTGTCATCAATGTTGGCAAAGAACCAACCTCGAGAGCTTGTTGGAATTGCGCTGCTAAGCAGTCGTGTGAGCATCGAATCCACTTTATCCAAAAGTTGTGTAATCCGTCCGGTCCTGGACTTTTCCAGTTCTGGGCCGTACGGATCGCACAACTAACGTCTTCGGGGCTAATACTAATAGCCCCCATGGATTCGATAGGCTCACACGCACGCTCAACGACGCTCATCCAATCACCCTCCGTGTGTTCGACGGGCACCGACCAGATACTACGCCAGAAGTTATTCATGGTAGTAGCATCCGGACACTGCTCGTCATTCACACGTTGATTGGTTCCTTCCCAACCTCGGTATACCTTCCTTTGGTCACTTTGGAAGAGGCGATTTTGATAATAGCGATCTACACGCGCTCTATAGCGACGAATACGGTTTGCCAATGCATAAACTTTCTGCTTCAGAAAGTCAATGCGTTCCGTGACACAAGTCATGTAGTCCCGGGGACTAATCCCGGTCCCAGCAAAGGCCTGGTTCACGAAACGCATGACTCGGGGGCGATTATTACCCCCTCTGAAGCAGATCAACTTCGCAATGAGAGTCCTAAACATATTGATGCGACACTCGATTCGTTCTTGCCACGCAGGGATAGCGGGGCGTCGCGGTATTCGGCCAGTATCCGGAAACTTGACGCGAACAACGCGACACGCCGCTATAGCCGCGCAGTAAAGAATCGAGTGTGTATCAACTAATGTTTCGCTAGCCTGCATATATGGGACTAGCAAAACGTTTAGGGCTCCCATTAACGCCAGGTTACGTTTATTCATTGGCAAACGTGGTAGTCGCGGCCTAGAGTCAGGAGTAGTGCGAAACTCCAAAATCGCGTCTTCCAAAGCCCTCCTCAAATGCTCATTAGTCTGGGTACTTACGTTTGTATTCGTACAATCGTCTGCGTCTAGCGCGGCATCCGCCGGGGCAGACGTCGAAGCCGAGCCTGTCGGCACCTGCGTCGACGACACACAAGGCGGGTCCCGCGCTAAAGCAGAAGTAGCACGAATAACAGGTAACGCCTCCAGACGCAGCCGATCAAGCGCTGATTCGTCCAACAGTTTAAGCCGCTGGATGGCACGCACCTGATCTGATTATTATATTATATTATATTATTATATCTGTTATTATTATTATTATTGTTATATACCGGCTGTAATTCACGTACCTTTAGTCGAATTTTCTCGACCTAGGTTTCGAGCGAGTCAGTCGCTCTTCCTCGGGAGTGAGGTCACGCGGTGAGATCGCGATGTTCACTGCGGGCCGCCACTCGCTGCGCTCGGCTTGATAGCCGGGGTGGGGGCGGACTCGGCGGCGATCGGTAACGGCTGTTCCTTTTCGGTACCGAGGATGCCTGAGATAGCCCGAATGATGTCATCGTCGGATCTTCATCGCTGCTACTCCTATCGCCAGAAGTAACGTCGCAAACAATGCTGACTGTGTCACACTCTAGACTGACTGACACTTTCTTTTTCGAGGACGCATTAAGAATCGGTTTCCACGCTGACGGCAAGGTCCATCCACTATCTCGGTTGAAATTGGGGTGTCTATTTATCTCAATAGCCTCACGTACTTTTCTAGGTACAAAGAACTTCTCTCTAGCTAGTACGGAGGCTTTATCAAAACGGATAAAGTGGTTTGTGTCCGCGAGATGTGCATGCTCCGCGATGGCGGATCTTGTCGTGTCCGAATTCTTAATGCTCCTTATGTGTTCCGTAAGTCTAGTCGTGATATTGCGTCGAGTTTCTCCCACGTAGCTCTTGCCACAGTCGCATGGTATTCTGTACACACCCGGAACGTTCAGCTCGTCCTTGTCCTTCGGTGAACGCAGCATCTGTCTAAGATGACCTGGTGGGCGGAAGATCGTCTTGACATCATATTACCGTCGTAAAAGATATCCGATTCTGTCCGTTACTCCTTTTACGAACGGTAAATAAGCCGGTGATCGATCCGCTACTTGTGGTCGCTTACGTTCACTCTGTTTACACCACCGGCCACATTGTCGCCAGCTGTAGCCATTATCCTCAAGTACGTGATTTAGCTCACCATCTAGGTATTGAGGGTCGCATATTCTTAGAGCTCGGTTGATTAATGCTCTGGGTACCGAGGATAAGTGTGCCGGGTGGTGATGCGAGTTGGCGTGTAGATACCTTTCCGTATGAGTTGGCTTTCGATACACTGTATGTGCGAGACTTCCATCTGGCCTGCGGATCACGCGTACATCGAGAAAGGATAAAGTTCCATCACTTTCTTCTTCCACAGTAACTGCGATGTTGCGATGCACTATTACTTAGTTATTATGTTTAGTTAAAAACTCAAAACAATTACAAAAATATATACTTAGGTATACTAACAGTAGTTTAAGAACTTCGTTATTAAGGTTATATAAAAAACTTTAATTATTTTTCGCTTATCAGTTTTTTCGGCCGTTTAATTTTTTTGTTAAAAAGTTTTATTTTATATTTTTTTGTGGCCATAATCTACTATGTTTATAATATCGTTTAAAAAACTAAAAAAGAACCAACTTCAATGTCGCTTTATTAGTTTTCAGTACCAATTTTGAGATGTTTATCTCCATATCTCTGGAGATATTAATCAGACCTCGATAAAATTAACATGGTACCAAACTTGGGATATTTACTTTCCAACAAAAAAAGAATAATCAAAATCGGTTCATAAACGATGAAGTTATCCGCGAACAAACATAAAAAAATATATATATGTATACGGTCGAATTGAGTAACCTCCTCCTTTTTTTGAAGTCGGTTAAAAAACAGGCGTCATTGCTTACCCTTGGCCTATACAAACGTTATATAGAACATTTATGCTCTATAATAATAATAAAAATAATTTAAGATCACATAAAAAACGAAAAAAACTGACTTCCGTCACGCTAGTCAATTTCAATACTAAGTTTGAGGTGTTTATCTTCATATCTCTGGAGATACTGAACATATATCGATGAAATTTAAATTCTACCACCCATAAAATATCATCATCATCATAATCAGCTGGTATGAGTCCACTGCTGAACATATCACTCTCAACACACGCAAATGAGCCCGATTTTCGGCTCTTTATTTTTCCAGTGTTTGTTGACATACATTGATGATATAATAAAATCATCCAAATAATGAACTTTTACCCATTATTATTGTTGATTTATTCAAAACGGCTTGACCGATTTCGTTAAAATTTAAATGGGACCCCCTTGGGGGTATACCCTTTCAAATAAAAAAAGAATTATCGAAATCAGACTACTGTAAAAAGTTATGGGTGGTCATACATAAAAAAATAAAAAATAAAATACGCGTCGACTTAATAACCTCCTCCGTTTTTTTTTCGCCGGTTAAACATTTGTCGAATCTGTCATAATATAGAAGCATATTTAAGATTTTTTAAAGTGAAAGTTAAATTACATCGCCTTAAATTTTCCTTGATCGGTAGATATGATTTACGGTCTAGCTGTGATTGGCGGACGCTTCCGTAGCCATATTTGTTTTTTTTTATTTCTCTTATTATTTTTTAGGGTTCCGTACCCAAAGGGTAAAAAACCCTATTACTAAGACTTCGCTGTCCGTTTGTCTGTCTGTCTGTCTGTCTGTCTGTCTGTCCGTCTGTCACCAGGCTATAGCTCATTAACCGTGATAGTTAGACAGTTGAAATTTTCACAGATGGTGTATTTCTGTTGCCGCTAGAACAACAAATACTAAAAACAAAATAAAGTTTAAAATAAAGGGTTCCCATACAAAAAACGTGTTTTTAAACGCCATCTATCTAATTAGTTTCGGCAAAATGACATAGATGGCGCTAGTAAACGAGCCCCGTCTTTCTAGATCGCGACCAAACCAAATATTCTTGGTAATATCAATTAATCAAAATATATGAGGTTGAAACTCTGTTATGTTTCGTATTGTACGGAACCCTCCCTAAGTGTGCGATAAGAGACGCGATGCTGACTCGCACTTGGCCAGTTTTATTTTTATTTCTCTTATTATTTTTTTCATTTACATTTCATCATATTATCTACTATAAAATAGTTACTATTATACTTCATTCCTTCATGTTTTGTTCTTACTTATGTTAATTAAGCAATATTAACCACATGCCGTACTACTATCCAAGTTACAAATTGCATCTCATTTTTAACCGACTTTAAAAAAGGAGGAGGTTTCTCAATTCAACCGTATATATCAATTTATTTTTTTATTTTTTTTATGTTTGTTCGCGGATAACTTCGTCGTTTATGAACCGATTTTGATCATTCTTTTTTTGTTAGAAAGGAGATATCCCAAGTGTGGTACCATGGTAATTGTATCGAGGTTTGATGAGTATCTCCAGAGATATGGAGATAAACACCTCAAAATTGGTACTGAAAATTAATAGCGCGGCATTGAAGTCGGTTGTTTTTAGTTTTTTAAACGATCTTATATTGTCTAGTAATTAAGAAATTAATGTCATGTAAACTGTGCTCAAGGAAGAGACTGGTTTCCACAGCCACAGGTATTCCTAGTGTGGAGTCCAGGGATCGAACACCTGAATCAACTTGTGCATATAATCAAAACCAAGTATATTATGTAAAAGTTACATTTAAGGTTGTATGATAAGATGGTTTAAATAATATTTTTTTCAAAAAAAAATAAAACCGACTTCATTACCACAAACAGGCACTCAAAACGACTTGGCTGGCACCGACTTCAAAGAGATAAGTGGGTAGCGCTTATAATAATTATATTAAGTAATTTATTTTTCGTTTTGAGTGCCTTTTTGTGGTAATGAAGTCGGTTTTTTTTTTTGAAAAAGATATTATTATGCTACCGATACTAAAATGACAAGACGGCGTAAAATTTACTTTTCCGACATGAAATTCGACTCTTAGTTAGGAACTTTGATGTAATTTTGTGAGGTAAATAAAAATAATTCGTAAACTTTTTTTTTAGTTTATTGAGTCAACCCTTTACTGTATCGAGGCGCGCCGGTACATCGCGCGCTGAACGAAGTAATAACAACGCTAGGTCGAGCGCCTTAGACACATTTTTGCTTGTATTGTCTGAAATAAACGTTGGTATTGTGTTTTTGTAGAGGAGTGAAGTATCTGTTACGTAGTAACTATTGTATAATCTGTGCCTATATTCTTAAAAGCTTGAAGCACTACCCGTTTTTCAGGCTAGGTAATTACCATGCTTCAGTGCTTCAAGCTTTTAAAAATATAGGTACGATACCCCACACACCCATTGTGTGGGGTATCGTTGAATAGGTCTTTTAAAATGACTTAAGGGTTGCTAATACCATTTTTCGATTGAATGCTCCATTTACGAAATATTAAACTTTAAAGTGCAAATGTTTGTTCCAGTAGGGCGTCCCCCCCCCCCCCTTTAAAAGCTAAAATGCTGGCTTGAAAAATCTGGAAAAATTCGTGATAATAGCGAATTTCATGAACTTTAAAGGAAAATTATAGCGGTTAAGATAGCTTTATTCGTTTAGCAGTAATAGTCGTTGAACTTGGGTGTTGGATATTTTGTACCTAATACAAAATCCTTAGAATAAATCCTTTAAAGTGACAAAGACGGAGTACCTAGTTGCTTGTTTATAACGGGTAAAGACTTCCATTGAATAACAGGCTACTACGGAACCCTACACTGCGCGTGGCCCGACACGAACTTGGCCGGTTATTTTATTTTATGTTAGTATGTATGTATTAAGTACTAGCTAGTGATTGCGCGCGCGGCTGCGACCCGCACTTGTACTATTATTTATTCTGTACCCGCGCCGACGGCAGTCGAATACACTTGTTGTAACCGAGTGAACGTCTTGTTATTCCGCGGCCCGCTGTCCCATAACATAACAATTGGCGAAAAGAATGGGATTGTAATGATTTGTTTGTATGAGACTTCTTTACAGTCAAATAAACGGCTTTACCGATTTAGCTGAATATTTGCATAGGAATAGCCAGTAAATGGGATTAGGCCAAAGGATACTTTTTCAACGCGAGAGAAGTCACGGGGTGTAGCTAGTATGCTATAACATATACTACCTATAACTGCCTATAAGTCACCCTAAATCAAAAGAGAGACGGGACCCTAAGAATACGTGTTCGCGTAGTCCTGCATAAGTGCGCAGTGTACCCCACTATAACTACTAGGAAATTCAAGCAAATATGCAAAAATTATGAGAGACAACTGTTTTAATCAACCTACTTCCCAAAAAGAGATGATTCTCAAATCGTCTGTATGTTTTATTTTGTATTGTTACCAGATTACTCCGCCAACTTTAAACCAATTTATAAATCCGAATAGTATCTCCAAAGATATTACATAGCGATATGCATTTTCAACTCCCTACTGAAACTGACTCGTGCAGCATATTGTGAAGTCGGGTTTTCATTCATTTCATTCATCTTAATTATGTATTATTTCCTTGATACATTGATTATTAACATTATAAATAACAATCATTGTTCCCGGGTAAAACTGTATCAAAATATAAATTAATGTATGCAGAAATACATATGCTAATATTTTCGTGTTAAGTGATTAATATAGTGGGAAAATTGTATGGTTTACCCTCAAACGTACTTACGCCATTGCAACCACCAAGGAGGGGATCACGAGTCGAATGGAACCACGACAGGTTGGTACGTCCGTTCCTCCTAGACATGAGGACAAAAGAAATGACGACAGCTTCAAAAAGGTCGAAAAGAAGAAGATGAAGAAAAAGCCGTCCGTTCAGAACACCGACGACGCTGCTGTACGTGTCACGCGTGCACTACGCCATCACAGCGCAGGAGGTATCCGAGTACGTGCGTTTGAAGACCAACTTGACGCTGAGGGTCATAAAACTGGAGTCGCGTCATAACGTGAGCTTTAACTCTTTTGTGCTGCGAGTTCCAGTTAAATCCCTCGATACTTACTTGGCGGAAGAATTCTGGCCGAGAGGTGTCAAATTTCGCCGTTTTCGAGGACACCACGAATATGCGTCACAAGTCGCAAAACTGACGTGTCTTATTCATTAAAATTATTGTATTTATATGTATGTTAGTTTATAAGGTATAAGTTTTGGTATGGGTTGTAATTGCCTGAAATAAATGAATTTAGTTATTTATTATTATATTGTTACGGCAAGGTAACCTGGACAAATTGCAGCCTATGTGCATTGTGCAACCAAAACAATGTCGTAAGGATTATTACCCGCAAAATAAGTTTGTACAGCTCTCTCCTTCTTAGCTTGGCGTCGCTGGTGAGATGTAAGCGTGTGGAAGACTAGCCGCTAGCGCGTGGACGACTACCCGCAAGCGCGGCTACGGCGAGTTGACTGCCCGTCGCTTGAGGAACGTAAGCTTGTCCCGAAGCGAGGCGATTACGTTACGACGTTTAACCCTTTCTTAAAATCAGTACAAATAATATGGTACAAATATGCCTAATTTTAAATTATTTTCGTATTAAAATGTTGGTGCAAATAGTTGAAGAACGAGCTCAGTGACATGACTTAGAAGAAGTCTTCGTTGAGCAGTTACAACCAGTGGCTGATGGTGATGAATTAATCAACACTGATAAAAGAAAATGCTACGAAAAAAGAAAAAAGTCAGTTTTTATATTTATTTGATTGGAACTTCTTCCTGAAATGTTGCACAGGGATAGCCAGTAATACTTTAAAACGCGGGCGAAGCCGCGGGGCACAGCTAGTGTAAAAATTGAACTCAAATTTTAGGGTCAAGACATAGAAAAGATAATAACACTACGTACTCAAGATGCCAACAGAAAGTAATGCAATAATGAAAGAAAGGCTTCTTGGGCTAACACACTTAATATTATATTATTGTATGCTTGCTCAGGCATTTTGTTTAGGTAAAGGTACTAGAAGTGAGGCGTATTTACTAGAACAGATCCGAAGAATAGATATTTTACGAGACTAGGCGGCACCTATTCCACCTAGTATTCGACCTCGGACTACTAATTAAGACGCGACGCGATGTTTCACTAGAATCTATGCCGTATTTTCACTGGCATAGTACCGCCGTAAGCCGTAGACGCGATGCAATAACAGTGTGAGTGAGAGGGTAGCATGACGCTATACTGCCCTCTCACTCGCACCCTAGTATGCACTACCTATTCCACCTAGTATTTGACCTCGAGACTAGATGCGATGTTTCACACAAATCTATGCCGTATTTTCACTGGCATAGTACCGCCGTAAGCCGTAGACGCGATGCAATAACAGTGTGAGTGAGAGGGTAGCATGACGCTATACTGCCCTCTCACTCGCACCCTAGTATGCACTACCTATTCCACCTAGTATTTGACCTCGAGACTAGATGCGATGTTTCACACAAATCTATGCCGTATTTTCACTGGCATAGTACCGCCGTAAGCCGTAGACGCGATGCAATAACAGTGTGAGTGAGAGGGTAGCATGACGCTATACTGCCCTCTCACTCGCACCCTAGTATGCACTACCTATTCCACCTAGTATTTGACCTCGAGACTAGATGCGATGTTTCACACAAATCTATGCCGTATTTTCACTGGCATAGTACCGCCGTAAGCCGTAGACGCGGTGCAATAACAGTGTGAGTCAGAGGGTAGCATGACGCTATACTGCCCTTTCACTCGCACCCTAGTATGCACTACCTATTCCACTTAGTATTTGACCTCGAGACTAGATGCGATGTTTCACACAAATCTATGCCGTATTTTCAGTGGCATAGTGCCGCCGTACGCCGTAGACTAAACATGCGCAGAATGTGTCACTGAAGTGAAATGATATGTACATATCTTTTCCTTGCTTTGAAGTATATCCTTCTTCTAGTCCAGTAGTTCATTTAGTTCAGTTGTCCACAAAGGCTCTGAATGAATTTTTTGGCGTTTAATTATGAGATTATCTTTCTTCAGCTAGTTCGCCTAACTAACATGCTGAATGTGTAGGTAACGAAGTTGAATGAAAATTAAAATGATTTGTACTTCATCGTCATGCGTTATGGCGCGTTTTGGTCGCGCGCCATATTACTTAAATAATATCGTTTAAAAACTAAAAAACAACCGACTTCAATGCCGCGCTATTCATTTTCAGTACCAATTTTGAGCTGTTTATCTCAATATCTCTGGAGATACTTATCATACCTCGATAAAATTACCATGGTACCACACTTGGGATATCTCCTTTCGAACAAAAAAAGAATAATCGAAATCGGTTCATAAACGACGAAGTTATCCGCGAACAAACATAAAAAAAATATTCATTTTCAGTACCAATTTTGAGATGTTTATCTCAATATCTCTGGAGATACTTATCATACCTCGATAAAATTACCATGGTACTACACTTGAGATATCTCCTTTCGAACAAAAAAAGAATAATCGAAATCGGTTCATAAACGATGAAGTTATCCGCGAACAAACATAAAAAAAATATTCATTTTCAGTACCAATTTTGAGATGTTTATCTCAATATCTCTGGAGATACTTATCATACCTCGATAAAATTACCATGGTACTACACTTGGGATATCTCCTTTCGAACAAAAAAAGAATAATCGAAATCGGTTCATAAACGACGAAGTTATCCGCGAACAAACATAAAAAAAATATTCATTTTCAGTACCAATTTTGAGATGTTTATCTCAATATCTCTGGAGATACTTATCATACCTCGATAAAATTACCATGGTACCACACTTGGGATATCTCCTTTCGAAAAAAAAAAGAATAATCGAAATCGGTTCATAAACGACGAAGTTATCCGCGAACAAACATAAAAAAAATATTCATTTTCAGTACCAATTTTGAGATGTTTATCTCAATATCTCTGGAGATACTTATAATACCTCGATAAAATTACCATGGTACCACACTTGGGATATCTCCTTTCGAACAAAAAAAGAATAATCGAAATCGGTTCATAAACGACGAAGTTATCCGCGAACAAACATTAAAAAAAAAAAAAAAAAAAAAAAAAAAAAATATATATACGGTCGAATTGAGAAACCTCCTCCTTTTTTGAAGTCGGTTAAAAACTAAAAACAACCGACTTCAATGCCGCGCTAAAATCGGTTTATAAACGACGAAGTTGTCCGCGAACAAACATTAAAAAACAAAAAAAACATTTATACGGTCGAATTGAGAAACCTCCTCCTTTTTTTGAAGTCGGTTAAAAATAAATAATTTCATTTCATTTGTATACATTCTAATGTGTCATTTCAACTGCTGTCATAGTAGCTAGCTACCATAGCTATACATGAATAAAAAGTTTCACTCACATCATATTTGGTTTTATAAAACCCTTTGAGAGATAAACCACACCACACTTTTTAACCGACTTCAAAAAAAGGAGGAGGTTTCTCAATTCGACCGTATATATATATATTATGTTTGTTCGCGGATAACTTAGTCGTTTGTAAACCGATTTTGATTTTTCTTTTTTTGTTAGAAAGGAGATATCCCAAGTGTGGTACCATGGTAATTTTATCGAGGTCTGATAAGTATCTCCAGAGATATGGAGATAAACACCTCAAAATTGCTACTGAAAATTAATAACGCGGCATTGAAGTCGGTTATTTTTAGTTTTTTAAACGATCTTATTAAATGTAGGTACTTCAGTTACTTTAACCGTTGTTTCTACAGAAAAATGTGGAACGCCATAATAACAAACATTCAGTATGGTTCTGAGAATTTCGCTAGAAATATCAGCTAATTAAGAAATAAAGTGACTACTATAGGTAATTCAAACGGCTGATCGCTCCGACTTTGCCAAGTCGGCGTGAATGTCTCGAGATTTTGTTTGGGTCAAGTTGAGACAGTATGGCGATTTCAAATTTTAAATTTTGTGTTTTCAACCGACTTCCAACAAGAAGGAGGTTCTCAATTCGTCTGTATGTTTTTTTTTCTTTTTTTTTGTGTGTATGTTACGCGATTACTCCGTCAATTCAGAACCGATTCGAATGATTGTTTTTGTAATCGGTAGAGTATGTTTCCGAGGTGGTTCTGGTCCCATAACATTTTTATCGAGATCTGATAAGTATCTCCAGAGATATGATGATAAACGTCTCAAACTTGCTACTGAAATTAACTTGCGGGGCATTGACGTCGGTTGTTTTAGTTTTTAAACTATCTTAATTATTATTTTGTGAAACTTTTTTAGGCGCACTTGGGTAAAATTTAATGGAAGTGACATAAGCGTCACTGTGAAGACGTATTCGCTATTCGCTATTTCGCTAGTGTATAAATCGGTTTTTTAGCCGACTTCACAAAAAAGGAGGAGGTTCTCAGTTCGCCTGTTTTTTTTTGTTTGGTACTTCAGAACTCCGTCATTTCTTAACCGATTTGGAAAATCATTTTTATGTTTCAGAGTGTATGCCTCCCGTTCAGTCCCATTGTAATTTTATTAAGATCCGATAAGTACATCCAGAGATATAGAGATAAATACCTGAAATTTAGTACTGCAAATTACTACCGCGGCATTTTAAGTTTTTTCTCATATTAATTACAAAGTAAATTGTCAAAACCGCAAATATAACTTTGTATTTTCATACAAACACTATGAAAAATAAAGATAAATGTTTGTTGGCCAAAAATTATAGTTATAAAATAGTCTACTGTGTAACGGAAGCCTACGATTGCGAGTCCGACCTGCACTTGGCCAGTTTATTTTCGTTTTGTAAATCATCTTAAATTATTTAGTTTTTAGGGTTCCGTACCCAAAGGGTAAAACGGGACCCTATTACTAAGACTGTCTGTCCGTCTGTCACCAGGCTGTATCTCATGAGCCTGGATAGTTAGACAGTTGAAATTTTCACAGATGATGTATTTCTGTTGCTGCTATAACAACAAATACTAAAATCAGATTAAAGTTAAAAATAATATAGGGTCCCCATACAAGAAACGTGTTTTTTTCGGCAATTCACGCCATCAATGAACGCTTAGTTAGGTAAACGTCCCATAGATGGCGTTATATTGAAATGTCGATCCCAAACACCTTTGTTAGACGTTAGATGGCGTTATAAGAAATAAAATGTTTATGAATTATTATTTTTTGCTGGCGAAAAATGATAGTGGTATTTTTTGCTCGATCTTATAAAATACTGTTGTGTGGTACGGAACCCTACTAGTGCGAGTCCGACTTGCACTTGGCCAGTTTATTTAAACAATCAAGCAGTATTTCCCCGCTTCAATCTCGTCCCTTGCACGTTATTTACCCCGCTGTTATTTATTATCCAGATCAAAGCATCGAGCGTTACATCGAAGACGGTTTGATGTACTTTTTATGTGAGAATAAACACGATCCCAATAAATAACTGGGATTGTACTGTTTTGGTCGCTGTTTTCTTGCTGGATGTTAGATAATGATGTTTGACGACAGATTTTCTAACTTGAGGGTGGTAGTTGGCCAGGCGGACACTAGATAGTGTCATACCACCATGCGGGGGTTGTTGGTTTCTTACTATGTTTTTCCTTCACCGAAGGGCCAATCTGAAAAACACACATACATTTTTCGATAGAAAAATCCATTGATGCACGGCGGGGATTGAACTCGGTACCTCTGGCATCAAAGTCGACCGTTCTCCCGCTTACACCACCGGGCCCACAGAGCTTCGGGCTTAGTAACGAGGATTTAATGATGGATTTTTGTTTTATTAGTTTTTTTTTTAAACCATAACTTATTTACTCTTTACCCTCTTGAGTCTGAGGTAGGTATGTAAGTAGTAAGTAAGTAAGTATAAATATTTTAATCCCCCGTTTGAAGATGTGGACACTCCCCCGTCCATATTATACAATATCGTTCCAAATACCTGCTCTCGATCGCTCGATCATGCGCGGGCGCAATCAATCCTGGTATATTTATACGCGCCACAGTGACAGCAGTTAATCAACTCTGGATCATTTAAATTAAAGGTTGGGATGTCAACTGATCCATATAATAAGGTATTAGAATACATTTTAGATATGCAATTTAGAATCTTTTGAGGGCCCGGTGGCGTAATCTGGAGAACGGTTGGCTTTGATGCCAGAGGTACCGAGTTCAAACCGCCGTGCACCAATGGATTTTTCTATCGAAAAAATTATGTGCGCTTTTCACAGTGGCCCTCCGGTGAAGGAAAAACATCGTTAAGAAACCAACAACCCCGCATGGTGGAAGGACACTATCTAGTGTCCGCCTGGCCAGCTACCACCCTCAAGTTAGAAAATCTGTCGTCAAACATCTAATGTGTTCCGGCATCTATACTTGAGAGCCAGTTCCCATTCTAAGCCTAGCGTGCTTACCATCTTCGACCGCATCATCACTTACCGACAGGTGAGATAGTGGTCAAACCCTAGCCTATAAGATATAAAAAAATACAATATCGCGTATTGTTGTATAAATTAGCCGAATTACTAATATTTCAACACTTACGAAACGAACGAGATTTATGAGACGTGTGTGAATGGGCCAGTTGGTAGAGGCCGACCTAGGCAAACGTATCACGACCAGATCGGAGACGTTTTAAAAAAAGGCCAAGTCAAAAGTACCTATAACCGGCGAGCATGTATGAAGACGCTCATGAAAGTGGAAGAAGCGAAGGAGGTATGTCAGGATCGTAGCATGTGGAAAGAAGTAGTCTCTGCCTACCCCAACGGGAAAAAGGCGTGATTGTATGTATGTATGTACGAAACGAAAAAACGCCACGCTCGTCATTTGCAGTGCTAAGTTTGAGGCATATCTCCATATCTCTGAAAATCATCACATCTTCTGTATTTTAAAACATCCGTTGAGTAAGAGTAAACTGTTATGGCATCGTGAATGACGTCACTCGCAGGTAAATTAAGCTGTCATGTACGAACATTTTAGTGGAGTTGGCGTTGTTTTACCTGCATGTAACGTCATCAAAAACGCCATCAATTATTTAGCGATTGCAGTCTCGGAAGCGCAAATAAAAATAATTCTATTTTCTTATATATCATACAAATTCAAGGCATTATTTTCTACTCATTAAAATGTATATAGATTTTGAAAATTCTCATCATGTAGGTTGACAGTGCGTTACATATTTTATTCGCTAAAGAATCTGTTACAACTTGCCTCACTGTGGCATCGTTACCCTGTGTCCATCCTATTTCTGTATGACCCAGTCGAACATTCAACCCGGATAAATAAAACGTACAAATAAACAGTTTGTAGTATGGTTTTTATCACTTAATGAACGTATGTGCAATTATACAGATCTTTCTTCGAGCATTTACCAATGGAGATGTTAACGCAAGGCGTACCCCTCTGCTGGCCATTTAACCATTATTGACCATATGAGCATGCGTAACTACGCTGTATTTTTAATACTGTGTGCGTGTTTCAAGCTAGTGTGCGGGATCGTTAAAGTGAGTGATTTGTTTGTGTGCAATGCGTGTTTACCTCGTCCCCCGTAAGTATCGGCAGAAAAAAATGTTTTCGGATTACAACGTTAACATCTCCATTGGCAAATGCTCGAAGAGATCTTTTTATCATTGAAAAACCGTTTTATATCAGAGAAATCTAGCTTAAGGAATTAAATATTTTTATTCTGGATTTAAGATGCAGTTTTTATCCCCCGACGTAAAAGAAGGGGTGTTATAAGTTTGATTTGTGTTTCTGTGTATCTTTGTATTTGTGCATGTGTGTGTATGTCTGTGGCATCGTAGCGCCCAAACGGATAAACTTTGATTTTGATTTAGTTTTGTTTTTGTTTGATATGTTTTTTCATCGAGAGTGTTCTTAGCTTTGATTCATGAAAATCCGTTCAGCCGATTGAAGACTATGAGCATTTTTCTAGATGATGACGCTATCAAATAAATTTTAATTATGATCAAATTTAAATTCGGTATACTATTACTTCAACGATATTGTAAGAACTTGGTAGCGATGATCTGATGCTGGTACATCTCCTGGAATCTGCAGAATACTCAACTCCTCACCAACTTACAGCAGAGATGTCGTCTATGGATTCATTGGAATGGTCTCAATGAACAGATTATACATAGATCAGTTTTAAGATAATTGTTTTACATTTTAAATTTAAAAATTATATATTTTTTATATTTTACATATACGCTAGCGTTTGACTACTATCTCACATGTTTGTAAGTGATGATGCGGTCGAAGATGGTAGCACACTAGGCCTAGAATGGGAACTGGCTCTAACAGATAACTGCCGGAACACATTAGATGTTTTGGCGACAGATTTTCGAGGGTGGTAGCTGGCCAGGCGGACACTAAAAAGTGTTCTACCACCATGCGGGGGTTGTAGGTTCCTTAACGATGTTTTTTTTTCACCGGAGGGCCACTGCGAAAAGCGCACATACATTTTTCGATACAAAAATCCATCCGTGCACGGCGGGGATTAAACTCGGTACCTTTGCCGTCAGCGGTGGGCAGTGACTGGAAAAGAAGAGCCGAAGATCGGGCTCAGTGGTGCATCTTGGGAGAGGCCTACGTCCAGCAGTGGACTGACATTGGCTGACGATGGTGATGATGACCTCTGGCGTATAGCCGACCGTTCTCCCACTACGCCACTACGCCACTGGGCCCTCATTTAACTAGTCCTAGATAAGTAAGTACATATATCTACAGTACCTACTACAAACAGGTGAATCGATCGATAAGTTTGTAAGCAGACGTTGTGGGCCTGGTTGCCATGGCAACCGTCTCAGGCTCTCAGATAATGACCCTAACTCGGAGATCTGAGAATTATGATAAAATAGGATTCATCTCAACGTTACTCAGAAAGTCTTTATGAAGGTTTTAATTTACGCTTTAGATGTTTCAGAAATATAGGATATTAATATAGTTGCGCCACGTTACTTGCGTTACAAATCGGTGTAGGATTCGGACAGAGAAATGTTTTTACAAGCGTTTATTTAGTTTTACTTGTCCCGATGTTTGTCATCAAATCGTGCAATTCTTTTTTTTAATAATATTTATAGGCTAACCGTTTGACCACTATCTCACCTATTGGTAAGTGATGATGCGGTCGAAGATGGTAGCACGCTAGGCCTAGAATGGGAACTGGCTCTCAAGGATAGCTGCCGGAACACATTAGATGTTTGGCGACAGATTTTCTAACTTGAGGGTGGTAGCTGGCCAGGCGGACACTAGATAGTGTCTTACCACCATGCGGGGGTTGCTGGTTTCTTAACGATGTTTTCCTTTACCGAAGGACCACTGTGAGAAGCGCACATACATTTTTCGATAGTAAAATCCATTGGTGCACGGCGGGGTTTGAACTCGGTACCACGGCATAAAAGCCGACCGTTCTCCCGATTACGCCACCGGGACCTCAAATTAAATAATCAATTACAACTCATTAAAATTTGATCCACTTCTCGTTTACCGATTGAGCGGAATTAGTCATACATGTGTAAATCGCGTGACAATGCAATATTATGATGACATGGTGCTGATCTGATGATGGAGCTGGAAGGTGGCCAAAGGAACTCCTAACCTACACATGTTATATCTGTCGTGTTTGGGCTCGTTGGATTAATCTTGACTTACTTTAGTCCTAGGTTATCTAAAAGCTTGTGATTAAAAAGTTTTAAAAAATATTACTTGTTTTTAAACCGACTTCACAAAAACGGAGGAGGTTCTCAATTCGTCAGTATCTTTTTTTAGGGTTCCGTGCCCAAAGGGTAAAACGGGACCCTATTATTAAGACTCCGCTGTCCGTCTGTCCGTCTGTCTGTCCGTCTGTCTGTCTGTCTGTCTGTCTGTCCGTCACCAGGCTGTATCTCATGAACCGTGATAGTTTTGTGATTAAAAAAGTGTTTAAAAATATTACTTGTTTTTAAACCGACTTCACAAAATAGGAGGAGGTTCTCAATTCGTCGGTATCTTTTTTTAGGGTTCCGTGCCCAAAGGGTAAAACGAGTCCCTATTACTAAGACTCCGCTGTCCGTCTGTCTGTCTGTCTGTCTGTCTGTCCGTCTGTCACCAGGCTGTATCCAAAGATCACATCACATGATCCTGAGATAGTTTAAAGGTCTAAAGGGCGACTTAGCGTTTACCTAAATATACAAATGTATATGATAGAAACCTTATAATTATTTGATATACAAGCAATCACATTTTACTAACTTTCATCCGTTGTAAACAGAAAACATACTAAATGTATCAGAAAACTACAAACAAACCGGATTAGAGCGGTGATAACCGGAAAATATGAACCGGATAAAACCGGAAGCACGAAGTTAATGTACCGGTCGGAAACAATTCATAACCTTCATTGGATAAGGAAAACTCAGACTTCGCAGAGTGACGAGTGTTTCTCTCTCTTTCTTTTTGCATTGGATGGAAAGAGACGATAAATTATTTCGTTTCAATTAGGAGCACATAGTTATACACATAGTTTTTATCTACTCGTAGATATATATGTAGGTACATATTAAGTTTTTTTCGTTTCTATTTTTCTTGTCTTCATAATAAGAAGTAGGTTTATTAGTTCGCAGTACATATCTTGGTTTACTTCGTAGACGTTAGAACTATATTAATATTATTTGATTATTTTAATTGAAATATTTATAGCAAAAATGAGGCTTTACAAATAATATCGTTTAAAAACTAAAAAAGAACCGACTTCAATGTTCATTTTCAGTACCAATTTTGAGATGTTTATCTCTATATCTCTGAAGATACTTATCAGACCTCGATAAAATTACCATGGTACCACACTTGGGATATCTCTTTTCGAACAAAAAAAGAATAATCAAAATCGGTGCATAAATTACGAAGTTATCCCCGAACAAACATTAAAAATATATATATATATATATACGGTCGAATTGAGAAACCTCCTCCTTTTTTTGAAGTCGGTTAAAAAAATGTGGCCAAAAACCAACACGAATGTTGAATTGATTGATATATAAAAAGCTTTTACAGCTAATGCAAATACATAGTTTAGGTTTATTCCTCTGTTTACGTCCTACGAATGGGCATATTTAGAAATAATAGGTACTTACATTCAAAATTAAAAACCACCCCAACCGATCTATTCTTAATCTGTTCATTGAGACAACTATTCCAATGAGCCCAAACTAGACATCTTAATTTTATTAAGTTGGTGAGGAGTTGAGTATTCTGCAGATTCCAGGAGATCTAGCATCAGGTAAACCCTACCACGTTCTTACAATATCTTTGAAATAAGAGTATATAGAATTTCGAATTGGTCAGACTTACAAAAGCTGATTTCATGGCGTCATGTCATCAACAAGAAAAAGACTCATAGTCTTCAAACGGCTGCACGGATTTTCATGAATCAAAGCTTAGAACACTTTCGATGTCACCTATAAACAAAAAATAATCAAAATCGGTTTATCCGTTTGGGCGCTACGATGCCATAGACAGACGCACCCACACATATACACACGTCAAACTTATAACACCCCTTCCTTTCGCGTCGGGGATTATAAAGCTTTTTACAGCTTAACCTACCTACCAAAATTATAACATCAACATTATTTAATTTAACAAAATTAAACTGTGTATATACTTTATTTCCCATCCATTTTGTCGACATCAGGCCACTAAACTGACCTACAGCATTGCTTATTAAGTCATACATCATGATCAATTTAAATATACTTGATATTACGGTGCTACGCCATATGCTACGATGGGGATAGTAGGAATAATTTACGTAGAGCGCCCCATCGTAGACGTTGTAATATAACCAACGTAAATAATGGAAAAGTGGAACAAAATCTCTATCAGTAGATCAACCATTTATTTTTCACCGTCTTCACAAAAAAGGAGTTTCTCAATTCGGCAATTTATATATTTTTTTATGTATGTATATTCACCGATTACTCGAAGACGCCTGAACCGATTTGGAAAATTCTTTTTCTTGTTTGGATAGGTATATATACTTCCCAGGTGGTCTCATTTCAATTTTATCTAGATATGATGTTCAGTATCTCCAGAGATATGGACATAAACACTTCAAACTTGGCACTGAAAATGATGGCGCGACGTTTGAAGTCGGGATTTTTAGTTAAACTATCTTAAATTATATAAAATGCCAAGTTTAGTCCAAATACGTTCAGCCGATTATGCGTGAAAGAGTAACAAACATTGAGGGCCCGGCGGCGTAATCGGGAGAACGGTCGGCTTTGATGCCGTGGTACCGAGTTCAAACCCCGCCGTGCACCAGTGGATTTTTCTATCGAAAAATGTATGTGCGCTCTTCACAGTGGCCCCCCGGTGAAGAAAAAACATCGTTAAGAAACCAACAACCCCCGCATGATGGTAGGACACTATCTAGTGTCCGCCTGGCCAGCTACCAACCTCAAGTTAGAAAATCTGTCGCCAAATATCTAATGTGTTCCGGCAGCTATCCTTGAGAGCCAGTTCCCATTCTAGGTCTAGCGTGCTTACCATCTTCGACCGCATCATCACTTACCAACAGGTGAGATAGTGATCAAACGCTAGCCTAAAAGTTATATAAAAAGAAAACATCTAGATCTATCCATCTATATACTCACCAACTTAACTTACTATAAAATCAAATAGATAGCGCTGGCACACCCCGGACACTCGCTAAATCTCCATACAAACTAGCGTTTTAACGACCGACACTGTGATACCGACACAGACACTACACACATGTCGTTTTTCTATACGTGCACTTGTGTGCGTGACGTCTAAGGTTGTCGCCCGTAATCACCGAATCACAGATTATATAATAGTTACTTCGTACATACGTACTACGTACTGACCGTATGAATATTTTTTGTACACTTACCCAAAAAGCTTTTAACACTAAAAATATTAGTCGCTATTTCGTAAACCATCGTCTACAGAAACATTAAAGTTTTTTTAAATATTTTACAAACTAAATGTTATTTACGCACGAGTATATATCGTTGTTTAATTTATGAAAATGAATTCTAAAATACGAATATATAGGTAGGTATTTATAATATACCTACATAATAAGAACCTACGTAAATTTGAACCTCCGGTGTCTACTGGTCTTAACATAAATGTATGAAGTTGATGTTCTTCTCCTCGAGAGTAGTACCTATTGTTCTGTAGCCGTACGCGTGTAGCGTCCTTGCTCAGACTGACGCCTCGACAAATCAAAATCGGTGGCGGGGTGAGGAAGCCCGGAATTGGTGGGGGGAACAGAGTGTCCGTTCTATACGTAGTATTATTATCGTTTCTATGGCGCTGGAGAAGGTTGCAGAGTTCTCCTTGTAAATATTGCCCAAATGTATGAGATCCTGCATCGCACAAACGATATTTTCTGCGATGTTCGAACTAGATTGTGACCAATCATTTCAATAATAATTATTTTAAATATAACAAATACATAACTTATTGATATATACACATATATATGTATATATATATATAAATAGCTTTACATAGTTTTATTATTTATACGTACTGGAGTTATTATTTATTTAATAAATTATATACAAGATATTCGATTTATAGGGGGAATTAGTTTATAGACTAATAACTTATTTATGTATATATATCATTGCTCTAACATTGCCAATACGACTAAAATTGTTTGATACCTTGGTAGGTACTTACTCTTTTCATTATCGGGTGGTAGGTAGGTATATACCTTTCTTCCTTACTATTGAACGTTAGTTTGTAAAGCCACGACGGTTCTCTTTTTGCACAGACTCTAACAAAGATTTTTTCTTCTTTCTACATCAGTGCGTTAAGCTCGTCACTCCAATGTCATTATTCAAAAGCCTGTAATTCCACTGCCTTCCTCCTAAGGGTCAGTTCAAACCGAGATGTGACGCGACGCGACGATGCCGGTGATTTCGAGCGACTAGCCGCGCGGCGATTCGCGGTGCATGCAGCCTCACGCCGCGCGACGCGCAGTGTTACCGATTTATCTAATTAAAATGTGTATTTCTTTGTGTACTAAATAAAGTTCTATTTTGTATCCCGTGGCTTCTCGTTGCGCCGCGTAGAGCCACGCCGCCGAATTATCTCAAATAAATGTTTATCATTTTGTGTATCAAATAAAGTTTCTTAAAAATAAAATAACGCAATAAAATAGTGTCTGAATAGAGACTGTAGGAAAAGTGCCATTGGACACATCTTTAGTTTAACAATAGTTAGCAGTTTAGGTCAAATTTAAATTACTTATTAGCCTTAATTATTTTTATTTTATTATTAATTAATCACTTTATTGTAATTTTAATGATATGGCATTATATTGGAATATCTTTTGTAAAAAAAACTCTTTTAAAAGTCCGCGCCGCGTCTCGTCGCGTCGCGTCGCGGTGTGAGCTGACCGTAACAGAAAGATAACGTGGATTACTTTGGCCGTCATTTTTATTGCCCAGCTTGGCCGAGTCCAAGCAAATTACGGTTTTATAAAGAAATTTTCCTTATACCTAATGTACTAGCCATTGTGTTTTGTGAATTTTCGTTATAAGTATTTATATTAGGAAGGTTTTCCTGCTTTTCTTGGAGAAAATGGCTTTTGGGAGCAAAAATATAATGCTGAACCTAAAGCGTTCGTTAGCTTTAACAAAATTGAATGTAACTAGTATTTTTGCGTCGTTTTTAACCCCCGACGCAAAAAGAAGGAGTGTTATGTTATAATGTTGACGTGTGATACAGACCTGTATGTGGCATCGTAGCGCCCAAACGGATGAACCGATTTTGATTTAATTTCGTTTTGTTTGATAAATGTTTTGATCGAGAGTGTTCTTAATTTTGATTCATGAAAATCCGTTCAGCCGTTGAAAGACTATGAGCTGTTTTCTAGATGATGACGCTATGTAATCAACTTTCATAGGTCTGATTAATTCGATATTCTGAATCCTGTTACTCCAATGATATTGTATGAACATGGTAGCATTGAGCTGATGCTGGGGCATCTCCTGAGATCTGCAGTATACTCAACTCCTCACCAACTTACAACAGAGATGTCGAGTTTGGGCTCATTAGAACAGTCTCAATTAACAGATTATATATACGAGTAGATCAGTCGCGGGTGGTTTAAAATTTTGAATTCAAATATTATAATTATACCTTATATCTATACATAGTCTAAAAAATGTCCCTTTCCGCGTCTGTCTGTCTGTCAGTATATCTGCTAGCTCCTAAACCACGCAACGATCGTGATGTGGTACTCACCACCAGTTACAAGTTTTTTAAATGAATGTTTATAGCCATATACATCCAAGTCCTATTTTATTTCTTTATATACTTTTTCATCTTGAACATTTTCTTTTGCAGGTAAACAAACAGATTCAATAATAATCCCGCCAGTTCAAGAATATGCTATAACTTTAAACGTACGTAAGTATGTCAAGGTGTCGTCACCTGTTCGATGCAAAATGTATCAAACAGAATTTTATGTACTTAAATTGTTAAAAACAATCCAAAATTTCATCGTACCGACGGGACGCGAATCCGCACCCCCCCGATTACACGTCCAGGTGCTCAATTAAGCCACGGTTCGATCCAACGATACGACGAAATTAGTGGATTGCATTTGTTAACAATTTACAAAAATATAAAGTGTGTGATACTTCAAAGAAACATAGAATTTTATGTATCTAACAATACCTATGTTTGATACAAATTGCAACGAACAGCATTTTACCAATTATCGTGTGGCTTGCTGTCATAGCGGGACACGCCAGTGTGTATTATATATGTGTACTAGCTGGCCCGGCGTACTTCGTACCGCAAATATAAATAAACTGTCCAAGTGCGAGTTGGACCCGCACACGTAGGGTTCCGATTAAACAATATTTGCCGGAAAATACGTTACTCTATTTTCCTTTAATTTTTAATTTAATTTAGTTTTTGTTATTTGATTTTATAGCAGCCATTGTAATACACTCCATGAGTAGATTTAAAGTCTTTATCTATTAAGGTTTGTAAGATCGAGCATAAAAAGCTTCAAAAACACGTTTCTTGTATGGGGACCCTCTGTATTATTATATTTTATTTTGTTTTATCGGTTTTTATACACAAATAGCGAATACTCATGTATGGAAGCGCTATAATGACACCATCAAAATATGTAAATAGTGGTCGTCGCGATCTCGCTGCGTAAACTCCCGAGGAAGTGCATCGGACATGCATGAAACCTGGGTCGAGACAGGCGACAACAATTCTGCCGTGTTACTGAAAAAGGGCACAACTAACATTTTTTGTGAAATTGAGTTATATATATATTCAGAATCAGGAAAAAAAGGCCTAACTGCCTGATTTTTTGTGGATTTATAGCTACAAAATTAACAGAGATAGTATAAGCTTAAAGGGCACAACTGCACCATTTTTTGAGTTTTATTACAAGAAAAGGGCATATTGTGAGATATGACTTTTAGTTTTACCTTTTTACTTTTATATATTTAATTGAATGGGCATAACTGACGTTCATCAAGTATAAAAGGCTCATGTGGCAATTGTGCTTATTTTTTATACCGATACTTAAGCAATTAACGTAGAAAGAAAGGTCACAACTGTTAGTTATACCTTTTCTTTTTAACCCTTACACCTTAAAATGTTAAATAAAAAGGCACATTGACGTTTGTGCCTTTACCACTTAACATTTCTGAACGGAGATGAAGTGAGCGGGGCGAGGGTGAGCAGGGAATGCCGTCAGTTGTGCCTGACTTATTTTTTTTCTCAAAATTTTACATTGAAAAGGCATATTTGGTTATATGTGCCTTTTAAACGTAATATTGCTCTAGTAATGTAATTTTTTATGTTAAGTTAAAAATTAATAAGGTAATTATTAATTATATACATTAAAATAAATATATAGTAATTTCTGTCGTTATATACATACTAATCATAGTCAACTTTTAACATTCACACAAGTTTGAAAATCACACTTCAAAGGTATTTTTTTTTAAGAAAATTCCCAAAATATTTTAATCTCGATTTTCTCAACATTTGCAAAATGTTAATTGTGCCTTTTTAAATTGTGACGGCAGAATTATTAGTGAGTATAATAGTCGGTAATTTATAATCATGTCAATACAATGTCAAAAATGTCTGAACGAACAAACAATGACAACCTGGGACAACCATCAAAATTCAAAATATTAAAATTTAAATACCTACGTGATAATTCGAGTAAAGGCAGATTTAGACAGGGTCAGTGAATGACTTCGAATTGGAGACAAGTCAGCGCTGACCCGAGAAAAACCCAATGTTAATTGATTTGAAGTCAGTACAGCGGTGGGAAGTCAGCGCTGACTTGTAAATATCGCACACGAATATTTTTGAGGTCAGTTGACGCCCCCCGCCACCCGCGCCCTACCGCGCCAGTGGTAAAAACCCCGTGTAAATGGACAAGTCAGCGCTCGGTCAGTCACGGTCGCTGTTGTAGGTTGACGTTGCGTCTCGTTAAAAATGACTCGTAAACTACACGCAAACGAAACCATGAAATTGGTGCAATTATATGGAGAAAACGAGTGCCTATGAGATAGCTAAGCAGAGCACACAGTTTAGTTTCTGTCGTCTATCTATTTTCTCACCCAAATTCATTTATTTTTAGTTAAATAATTTAACCTAACATTTTTGGTAACTCATTAAACAGCAAAATGGAAATATTTTTTAATCTGTTTTTTCTCCTGTTTTCGCGAATTCCTTTTTATTCCTCACTGACTTCACAAACGTGTGCTCACCATGAAAAGCTTACCACGACTACTGACTCCATGTAAACAAATGAAATCATGGATGGCGCCAGTGTCGGCGCCGATACTGACTTGTGCACTGACCCTGTGAAAACCTGCCTTTATGAGGACATATTATGTTGTCTACTCAAAACCCTTAATTTAATACGTGTAGGTATCAAATTTCAATTAGAGAGTGGAACAGAGTCTACCCTACCGTACCGAAGGGACAAACGTCAAATGTTTGACAGGAAAGTAGGTAGAACAGTTTATATGGGAAAAATGAAATTGTTGTTTTTACTATCTTTCTCGCAATTTTTCCAAATTTTCTCACCGTATAAACCTTCCCTGAACTACGACAAACATTTCAAAACCAAAGAAGCTAAATCGGCCCAGCCGTTCTCGAGTTTTAGCGAGACTAACGAATATAAGATTATATATATGATATAGTATTATCAGCAACGACCGAGCGCACCCATTAGCATCATCATCTAGCGTATCTTTAGCATCTACATAGGATCTTTATACATCTCATCATTATCAGCCTGTGTCAGTCCACTGCTGGACGGAGGCCTCTCCCAAGATGCGCCACTGAGTCCGATTTTCGGCTCTTCTCTTCCAGTCACTGCCCACCGCTTTGCGTATGTCGTCGCTCCACCCGGTCACAGGACGTCCTACGCTACGTTTACCGATTCGCGGTCTCCGCTCTAAGACAAGTCTACCCCAACGGTTATCAGTCCTGCAGATATGACCAGCCCACTGCCAAATCAGTTTGGTAATCCGATGAGCTATGACGATCACTTTAGTTCTTTGGTGAATTACTTCGATCCGGATTCGATCCCGTAGAGAAACACCGAGCATACTCGTATCTCTCTTCATAGTTCGCTGAGCAACTTAAATTGGTGGACCAGTCGAGCTGTGAGTGTCCACGTCTCGGCTCCGTATTTCATCTATTAAAGACTTTTGACTTTAGGCACTGCGGTATAGGCGACGAAAAGACTCAACGGAGTTTGCCAAATGCTGCCCAGCCTAACTGAATTCTTCTCGGGATTTCCTTCTCAAAGATGTGTTTGCCTTTGCCGTTGGAGCGTCTGCCCAGAGTAAACTATAAATATAAATAATACTAGGTAAACTATAATGTGGAACAACTTCGAGAAGGATTCAATTCAATAACCGTACGCAAACTTTTTCATTAAAATCTGCCAATTTATAAATTAAACGCTTTAATGCCCGAAGAATTCTTGAAGATAAGTTTTAACTTTTGATGGTAAAATAATTAAATAAATGTCTTGTACTTTAGAATTACATTTTCTTACAAGCTGACGTCCAAAGGACTTTACTATGATATTACTGGGACGTACTAAATTTGACGTAAAGGGGGCAATCACGATATGTTTTAGTAACTTTGTAAGTTCAAATCCTAGCACCTGTGCTAGGCTGGCCATCGACCTTTCGATTAGAAGTATCCTATGCAGGTACACCAACGGGACTCTCCCAATATATTTTACTACTTTTTTTTCGATTAGAAAAATGCTTCATTTCGTAAATATACGTCATCGGGCATTCACCAAAAATGTTTGGCCGAAAGGAGGAAGAAATCGTTCAAAATTGTCACATAATCAACCTACACTTCTGCTGGAAATGGGCCTATCTGGATAGATCCTTATTATCCTTAGATAAGGGCCTATATGGAGTAGAGGATTTGATCACGAGACCAAAGCTTTACGCTATGCTATATCTATATAACTCTACTTTAAAACTAAATACTTTAATAATTATTACAACTATCTAATAAGATTTAACACTTGTGCACTTATCAAGAATCGGTGACAATACAACAATACAAACAATAAAAAACTAAGAATTAAAAAATAAATATCGTATTATAATACTTATTATAAATACTTTAAATTTAATCTTTGTAATACGGTAATAGTTAATAATTAAGTTGTATTGTATGGGTCATTGATACCCGAAATAAAGAATTATTATTATTATTAAAACTAGCCTACCCCAGCGGTTATCAGTCCTACAGTAGATATAAACATCCCGCCAACAAAAATCGAAAACTTCCATTACCTTTGCAGCCCCTTGTCTTTACCCCTGTACTACGTCCCTGCACATTTCATAATGAAAGTTAGAAAAGTTACGGAGATAATTTCCGATTTGAACATTCTTTCTTGTTTGAATTGAGTTTAGTGTTTCTGAAGAGATTTATTTGATAAGAATGGGACAGAGCTGTTGTAATGAATTTTAATTTTGTATTTACAATGCTTAGATTGAATCAGATAAACTTTTGAAACTAGCGTTGGTTTAAAAGTATTTTTGAAGTGAAACATTTCTTTAGCGGCGTTGTGAATTTTTTTTTGGATGGGTAAAAAATGTTAAACTCGCTTCAGGACGTGACCTCATCGAAAATTCGTTATACGGAGGGAGAGTAGACCAAATGTACAACGTTAATGTTCAAGTTTTCACTTCTGCTGGCACTCCTAACTGGCTAAAGCTAGGTCAACCGGAAGTACCCTATAGGTTTTGGGTCGAAAGGTCGTCGTTAGGCGTTATATGAGCGCTCATACAACTTAGAGGTAATTATTAACTCTAGCTCAATTGGTACCAACCAACGTTGGTACGGAAGCCTCGGTGGGCGAGTCCAACTCGACTTGGCTGGTTTTTATTTTGAGATAAATCACATTTTCAAAACCGCAAACTTTGTCATTCATACAAATTTTATGAAAAAGTATTTTTTTTTTGCAGGCGAAAAATGACAGTGGTATTTTTTGCTCGATCTTATAAAATATAGTAGTGTGGTACGGAACCCTACGAGTGCGAGTTGAATTGCACTTGGCCAGTTAATTGTTTTCTCTCAAAAACACGCCTAACATGAACCCTGGGGTGTAATGAAAAATTACCGCAACTAAATACCGTGAACATGCCCCGTTAACCCGAGGGTCCGTTCTACCGACGAAATTAAATTTGCAAGTTGACCCGTATGACGGCGACGTATCAAGGCGTATGAGGCGGATATGATGGGGTTAACTTCGTTACATGGTGGATATTCCATGCACTAGCACGAGGTGATTTGCTTCCAAATTTTGATCTCTTTTTAACCGGCTCAAAAATAATGGTGCTATTTTCAACCGACTTCCAAAAAGAAGGAGGTACTCAATTCGTCTATTTTTTTTTGTTTGTATGTTACGCGATTACTCCGTCAATTGTGAACCGATTCGAATGATTCTTGTGGAGGTGATCCAATTGTAATTTCATCGAGATCTGAAAAGTATATCCAGAGATATGACGATAAACGTCTCAAACTTGCTACTGAAATTGACTCGCGGGGCATTGAAGTCGGTTGTTTTAGTTTTTAACCGACGAAAAAAAACGGAGGAGGTTATCAAGTCGACGCGTATATATATATTTTTTATGTGTGACCACGCATTACTTTTCACAGAGTAGTCTGATTTCGATAATTCTTTTTTTTATTGGAGAGGGTATACCCCCAAGGTTTAAATTTTAACGAAATCGGTCGAGCCGTTTTGAATAAATCAACAAAAATAATGGATATAGGTATCATTATTTTGATGATTTTATCATATCATCAATGTATGTCAACAAACACTGGAAATAAACAAAGATCCGAAAATCGGGCTCAGTTGCGTGTCTTGAGAGTGGCATATGTCCAGCAGTGGACTGATACCGGCTGATTATGATGATGATGATGATGATTATTTACAGGTAGTATTTACAATAGTACCATTTAGATTTCATCGAGATATGTTCAGTATCTCCAGAGATATGAAGATAAACAACTCAAACTTAGTATTGAAATTGACTAGCGTGACGTTGGTAGTCAGTTTTTTAGTTTTTTATGTGATCTTAAATTATTTTTATTATTATATATATTATATTTATTATAGAGCATAAATGTTCTATATATATAACGTTTGTCTGGACCAGGGGTAAGCAATGCCGCTTGCTTTGAATATAGTAGATTATGGCCACAAAAAATTATAAAATAAAACTTTTTAACAAAAAAATTAAACCGCCGAAAAAACTGAAAAGCAAAAAATAATTAAACTTTTTTATTTAACCTTAATAACGAAGTTCTTAAACTACTGTTAGTATACAAAAGTATATATTCTTGTAATTGTTTTGAGTTCTTAACTAAACATAATAACTAAGTTATTAAACTAATGTAAGTATGTATATACCTAAGTAATTTTAAGTCGGCGCCAAATAATTAATAAGCAAAGATCACTAAATAACCTCTTAAATTTAAAGAAATAATTAAATCAAATTAACAATGCAACGTGAAATCTCCAGCGATGAACATTAACATTCCAAAAAATGCTCGGGTTGCAGTCTCGCTGACAATAACTTCGCCAACACTCGGCATTTTCCGGCGAACTGCCGTGTCGCCATGCCTCCGCCGCGCAACCATCTTTACATAATTAATTAATTAGCTTGTTTGGCGCCGACTCAAAATTACTTAGGTATACATACTTACATTAGTTTAAGAACTTAGTTATTATGTTTAGTTAAAAACTCAAAACAATTACAAGAATATATACTTATGTATACTAACAGAAGTTTAAGAACTTCGTTATTAAGGTTAAATAAAAAAGTTTAATTATTTTTTGCTTTACAGTTTTTTCGGCGGTTTAATTTTTTTGTTAAAAAGTTTTATTAACTATCTTAATTATTTTTAAATATAGGTATCAATAGGTAGGTACTCAATAACTTATTTGCTATCATAATGTACAATGGTAAGGTCATATTGTCTGTTCTGTGGTAGGGAGTTAAATAAAATTGATTGATATGAACGTCAACATTATGGCCCTGATGCAAATGCTGGGAGCGAGCGGACCGATCTATTAATAATACAATTTTTTATCAAAATATTCGTTAAATGTATAAAATGCTTTATTCAGCAGAAAACATTTTCATATAGGCTATAATAAAATCATATCATATAGGCTAAAATAGCGTTTGACCACTATCTCACCTGTTGGTAAGTGATGATGCGGTTGAGGATGGTAGCTCGCTAGGTCTAGAATGGGAACTGGCTCTCAAGAATAGCTGCCTAAATACACTAATTGTTTGGCGACAGATTTTTTATCTTGAAAAGCGCACATACATTTTTCGATAGAAAAAGCCATTGGTGCACGGCGGGAATTGAATTTGGTACCTTTTGCGTCAAAGCCTCCCCCACTACACCACTGAGCGCTCTAGACCCAATACAATACAAAACAATACAAAACTCTTTATTGTATACCATTCATCATAAAAATTTAACTTATATTATAAATACATCTAAGGTTAGTATAACAATGGCCGGTCTTATCACTAAATGTGATCTCTACCAGACAACCTATATATGGACAGATAATTGTAGGAAGTAGAAGACGGTGGTGTACAATTATAAGATCTTAAAAGATGCTATACACATTTTATAATAGAATAAATAAATAATCTTAAACAAAATTACAAATATATAATACATTCCAATATACACATATAATACACATACATACATACACATACTATACATAAATAAAATACAAATAGATATTATATATTTTCAATAGTGTGAAAGCTAGCATGAGTATAGTTATATAAGTGTTAGGTAATGATTCTTCAACTTTGTTTTAAAAGTGGATGATGATTTTGCACTGCGCATATCCAGAGGTAGTTCGTTCCAGAGTCGTGCAGCCTGTACTGCAAAAGAATTGGCAAAATATTCAGAAGAGTGTAGAGGTATCTTTAGAACTAGGGGTCCAACGTTCGACTGTATGTATTTTCAACCCCCAACATAAAAAGAAGGTGTGTTATAAGTTTGACGTGTGTATCTGTGTACGTGTATCTAATCAAAGCTAAGAACACCTTCGATTAAAACATCTATCAAACAATATCATTCATCCGTTTGGGCGCTAAAGATCTCCTACGATGACATGACCCGCCCCTCGACAATTTAAAAACGTTTGAGAGTATTTGTGATAGTATTTACAACGCACCACCACGCATGTGTGCGTACTGGTACTGCAGGTTCCGCGACATTGCATACATAATTAAATAACTCATAATTATGAACGTACTTTGTACCAACCAACACTGCAAAATAAGTTTCTATGAAATTTATAAGCAATACTTTCCGTTATGTTAGGTTGGCTACAAAGTACGTTCATAATTCGTCAACAATGTAGGGCAGTGCCAATTATGGTAAGTTGACCAACAAATCTGATAACAATTGAGATATTATGAGTACTGATTGCACAAAAACTATGAATAAATTTTATTGTGTACAAATATTGAAATATTTTGCATGTTTAACGATTTCAGTAAAATAAAACATTTTTAATGTATTTATAACACATTTAATTCGACATATAAATTTAAACGTTTGCGAGGATATTGTTTTTATGTGGTGAGCTCATTTGTTTACCAGTGGCATCACATTTCGCTTTTTCCTTGAGAATTCTTGTTATAGTCTTTTGAACACAGCTCTTGAAGGTCTCCATCTGGCGTCTGTCAAGCGCTCCACTCCATTTTTAACCGACTTCAAAAAAAGGAGGAGGTTTCTCAATTCGACCGTATATTTTTTTTTTTATGTTTGTTCGCGGATAACTTCGTCGTTTATGAACCGATTTCGATTATTCTTTTTTTGTTCGAAAGGAGATATCCCAAGTGTGGTACCATGGTAATTTTATCGAGGTATGATAAGTATCTCCAGAGATATTGAGATAAACATCTCAAAATTGGTACTGAAAATGAATAGCGCGGCATTGAAGTCGGTTGTTTTTTAGTTTTTAAACGATATTATTATCAGCCTCATGCTTCATGTGTTGGTATACTGTAGCTGTCACTTCTCTTGCCTAAAATATAATAGAAAATATTTTACAAAATGAAACTAATGCACATTTATTTCACAAAATTACCTGACTCCGCATATTTTCCATGACCTGGTAAGTTGTCTTGCGATCAGTACTTTCGTGCCACTGAGCGACGTAGATCCAACAACTTGACTGTCTCAGAACACTGCCGGCCTGCTACTGAAGACGAATCATTACAACTACATACAAACTCTTTCGTAAGGATGTGACTACACACATTAAAACAGTAATTTGGAGGGGCGGGCCATGTTATCGTAGATGATCTATACCATTTCCGTTTCTTTACTTATGTGATGCTACAGACAGACATACATATACATACACACGTCAAACTTATAACACCTCCTTAATTTTGCGTTGGGGTTTAAAAATAACAAACAAACCAATCATTTTTTACATTTCAGATATTGGTATAGTATATAATGGTAACCATCGATCGCAATTTCTATGTAAATGTACTCTAATCTAATCTAATTCTAATTGCCGCCATGTTTTATGTGGATGATGACATTGTGACGTCACAGAATTGATGGAATTAAGGATTTTATTAACCCCCGACGCAAAAAGGAGGGATGTCATAAGTTTCACGTATGTATCTGTGTATGTGTATGTCTGTCTGTGGCATCGTAGCGCTCAAACCACAGAAAAAATAATTATTCTCCCAAACGGCGCATTTTGATTTAGTTTTTTAACCGACTTCACAAAAAAGGAGGAGGTTCTCAATTCGACTTTATTATCTCACCTGTATTACTACAGAACTCCGTCAAATCTTAACCGATTTGAAAAATTTTTTTTTTTGTTTGAGAGTATTATGTTTCTTGAAGTGTTACAGCACTTTATATTTTTGTTAATTGTTAAACACAATCAATTAATCACAAATTTGTTTGAGAGATTATGCCTCCCGTTTGGTCCCTTTCGAATTTTATCGAGTTATGACAATTATCTCCGGGGATTTGGAGATAAACAATTTAAGCAAATTTGTATACTTAGATGACATGATTATAACTAGCCAGTACTTTGACTATCGCGGCAAGTGAAGTTGGTTTTTAGGGTTCCGTAGCCGAATGGCAAAAAACGGAACCCTTATAGATTCGTCATGTCTGTCTGTCTGTTTGTCCATCCGTATGTCACAGCCATTTTATTCCGAAACTGTTAGGACTACACAATTGAAACTAGGTAGGTAGATGTATTCTGTGAACCGCTTTCCGATTTTTATACAAACGTAAAAAAATATAAGTTTAAGGGGGGGCATCCCATACATGGAACTGAAACAAAAAAAATGTTTTTTCTTCAAACCTATACGTGTGGGGTGTCTATGGATAGGTCTTTAAAAATGACATTGAGCTTTCTAAAATCATTTTTTCTCAAAGTCAATCATTTGAAAGATAGGCGCGTCTAAAGTGGTAAAATGTGTGTCCTCACCCCCCTCTAACTTTTAAAGTGTGGGAGTGAAAACTCTAAAAAAATATATGCTGTAGATCTCAATAAAAACTGACAACGAAAATTGGTTTGAACGAGATACAGTCAGCAGTTTTTGAGATATGGCGACCGCAAAGATAACTTTGTTTTTCATACAAACACTATGAAAAACAAAGTTATTTTTTTAGTCGCGAAAATCACAGTTATAGAATACTTTACTGTGTTACGGAACCCTACGAGTGCGAGTCCGACTTGCACTTGGCCAGTTTTTTTTTCAGTTTCAGTTTGGCCAGTTTTGTTTTGTACGATCATATATTTATTGTTTGATAGGTCTTGATCGAGAGTATTCTTAGCTTTGATGTATGAAAATCCGTTCAGCCGATTCATGAATGAGCATTTTTCTCGATAATGACGCTATGAAATAAACTTTTGTGATTCTGATCAATTCGAAATTTGGTATACTCTTACTTCAACAATATTTTAAGAACTTGGTAGCGTTGACCTGATGCTGGGACATCTCCTGAAATCTGCAGAATACTTAACCCTTCCACTTTCAGCAGGGATGTCGAGTTTGTGTTCGTCTCTCTGGGTATTCTTGGCCTAGCGTGTTCACCATCTTCGACCACATCATCGCTTGCCACCAGGCGAGATAGTTGTCATACGCTAGCCTATTAGCGTACAATTTATTATCTAAAATTAATATATACTTTAATTTATTTAAATGACGGCGCATGCTAGAATGCAATGTAATTATAATTTATGATCGTATTATACAAAACGAAAAACCGACTTCACATGCCGCGATAGTCAAAGTACAGCTAGTTATCATCATGTTATAATCATGTCATCTAAGAGTACAAATTTGTGTATATTGTTTATCTCCATATCTCCGGAGATAATTGTCAGATCTCGATAACATATAATCTGGACCAAACGTTAGCCATAATCTCTCAAACAAAAACGATTTGACGGAGTTCTGAGGTAACAAACAAAAATAAAACTGGCAAAGTGCGAGTCAGACTCGCAAACGGAGTATCCCGAACCGCAGTATAACACCACGGTGATATTATATTTATATTGCCGTGTCAATACTAAACAAGATACAGTTACACATGCTAGTTACAAGCATCCTTTTTAATATGCTCATTAGCATACTAGTTTCGAGCATGCTCTGCACTTGTGTACATTTGCTAGATGTAAGCATGCTAGTTTTAAGTATGCTCCTGAAAGAGCATGCTCAAAGCAAACACTCCGGTACACATGCCATTTTATAGCGTGCTCTCTGTCAGTTCAAACAAAACCATGGACAATCAAACAGCCATTCGTATGGAGTTGAATAGAATTATATTGTTTTTGTATTCTGGTATGCGCGGATTCCATAGGCATTCATTGTTCCGATATAAAACCACAAATTTCAACGATTTTTCATCGCCCCAGCGAGACATTTTTAGCGCGAAATTGTGTACGCGCACCTGGCAGATCGATACTAGCATGCTCAATAAACAAACCTGTTCACACACGCTATAAGCACGCCCCCTTCCACTCGCGCAGCAGGTAGCAGGCCCAAAAATCGCATGACTGTCGATTTTTGAGCAAATTCGAAACTAGCATGCTCAATAGTAGCATGCTTTCGTGCTACTAACTAGCATGTGTAACTGTACCTTAAACATACTCATTTACTACAACGCCATCTTACGTATATCTAACGAATTTCTAATACCAACTAAATGAACGTTAACACAAAGGTGTTAGGGTTGGTAATTAATATTATTAATAAGGTAAACAATCGTTTATAGATGGCGCTATAGTAAAAAACACGTTACTTTGTATGGGGACCCCCTTTAATTTTTAACTTTGTTATGTTGTTAGTATTTTTTGTTATAGCGGCAACAGAAATACATCATCTGTGAAAATTTCAACCGTCTAACTATCATGGTTCATGAGATACAGCCTGGCGACAGACGGACAGACAGACAGACAGCGGAGTCTCAGTAATAAGGTTCCGTTGGTACCCTTTGGGTTCGCAACCCTAAAAAGGTACTTTATCACGGTGTATGCCTGAATTCAATGTAATTAAAAGTGAAACTAGAATATACTAGGATAAATAGACTAGGTTATAATAACAACAGCGACAGATTTTTACCTACCCGTAAAAACTGCCAGAATTCAAATAGGCCGGTTCAATTTAGAAAGTATGGATATGACGTCACATGTCACATTACCATAGATATTGTTCCTGATCGTGGATATTAACATGGATGTGACCAAATTAAAAAAATGTTTTTTCTAATATATCAACACCAATATTATATTATATATATAATTGCGAAAGTCAAACGGCTGGACCCATTTAGCTGAAAATTTACACAGGGAGTGCCAGTATTATAGAATAGGCTATAGGATATTTTATAACGCAGGCAAAGCCGCGGGGGACTGCTAGTTTGTTTATAATTACGGTGACAAACTAGCTGCTGCCTTTGGTGGTAAATGGTCTCATTCACCCCCATATTCTGAAACTTGTTGGAAAATAAGTCGCCAAGGACTAGTATGCTCCGACAGATGTATCTTTAAGAGCCAGTTGCCATTCTAGGCCTAGTGTGCTACCATCCTCAACCACATCGTCACATACGGTACCAACAGAGGAGATAGAATTCAAACGGTGTTTACCGGTGTAAGGACCGTTTGAACTCTATCTCATCCTTACACCTTACACTTAAAAAAATATTGAAGACTAATTGAAGCCTTGATTGTTCCTTATATTTAAAAAAAATCAGATACCCATAAAATGTCGTATTTCAAATATAGAATGACATCAGTGGTCCCGCATTACCATAGAGATCGACGATATTAGCATGGACATGCCCAAATACGAGCGTAATACGTTTTTGATGCGAATTCTTTATGACATTCTTGTAAAAGATGATAGTCGATCAACTTTGTTTGCTTTTTGAAAAGGTCAAGGGAATTACAGGGTGTTGGTACAGAAAACATAACAGGAAGTTCTATGTACTTGCAGCACTTAGCACAGTTTTACAATCCGTAGTTAGTTAATTTGATTTTTGTCAAAGTCTACTCAATTCAAGGGTAATTCAAAATCGAGGGCCGGTTGGCGTAATCGGGAGAACGGTTAGCTATGATGCCAGAGGTACCGAGTTCAAACCGCCGTGCATCAATAGATTTTTCTATCGAAAATGTAAGTGCGCTTTTCACAGTGGCGTTATTAAAAATAAATAATAGTTTAAAAAAAACTAAAAAACACGCTTTTTATAGAAAACCGAACTAAAAAATAGAAAATAAATTTTAATAAATTTAAATTAAGAATAGTGTTAAAAATTTCAATAAATATAAATTAATAATAGTGTGAAATAAAAAAAAAATATTTAAAAAAAAGCGTGAGGTCAATAGTTATAAATATTTTATTGACAGATATGAGTAGAGTGATTATCATTTTGATAATATCTTAAAAGCACCCCACGCTTTTTTTAAAATGAAATATATTTTTTTATGTACACTATTATTAATTCATATTTATTGAAATTTTTAACACTATTCTTAATTTAAATTTATTAAAATTTATTTTCTATTTTTTAGTTCGGTTTTCTATAAAAATGGCCAAGTGCGAGTCAGCATCGCGTCTCTTATCGCACACTTACGGAGGGTTCCGTACAATACGAAACATAACAACGTTCCAACCTCATATATTTGATTAATTGATATTACCAAGAATATTTGGTTTTGTCGCGATCTAGAAAGACGGGGCTCGCTTACTAGCGCCATCTATGTCATTTTGCCGAAACTAATTAGATAGATGGCGTTTAAAAACACGCTTTTTGTATGGGGACCCCCTTTAATTTTTAACTTTATTTCGTTTTTAGTATTTGTTGTTCTAGCGGCAACAGAAATACACCATCTGTGAAAATTTCAACTGTCTAACTATTACGGTTAATGAGCTATAGCCTGGTGACAGACGGTCAGACGGACAGACAGACAGACAGACAGACAGACAGATAGATAGACAAACGGACAGCGGAGTCTTAGTAATAGGGTCCCGTTTTACCCTTTGGGTACGGAACCCTAAAAAGCGTGTTTTTTCGTTTTTTTAACTATTATTTATTTTCTACTTTTTAGTTGAAAAATGAAATAATTTTTTATCAAATTAGTGTATTGTCATCGGTCCTCGATAAATCTACAAAGTATGAACGAAATCTGGCCGTTTAAAGTGGGTCAAAATCGCGCCCAAAAAATTCGGTTACAAACATACAGGTGAAGCTAATAAAAAACAATCTAAAATGCTGAGCTGTATCAACACTATTTTTTTGTGGTATAAGGTAATAGAAAAGCAGGACTCTCGCCTAATGGTAAGCGATAAGAATAAGTCTATATATTACAGACTGTCAGAATGTTGCATGTCACTGCACTGCGCCTGTTACCTTGAAACATAAGCTGTTGAGTCTCACATGCCCTGTAATTTCACTATACAGTTAGGTGGCGCTGTAGTCACGTAAACAAATAAGCTGCGTATTTTAAATAGATTTAAAATTGCTAAGTTAGTTTATAAGTGTATAGTAGTGATAAGTATTTGAATCTAATTGCTATTGCAATTAGATATAGTGTTATCAAGATATAGTGTTATCAAATAATAAAACCAGTGAATATACTTAAAAAACGATATTTTAAATTGGGTAACGAAAGTGAACACAACCAAAACCTTCGGACATTGTATTTCAATAAAATGGAAACAAGTTCTGAGACTGAAACAAACCGTTTTAAACAGTGTAAAATAAACAATAATTGTACATAAATAAACCAGTGAAACTGCTTATAATTACGAAATATTTACTAGTAATTGTTTGCAAGTGATAATACCCTCTATTCAAGAATAAAAACTTGTAAAAATAAAGACGCAACCCACTTGAAAATTCGGTAATGTAATCATCAGACTGTTAGCGCAGTCTGTATCATAGTAGACTGCGAAACTGAAGCCTCGTGTTCAAATCTCGGCTGCCGAGAGTCTTTTTGCATTTGAAATTTTATTATTTGGTGATTTTTATATGAACAAAATGTCTGCGAATAAAAACAAGCCAGCTACTCATCAAAAACCTGGAAAATGTTGTAGATGTATAAAGACAATTAGTGTGAAAGAGTATTCGTTAAAATGTATGATTTGCAAGCGGACTCTTCACTTGGAATGCGCCAACGTCTCGTTAAGGCGATATTATTTAATGAGTAGTGATGGAAAATCTAATTGGAACTGTCAACAGTGTTTAGAAAAAAAGGGTCAGAGAGATAAAGAAGTAGAAATGGTAAACAAAAATGCAAGAACGTTGGAATTGTTGACGCCTTCTGGAAACAAATCTCCGCTAGAAAAATCCGCTTCATCGATAAAACAGTATGTTACATTAAGAGGCAAAAAACCACAATTGCAGTTGTCTCTCTCCGATGACGAAGATGTTTCTCTTTTGTCAATAGACTCAAATTTGAAACGTAGCCTTCCTGACTTATCGACCCGTCCGTGCGAAGAGGTTGAAGAGCTCAAAGAGACAGTTAATAATCTAAAATTACAGCTAAGTAGCGCTCATATTGAAATTGAAAATCTCACTCTTGAAAAACATGAGCTTCAACAGAAAGTGAAAGTGAATCGTGATATAACTATAAATAATTTGATGAAGATTTGCAGCCCTAACAGTAGAAAGGTTCGAAAATGTGTGAAACCTCTGCCAGTGACAATTGATGAACAAGTTTTTATTGATAAGCAAACAAACCACGATCCGCATTTAGATACAGCTGATAATACTGCATTGTCAATAACTGTGCCACCGATGGATGAGCCTGTGTATGTTGACACTACCTTTGAGTTACCTGAAAAATCCATCATTGAGGAAACTACTGGAACGAATAAATTTTCTCTGGAAACAGATATTCAAAAAATTTATATTTTAGGCGGCCAGCAGTGCGTAGGCATGGCCTCGGCTCTTCTTCAATCTAGAACAAACAGTCCTTATGAAAAATATGCAGTGACCAGTGTTACGAAACCGTATGCAACGTCAGACGAAATTCTACGACAGTGTGACAACCTACGTCTACAAAAAAAGGACAAACTAGTGTTAAGTGTGGGTGAAAACGATAGGAATCCTACAAAGCTTAAACTTGACTTAGCTATGGTTTTAAACAAATATCTAGATTCGAATGTAATTATTCTAAACGTTCGTAAAAATATTCATCTCAATGAAAGGCTGTTAAACCAGGAATTGAAATTGTTGTGCTCAAATTTTAAAAATTGTAAATACCTAGATATAAACTACTCTAAAGATAATGTACATAAAAATTATTTGGACTTTGCATGTAAAAGAATAAATTTCCTGGTAGACTGCATGGACTATGAAAATAAATACTTAAGTTTCAAGCGCAGCTTACGATGTACATCATTTGCCAGATCTATCGGAAACCTACCAAAACAAAGACAGATGAGTGAAGCAAAGAAAGATACAGCGTACATCCAGACTTCTATCCTAGACTACTTTTCGATTGCAGTCAGATCAGAAAAATCTAAGCTAAAAAAATCTAATACATTGCCCGTATCAACGCCACTCAAAAACCAGTTATTTCGTGACAAATAATACAAAAACACTTACGATATTTCATCAAAATATTGCTGGCGTATTAAATAAGATGAATCTGCTGGAAATATGTATAGATGATTTTCCAAGTAATTTTAAACTTCATGTCAATATTATCTGCCTAAGTGAAACATTCCTGAAAAGTGGTCAAGAGGAGAACATTAAATTAAATGGTTTTTCTCTTGCTGCGAGTTTTTCACGAAAAGAAAAAAGCAGAGGCGGTGTATGTATATTATGCCGGCAGAATATCCAGTTTCAGGAGCTTTCTATAGTAAACACATTCCAATCCGAAAAAACATTTGAAGTGTGTGGTATATATGTCCCCTTTTACAATTGCAATATTTTATGCATTTATAGAATTCCAAAATCAAACCCTCACGAATTTTTAGTGAAATTTCAACTACTGCTTCACCAACTCACTATGGGAACTAAATTGAGATTTATCTTAGCAGGAGACTTTAACATTGATATTTTAAAGAGTACGAAAACTGCACATTTTTATTTAGATATATTGGCCAATAATAACTTAACTCTACACATTCAAAAGGCCACCCGACTCGATACCTGTATCGATCATATTTCAAGTAACATTAGTGATGGAAAAGGAGAAATACATGAAATTGGGTTATCTGATCACAACACAGGACAATCATTGACATTTTCTATACAAAAAAAGGTGAATACAACTAAAACTTTGTATTTAAAGAGAAGGGACTATTGTGATGAAAATGTGCGTAAATTCCAGCAGGCATTGAATGCCCTTCGTTTTAATGATATTTATTTACAAACCAATTTTGACATAGCTTTTGAATCCTTTTATGACATTTTTAATTTATTTTATTCTCTTTGTTTCCCCATTATTAATGTAAAATGCGTTGTAAAAGTATGCGGTCCAAAAATGGATCACTAGAGGTCTAAAACTGTCCGCTAGAACTAAAAGACACTTGAGATACAAATATTATACGGCGAAGCTCAAAGAAAGAGTGGGTTACAAGAGCCAATACATGGCATATTCAAAAATGTTAAAAAGGTGTATAATAGCGTCGCAGAAAATATATCATAATAAATATATGTGCCGAAGTAAAAATAAATGTAAGGCAGCCTGGAACATAATACAAAGAAAAACTTGTGGTAACAACGATATTTTTAAAACCATTGACTCTATTGAAATTGCTGACCAAACTTATACTGATAAAAAATATATATCCGAAATATTTAATAATTATTTTATAAATGATAATATGACAAATGTAACTTCTGATAAAAATAATTTAAATGAATGTAAAATTACAAATAATCTCTCAACTATATTTCTAAAACCTTGCGATGCATATGAAGTAAAACGAGTTATAGCATCATTAAATAATACCAACGCCGTTGGGTATGACGGCGTATCTACACATATGATTAAGAAATGTGTGAACGAAATAGCTCCAGTACTTGCTTACTTGACAAACTTATCATTCACACAAGGTGTATTTCCAAAAGAACTCAAGATTTCTGTCATAAAACCATTACATAAAAAAGGCCAAAAATCAGATATCAATAATTATCGCCCTATAACATTAATTTCTATATTTTCGAAAATACTAGAAAAAATAATGCATGCTAGACTGTATGATTTTGTGGTTAAATGTGATATAATAAAAATTGAGCAAAATGCATTTCAGAAAAATAAATCGACAGCATTAGCAGCATATCAACTGTTAAATCAAATTGTATTTGGTGTAGATCTTAATAATTTTATATCAGTAGTTTTTTTCGATCTCACCAAGGCATTTGATTTTGTCAATCATGAAATACTGGTACAAAAATTAGAAAGGTACGGCATTCGTGGTGTTTCATCAGACTGGATAAAATCTTATCTAAGTAGCCGGCACCAATGCGTCGAAATTCAAGGACTGGATAACAAAAGTAACGTAACAACATTCAGGTCATCTTTCCAACTAAACAAGCGTGGAGTGCCCCAAGGCAGTGTCTTGGGACCTCTTCTATTCTTGTTATACATTAACGACCTTCCCAAAGTAACAAAATATAGCTGCGTGCTATTTGCTGATGACATATCCTTAATTGTCAGAAATGATAACAAAAATACTCATAGCCAACAATTGGCAAAGTCAGTCTCCGATATAATAAAATGGACCAACGCAAATTAACTAATTATTAATTTCAGTAAAACCCGAGTCTTACATTTCTATCTCAAAAGTAAACCTAACCATGAAACAACTATATGTGATGGCCAAGAAATAAAAGAAGAACCAAGCAGTATTAATTTCTTGGGGCTCCAGATCGATTGCCTATGTAACTGGAAGAGTCATATTGACAAATTATGTAAAAAAGTAAATAGATTTATTTATCCCCTAAAAACGCTGTCCAGAAACTCATCCCAAAAGGTTGCTCTCATGGCGTACCATGGTTATGTGGCTTCGAATTTACGGTATGGTATTATAGTTTGGGGAAATAGTGTGTGGGTAAACAAGGCTTTCATTGCACAAAAAAAATGCATCAGAGCCATTTGTGGCGTTGGACCCTTACACTCATGTCGAGAGCTATTCCCTAGTATTCGTATTCTCACATTGCCTTGTCTTTACATTTACGAACTAAGTGTTTTTGTAAAAAGGTATCCACAACTGTTTACAAAATTTAAGGACATATCAAATTTTAACTCACGATATCCGGATAAGCTTGTATATCCGAAAATACGAAAGCACTCTACTTCAAAAAGCGCTTATCCCATGGCAATACAAATATTTAATATATTACCAGAAGATTTTAAGAAACTTCCGCTACGTCAATTTAAGAAAAAGATGTTTGAGTGGCTGCTCAAAAAATCATTTTACTCGGTGAAAGATTTCTTGGATGTACGACATTTGACTTGATTATTAATAATTTATTCTTTGACATGTGTAATTATTTTTATTTAGACTAAACTGACAATCCAAATTGGTATAATGTATAAGATATAATAATTATTTTTAAAATGTTAATTATAATGCCTAACACTTGTATAGATATCATTGTCTATAATATAAAAACATAATATATGTAAATATTTGCACGCCTGTATGGGCAAAATACGGTATCAAGCACATACATTGTATTTTCACCATCATTATAACCTGTGTTTTATGCAAATAAACGAATCTGAATCTGAAATCTGAATCTATACACCTTGCCATTTCAACCGAAAAACATTCCTGTTTTACGGCTGATAATTAATTGGCAAAGTGGTGGTACCGCCCCAGGCGGACTAGTAGAAGTCCTACCACTACAATATCAAATACTTTAATATACAATAGGTACTTAAATCAACATCAAAATGCTCAACATCCTTAAAATTGATGATTTTCTTACAAAGACTTTATTCCTTCCTTATCTGTTCACTTTACCGAGATAATTGTATTTACTTATTTTCCTACTGTAACCCTGAAATCAAATCCTTTATCCAATCAGAACGTGACTTGAAACAAATCACCCTGTATACACAATCCTTACAGCCAATAAAAACTGAGCTTTATGTCTCTAGAGATAAATTTTCTTCTCCTTTGAACATTTTATCGTTATGTGATACAAAAATACATTTTACCGGAAAGATCTTATTATGAACAGTATTAAGGTCCAATTTCCTTTACACTTATATTACAGTATCTTTAATACAAAATTGAAGTTGCACGGAAGAAAATTGTCTGTAATTATATTGTAGTAAAGTTGAAAATCAATATGCTCTCATGAATATATTAAACAAAAGTGTGCCAACGGAAAATATTACTAAGTTCAAAAACATACAGTAAAATATCCTTTGTAGGTTAAAGAAACAAGAAATTAAACAAAGTCCGTTAAAATCTTAAGTGGTGATTCATTTTGGCTACAGTCATTATTTTATTTCACGCGAAGATAATTATTTAAATGTACAAAACCACTTATTAAAACCAGCTTTGACCCTTGTTCTGTGATGAGATTTCACTTCAATAATTTGTACTTTTTTAAATGTCTTATAGGCTAGCATTTGACCACGATCTAGCGTGGTGTTAAGAAGCGATTATGTGTTCAATGGCAAACACGCTAGACCTAGAATACTCTGATTTTCAAGGGCTGTGTGCTGCAGGAACCCCATAATGTTATGACGGCAGATTTTCTCATTGATGGTCGTAAGCTACTTTTTTGTAGCAAGTTAAGCATAACAGCGATATAATATGCGCCTGTCACCTGTGGACGAGCACCCGTACCGTACAAGGACTCTCTCAAAAGCCCGAAAAAACTTAAAATTCACAATTTCTCATTGAACTTCTGCCAAAAGTGATTGTCCTTCGAACTAAATCATGAGCAAATGAGTACTGTCCTGCGTTGCATGAATTTAACTTTTAATTTGCATGGTTAAAACTGTATTAATTTTACCAGAATCGATAAGCAATAGATATCGGTGACATATGTCATCAAAATCGGATTTGAACCTCACAAAAATAGATAATAATTGAGATAGTTTAAATACTAAAACTACCGACTTCCACGCCCCGCCAGTCAATTTCAGTAGCAAGTTTGAGACTTTTATCGTCATATCTCTGGAGATACTTATGATCTCGATGAAACTACAATGGAACCACTTCGAAACGTATCCTGCCGATTAAAAAAAGAATCATTCGAATCGGTTCACAATTGACGGAGTAATCGCGTAACATACGTACAAAAAAAACATACAGTCGAATTGAGAACCTCTTTCTTTTTGGAAGTTGGTTGAAAAATAAAACTTGTTTTACCCAAAACACAGTTTCTCTCTTACATTTCAACGACCAACCACTTTATTATTTGCGTAGAAGGCGCAATTTCCTACATAATTTGTTAGTCAATTCTACAAATCAACGGAGTAAAATGCGTCTTATCTACAATGGAATAAAGGTGACATTAGCTTGTTTTTATTAAGGTTAAATTAAGGAATAACTTCCTTATGAGGTTACAGGTTAATCTTCGTCTGAGAAGATTTGTTGACTGACATTCGAGATGGGGATTCCTTATTCGTACGAATGTCGCAGAACTTGGTTTAATTACAAGATTTTATTTAACATGCCGTGTCAGTTAATTATAATAATTATTACAAGCTTTAATTTTACGAGCTTTTACTTAGTTTCACCTGTTATTGTGTTGTTTGTCATCAAATCTTGAAAATTAAATTTAATCCACTTCCCTGTCACCGATTGAGCTGAAATTTTGCATACTGTGTAAATCGCGTAACAATGCAATATTATGATGACATGGTGCTGATCTGATGATGGCATAATGGCAAATGGTTGGACAATCGAATTCTGGGTGGTTGCTCGTCGTCAGCTAACCACAACAGAGCGGCTGATACTCTTATTTGTCAGATGGCGCTGATACTCTTATTTGATGAATTTATTTTTTTAATGACTGAAATAGTATTTGGTAAATAAAAAATATTGATTTTGCGAGTAAAGCGTATACATTTTAATTTATTAAGCTAAATTTGAAGTATATATACACTCTCTATATACTTTTATTTGTAAACAAGCGTGGAGTCAGGACTGATCACGCACACACGCGAAAGTTTTCGTATCACAGATTATTTAATAGTGTATTTGACGTTTACAAAAGCATTTGCTAATTTTGTCATATAGTAAATGAGTAATGTAGCCGATTGGTGAGAACTACTGGATTAAGCGCATCAGGGACCGGCTTCGAACCCTTCCTTACTAACAATTTTTTTTCGTTTTCCATTCTAAACATTACCTTTTTATTTATTGTTATTAGTTTACTGTCTACATTACTCTCGCTAATAACAAAATATCATATAGATTTGTACCACTTTTTGATGTGAACTGTACCTACTCATACTAACGCTATTGGGTGGTTTTTCGACGAGGTTCAACGTACATTTCGTTGCTGCATGCTGGAGTCTGTTCTGTAGATCCCAAAACACAGAGTACTAAGGACCCAAAGTGAAGCATTTGGCGTACTAGTTGTGCTTTGCGGTTTTACCCACAATCTAATAGAAACTGCTATTTGCGATAAAATGTAGCCTATGTGACTACGAGAGCGAGTAGAAGGCATTTGCTGATTATAAATTACAAACAAAATAAAAACAGTAAGTCATATGTAAGGTATATAAATTACCCGACTACGCCGAAGCAAAAAGGAAGGTTATGTTTTTGACCGGTATGCGGGTATGTATGTATGTATGTTCATCTGTTCCCTCATAACTTCTAAACTACTTATTATAATTTTACAAATGAGTTGTCGTTGGACACGTCTTATTTGTCTGCTGGTTATAGGCTATATGACGTCACAACAAATTGAATGCGTCGCCCCCTAGAGGGGACGAAGTCCAGAACTAAAAAAAAATCTCACCCCACCCTATCGTGTGTGGTATCGTTGAATAGGGATTTTAAGATGAAGATAGGGTTTAGTACATCATAATTTTGTAGGGCGAGTGTGTGTGTGTATATGTTTGTTGATCACTATGTATGTATGTAAGTATGTTAACATATATACATGTATACATCTATCCAAAAACCTTAAAATGCTTTAAATAAAAAATAAGTTCAAAAACTAAAACCCGACTACTGAAAAATCACTCACTAAAAAGTATGAAACAAGAAAATATTCTCATCTGAGATCGCTAAGTACAAACTAATCAATATGTATCGTGTTATACAAACAACTAACTTGTAATAAATATTTTATTGTATTTCATAAATATTCTTAGTGGTGCTCAGAGGATAGCCGTGGTCGTATGTCACCTACCGTAACAAAACAATACACTCTGCAAAGTAACATACGACCACGGGTATCCTCTGAACACCACTATGAATATTTATGAAATACAATAAAATATTTATTACAAGTTAGTTGTTTGTATAATACACGATACATATTGATAGTTTGTACATAGCGATCTCAGATGAGAATATTTTCTTGTTTCATACTTTTTAGAGAGTGTATTTTCAGTAGTCGGGTTTTAGTTTTTGAACTTATTTTTTATTTATTTATTAAGGTATACTTTCCTTTTATAAGTATTTCAAAAATATTGTACACGACAATATTTTATTTTCATTTACAATATTTATATAAAAATAATAAATATATCCGTAAATTATAATGGAGCGGTCCTAATAGAGCAATGCATGACCATTTTCGAGATCTGGCGCTGGTATCATCATCATCAAAATCAGCCGGTACCAGTCCACTGGTAGACATGGGCCTTTCCTAAGTCACTGCCCACCGCTTGGCGAATATCGTCGCTCCACCTGGGCCCCTAGACAAAATCCAATTTCTGTTTTCATTCACGCTAACGCGACTTTAAAGTGTATGGGAATGACAACTTTGTTGCGGAAACATAAATGTCATTCCATACATTTTGACCTTGCGTTAGCGTGAATGGCAACAGAAATTGAATTTTGTCTAGGAGGGCTGGTCACAGGACTACGCTACGTTTGCCGATTCGCGGTCTCCACACTAGAACCAGTCTGCCCCAACGGTTATCGCTCCTATACGTCAGATATGACCAGGCCACTGCCATTTCAGTTTGCTAATCCGGACATCAGGAAACTATATGCCTAATACTTCTTCTTTGGTCCTACCACAAATAAAATATCTAAACAATTTAGTCAATAAGTCGTACTCTCCTCAGTACACTCTCTGGTAAAACACATTTTTTATAAAATGTCACTAATTTTGGTAACATGTTTGTTATAAAATCTTTGTCACGTTAAATTTTGAGAATAGTGATGTCATGTGTGTTTCGGTAATATAGCCAACATAATTTATAATCGTACAAAATTAAAAATCCGACTTCACATGCCGCGATCGTCAAAATAGCAGTTGCCTGTCATGTCATGTACATGTCATCAAGGTATACAAATTTGTTTACATTATTTATCTCCATATCTCCGGAGATAATTACACGGTAATATTATAATATTACCGTGATGATTGTCAGATCTCAATAAAATTTGAATGGGACCAAACGGGAGGCATAATCTCTCAAACAAAAAAAAAATAAATTGAAATCGGTTAAGATTTGACGAAGTTCTGAGGTAACAAACATGAAGAAAAAATACCGTCGAATTGAGATCCTCCTCCTTTTTTGTGAAGTCGGTATTCCGTTTGTTAGTCCGTTTATTGGTATACAAAGACGTATTTGAGAATGATCTGACAGATGGTCTGACAGGATCGGATCGGTTTATCTATGAATGAAAAGCTGATGTTGGTTTTAAATTGGCCTCTAAAATATCACCATCATCAGGCTATCTCACCTACAGCACGCCACTGAGCTCGATCTTCAGCTCTTTGTTTTCAACCACTGCCAGCCAGCTTGCATATGTCTTCGCTCCATATAGCTGGAGGGCGCCTTACACTATTACGAAAAAGATACTTTTAGTGCGTTTATCGAGCCGTGGTCTCCACTCTAAAACACGTCTACCTCAACAGTTATCGGTTCTACGACAGTTGTGAACAGCCTACTACCACTTCAGCTAGCTAATCCTTTGAGATATGTCGATAACTTTGGTTCTCTGACGGATGACTTCATTTCGAATTTGATGCTTCAGACAGACTCCAAGCATAGCCCTATTCATAGCTCGCTGAGCGATTTTAAATTGGTGAACCAGTCGCAGTATCAGTGTCCACATCTCGGCTCCGTTAGTAATAGCAGGCAGGACGCACACGTTAAATACTTTCGTATTGAGGCTATTTCGTATTCGTATAAGAGCGATGAAAAGACCAGTCGGTGAATACTACGGTGTTGAACCTAGTGATCCTGATCACTGTGACATCTTTAAATATACGCTTCTTGTCCGTTATAATAAAATCAATCTCATTTTTACGGTTCCGTAGCCGAATGGTAAAAAACGGAAGCCTTTTTCCTTTGAGTATTCAGCCAGAATACTCAAAGATGTTCACCGATTACTCAAAGATACCTAAATCGATTTGAAAAATTCTATTTCTTTTTTGTTTCAAAGGCCCTTCCCAGGTAGTCCCAACTAAAAAAAAAACTGGCCAAGTGCAAGTTAGACTCGCACTCGTAGGGTTCCGTAACACAGTTAAGTATTCCATAACTATGATTTTTCGCAACTACAAAATTAACTTTGTTTTTCATAGTGTTTGTATGAAAAACAAAGTTATCTTTGCGGTCGCCATATCTCAAAAACTGCTGGCTGTATCTCGTTCAAACCAATTTTCGTTGTTAGTTTTTATTGAGATCTACAGCATATATATTTTTTTGATTTTGCACTCCCATACTTTAAAAGTTAGAGGGGGAGGGGGGGGGGGGGGGACACACATTTTACCACTTTAGACGCGTCTATCTTTCAAATGATTGACTAGACCTATCCATAGACACCACCCCACACGTATAGGTTTGAAGAAAAAAAATTTTTTTCGTTTCAGTTCCATGTATGGGATGTCCCTTAAACTTATATTTTTTTTTACGTTTGTATAAAAATCGGAAAGCGGTTCACAGAATACATCTACTTTCCAAGTTTCAATTCTGTAGTCCTAACAGTTTCGGAATAAAATGGCTGTGACATACGGACGGACAGACAGACAGACAGACATGACGAATCTATAAGGGTTCCGTTTTTTGCCATTCGGCTACGGAACCCTAAAAACGATATCAAATGCCGCGATTTTAATGTTCAGTACCATGTTTGAGGTGTTTGTCTCCATATCTTTAGAGATACTTATCAGATCTCAATGAAATTTCTATGATACCACCCTTGAGATATCTCCTTTTCAACAAAAAAATAATTATCAAAATCGGTTCATTAACGACGAAGATATCTACACACATAAAAAAATACTATATGGCCGAATTGAGAAACTTTTTTGAAGTCGTTTAAAATATATCGAAATTTCAAAACTTGGAGTACCTATCAATTTCAATATTACAAAATATGCCAATATGGTCCAAAATTTCCAAAAAACACTAAGCGATAAGATCCATTAAAAAAAACTTAAAAAATGAGAACCGACTTCAAATGCCACGCTATTAATTTTCAATACCAAGTTTGACGTGCTTATCTCCATATCTCTGAAGATTTATCATACATACATCATGTCTCCTTTCCAACAAAAAATAATCATCAAAATGGGTTCAGAAACGACGAAATTATCCGCGAACAAACATAAAAAAATATATACGGTCGAATTGAGAAACATCCTTTTTTGAAGTCGGCTAGAAACAAAATAAAACTAAATTTGAGTTTGTTAGAGCCTAACCTAACCGATAAACCGACGAAATATTTGAAGGCCACAAACTATAATAATAGGTACTGTAATGCTAATGAAAACTTGAAAAAGTCCTGAAAAAGCGGCGACTCGCATTTCAGCGGTCTGGCATCGTCGCCTTTTCAGCGAGCGCACGGTTTGGCAACGTCTGACGATCGCGGCAATACACACTAATGAGTTTAGCGTATGACACTGTAAAAACTTCACTGACATATTGACAAAAATGAATTAAAATCTCAATCCTAGTTTTCATATTATTTAATCAAATTATGTAGTAAGATTGGATTTTGCGTATGTAAAGAGTTGTATAAAGACCAATAGATGTGATTTCACTGCAATTTTTTGATCCATTTATTCGTATTTGTCAATATACTTTTGTATGGAAATCGAACCACCTTAAAAAAAAAGGTTACTAGCAATGTGGGTTCAATAGTGCAATACATAGGGGTCGAACTCACGACCTCTCGATCGCCAGGCCAACGCCTTAGCCATTGGGCTATTGCTGCTCTAATTTGGACAAGTATATAGATTATATCGAAGTATTGTTATATCGTCTATAAACAGATACCACTATCCTAAATTTAGTTACACAAAGGGAATATGAAATGCCATATCAGTATAACAACGGTATCAATAACTACCCTATTACCGTTATGTAACAGGATATGAACTCGTAAAACCGTTATGTCATGATATTATAACTGATATGTGGTTGCTATCCGACCTCTCGGCTCATAGATTCACTCAAGTCTATCACATATTAATTTTGCATCGTGATATCGTAGTATAAATTATCCGATTCCCTGAGCTGATTCCCGTTGGTACTGTTTTTCAGCATCATTTAGACCACATAGAAGACAGTCTTTGCGTGACCACGATCAATGCAACTTGGTCTAAACATCGAGGTAAATAAAATTAATGTTTTAGCGCGTTATGGCTCGTATTTTAATATTTATAAACTACTAGCAGCGCCTCGCGGTTTCACCCGCGTAATACCCGTACCCGTGAGAATATGGGATAAAATACTATGTTAATCGCTGATAATGTAGCTTTCCATTGATGAAAGAATTCTTAAAATCGATCCAGTAGTTTTTGAGTTAAATTGATACAAACAAATAATCTAATCTTTCCTCTTTGTAATATTAGTTTAGAAAAAAACATCTAGATGGCGCTAAAGTAGGTTGAATAGCTCTCCTTTTAATGTTTGAGATCTTGCATCGCTGAAACAATATTTTCCGCGATGTTTTGACCTACCAATTGCAAAAAGAAATATAAGCCTTATAATTTTCTCTTTGAAATTTTTGAAGAGTCATATTTCTATGTATTTGCGATTGGTTGATCAAAAAAAGCAAATGATAGGGGTATAGCTACAGCAGACCTTGATTTTTATAGAAACAAATTTTGCTCTAGAAGCATTTCCCAGGGAGGAAACGGGGAATACGTTTGTATGTCGATTTTGGTATGTCGATTTTGGTGGATGGATCTTATAAGATAGGAAAATTAAATCATGGTAAGAAAACTCATCAGCAAAACACTGGCCATGCCTATCAACATGCTGTAAGGAGGATACAAGTATGAGATCGAGAAGTGAAGGAGAAGCGTAATACTACTTTGTAAAAAAATCCAGTGTCTATGTATTACGGTTAAGGAGATACAGCCCTCTGTCAGACGGACTCACGGACGGACAGCGAAGTCTCAGTAATAGTACCCTCCGGGTACGGAACCCTATAAAATTATATAAAAAATGTGTAGTCATAAATCAAAGCGCACTCAAAAGCACATTTAATTTCTAATATCTTACATTTGATGGCAATTGATGGAAGGCACATGTGCGTGACAGCTTTATAGCTATCTGAACCGTAATAAAATTTTATTTTCAACATAAAAGAGGAAAATGACCTATCATTCCTCTTTTGCATAGAAGGGCAAGTTTTAGGGACCCAAAGTTTTGCAAAGAACCCCTAAAATTGGGCTATTAGATTTATTAGAGACGATTTTTCTTCTATGATAGTAATTTTTGTTCCCCATTCAGCAATGTGGTGTCAAGATTATGTGAGTGTCCGGAAGCTATTTAAAAGACTTTCTCAGAGGTTCTCAGTTGAACGGTATTTTTAGGGTTCCGTAGCCGAATGGCAAAAAATGGAACCCTTATAGATGCGCCATGTCTGTCTGTCTGTCCGTCCGTATGTCACAGCCATTTTGTTCCGAAACTATTAGGACTACAGAATTGAAACTTGGTAAGTAGATGTATTCTGTAAACCGCTTTCCAATTTTTATACAAAAATAAAAAAAATATTCAATTTTAAGGGCGGGGCATCCATACATGGAACTGGCACAAAAAAAAAAATTTTCTTCAAACCTATACGTGTGGGGTGTCTATGGATAGGTCTTTAAAAATGACATTGAGGTTTCTAAAATCATTTTTTCTCAAAGTCAATCATTTTAAAGATAGGCGCGTCTAAAGTGGTAAAATGTGTGTCCCCCCCTCTAACTTCTAAAGTAAGGGAGTGAAAAATCTAGCAAAAATGTATTCTGTAGATCTCAATAAAAACTAACAACGAAAATTAGTTTGAACGAGATACAGTCAGCAGTTGTTGAGATAAAGCGACTGCAAGTATAACTTTGTTTTTCATACAAACACTATGAAAAACAAAGTTATTTTTGTAGTTGCGAAAAATCAAAGTCATAGAATACTCTACTGTGTTACGGAACCCTATGAGTGCAAGTCCGACTCGCACTTGGCCAGTTTTTTAAATTTTATATTTCCTCGGAACTCCGTCAAATCATTTTTTTTTGTTTGAGAGAATATGCTTCCCTTTTAGTCCCATTCTAGGATGATGTCCCATTCCAATTTTATCGAGATCTGATAATCAACTCCGGAGATATGGAGATAAACAATACAAACAAAGTACCTATAGGTACCTATAGGTACCTTGATGACATTATACTGGCTTCTGGCTACTTTGACTATCGCGGCATGTGAAATCGGTCTTTTTGTTTTGTATGATCATAAATTATTGAACCATCATGATAAAGTAACGGCCCGTCGGCGCAAAGGCCAGATACTTCCAACCCGCGGCGTCCTGCGTCCGCGTGCGCGTTTACGATCTGATTTTCAATCGTTTTCTGATCGCCGTAGATCGCGTTTGGTCACAGATTATTAATACTACGTGACAGAAGCCTCGAAGGGCGAGTCCAACTCGAGTTGGCCGGTTTTTATTTCCATATGGAATATTCTACAAAACTTCTTTAGGGTTCCGTGAATAATACAAACGCTATTAACGATTTCATTCTGGCGTTGTTTTTCCTACGTTTTTAGGATACCGTGTACCACCCTAATAACGTAGGAAAAGTAAAGTGAGAATGAAATGGCGTTTGTATTATTCACGGAACCCTACAGAAGCTTTGTAGAATATTCCCACCCTCAAAAAGAGTATAAAAGGATCCATTTCATATTAAATTCATTATTCGTATTTTATTCAAAACACCTTCCGTGAGGTTACAGAAATACCATTTAAACGGGAAACGGACCGTTTTGAAAAATCAACAAAAGCTTATCTGAACCGCGGCCATTATTTTTCACTTCAGCATCTTTGGGATGGACTTAGGATTATGAGTTGTGGGCAATTTTTTTTTAAATAAAGATGTGCTGCAGTTAATTAAAGTAGATATTGAATAGCGCTTCGCATCGATAAAGATAGTATCATTACTGTTTAACCAAATAAATATGAAAATTTTGATAATGTTTGACTCAAGTTGTGTTTAGGTTACCATACCCTCATCAAACTTAATAAGTAATAACACCCCTAGTTTTGTGTCGAGGGATTAAAATTTACCCAGTGATCTGTCACTTTTTTCTGTCGACTGATTGACCAACTGATCGACCAACTGATCGACCGACTGATCGACCGACTGATCGACCGACTGATCGACCGACTGATCGACCAACTGATCGAGTGACTCATCGAACAACTGATCGACTGACCATATATGTCTTCAAATATAATGTCTCTAGAACCAGTGATTTAGGCAGTGCGTTGATATATCAGGTAGTCATTCAGTCAGTCAGACAAACGTTTTTATTTTTAACCGACTTCAAAAAAAGGAGGAGGTTTCTCAATTCGACCGTATATATATATATATTTTTTATGTTTGTTCGCTGATAACTTCGTCGTTTATAAACCGATTTTAATTATTCTTTTTTTTTGTTGGAAAGGAGATATCCCAAGTGTGGTACCATGGTAATTTTATCGAGGTCTGACAAATATCTCCAGTGATATTGTGATAAACACCTCAAAATTGGTACTGAAAATAAATAGCACGGCATTGAAGTCGGTTCTTTTTAGTTTTTAAACGATCTTATTATTATTATACATTTACTATTTCAATTAAAGAATATATGTTATTGAGACAATTGACCCAGAGAATAAAAACTTTCGTAGATAGTTCAATACTCCATTTAACCCACTTAGGGGTGAAATTTCAAAAAACCCTTTCTTAGTGGGTGCCTACATTTCACAAAGAACACTACCTCCAAATTTCATGTGTCTAGGACCAGCGGTTTGGGCTGTGCGTTGATATCTAAGTCAGTCAGTCAGGACTTTGAATTTTATATTTATAGATAGATTATTTTGCCGGGAAGAGCGGGGTCGTGTAAGTGGGCGACGAACTAAATAGCTTAAATATTAGACCCCACACGGCTCTACCCTGAATACATCCACCCCCGGGTCAGGTTACGACCGGTTATAAATTCAGCGAACATTCGACGAGAAGACCCAGCTTTGCTATATTAATTTATGATTCTATGTACATACACTTTATATAATATACAGGGTGTCAGGAAACTGAACGTCAAGCAGCTACCGGGCGATATGCTAGGCTGTACCTGTTCTGACAAAATTATAGTTTACTTTATAATATACTATAGTTAGTTACGAGTACAGATAACAATAGCGTTTATTAACCGACTTCAAATAAGGACATTACAATACAATACAATACAATACAAAAACTTTTTATTGATCACCAAAGAAATTACAAATTGTACATACTATGTGATGAAAGACAGTAGAATAATAAGGCAATACAATCGGTGGTCTTATCGCATAAAGCAATTTCTTCCAGACAACCTTGGCATGGAAAAGAAGAATACAAACAAAAATTGGGGGTAGCGTACAATACAAATTAATGATGTCAGAAAAAAATAATAATAATAATACACAAAATAGACTACTAAAATTATAGTATATTATGATATAATACATAAAAATACCCTACATATATATAATAATGTTCTCAAATATATTAATATAAATACATATATATGTATATATAATATTAAATACACATATACATAACCATATATATTAAATCACAGTAGTGTTGCAGTTTTAACATGTTTGGAACAAGTAATGGGCTTTTACCATGGATTTAAAGATAGCCAGCGATTTGGCATGTCTAATCTCCACTGGTAGCGCGTTCCATAAATGGACCGCTTGCACAGTAAAAGATTTTTCATAAGCAAGTGAGGAATGGATAGGGGTTAAAAGTTGTAGAGTTTCAGCGGATCTCAAGGAAAACGGATTTGAAAGGTGAAGGAACGTGAAACGTTCCTTAAGGTAGGAAGGGGTACACGGGATAAATAGAATAGAGTATAGAAGAGAAAGGACGTGACTATTCCGGCGAAGACGAATAGGTGACCATTTCAGCTTTTTACGGAATTCTGAAATGTGGTCATACTTGCGTAATCCAAATATGAACCGTATACAAAGGTTCTGCAATCTCTCAAGCTTACTAAGCTGTTCCTCGGTTAAATCCAAATAGCAGGTGTCAGCATAATCTAGTATAGGAAGCAAAAGGGATTGCGCAAGCGCAGTTTTGGTGGAAATTGGAAGTAGATTACGTAATCGTCGTAACGAACCTGTAGATGCGAAAATCTTACGACTAACTTCAGCTATTTGGGGTGCCCAAGAAAACGTCCTATCAAAGAGTATCCCAAGGTTTTTAACTGTATCGCTGATAGGTATATGTGTTCCGTCGAATATTACCTGAGGAAGGCGGAATTACTCAATTCGACCGTAAATATATTTTTTTATGTGTTCGCGGATAACTTCGTCGTTTATGAACCGATTTTGATGATTATTTTTTTGTTGGAAAGGAGATTTCCCAAGGGTGGTACCATTGTGATTTCATCGAGATCTGATAAGTATCTTCAGACATATGTCGATAAATGTCTCAAACTTGCTACTGACACTGACTCGCGCGGCATGAAAATCGGTTGTTTTAGTTTTTAACCGACTTCACAAATAGAGGAGGTTCTCAATTCGTCTGTATGTTTTTTTTTTTTTTTTTTTGTGTTTTATGTTACGCGATTTCTCCGTCAATAGTGAACGGATCCAAATGATTATTTTTTTAATAGGTAGGATACGTTTCCGAGGTGGTCCCATTTTAATTTTATCGAGATCTGATAAGTTTCTCCAGAGATATGGAGATAAATACCTCAAACATAGGAGAATGTACTGGTTTTAGTAGAAGAGTCCCAAGAAGATTGTACACAATGGAGGTTGCTATTGCATATACTTTTGAAGACTAATAAATATGACCTTGAATAATGTTTTTACATCTTTCTTCTCGTTGATTTTGGTTTTTGACAGATATTCTTACGGTAACTGTGAGCGAGATAGAAATAAAGGTGGGGATATTTTTTTTTTTTTTTTTAATATCTTATAGGCTAGCGTTTGACCACTATCTCACCTGTTGCTAAGTGATGATGCGGTCGAAGATAGAGAAGTGGACTAGAATGGGAACTGGCTCTCAAGGATAGCTGCCTGAACACATAAGATGTTTGGCGACAGATTTTCTAACTTGAGGGTGGTAGCTGGCCAGGCGGACACTAGATATGTCCTACCACCATGCGGGGGTTGTTGGTTTCTTAACGATGTTTTCCTTCACCGGAGGGCAACTGTGAGAAGCGCACATATATTTTTCGATCGAAAAATTCATTGGTGCACGGCGGTTTGAACTCGGTACCACGGCATCAAAGCCGACTGTTCTCCCAATTACGCCACCGGGCCCTCAATAAATAATTATATATTAATAATTATAATAAATAATTATATATAAATATAAATAATTTGTCTTCACAGGAATGTTCTACCGGGCAAAGTCTTGTTAGGGTGCAAACTTTTTTAAACATACCTAAGATTTTTTGACATGACATGACGTTTGCCGAAGATGGCGGCCATTTCAGTCCCGCGACACTGTATACATTATTAAATAACTCAGAATTATGAACGTACTTTGTACCAACAAATACTGCAAAAAAAAAATTATAAGCATAATACCACAGATTATATAATAGTTACTACGTAAATAATACTTTCCGTTGTTAGGTTGGCTACACAGGGCTTTCATAATTCGGGTTTCAACAATATAGGGAAGTGCCTCTTATAACGTAGTAGAGTGATTCAGTACTCTGTTGGCCATATGGCGGCAAGTAATGTTAATAATCGCAAATAATACTTTTTAATATTCATTTTGGAATACAAATAGTCCGTGTTATAAAAGTATTTGGAATTATTGTAATAAAATAGACAATTAATTATCGTGTGTGTCAGATGCTTTAATTGCACAGGGCCATTTTGGACATTGTCCTTTGATACCTTGATGACATCATTATTACTAGTGAATATTATTACTTTAGCAAGGCATTTAAAGTCAATTTTTTTAGGGTTCCGAACCCAAAGGTTACCAAATAAACACTTTCTGAGACTTTGTTGTCCGTTCGTCCGTCCGTCCGTCCGTGTGTCTATACATATGTGCGCAATTTTCAAAAAGTATATATCCGTCAGTGTATAACGGCCCAGACACCAAATGTAATAGATGCATGTAATTTAATTAAAACTTGTTATGCACTAAAAAGGGTAAAATAAGTTATTTAAAAAAAAAAAAAACCGACTTCATAATCACAAACAGGCACTCAAAAGCGAAAAATAATTTACTTAAAATTATTATAAGCGCTACCCACTTATCTATTTGAAGTCGCTGCCAGCCAAGTCTATTGGATAGTAGATAGATACTATGCATGTAGTAGTAGTAAGTAGGTACATGTAGGTTAGTAAGTAGGTAGATACATGTAGGTATTATCTATCTACTACCTATTAGACTTGGCTGGCACCGACTTCAAATAGATAAGTGGGTAGCGCTTATAATAATTTTAAGTAAATTATTTTTCGCTTTTGAGTGCCTGTTTGTGATTATGGAGTCGGTTATATTTTTTTTGAAAAATAACTTATTAAACTATCTTATTAGCAGTACATATTATACCTCAAAAAGAAAAAAAAACAACTTAAACAAAAGAAGTGTAAATAATAAAGATAGTTTAAAAACTAATACGACCGACTTCAATGCCCCGCGAGTCCATATCAGTAGCAAGTTTGAGACGTTTATCGTCATATCTCTGGAGATAATTATCAGATCTCAAGGAAATTATAATGGGACTACCTCGTAAACGTACCCTACCGATTACAAAAATAATCATTCGAATCGGTTCAAAATTGACGGAGTAATCGCGTAACATAAAGAAAAAAAAACATACAGACGCATTGAGAACCTCTTTCTTTTTGAAAGTCGGTTGACAATAACATATACATGGACGACGTTTTGGTTTTTTGTGGTTCCTTAAGCCTTTGAAGTCAGTTTTTCTCGCTTTGTGAACGATCATTTATTATTAAAGTAATATGATCAAAAAAAGTTACTTGTACTGTTGAGTCACGTCACGTCTATTCATTAGATCAAAAGACTAAAACCGAATTTACGAATAAACATTGAAATTTCAACCTTATTGGTTTGCGTAAAAGACTGAGGTTTTGTGGCTGAAATGAATTCCCTGAGGTGACGCGTTCATACCCTTTTCAGGCCCTTTTAACGCCTCTCTCGTGTCACTCAACGAATTTGTTTTACAGTAACCCGGTTTCTGTTTTGACTGACTTCAAAAAAGAAGAGGTTTTCAGTTCGTCTGTATGTTTTATTTTTTGACGTGACAACGTCTAATATGCTCCGATTGCTTGGCTTGATTGACGCTTGCGCCGATTTCATCAATGTTTTGTTATGACGCTGTCACGTTAAACTATCGTCCGTACTTCCGAAGTTTACAGACAACCAATATTTTTTTTCTTATTTAGGGTTACGCGCTTTAAAAAAATGCTTTTAAGATCACTTTGTTGTCCGTCTGTCTGTCATACCATCTGTCCGTCTGTCAAAGATCCTTTATCTCCGGAATGCGTAGAGGTATCATGTTGAAACTTAAACAAAATACTTGAATCTACGGTATCTTTCAGCTGTGAAAAATTCGAACCTGTAAGTCAACGCGATCAAAAGATATGATCGTTTATTTCGCATATTTTCGCTCTTCCACAAGGCTAGGATAGAGCTTTGAATCCTCTCTCATTTGAAAACTGTAATGATTTCTTCCGAATGACTAACTTACGTAATAAGTAGTCATAGATGGCGCCACCAATGCATAATCAGGTTAACAAAATGCAATCCACTAATTTCGTCGTATCGATGTATCGAACCGTGGCTTAATTGGCAGAGCACCTGGACGTGTAATCCGGGGGGTGCGGGTTCGAGTCCCGTCGGTACGATGAAATTTTGGATTGTGTTTAACAATTTACAAAAATATAAAAAAGTGTGAGACACTTCAAAGAAACATAATATTTTAAATTAAGGTTTTATGTCCATACTGTTCTACAATCAAATTCTTTTGCATACATTATTTGTACGTTAAGTGGATTTGGATCGGTTTTCGCAAAGTTTGGAAAAGGATAACTTTGTTCTGGCGATACATCAAAAAGTATTTATTACGTAACGTGTAACTTTGATTTACAATTACATTCTTCTCAATGTAGATTTGATTTCAAGCAGTATACATTTTACCACTTTAGAATTGTCTATCTGTCAATTGATTAACTTTGAGAAAAAATGTTTAAGGAACCTCAATTTATTTTTTAAAGATCTATCTATACACTCCACGTACGTATAGGTTTTAAGAAAAATGTTTTTAATTTAGTTTCAGTTCCATGAATGAATGAAGTTAATCTTTTTTTTTATATTTGTGTAAAAATTGTAAAACGGTTCACAGAATACACCCAAACAAACCGAGATTGAGACTTGAAGTGAACTTGCACTTGGCCAGTTCATTCAGTTTATCGCGAACAGAGAAACAGACAGACGCGGTGGGGGATTTTGTTTTATAATATGTAGTGATTATAAAATAGTTACAATTCACTGTAATCCACACAATGCATTCGTGGAATAAATCGATTCTGTCGAAACATGCATCCCATCTCGCTTAGTATACACTAAATAAATCAGCGATTCAATACGCGTGACCCTTATATACTGTAGCGGATTTACACAGGAACACATCGATGTATATGTACTACGTACCAGATGACGCGTCGCGAACTAGCTCTACGTTGTGGCATATCTTGAACCACCTATTTCATTTTCACATCATTCATATACTCTTTGGTATTAAAATGTTTTATGTTTCTTTATGACGAACGTTTTCAAAATTTTAAAACCAATGACGGAAAAATATCGAGAGGTGAGTCAAATCCGGGCAACGAAGAGAAATGGAAGTAAAGTATTAAAAATGAATTATAAAGGAGAAAATTAGTCTTCGGAAATGTATTGCAGAAAATGGATGTAAAGTACAAATAAGAAAAAGTAAAAGGAAAACGAGAAGCCGGCGTTTTGGCAGAATGTCAAGTCTACACAAAATGTAGAGGTTTGGGGACTCTGCACAAAGTCCCGAAAATTACGATCCTGCAACAAGCTTGCAACAAAACAGTTATTACTGCAGGAATTACATGAAGACGCCAACAAAACGCATCTATGGGTTTCACGATAAATGCAAACGATGGTATTTACAACATAATAATAATATAATAGTAATAGAATAATTTATTGAGAAAACTTAGGCTTATTACAACAAAGTAAATGGTTCACCTGGAATCTAAACTAGGCTCGAGACCCGTGTGATAGGCTCCAGGCCTCTTCCGTCTGATGACAGCGGATTTGGAATGCCTTTCTTAGATTGTTACGTTGGATGGGATTTTTAACCGACTTCAAAAAAGGAGGAGGTTTCTCAATTCGACCGTACATTTTTTTTTTTTTTTTTTTTATGTTTGTTAGCGGATAACTTTGTCGTTTATGAACCGATTTTGATTATTCTTTTTTGTTCGAAAGGAGAGATCCCAAGTGTGGTACCATAGTAATTTTATCGAGGTCTGATAAGTATCTCCAGGGATATTGAGATAAACATCTCAAAATTGGTACTGAAAATGAATAGCGCGGCATTGAAGTCGGTTCTTTTTTAGTTTTTAAACGATATTATATATAATACTAGCAGCCCGCCCCGGCTTCGCACGGGTAGAACATATATGCCTACAAAATTTGCATCAGTTTGTTGCATCGAATATAAAATATGAACATATTTAACAATCATCGTCATATTTCATCCAATTTACACAAAACCTTAACGAATTATGCACCTAAACCTTCCTCATAAACACTCTGGCTATTGGTGAAAACCGCATGATAATCCGTTAAGTAGCTATTGAGATTATTGCGATCAGACAGACAGACGCAGTGATGGACTTTGTTTTATACTTACTTACGTAGTGATATTGGACGGCCCTTTTGGCGTAAAGGATAGTTACCCTGATTCTGACCCGACGGTCGTTGGTTCTAATCCTAGCTATATACCTACCAATGAAAGTTTTATGTGCATTCATGAATCATGAGTTTTCGTACAGTGGTAGTGGGATCATTAAATCTACCAAAAAGTAGCTTACCTCCAAGGAGAAGATCTGCCGCCGTAACCTTACGGCGTGCCCCGACGCAAAATGTAGTGGGGTGCTTTTCAGGATATTATCAAAATAACCCTTCTAGTCATATCTGTTCATAAAATATTTGGAACTATTGATACCATGCACCCCACGCTTTTTTTTACAATAAAATCATTTTTTCTTACACAATTTTCAATTCAAATTTATTAAAATTTATTTTCTATTTTTTAGTTGGATTTTCTATAAAAGCGTTTTTTTTTAAGTTTTTTAACTATTATTTCTTTGTTTGATAGATGTCTTCATCGAGAGTTTTCTTAGCTTTGATTCATGAAAATTCGTTCAATCGTTATAAAACTATGAGCTTTTTTCTAGTTAATTGCGCTATGAAATCAACTTTCATAGGTCTGATCATTTCTTCAAAATTCAAAATCTTCTTCTTCAGCGATATTGTAAGAACATGGAAGCATTGACCTGATGCTGGGACATCTCCTGGACTCTACAGAATACTCAAATCCTCACCAACTTACAGCTCAGATTTTAAATGTCGTGTTTAGTCATTGGAATGCTTTTAATGAAAAGATTATACATAGATCAGTCGGGGTGGTTTAAATTATTATATTATATATATAGATCATTATTATTATTATTATTTTATACAATAGATCATATTATTATACTATATTGACTTCAAATTGATTGTGATCGGTGGGGATCTACAGCATAGGTAAGCTTATAATAATATTTTCGTAGTAACTATGACCTAATCTGTGGTTTCACTGCAAATATTTTATTAATTTTGCAATGCGTGTATGTGAAATTCGTGATATCTTCTAGAGTTTTCATTCGAATTATATACTGTAAACGACAGTTTTAATCTATAATATGTGGCCAAGCTAATTAACGTAATTATTTTGATAAGGATTAATACTATATACTTGAAAATAGCCTTGGAAGTTATGTAATATTTTTTAACAAAAATTTTAAGATTAAAATGGTTACTGTGAGTCAACCTTAAGAGATAGACATATGCTGTCGCGGACTTTTTTGTAGGTCTTATTAAGTTGTACAACTCTAGCAAAGAAAATATTCTTCTATCTATTTTCAATTAAGCAGCGTTCGTAAGAAACGTGTTTTTTCGACCGTTTTTTTGCCGACTTATGTTGCAAATTAGGTCTCCACGAATGGACCTATGATATAAACGGAATAATATATAGCCTATTTTCATTCCGAAAGTCCATTCTATGTATTAGTGAAAGAATTTTTTAAATCGGTTCAGTAGTTTTTGAGCCAAATCATTACAAACATACAAAAATACAAAAATACAAATGTTCTCTCTTTATAATATTAGTATAGACTAGTTATTGGTAACTATAATATTATTAAATTGAATACAAATTAATTCTCAATTATTATTATTATACAATTATTATGTTCTTATTCATGAATGTTTCTAAAATAACATAAATGCTAGGCCGATATGATTGTGTTGCGAGTGAGCTGCACTCGCTTTTATAAAGGAGAAAATAATATGGAATAATGGAATAATGAAGCAGAGAATTCGCCAGAATATATGTACCTAGTGTTTTAAGTTAAGTTGTGTTTTGATCCCAATACATGTATTTAAAGTCTCTTGTAGTTTTTCTTATTTAGCTTCCATCCACATCAGGCACTCCGTAACGCAGCATTCCGTTACGTTACAACCTTCAAATAAAAAACAGTACAGAATCTACATCTTGCTTAAAGTTTAGCGTAAGTACTCCCCACGGCCGATAGCGCGCCGCTCGGCACGTATGGTCAGTTTATGATGGGCGCCTCTGGTTTACATGTACCTCAATGCAGGAACAGAATATTCATCGTCTGAGTACTTGTACTATTCATTATTCTGTGGTCTGAGGTAGCCGGGGTACCAGTAGAAGGCGAGAAATAATTAAGATAGTTTAAAAACTAAAACAACCGACTTCACTGCCCCGCGAGTCAATTTCAGTAGCAAGTTTGAGATGTTTATCGTCATATCTCTGGAGATACTTATCAAATCTCGATGAAATTACAATGGGACCACCTCGGAAACTTATCCTACCGATTACAAAAATAATCATTCGAATCGGTTTAGAATTGACGGAGTAATCGCGTAACATACACACAAAAAAAACATACAGGCGAATTGAGAACCTCCTCCAGAGAAAAGTTGGCACCTTAAACTATCATATAGACCTATTAAAGATATTTTACAAGAATTATTTAATACTCATTTGAATCAAATTTGTGGGATTCATTTTACAAAGTAGACGACATTAATCAAATCGTCGACCTCTTCAATAGCATTATTTTACATCTGTTTGATATCCATGCACCATATAAGATAATAACCATTAAAGATCACAGGTATCCATGAGTTACAGACAATATAAGGTTCATAATGCGTTTGCGTAACGAAGCTCTCACCTTATATAGACTAACTATGGATAATAGTAAACCTCTCTATTACAAAGACTTGAAATATCTTTGTAAATTGTTAAACACAATCCAAAATTTCATCGTACCGACGGGACTCGAACCCGCACCCCCCGGATTACACGTCCAGGTGCTCTGCCAATTAAGCCACGGTTTAAGCCAAATTTTGGATTGTGTTTAACAATTTACAAAAATATAAAGTGTGAGACACTTCAAAGAAACATAATATTTGAAATATCTTGTAAGCAAATCGATGTTTTTTGAAAAGGTGGCCTATTATAAGTATAATATTAATAACAAAATTAACAACCCCAAAACTTTATGATAAAATTTAAAATCTACACTCATACATTCTTCTGGAAATAAAGAAATCATTTTAACGACCCAAATGTAATAAACAGTCATTTCCTAGACGTTCCTGGAAAGTCAGTAATACAAATATCACAGTTAACCTATTTTGAATTCAACCGCTAAAGCTAAATTGAGAATGTGTTATCTATATTAAAATATAGATAACAAATTCTCAATTACAACAATCACAGCTGACACTATATATAAAATTATCAAAAGTCTTAAACGCCTCTGCGTTGGCCTTATTGTTACGGCTCTGCTATGATCACATTACATCAAAAATGTTACTTCTCACTCTGCCAAGCTCTATTGAAATTATCACATCCTTAATTAACATCTCAATTAATACCTCTACTTTCCCTGATACGAGGAAGATGGCAATTGTTACCCAAAAACAACTGTCCAACAGACCTGAAAGACCTGCGGCCAATCAGTATCTTACCATGCATATCTAAGATTATGGAGAAGGTGGTTTGCCAGCAGCTAACTAGATTCCTAGAAATTAATAACATACTGCCAGAGCTACAGTCAGGTTTCAGACGAGGAAGAAGCATTGATGTCACTGATAATATTATTGCGTCACAAGATCAAGGCATGTGCTCTTTACTTGTGCTACTGGAATTTTCCCGCGCTTTTGACGCAATAAATATATCGCTACTGATTTCTAAATTAAGCTATTACGGATTTGACTCATCCACTATAAAGTGATTTGACAGCTATTTAAGTAACCGTCGGCAACATGTCGAGTTAAAGCAAAGTTCTGGTGCTGTTTTAAATTCGTTTACGACTGAAGTAAACAGAGGTGTCCCACAAGGGTCTATTCTGGGACCAATTTTATTTATTCTCTACAGTGCCGATATTATTAATTGCATTAAACATTCTAAGTACCACATATATGCGGACGACATTCAATTGCACATCGATTTTGCTCCAGAAAATATAGACACAGCCATACACAAACTTAAAGATGACCTAGACAGGATAGTAAAATGGTCTACAAAAAATTGTCTCTTACTTAACCCAATAAAAACAAAATACATGGTTTTAGGCACTAAACACAAACTATCCCTGTTGCCACCTTCTATTGATATAACCTTAATGGGTGAGAAAATTAAAAGGGTATATATGACGCGCAATTTGGGTCTGAAGTTTGATGTTAATCTGCGATTTGAAGAGCATATCGCTGAGTCTGTACGAAATTGCTTTTACAGGTTAAAAACGTTATATAAGCTCAGACCGTACATAAGTGAAGAACTCCGTATACAATTAGTAGAATCACTCGTACTTTCAAAGCTTAATTACGCTGATACTGTATATGGCTCTCTTTTACTAGCTAGAAACCAACGTCTTGTACAGAGGGTGCAAAATGCATGTGCAAGATTTTGTTTCAACATTCCTACCAGAAGTCTTGTGACACCCTTTCTAAACAAAATCTATACCCTTAAAATGAAATCGCGTCGTAAACTTCACCTTGCCTCTACTCTTTGGTGTCATTAATTTTAAAGAACCCATATATTTATACGACAAGCTCAATTGGATTTCTCAGAGGAGATCATGCTCTCTTAGGTATGTCTCCCAACAGCTTTCCACACCGCATCACCGTTCAGTCAACTTTCGGGGCTCTTTCAGCTACTCCGCTAGCAAGTGCTGGAACAACATTCCACCACCAATTAGAAACATAAAAACCTTAAGTTTATTTAAACACAAATTAAAACAGTACTTGGCAGCCGAGCAGCAGAAACATGGTGATATGATATTATATGTAATTTATATAACATAATAATCATAGTAATATGTATAAATATGACATTTTGTCCATTATTAAACTATTTCCCTTCTCTTGCCATAAACCATAGATTATATATTGCATTTGTATCCAGCATTCATATGTATTTATTTTTAATTTTTCTTTCTTTTGTAATTAGTTAGGAAGTTAATATTGTTTAAAACTGTATATATATTGTATGCATATATATTTTTTTAATTTACCAATATGTATTCTATATTTATTATATTACATTATATATAATATTTAAATTTAATTAAAAATATATATATTTTTTTGCGCTAGTCCATCACCCGCAGGCTTAGCTGAAAACCAGCGTCTAGGCGTGTAACCCCAGACATATGTGCTGAGTTAAGCCTTTTAAAAATGAGGTGAGGTGCCACCTCACCTCATTTTTATCACTTTTATCTGTTTTATGTTTTAAATTATTATAATATTTAGTGAAATTTCTTATCATGTGAGTTTTTGCCAAATAAACGATTTTTTTTCTTTCTTTCTCCTCCTTTTTTGTGAAGTCGGTTCAAAACTCGTGGTTGCCTACTAATACGCTAGTGCCGCTGCACAAACATTGTATAAGATCGTTTAAATAAACTGGCCAAGTGCAAGTCGGACTCGCACTCGTAGGGTTCCGTACCACACTACAGTATTGTATAAGATCGAGCTATAAATAATACTACTATCATTTTTCGCCAGCAAAAAATTAACTGACTGACCGCTAGCTTTGTTAGATGGATATATATCTATAACTATAAATTACATAAATTGTTAGGGTTCCGTAACACAAGAGAACAAAAGTATTATATAACTATAATTTTTCACCGCCAAAAAATTAACTTTGTTTTTCATAGTGTTTGTATAAAAACAAAGCTATATTTGCGGTTTTTAAAATGTGCTATATCTCAAAAACTGCTTAATATCTCGTTCAAACCAAAATTCAACCGACTTACCAAAAAGAAGGAGGTTCTCAATTCGTTTGTATGTTTTTTTTTTGTTTGTATGTTTCGCGATTACTCCGTCAATTGTGAACCGATCCGAATGATTATTTTTGTAATCCGTAGCGTTAGTTTTCGAGGTGGTCCCATTGTAAATTTAATGATAAAAAAAGCCTTACTTAACTTACTCTTCCTTGATTAACCTCACATTATTATTCCCACCTTTGTTCTCTCCCTGTCTGTTGTTTCCTCTGATTTATAACCAAAACAATTAAGAAATTATAAAAGGAACCTACCAATAATATTATAAGTACTTCTCATTCACTGCAAATCCTCACCCACATACACACATACGCACACATATACTCGTACCCAGACACCCACACACTCACGTACGCGCTCACGTACGCACACATAGACACAAAAACTGCAACGTTACAACCCCAATATGTACTTCCTAGTTAAGTTAAATAATTTAAGACGTCATTGAACTTCTCACCATGACATTTGAAATGTATTACCTTATAACTTTCATGAGGCTCACAACGTTATTTTTTACGATCCGCGGGAGGGCACTGGTGACCTGTACTACACGTTTTTTCAAACCTATTTCAGGCACCAGTCTCTCACAACGATAGGGTACATATGTATAACTAGCCTTAGACATTTTATAGACATTAAGAACCCATTGTGTGAGAGAAATAAATGATTTTATTTATTTAATTTTATTTAATTTCATCGAGATCTGATAAGTATCTCCAGAGATATGACGATAAACGTCTCAAACTCTCTACTGAAATTGATTCGTGGGGCATGGAAGTCGGTTGTTCTAGTTTTTGAACTATCTTAATTATCGTTGAAAGTGTTTATGGAAATCTACACTTTTTTTAGATTTTTCACTCCCTCATTTTAAATGTTAGAGAGGACACACATTTTACGACTATAGACTTTGTCAATCTTTCAAACAAGTCTTTGAGGGGAGCCCCCCTTAATCTACTTTTTTTATTTTTGTATGCAAAATAGTAAAGCGGTTAACAGAATATAATCTACCTACCTTCCAAGTTTTAACTGTGTAGTCTCAATAGTTTCGGAATAAAGTGTCTGTGACATACGGACGGATTCAGACAGACAGACATGACGAATCTATAAGGGTTCCGTTTTTTTAATATTTGGCTACGGCGTCCTAAAGACCCGACTTTACATGCTGGGCGATACATTTTTAGTAGCAAATTTGAGGTGAATTTCCTATACATAATAATATGGATTTTTGGATAATTATTTATTCTGTGACGCCGACAAAGCTGCGGGGCGCAACTAGTCAGATTATAATATATACGAAAACTTTACCTGCAAGATACTTTACTCTTTGTGCGTTATACTTTTTTATTGAAATCTGCGATAGTTTTCAACCGAGGTCCAAAAAGAAGGTTCTCAATTCGTCTGTATGTTTGTTTTTTTTTTTTTTATGTATATTACGTGATTTCTCCGTCAAATGATTCTTTTTTAATCGGTATGGTACATTTCCGAGGTGGTCCCATTGTAATTTCATAGAGATCTGATAAGTATCTCCAGAGATATGACGATAGACGTCTCAAACTTGCTACTGACATTGACTCGCGGGGCATGGAGGTTGTTTTAGATTTTATTATGACGATCTACCCTTCAATTTCCAACCGGTCGTAACAAAGTGCAGTCTGTCTACTGACCCACAGCTATCAGATACAACTATCGATTGATGCCGCGATAACCTACTTACAGAGGGCGTGATAGGACACGTCAATGCTTCATTATGTACCTACTAGCTTTGTTTTGCAACTTTTCTAACCGCCGACAAAAATGGGAGAGGTAAGTTTGACGTTTGGATCTGTGTATGTGTGTGTCTGCCTGTGGCATCGTAGCGCCCACACGGATTAACTAATTTTGATTAAGTTTTTTTTGTTTGATAGATGTCTTAATTAAGAGTGTATTGAGCTTTAATTCATGAAAATCCGTGAAGCCGTTTTAAGACTAGAGCTTTTTCTAGTTGGTGACGCTATGAGATCAACTTTAATTGGTCTGATCAATTCGAAATTCGGTATCGCATTTCAATGATATTGTAAGAACATGGTGCTTAGACATGTGGAATCTACTGAATACTTAACTCCTTACCAACTTACAGTTGATATGTCGTGTTTGGGCTCATTCAAAACGCCCGGGTGTGCACGCATACTGCGATTTATATTCGTCAATCTGTGAACACGACTATTGTACTTAAGTCCGCGCACCGCAAAAAAATAAATATTTTCAACGGACTTCCAAAAAAGAGGAGGTTATCAATTCGTCTGTACGTTTTTTTTTTGTATGTATGTTACGCGATTACTTCGTCAATTGTGAACCTATTTGAATGATTCGTTTTTTAATCGGCAGGGTACATTTTCGAGGTGGTTCCATTGATTAATTTCATCGAGATCTGATAATTATCTCCAGAGATATGACGATAAACGTCTCAAACATGTTACTGAAACAGACTCGTGGGGCATAGAAGTCGGTTGTTTTAGTTTTTAAACTATCTTAATTATTTACGTAATAGAACGATTTTTATTCGCAACTATCAATCAATCAATCAATCAAATCATTTATTGAGAATACAGGTATAGGTAAGAGATGACATTTAGATTTTTCATTGTTCTCTGTATCCAGCCTTAAAGGCATTCAACAATTAATTAATCATTAATATTTTAATCATTTTGAGTTATATAAAATCACATTACAAATTGTTAAAAATAATAATCATCAATACCATTTTAATATGTCATAATAAATTTTAGTGCCAAATTTCAATTGAATAAAAGTAAAAACAATAGTAGTATAAAGAATGTCAATTAATTTGGTTTATGTTTTATTTTAATCTTTAATCAAAATAATGTCAATAACGTATCTATTTAATTCATTAACATTTATCATTAAGGTATTCTTGTACAGTGTAATAAGCTTTACCGGTCAATAATTGTTTTAACTTGTGTTTAAAGATGGTAACATTGGAACTGAGAATGTAATCTTTAGGTAGATGATTAAATATTTTGGGCGCCATACAAAATACACTCTTATCATATTGTGCAGTTCTACATGGAGGAAAACAGATTTTCATATTGTGCCGCCTACTTGTCAGTTGTTCAAATAGTGACTTGTGTGTGAACACAAAATTTGCTATTTCAAAAATATATAAACACGGCAACGTCAATAACTTTAAATTTATAAAATGTGGTTTGCAGGAATCTGTAGGCTGAAGTTTACATATTGCTCTTACGCATCTTTTCTGAGCTTTAAATGCCGTTTCTCTGTCTACCGAGTTTCCCCAGAAGATAATACCATATCTTATTGTTGACTCCACATATCCATAGTACGCAGTAATTAGAGCCGATTGGTTCACGACTTTGCTTATCATATAAAGAGCATAAGAAAATTTATTTAACTTTTTACAAACTGTTTCTACTTGTACTCTCCAATCTAAATTACCACTTAGATGCAACCCTAAAAACTTCGCATTGTCAACTATATTAATTTTTTGTTCGTTATATTGAATGTCTATGCCTAACTCGTTATTGGATCTATTTCTGAATGTCATAATATTTGTTTTATTTAAATTAATTAATAAATTATTAGATTTAAGCCAGCTTATCACTGTATTGAGCGTACTGTTCATAGTTTGTTCTAAATCAGCTGCAGAAATGCTGTTAAACTAATATAATTTAAGATCGTTTACTAAACGAAAAAAACCGACTTTACATGCCATGTTAGTCAAACTAGCCAGTATCATGTCATCAAGGTTAATATTGTTACACACATACACAATTGTTAATATTGTTTATCGCCATATCTCCGGAGATGATTATAAGATCTCGAGAAAATTTGAACCTCCTCCTTTTTTGTGAAGTAGGTTAAAAATCTTAGTTCGCGATTAGCCTTAGGGCCGGCGCTCACTGACGGCGTGGCGCGGCATGGCACGGCAGGTTGTGCTGCGGCATCCCGCGGCGTTCCGTGGCATGCCGTGGCATTCCGGGGCATGCTGTGGCATCTTACTGAAATCCCAGCCAATGTTGTTAGATTGAGGTTTTTTTTTGCAATTCTGGGAAATGCAACCCGTACAATGAAACGGCATGACACGCCATGCCGCAGCATCCCGTGGCGCGTCGTGTCATGCCACAGCATACCGCGAAACATCACGTTATGCCGCGGCATCGTGGATCAAAATAAAATAACATGAATTCTAAACTCATTGAAATAAGATTCATAATAACTTGATTAGTAATAAAATCCTTTGCCATGCCATGACACGCCGTGCCGTGCCAGCAGTGAGCGCCGGCCCTTACGCAGCGGCTTTTCTCGGACATAAGTTTTTCCTGTCAGTATGTAGGAAATGAAGACATCAGCCTTTTGGGTCATTGATGGATGGAGGGACGAGCTAAAGTGACATTATGATATAACGCGCCTAATGGAGGACACAGTATGGCTATCATAGTTTACCGTCATTAGGGTTCCTTAACTCAAAAGGAAAAAAAAAATAAACCGTAGACAATCAGCACTTTGTTGACCGTCTATCTGTGGAGATTTAACCAACCTCAAAAAGAAGGAGGTTTGCAATTCGTTTGTACTATTTTTTAGGGTAACGTAGTCCTGACAAGGAACCGTTATAGTTTCGTCATGTCCGTCTGTCTGTTTGTCTGTCTGTCTGTCCGTGTCTGTGTCTATAGCGGTTAAGATAACTTTATTAGTTTAGCAGTAATAGTCGTTAAACTTGGGTGTTGGATAATTTTGTACCAAATACAAAATACTTAGAATAAATCCTTTAAAGTGACAAAGACGAAGTACCTAGTTGCTTCTTTATGAAGGGTAAAGACTTGTATTGAATAACGGGCTACTACGGAACCCTACACTGCGCGTGACCTGACACGCACTTGGCCGGTTATTTAATGTTTGTTACTTCAAAACTCGATGGGATCCTACTGTGGCTTAGTTGGTTAGAGCGCCAGAGCAAGTTTCCCAGTAGGCGCGGGTTCGAATCCGATACGATGAAAATTTCGGATTGTGTATAACAATGTACATAAATATAAAGTGTGTACACTTCAAGAAACATAATATTTAATTATATTTATTTTACTCATTTATAATTTCAACATGATATAAATTAATATTTAACTATTATTTATTTATTGTACATACTAGCTGTGCCCGCGACTTCGTCCACGTGGAATAGTGTCTTTAGGTAGCATTAACAAATGTATACCAACTATACCGCGCCGTACCACGCCACGCTAATCCCCCCTTCCCTCCTACCCTCACACACCCTCCCCTCCAACTCTCCTCCCCACCCCCTCAACTCCCCCTACACTCCCCCTCAACTCCCCTACCCTCCCCCTCCACTCTCCCTATCCTACCCATCCCCTCCCCCATCCCTCCCTTTCCACTCCCCCTTCCCTCCCAAAAACTTTTAATGTCATATTTATTTATATCGAAACAACAGCCTAAAAATAAGTTTCAAGCTTCTAACTTTAAAAATGACGATACTTCCATACAACTTTTAATCCCTTACAACCCTCTTTTCGCATTAAAAAATAGCCATGTCCTTTCTCAGGCTCAAGACTATCTGTGTACCAAATTTCATTTAAATCGGTTCAGTAGTTTGGGCGTGAAAGCGAGACAGACATACAGAGTTACTTTTGCATTTATAATATTAATAAGGATAAATAAAACCCATAGATGGCGCTAGCGTAGATTTTAATAGCTCTCCTTTAAATATTGCCTAAGTGTATGAGATCCTGCATCGCGCAAACGATATTTTCCGCGATATTAAAACTTACTTAGTCTGGAAGTCTGGATGTAGTTTGAAGATAAGAGGTGAATAAATAATTTTGTATTTGTATTGTATTGTAACCTGTTCACTCGCGATCTGAGGACCCCTGGATTTTACTTATCCGGAAACACGGACACCGGCATTACCGTTTGCTTGTTTGCTGCCTATCATAATAAAACCGGCCAAGTCGAGTTGGACTCGCCTACCTAGGCTTCCGTACCAACGCTGGTTAGTACCAATTAACCTAGACCTCTAAATTGTATGAGCGCTCATATAACTAGCTCATATAACCGAGTTCTAACCGCCGTGCACCAATGGATTTTTCTATCGAAAAATTTATGTGCGCTCTTCACAGTGGCCCTCCGGTGAAGGAAAAACATCGTTAAGAAACCAACAACCTCCGCATGGTGGTAGGACACTATCTGGTGTCCGCCTGGCCAGCTACCACCCTCAAGTTAGAAAATGTGTCACCAAACATCTAATGTGTTCCGGCAGCTATCCTTGAGAGCCAGTTCCCATTCTAGGCCTAGCGTGTTTACCATCTTCGACCGCATCATCACTTACCAACAGGTGAGATAGTGGTCAAACGCTAGCCTATTACGTATAAAAAAAAAAAAATAAATAAAAAAATAACTCGGGGGCCTATCTTAATTGGTAAAACTATGTATGTATGGGGACATCCTTTAATTTTCAACGTGTTTCTTTTTTTGGTATTTTTCCTTTATTTGTGCCGTGAGACCTTGCTTCTTGCTAAATTTCATGATTCTAGGTCAACGGGAAGTACCCGATAGGTTTTCGATCCAGAACCTATAGGGTATTTCCGGTTGACCTAGAATTGTCAATTTTGGTTAAAAACAAGGCCTTAACAGCACAAGTAAAGGGAAAATTCCGAAAAATAAAATAAGTTGAAAATTAAGGTAAATTTTGGTACTTACAAGTTTTCGCAAAAATCTAAATTTGCCCATATCTTTTTATCGTGTTGAATCAGGGCCTTAATTTTTGTACAACTAATTGGGACTATAGACTTTAGTATTTGATATAAATTTGAACTTGCTAGGTCCACCCGTTCCTGAGAAAATAGGTGGTGACACACGGACAGACAGACAGACAGACGGACAGACGGACAGACGGGCAGACGGGCAGACGGACAGAGGGACAGATGGACAGACGGACAGACGGACAGACGGACAGACGGACAGACGGACAGACGGACAGACGGACAGACGGTCGGACAGACGGACAGGTGGACAGACGGACAGTCGGACAGTCGGACAGACGGACATACGAACAGACGGACAGACGGACAAGAAAGTGATCTTATAAGGTTCCTTTTTTTACCTTTTGAGGTACGGAACCCTCAAAATGTATAAGTCCTATAATGAAATATTATTTTGTTTCGGCAGGTGGAGATGCCGGGAAACCAGGCAGGTTGCAGCTTCCAATGGGACAAGCTGTCACCAGCTGAGTTCCAGCAGCTACAGGAGTTAGCTTCTTGTAAGTACCAGTATGGGGTCATAGTCACCTACGAAAGTCTGCGAGAAAATCTGCCGCCATAAGCCATAACGTTACGGTGTTCCGGCAGCACAGCCCTTGATCATTGTTACTAGCAAGAATTATCCGAATTGGTTAACAATTGACAGAGTAATCGCGTAACATACATAAAATAAACTGGCCAAGTGCAAGTCGATCTCGCACTCGTTCCGTAACACAATAAATTATGTTATAACTATAATTTTTCGCCACCAAAAAAATAACTTTGTTTTTCATAGTGTTTGTATGAAAAACAAAGTTATATTTGCGGTCGCTATATCTCAAAAACTACTGTCTGTAACTGGTTGAAAGTTTTA